>CM049408.1:1203750-2407500 GCA_026929865.2 Hyperoplus lanceolatus
TGACTTCCATTTGTGAGGAGAAAGCATACAAAAGACGTTTTGCTTTGTCTACTCAACGTGTACATTTAAATGTATAAAGATATCTTAGAACTCTTTGATGAACAAGGACCTCATTTTTTAAACAACCATTTCAAATACCTCTCCTCAGATTTAACGGCATGCTGTACATCGACCTGTGCAAGAATGGTGACATTGATTATTGCGAGCTCAATGCCCGCTTTGGGGTTCGTTCCATCATTGCCGACCCCGTCACCTTCAAATCCAAGAGCAGCTACCTGAGTCTGGCCACCCTGCAGGCCTATACATCCATGCACCTCTTCTTCCAGTTCAAGACCACATCCCCGGACGGCTTCATACTCTTCAACTCTGGAGATGGCAATGATTTTATTGCTGTAGAGCTGGTTAAAGGGTATGTTTAGTTTGAAATCATGGGTGGATGTTGATCTTTTGAACATTGAAACGTTGAAGGTTTAGTTGCACAAAAACCACTATAGACAATATGTGCTGCAGAATAACTATGTATCAAATACACAGTATAAAATGCAAAAACAATGTGACGATGTGAAAGGGGGTCACTCATAGTGATAAACCACAGATAATATCCCCCTGTATCAGAATCATGGTCTGAACTGGTCAGCCAGAGTCTATTGACAGGGAAATGCCTCAGACCCAGTTTCTATCAAAATACCAATCATTTACCTTAACATAACCCACTGATTAACTACATCACAATTAACTCATGTGTGACTCTTCTGCTTGTTCTTGTCTTGACATAAAACTAAACACCTTGATGATCTATAGAATATACTAGGGGCCAAATCCACTAGAGGGTTGCATGGCTTTCCAGCTGACAAACCTGTGCAAATGAGGGGAAAATATAATGGTTAAATCACAAAGCACACACAAAGTGGGAAATGCACTTAAACTGCACTGCCAAGCAGGCAGAGCTGGGTGCCCATGTACTGTATGTAAATAAGGGAATTATCAAAATCCAGCGCAAAATTGCCCCCTTCCAATGCAAATAAGACCTGTTACAAATTCCACCTAATTCATAAAGAATTAGGTGGAAATCTAAATCTAAATCTACAGTCAGGGCAAAGTGGGCTGCAAGCTTATATGGGATTTTGAAATGAAACAACTCTGATGGAGCCCAGGATTCTTCAATAAGGGCTGCTTTATTACAAACAACGTCACCGTATAAACCTGTGATCCATGTTTAACAGCCGACCTGTGTGGATGTGAAACAGATTATGGAACATTCATCACCATCTAATCACACTGCGTAAAGGCGTCAAAGCGCAGGGTGCAGCCTGTAACGGTCCCGCCTGGGGAGAGACCCACTCACTCACTTAAACGCTAAACTGAGCTCGGCTGCCAAACTCTGTGGACGTGTTAGCGCCGACATATAGTTCCTTGTGCAAATTCCGGCAACACTTTAAATAGGGGTACATTAAACTGTTAGTTAATGCTTAGTTAATGCTTAAAAAGCATACATTAAGCATTAGCCAACCATGAATAACTACTTATTTAATACCAAATAATCATTAACTAAACATTAACCAACGGTTATGCTTAGTTCATTTTTAATTAAGCATTAGTTAACTAAGCATATTTAATTCTTAATGAAGCATTAACTAACCATAAATAACTATGCATTAACTAACCTTCGACAGCATTACCTAAACATTATCCAACAGTTAATCAATGTACCCTCATTGTAAAGTGTTACCCAAATTCCTTTGTGGATAGTGTTAAAATGGGGCAGATTGTGGGGGCTATTTTTCCGCAAATCATGGAGCTATAGCATGCGCAATCCATTCTAAATCTGGCCCTATTTATTAGTTCCAATACAGCGTCATTAAAGCAATTCATGACATTTTCAATTGGTACAAAGCCATACGAGTAATACTTTGTCTGCAGTGACTTGATTAATTGGATAATTTGTATAAAGTGTGATGATTTCACTAAAAGTCACTCACCGTGTGGGACTATTTCTAAGTTTGAATTGTTTTAAGGCAGTAACACAAAGATTCTTAAACATTCTGTTACTTACCTTTTTTTCTTGCAGATATATCCACTATGTTTTTGACCTTGGGAATGGACCAAACCTTATCAAGGGCAAAAGTGAAAGGGCACTGAATGACAACCAGTGGCACAATGTGGCGATCACCCGAGACAACAGCAACACCCACACACTGAAAGTAGACGCCACAGCCACTAGTCAGAGTATCAACGGGGCCAAGAACCTGGACCTGAAGGGTATGCAAAGACATTTGCTGTGTCTCAATTCAGGGGTCGCAGCCTGCGAAGGCTGCATTTGAAGACCGATTGCGTCATAGCGGCGCGTCAAGGCTTTTCCCATTTCGAACGCTCCCTCATATGCGGCCGAGAAATGCAGCCTTCGTTTCACGGTTTTGAAGGGTCCAACAGATGTATCCTTCGCGGCCCAACATATCCCAAGATTCATAGCGTTTTTTTCAGAGATGGCATATAAAAAAATAACAAAACAGCAACGTGTTGCTCCATCTTCTTAACTTTTATCTTCCTTTCTTTTTTCTTGTCTTTTCTTTTCTTTTTCTTGTCCTTCTTTCTACTTGTACTTTTTTTTCTTTTCGTCTGGTAGACAACTTCTTTTTCTATTTTCCTCCGTTGACAAGGCTGTCTCCGTTGGCAGCAATCAGGGTTGCTAGGGAGCACAGGACCGGCGAGTCGTCACGCAAGGTAACGCCTTGTTACGCAAACTGGAAATGCTCGTATACGGAGACCTGCGGAGACCGTCTCATTTAACAACGCTCGTTCGGCCTTCGGTTCGGCCTTCACGGTCTATGGCCTTCATAGACCGCGTCGACCGCGTCCTTAGAAGGATGCGACCCCTGAATTGAGACACAACTATTGATACATGACACTTGATACTTGTTTCTATCAACTTGTGTGTCCAGTTTTCATTCAGCTATAGCTGTTTAAGGGTCACATATTGTTTCACTGTATGGTTAGTCAATTACATATGATTGGTATCCTTAAATGTTTAAATGTAAAAAAAAAAAATCTCATACCTCTTGCTGCATCACTTTATTCTACAACCATGCTGGACTGCATTTTCACAATATGTGACCTTTAACTTGAGATGGCATTTTGACCAAAAAACTTGCAATGGCTTTCCTGTTGCATCAGAATTTTCTGCCATACGCTTAAAGTGGTAGTTCAACATGTTTGACATAAGGTGGCAATACCAAGTGCCATTGAGAGCTTATTTTTTACGCGTCCTCTCGATCAAATGTAATAGGCTATGTTGTTCTGGGCTCCCGGTCAAACCACAATTTATCGTCCAAACAATGGCGACAACAACACTCTCCCATAATGTGAAGCTGACGGCAATTTATTAAAAAATAAAATAAAGAAAAGACACAGTGCTTTCTGCATTTGGGTCGGATCAAGTCTGGACAAATTCACACCGAACTGCAGCAGAGTGCGTTTGGAAGCGCACCGAGACCAACTCTTCAGCTGGGTCTCGGAGCGTTTGTTTGGTCCACCCCCGAGTGCGATTGCTGTATTCACACCTGCCTGAAAGATGCGCACCGAAGGCAGAAGTGCACCTGAGTTTGTTTCAACCGAACCAAACATGGCATGTGTGAATACACCCTAAGACTCTAACTAGATCGATAGCATTGATTCAAAGCTAAAAAATAAATTATACAAGCTCAGTGATGTGTTGCTCAAAACACATGTCCCTGTCATGCAGGACTCTGGCTTTTTGAAGCAGGCTTGATTTGTTGTGTCAGCAGTAAATGGCAGTATTTGTTTAGCTATATGCTGACATACTATGCTATGTATGTTCTACTCCCCAGGGGATCTGTTTATCGCAGGGCTGGGTCCAGGCATGTACGCCAGCCTCCCTAAGCTGGTGGCTTCTAGAGAAGGCTTCCAGGGCTGTCTGGCATCAGTAGATCTCAACGGCCGCCTGCCGGACCTCCTCAGTGACGCCTTGTTCCGCAGTGGGCAGATTGAGCGTGGATGTGAAGGTACACCGTCGCTCAGATCCCAGCCTGATTTAAACTTCTACAACACAAAGTCCAACTCAAGCTCCAGCAGCCCTTTCTTCCTGCTTAATGCAAACAGTAGCTCCACTTCCCTGCATCCATATGGAACTCCCTCCATCCTATTGACCATGCTTGTTGCCTCACTTACCCACTGATAGAGCCAGGCCAAACATCAAACACCTCCTCACCTAAACCAAAACTTGTTATGGCCACATCATTGGTGGCCTACTGACAGCTGTTATTGCCACTGCAGTGACAGAAAATACTGCCAGGTGCTACTTTATATAACTATATATACTGTACTCAATGGCCACTTTATTAGGTACACCAGTTCAATGTATTCTTAACACATACAGTATAACTAATCAACCAATCACATAGCAGAAACTCAATGCATTTAGGCATGTAGACCTGAACAGGACAACTTGTTGAAGTTAAAACCGTGCAACATAATGGGGAAGAAAGGGGGTTTAAGGCAACATAAAGTTTGAGGCTTTGAATCGGCTTTGTCAATGTCCCGTGCCTCTTTTTTCTCTCCACACAAAGCGTTCTCTCTCCAAGCGCACAAACGCCCCGGCCGCTTCCGAGAGCACAGCCAGTGTTCCACCCGATTAAAAAAAGAAAATAAACACAACTTGGAAAACACGACCCGACTTTTTACGACCTATTTCTGCGAAAATAAAAACCTCTTATACTCGGACCAATATGGACTGTGTAATGATCGGACCGCCATTACATTTTTCATCTCTAGCCCTAGCAGCAGCTCACGCACCCCCAGGGGTGCACGCACCACACTTTGGGAATCCCTGTTCTAGGCAAACAACAATCTATTAAGACAAGGCAACTTTTTAAAATAAAATAATAATAAAATGCGTCGCTGGTTAATGCCCGAGGCTATGAGCCAACAATGAGTATCTCCCCCTGCTGGTAGGATGTTTAATTGCTGCCCATACTGTAGGATCAATTGGTCTAAATGAGTGAAGCTCCAGCATGATGCTCCGTTTTTCCCTCGACACATATCTCATCCAATATCCAAAAGAAATCCACGGGACCACGACGTGACGATTAAAGGTTTAATTGTCAAAAGATGCAAACAAAAAAATCCTTTTCCACAATGTATTATTAATGGAGAGATATATATGATAAAAGAGAGAAGCGAGAGAGGTCAAAAAACTGTGTGGCTCCACGCTTGTAATCCTGACTGTCTGTTACAGGTAGTTAAAACAATAAAGTTTCCTCTAATATTTCAAAATAAAGTTATCAAATGTTATTTACATCAAAAATAATGCAAATGAATTTCAAAATAAAATACTATATATTCGAAATGACCACTATTAGGTATTATATAAATCCACTTATAAAAATCCAAACATTATCATTAAATATGAACTTAAATAAAACAAATAGGCATTTAGGCTCCTACATTACCGGCCCCTAATTGTTATCAATCTCTTTGAAACAATTGTGGTAACACACATCAAAAGAAATCTTCTTGTTCTTCACCCCATCACATGAGGACTTGACTTCGGAACAGTCTTTAGAACAGTCCATTATTGTCATCTGACTCTTGGAGCAGACATAGCTTTGTTATCGGGCGACAAAGTTCGTTGGTGTTGGTCTTGACTTTCACCTGACGAACAAAGCCTTTCTTGTCCGGAAAAGTCTCCAGGATCCTCCCAAGAGGCCACAAATTTCAGGGAGATGTATCGTCCACAATCAGCACCACATCACCGAAGCAGAAGTTTCTTCCAGGTGTGGACCATCGTTGACGTTCTTGAAGCTGTGTCAGGTACTCCTTGCACCAGCGTTTCCAGAAAACGTCCGCGAGGTACTGGACCTGTCTCCATCTGCGGTTAGCATACTGATCGTCCTTGTTGAATACTCCTGGAGGCCACTCGGGCTTGACCTTGAGTAACAACAGGTGATTGGGTGTTAAGGCCTCTAAATCGTTGAGGTCTGAAGATGGCTTTGTGATGTGCCTGCTGTTTATGATAGCCTCAGCCTCACACAGCAACGTATGCAGGCCTTCTTCATCCAAAAGTTGTTCCTTCACGGTGACGTTCAGGATCTTTCTCACTGAACGGATCAACCGCTCCCAGCTTCCTCCATGGTGCGAACCTGCTGGAGGATTGAAGTGCCACTGAACACCTTTGTGTTGCATTTTGTTTGCGATCTTGCTGGTATTCCATTCTTTGATGGATTTCTTCAGCTCACTGTCAGCCGACCGAAAGTTGGTTCCGTTATCTGAGTACATCTCTCTGACTTGTCCTCTTCTGGCAAGGAACCTCCATATTGTGTTGAGGCATGCATCAGTGTCAAGAGAAGATGCAAGTTCTAGATGCACAGCTCGTATGGCGAGACAAGTAAAGATGACACCGTACCTCTTTACTTGCACCAGGAATGGGCCAAGATAGTCGACGCCAACTCACATGAATGGAGGGTCATCAGGCAGAACTCTGCATGTTGGTAGATCTGCCATGAGTTGCTTGCCAGCTGTTCCATGTAACTTCTTACAGACGACGCACTTGGACAGGAAGGTTCTGATGGCTCCATTAGCTCCGGGTATCCAGAACCGCTGACACAGTTGAGCCAACATGTGGTTCCTTCCGGAGTGACCTGTAATGTCATGAATGTGTCTCAACACCAGCCTTGTGATGAACGAATCCTTTGGCAGGATGGCTGGCTGCTTGGAATGATCTGGCATCGCCGCTCGGCTCAATCTTCCTCCGACTCTCATGACTCCTTCTTGAAGAACTGGATTCAACTTGTAAAGTGAGCTACTTTTCTTCACTCTCTGATGTTCCTTAAGCATTGTCAAGTCGTCTTCAAATCTTTGTTTCTGACAGTACTTAACGATTTCTGTTTCTGCTTCTGTCAAATCATCACAGGTAAGGTTTGTTCCTTTGAAAGTCTTCTTAAACTGATTCACTCTGCCTTCTCCACCTAACGTATTAGGTTATTTTCTCTTTGCTTTCAGCTCTTTAAGCAAAACTTTCACCTTCAGAAACCAGGCAACAGCACGTTTGAGCTTTGTCCAGGATGAGAAGTGGCTCATTAACTGGTCCACTGGATCTGTTGGGTCTTGCACCTGAATGACGTGCGCTTGAGCTGCTCTTTTGACCCATTGAGTCGTCGATATCCGCCATTCCGGGATCTGGATTATTGGGCCACTGATCTTCTGTATGGAGCAAGAAATCTGGTCCTGAAAGCCAGCATCCCAACTTTAAAAATGCTTCGACGGTCTGTCCTCTTGAGACATGGTCAGCAGGATTCAGAGTGGTATTGACGTATCTCCACTGTGAAGTCTGCGAGTGCTCCAGGTTTGCTGAGATTCTATTAGCCACAAAGGTCTTGAATCTTGTTCGCTCGCTGTTCAAATATTTTAGCACAGCCTTGCTATCCGTCCAAAATATTGATTCATGAAGCTCCAGTTCAAGCTCTTTTTTCAGAACCTTGTCCATCTTGACTGCCACTGTAGCTGCAGTTAGCTCCATCCTTGGTATGGTCGGAGACTTTAAAGATGCGACCCTGGCCTTTGCCATCATCAGGGTGGATTGAGCTTCTCCGGATGCGGTACGCAGCAGATAGCTTGTTCCATAAGCATCTTCACTCGCATCCGCAAAGTGATGCAGCTGTGCGAAGACTGGTGGACCAAACTGCTTCGTTTTAATGCATCTGTCAACTCCAAAATTCTCGAGCTGTTGCAAACTTGAGATCCACCTTTTACAGCTCTTGATGACTTCATCTGGAAGATCTTCATCCCAGCCATACTTCTGCCTGCATAAATCTTGAAGGATCTTCTTGGTGGGCAGTGACACTAGAGCGACAAAGCCCAGCGGATCAAAGATGGAACTGACGAGGGAAAGCAGGCCTCTCCTAGTGTGTGGTCGATCTTTGAGATTTATCTTGAACTTGAACTGATCTGATTCGGCACACCACTGGATTCCCGATGCTCTCTCCAACGGTAAGCTATCTTCGTCAAAGTCCAGATCTTGAAAACCCTTTGCTTTTTCCTCCTCTGGAATTGAACTGAGAAACTTACGGCTGTTGCTTGACCACTTCGTCAGTCGAAATCCACCTCTCGCCAGCATGCTCCTCAGGTCAGCACAAAGTTTGATAGCTGTATCTTCATCAGTAGTTGACTTAAGACAGCCGTCCACGTAGAAATTCCTCCTGACTGTTTTGGCAGCTTCGTGACCAAAGTCATCCTCAAAGTCTGTTGCACATTTCTGCAGTGCGAAGTTAGCAACACTTGGCGACGATGTGGCACCGAAGATGTGGACCAACATCTTGTGTTCAACCAGCTCTTGCTCATAGTTCCCATCGGGCCACCAGAGAAACTTGAAGAGATCTGTGTCCTTGTTGCTGACTCTGATCTGGTGGAACATGGCCTCCATGTCAGCCATAACCGCCACACTCTCTTTTTTTTTTTCAATATTTTTCTTGAAAATGTGGCACAGTGCATATATAGACATGTAAACTTGACAGCAAGTCAAAACAAATGCCACATTTCTGATTTTTTTTTTTTTTTTTACAAACATTACAGGAAGGGATAATCCAGCTGTAATTAACATCATCATCATCATAATAATAATAATCATAATAATAATAATAATAATAATATCTGTACAAATAATACAAATAAAACAATTATCACACAGAAAAAAAATACAAAAATAAAATAAATAAAATAAAATAAAATAAAATAAAATAAAAGGGGGGGGGGGCCTAACAGTCAGGAGTAGATCTGCAACGATTAATTAATTAATTAATCAATCAATCGTTTAAAGTACATTTTTTAATAAAACATTTCCAAATTCTCTGATTACAGCTTCTCAAATGTGAATATTTTCTGGTTTCTTCAATCCTACTATGACAGTAAACTGAAACATCTGTGTGTTTTAGACACAACAACACATTTGAGGACGTCAACATGGGCTCAGGAAAATTTATCAATACCCTTCGCCATTCTCTGACATTGTACGGACCAAAACACCTATCGATCAACAATCGATTAATCGAAAAAACAATCGGCACATCAATCGATCATCAAAACAATCGTTAGTCGCAGCCCTAATCAGGAGGCATAGAAGAAAGCGAGTTGAAAAACGTTAAGAAGGATTGCCACTTGTTGTAGAACTTGTCTGTGTTACCTCGCAGTGAATATTTAATCTTCTCTAATTTGAGGAAAGACATGACATCATTGAGCCATCGAGAGCTGGAGGGAGCTTTAGTTGACTTCCAGTTAAGGAGAAGCTGCCGTCTCGCCAGTAAAGAGGTGAAAGCTAAAATGTCTAAGTGCTTGGAAGTATAACGCTTGTAATCAACAGGAATCCCAAATATAGCAATATGAGGAGAGACAATTATTGTCCTCAAAAGTATTTTTGACATTGTATCAAAGTAGTTCTGCCAGAAGCGAGATAGTAGAGGGCAAGAATAAAACATATGGGTTAAATTACAGGATGAAGAATGACATCTGTCGCAGCTATCGATGACACTGGGATAAATTTGTGACAGTCGAGCTTTGGAAAAATGGACTCTAAATATCACTTTGAACTGTATGAGTGTCAAACGAGCGCAAGTGGAGCTTTTGTGAATTTTGTCAAGAGCTAACTCCCAGTAGCTATCCTCTAAGTTCAGCCCCAGTTCCTGCTCCCAGGCCGTCTTGACCTTAGTGGACGGTAAGTTGTCATAGGACAGGAGTTTGTTATACGTTTTAGAAATAAGAGATTTTTGAAAGGGGCTGGAACAGAGAAACTCTTCCCACAACTGAACCGTAGGTGAGGAGGGGAAGGTTGGAAACAGCGATTTGACACAGTGTCTGATTTGAAAATAGCGAAATAAATGAGAGGGAGGGAGCTGATATACACAAGACAGGTCTGTAAAGCTACGGAAAATACCGTCTCTATACAGGTCTTTAAAAAATATCAGGCCTTTACCGTGCCATACAGCAAAGGTGGAGTCTGTAAGTGCGGGTTTGAATAGGTGATTCTTTAGTAAGGGAGCTGAAGTTGAAGCCGAAGTAAATTTAAACTGTCTCCTGAATTGGTACCAGATCTTGAGTGTGGAACTCACTACTTGGTTGTTTGTGAAGCCAGAGGGGCTGGTTGGGATAGAGGAGGTGAGTAGAGCCAATAGAAGACAAAAAACAAACCCAGGCCTCCAACTTACACCATGGTGAATCACTTGAATTAAACCAAAATGTAATTTTGTGGATGTGTGCCATATTAATACAGTTGAAAATTAGGGAGAGATAAACCACCATTAAATTTATCTCAATAATGATTTACGGACTCTGGGAACCTTTCCACCACAAGAAGCCTGAAATAATTTGATCAATGGTTTTAAAAAGTTTTGGCAAAATAGGGAGACAGTGAAACAGAAAACAAAAATTTTGGCAGAATGTTCATTTCCACTGTATTAATTCTTCCAATCAAAGACAAGGGTAAACTTCTCTCGTTGAAGGTCAGATTGGATTTTTTGGACAGAAGAAGGGGAAAAGTTGGAAGAAAAAGTAGCTTTATTGAAAGCTTGCACCGCAGTCAAAGACGACGCGTAGCTTTTGCTTGACTGGATGTCTGACTCCATGATGAGGCAGATACCAGGTTCTTCCATCGGTTGGCTTACGTTCAGCACCGTCGAGTTTCACCGCATAGCCCTTCTTGAGAATGTCATCCATGAATCCAACATATTCCTTATAAAACTTGGCATCTCGAGAGAATCTTTTCTTTAGGTTCAAAGCACGTTGCTCCGCAACTGCTCTGTTGTTGGGCATGCACAGGGACTTGCTCCTCACTGGAAGACAGACACTGTAATGACCATCCACGAGTTTTGAAGATTCGGACACCATGTTGATAAACTGGTGATCGTCCTTAGACAATTCGATGTCTTCATCTTGTCCTGCATCAGGAATGTCCTGTTTGAACTGCAGCTGCAAAAGCTCTTCTAGCTTGGCTACTGAGACCCGATTTGCAGTGATTCCTGTCACTTTGTTTGTTTCCATGGCGTAAATTCCACCTCTGAGTGGTCCGTTTACTGTCCAGCCCAATGCTGTCCTGACGGCGTATGGTCCGTCATCCACGCTGCTGATCACCTGTAACGGCTCCATTGATTTGGGAACGTTAGCTCCTATGAGTAGCCCAACCTCTGCTTGGATAGTCGGAAGATTCACCTCTTTAAGGTAGGGCCAACAGTTAACGTCCTCTTGGCGGGGAATATTATCTTTGGTTACAGGGATGGTTTTTTGTGAGAAAACCTCTGAAAGCTCAATAAACTGGTTGCCATCCAGGCTACTGATTTCCAGTCCGGTTACAATGCGGGTGTTGACGATAGATTCGTTACCCATTGTTCTCAATGAGATGCTTGCGTCATGTCCACTCATGTTCAGTTGGTTAATCAGTGACTCTGTAGCGAAAGTCGCTGAGCTACCTGGATCCATAAACGCGTAGGATGCCACTGCCTTGGTTCCCTTTTGTGCCTTGACACAGACTGGAATGATTGAAAGAATACAGTCTTCCTTACCGGCCCCTGTGACACCAAAAGTTTCCGTCATCTGTACAAGGGCGCTTGATATGGATTGTTGATCGCAACTTTCCTTTGTTGTTTCATCTCTGGAGGCTTTAGTGTTCATGTGCAGCAGGGTAGGATGCGGCCGTGAGCATTCTCGGCATTGTGCCTTCTCCTTGCACCCGCTGCTCATGTGGCCGTGTTTCAAACATGCAAAACGCAAACCTTTGCTTCTTAAAAAGTCAATCTTCTCCTTGTGTGGCTTGCCCTTTAATTTTCTGCAGACTGTGAGACTGTGATGCTCTTCTTTGCAATAATGACAAGGCTTGCCATAGGAGTTCACTGAGACAGCTTGTGCATTTGGTGTCGCTGGTTTGTCGTTCTCCATCTTGATTTGGGTTTCAGGGGAAACAACCGCTGTTGTAAACACCTTCCTTGGTTTGAATGTCTCTGTATGTTGTGGGTTCAGTTTCTGTCGCTCAGGGTCTCTTGTGCCTGCAGTGTGGTCTTTAATGTTTCCGTAAAGCGGGTGTAATATATATTTAACCTGCTTGTTGACAAAGTCAACAAAATCCTTAAACTTTACTCGTTTCTTTGTTTTTTATTGTAGGTCACAGGCGGACTTTCTCCAGGCTTCCTTGAGCCTGTATGGAAGCTTGTTGGCCAGCTTTTATGTTAGCTGTGTTGTCCAAGTCCTCCATGTAGCTTATATCTGCCATTGTGTTGGAGCAGCCTGTGAGGAACAATGCGAAGGACTGTAGTGCATCGCCGTCCTCTGGCTTGATGTTATGGTGAGGCAGACAGGCAGGCAAGCAGGACCCAAATGCAGAACGTAAAAAGTAAAGGGTAGTTTATTCAGGCTCAAAAAATACAAAAACTCCCAAAAGGCAAAAAGGCAAAAAAACACAGAGAGCGCGCGAGTACACAAGAAACACGGGACGAGACTCACCAACAACGACAGGAACAATGCTTGCACACTGAACAAAGAAACACTGGGGGTTATATACACACACAAGACAGGGTAGACAACGAGAGACAGGTGAAACACATTAGGGGGCGGAACAGCAATCAAACAGGAGGGAAACTTGACAGGACATGGGAGGAACAAGACAGACATACCAAAATAAAACAGGAAACACAGGGGATCACCAAAACAAGACACAACAAAGACAGACCATGACAGTACCCCCCCCTAAAAGGTCGACTAGAGCGACCAAAAAAAAGAAAAGTCAAACCCAAACAGGGTGGGTGGAGGGAGCCAGGAGGAGGGAACAAAAAAAAAAAAAAAAAAAAAAAAAACATGGCCTGGGGCAGAGCACAGGGGTGACTGGCTGGACAGGGAACTGAGTGGGGCAGAATGGAGGGGTTTCAGGCGGCCGAACCTGGGGGTAAGCAGGGACACGGTAGGGAGCTTCAGGCGGACGGCCTGGACGGTGAGGGCTCAGTCCCTCTGGAGGCCTGCAGCGACGAAGACGAGGAACCCCTTCTGGAGGACAGCAAGGGCGGAACCACTCAGGAGGCCGGTGGCGACAAAGATGAAGGCGAGGGAACCCTTCAGGAGGCCGGCGGCGAGGGCGACATCCCCCTTCTGGAGACCGGCGGCGAGGTCGACATCCCCCCTTCTGGAGGCCGGCGGGGGGCGACATCCCCCTTCTGGAGGACAGCAAGGGCGGAACCACTCAGGAGGCCGGTGGCGACGAAGATGAAGGCGAGGAACCCTTCAGGAGGCCGGCGGCGAGGGCGACATCCCCCCTTCTGGAGGCCGGCGGCGAGGCGACATCCCCTTCTGGAGGACAGCAAGGGCGGAACCACTCAGGAGGCCGGTGGCGACGAAGATGAAGGCGAGGGACCCTTCAGGAGGCCGGCGGCGGGCGACATCCCCTTCTGGAGGGCCGGCGGCGAGGGGCGACATCCCCCCTTCTGGAGGCCGGCGGCGGGCGACATCCCCCTGGAGGCCGGCGGCGAGGGCGACATCCCCTTCTGGAGGCCGGCGGAGGCAGGGGGCAGGGCCCCCTCAGGCAGGGATAGGGGGCAGGGCCCCTCAGGCAGAGATAGGGGGCAGGGCCCCTCAGGCAGAGATAGGGGGCAGGGCCCCTCAGGCAGAGATAGGGGCAGGGCCCCTCAGGCAGAGATAGGGGCAGGGCCCTCAGGCAGAGATAGGGGGCAGGGCCCCTCAGGCAGGGATAGGGGCAGGGCCCCTCAGGCAGGGATAGGGGGCAGGGCCCCTCAGGCAGGGATAGGGGGCAGGGCCCCTCAGGCAGGGATAGGGGGCAGGGCCCCTCGGGCGGCAACAGGGAGCTGGGCCCTCGGGCGGCAACAGGGAGCTGGGCCTCGGGCGGCAACAGGGAGCTGGGCCCTCGGGCGGCAACAGGGAGCTGGGCCCTCGGGCGGCAACAGGGAGCTGGGCCCTCGGGCGGCAACAGGGAGCTGGGCCCCCGGGCGGCAACAGGGAGCTGGGCCCCTCGGGCGGCAACAGGGAGCTGGGCCCCTCGGGCGGCAACAGGGGAGCTGGGCCCCCGGGCGGCAACAGGGAGCTGGGCCCCTCGGGCGGCAACAGGAGGCTGGGCCCTCGGGGCGGCAACAGGAGGGCTGGACCCCTCGGCGGCAACAGGAGGCTGGACCCTCGGGCGGCAACAGGAGGCTGGACCCCTCGGGCGGCAACAGGAGGCTGGACCCCTCGGGCGGCAACAGGAGGCTGGACCCTCGGGCGGCAACAGGAGGCTGGGCCCTTCGGGCGGCAACAGGAGGCTGGGCCCCTTCGGGCGGCAACAGGAGGCTGGGCCCCTCGGGGCGGCAACAGGAGGCTGGACCCCGCGGGCGGCAACAGGAGGCTGGACCCCCGGGAGGCAACACGGAGCTGGACCCCTCGGACAGGAACAGGAGGCTGGACCCCTCGGGCGGCAACAGGAGGCTGGGCCCCTCGGGAGGCAACACGGAGCTGGACCCCTCGGACAGGAACGGAGGAGGAGGCCCCTCGGACAGGAACGGAGGAGGAGGCCCCTCGGACAGGCAAGCTATAGGGCGGTCCCCCTCTGGAAGGCGTAGAAGGCGGTCCCCCTCTGGGAGGCGTGAAGGCGGTCCCCTCTGGGAGGCGTAGGAAGGCGGTCCCCCTCTGGGAGGCGTAGAAGGCGGTCCCCCTCTGGGAGGCGTAGAAGGCGGTCCCCCTCTGGGAGGCGTAGAAGGCGGTCCCCCTCTGGGAGGCGTAGAAGGCGGTCCCCCTCTGGGAGGCGTAGAAGGCGGTCCCCCTCTGGGAGGCGTAGAAGGCGGTCCCCCTCTGGAAGGCGTAGAAGGCGGTCCCCCTCTGGAAGGCGTAGAAGGCAGGCCTGACTGCTAGCATGCTGGGGCTGGTAGCTAGCCTGCTGGGGTTGGTAGCTGGCAGGCTGGTTGCAGGGACCCGGGTCCTGAAGCTTGTTCCTGGAAGTCGGGGCCTGGGGCTTGCTGCTGGAGACCGGGGCCTGGGGCTTGCTGCTGGAGACCGGGGCCTGGGACTTGCTGCTGGAGACCGGGGCCTGGGGCTTGCTGCTGGAGACCGGGGCCTGGGGCTTGCTGCTGGAGGCCGGGGCCTGGGGCCTGGGGCTTGCTGCTGGAGGCCGGGGCCTGGGGCTTGCTGCTGGAGGCCGGGGCCTGGGGCTTGCTGCTGGAGGCCGGGGCCTGGGGCTTGCTGCTGAAGGCCGGGGCCTGGGGCTTGCTGCTGGAGGCCGGGGCCTGGGGCTTGCTGCTGGAGGCCGGGGCCTGGGGCTTGCTGCTGGAGGCCGGGGCCTGGGGCTTGCTGCTGGAGACCGGGGCCTGGAGCTTGTTGCTGGAGGCCGGGGCCTGGGGCTTGCTGCTGGAGGCCGGGGCCTGGGGCTTGCTGCCGGAGGCCGGGGCCTGGGGCTTGCTGCTGGAGGCCGGGGCCTGGGGCTTGCTGCTGGAGACCGGGGCCTGGAGCTTGTTGCTGGAGGCCGAGGGCAACTCGGGAGCTGGAGAGCATCCGCAGAATGGATGGCAATCCAAACTTACCACCCCCACTCTGATAGTCCTTAAAGCCGGAGACGGCTGGTAGCTGGGACTCGGGGGCTGAGGCTTGAAACGGAACACCGGAGGCAGTGGCTGGAGGCTGGAGCGTGGAGGCTTAGGACGGTTGCAAAAATCTGGTGGCAGTGGCGTGTAGCTCTCGGGCCAAAAAACTGTGGGGTTGAGAAGCTCGACTGCCCACTCGGGTAAGGCGCCCTCCAACTCGGGCTTAGCAGCGACAGCCTTGTAAATACCCGCCAACACATACCCCTGCTCCCTCCTACTGGGAATGTTTCCCCAACCGTCCATGGCACTGATAATAAAAGATAGCATGTCCTCCAGCTCATGGCAAAAAAGAGCGTCTGCTGGGTCCAATCTTGGTGCAAGCATTCTGTTATGGTGAGGCAGACAGGCAGGCAAGCAGGACCCAAATGCAGAACGTAAAAAGTAAAGGGTAGTTTATTCAGGCTCAAAAAATACAAAAACTCCCAAAAGGCAAAAAGGCAAAAAAAAACACAGAGAGCGCGCAGTACACAAGAAACACGGGACGAGACTCACCAACAACGACAGGAACAATGCTTGCACACTGAACAAAGAAACACTGGGGGTTATATACACACACAAGACAGGGTAGACAACGAGAGACAGGTGAAACACATTAGGGGCGGGAACAGCAATCAAACAGGAGGGAAACTTGACAGGACATGGGGAGGAACAAGACAGACATACCAAAATAAAACAGGAAACACAGGGGATCACCAAAACAAGACACAACAAAGACAGACCATGACACTTGATCGTCTGCCAATCCAAAGCCTGCTTTATGTAGGCCTCGGCTATCTTTTAGTTGTCACCAAAAAACTCTTTTAGCATTTTCTTGGCTCTAGCATAACCTGCTGAAGGTTCCATGTGCATGCAGCTCTTAACCAACTCATGTGGTTGTCCACTTGTGTACTGCAGCAAAAATTGTAGCCGATCACGGTTGTCATCAGTGCGGCTTTCAATTCCATGTTCGATAGATCTGATAAAGGTGTTATACTGAAGCGGGTCGCCCTTGAATGTTGAAATGGTGAGATCAGGAAGTAAAGCTGCTTTGTGATTCTTCACAAGGTACTCTGTGACGTTGGCTTGCTGAGACATGGCTTTGCAGACGCTATCGAAAACTGGTTCGTTGTTGGAAACCACGTTCGGCGAAGGCGGGGCATTTTTCAGTGGTGC
This sequence comes from Hyperoplus lanceolatus, assembly GCA_026929865.2. Taxonomy (NCBI): domain Eukaryota; kingdom Metazoa; phylum Chordata; class Actinopteri; order Uranoscopiformes; family Ammodytidae; genus Hyperoplus; species Hyperoplus lanceolatus. The sequence goes on from CM049408.1 coordinate 1,220,505, forward strand.
AGGCAGGAAGTGCTGCTTAACCCTGGGTGGAGATGAGACAAGCTGCAATGGTGGCTGAAAGCCAGTTGTCACATTTGTTTCTCCTTTTTGGTCATTAACTTCAACACTGCTTATTTCCACTTGTGTGTTTTCGTATTTTTGCAAAACTAAATTTTTGCAAAACTAAATTTTTGCATCTGATTCAGCGAGCGCTGTCTGCATTTCATGCATTTCCTTTCTAGCCTTCATAGCAGCCTCAAACTCTGCCTCTTGACATCTTCTGCTTGTAATTGAGCTTCCCTGCATCTTTTTTGCGCACGCCAATCTGCTTCTTCCTTTTCTAAGGCCAACTTCTCTCTTAAAGCTGCTGCCTTTGCCAACAATGATGCACGTTCCATTTCTGCCTTTATCCTGATTGTGGAAGATGAGGAGGCGCTGCTTCCACATTGGGATCCAGCTACACTTTGTTTGCGTTTAGTGGTCGATGTAGTCGAACGTTTCGATGATATACACCTACTATCTGCATGCATCTCTTCCTGGTCACACTCTTCAGCCTGCTCATCATAACACAGGTTATGGAAATAAAATTAGAACGCCAGTAATTTTAAATAAATTGCGAGAATAAATGTAGAGGCCACCAACTAGGTGCGCACATGCGTAGAAGAATATAACTTTGCTTCATTTTGAATAGCCTCCATTTATTTATTAATTAAAGTTCAAGTTTTTGATTCTAAATTTTACAAAGGAAATGTTTATTTACATGTCTTTATTGTGTGGGGAAAAAACACTGTACCCGTATTAGTCCGAGTATAAGACAACCCCGATTATAAGACGAACCCCCTGTTTTTCAAAACTCAACTCAATAAATTTTATTTATTTAAATAATGTATGAAAATAAAAACGCATTGAAAAAAACACTTTTCTTCATTGCAAATAAACAGTAGGATAGTGCAAATAGACCGAACTCTGATGGGTTCACCACAGACTATTCTTCACACGCAAATTCCTCTGCCCCGCTGTCATCCATAGCGGGTCATCCTCGCTGCTGTCCTCGGCATCTGAGACGCAGCATTTATTTAATGCTCATAGTTAATCACATAGCCTAGTGCTGAAACGAAAGCTATCAACGCCGTGGTTTAAGGCTGAAATGATAACCGGGGCACTTAACGTTGTCGAGGGGAAGCCCGCCGAGATCTCCGTTGGTTTCAGTTTACAGCTCACAAAGTGACAATCACCACCATCACATGGACTGCGTTTAAAAAAAGTGTCTCATTCTTAAAATCATTAGGGCTTTGATGCAAATGAGGAAATCTGAACATTACAACAGCAGTGCTGGTGCGTAAAAGGACAGCGCAGTTGGCAATCTCTCCTCAGCACAAGTGCAGCAGCTAAAAAGCCACAGTCGATTGCCGATTCCTGTCTCTGACACATTGACTGGCAACATAATGATTTGAGGCTTTGAATCGGCTTCGTCGATGTCCCGTGCCTCTTTTTTCTCTCCACACAAAGCGTTCTCTCTCCAAGCGCACAAACGCCCCGGCTGCTTCCAAGAGCACAGCCAGTGTTCCACCCGATTAAAAAAAGAAAATAAACACAACTTGGAAAACACAACCCGACTTTTTACGACCTATTTCCGCGAAAATAAAACCCTCTTATACTCGGACCAATATGGATTGTGTAATGATCAGACCGCCATTACATTTTTCATCTCACGCACCCCCTAGCAGCAGCTCACGCACCCCCAGGGGTGCGCGCACCACACTTTGGGAATACCTGCTCTAGCTTAATTAACGAGGCAAAACTTACGGTTTATTTTCCTTTCTTCCGGAATCTACTGTGCTGTCCTTGCCAAGTTTCCTTTGTCCTTTATCCTTTCTTAGTCAGGCCGTTCCAAAATCCATGCATCCGTGTGAAGAGCGAGTTTTTTGACTAATAATGTAGGATCTATTGGTCTAAATTAGTGAAGCTCCAGCATGACGCTCCGTTTTTCCCTCGACACATATCTCATCCAATATCCAAAAGAAATCCACGGGACCATGACGTGACGTTTAAAGGTTTAATTGTCAAAAGTTACAAACAAAAAAATCCTTTTCCACAATGTAATATTAATGGAGAGATAGGGGAGAACGGGGTAAGTAGGCACACTTTTTACTCTAGTGAGAATTGCTTATCACCTAAACATCTTTCAATAGTCATTCCTATATTAAATTGAAACTTAAGGTGTTGGCTTGAAATGTGTACCCCTCACTTTTTCTATCTTATTGTAATAAAGAAGAAATTAATCATCAAAGACACCCTTACACATTGTGACAACCAACCCCATCAAGGGGTCGGTTGTCAAACACTATGGGGTTGTTTGTCACAATGTTATCTTAATGGGAATAATCTTAAAAAGAAGGCAAGAAAGTAGAACTAAATTTGAAAGTTTAATTGCATTGTCAAGTTGACAAATAGGCCTACATAACGTTATGTAGCCTTGGCAGCTGGTCTAGTTTGGGATGCACTGGGTTGTTTTTATTTTGTTGCCCTTTTTTCTTTTGCTTGCTAGCTGCCTTTTCCTGCTCTATTCTTTCCTTCTCTGGGGTGTCAGTGAGGATACAGCTTGACAATTTCTTTCGTTATTGGGTTCCTTTTCTGGCTGCAGCCTTGAGATAACATGTGACAACCAACGCCCCAAAAAATTTGACGACCAACCCCAACCTGAATTTCTTGCTAGCATCAAGGCCAACAACCATCTGACAACTAATTAGCTTGCTAACCACAATCTAAACTATAGTTTACCCTTCACACTTTGTATGGTTAACAAGTGTTTTGTTATAAACCCATTGTGTAAAAGCCTAGAAGAAAAATACTGAGGAGCTAAATATTTTCAATTTGACATGAAAAACACAAACAGTCCTCTCACCTCAAAAGCAGCAGTCTAACTCCAATGAAGACTATGTAGGTGACCACTGATGCCAATTCTGGATATTTACATATCAAAATTTCACAGACAGCACCTTCTGGTTCCGGAATATAACGATTGTGACAACCAACCCGTGTGACAAATTACCCCGTTCTCCCCTATATATGATAAAAGAGAGAAGCGAGAGAGGTCAAAAAACTGTGTGGCTCCACGCTTGTAATCCTGACTGTCTGTTACAGGTAGTTAACACAATAAAGTTTCCTCTAATATTTCAAAATAAAGTTATCAAATGTCATTTACATCAAAAATAATGCAAATGAATTTCAAAATAAAATACTATATATTCGAAATGACCACAATTAAGTATTATATAAATCCACTTATAAAAATCCAAACATTATCATTAAATATGAACTTAAATAAAACAAATAGGCATTTAGGCTCCTACACATACAGTCTATGGTGCTGCCACATAGTGAAATTCATTGCTGTGCTGCGGGACTCACACTGCGCAACACAACGGCTATATGATCGATAACAATTTCACGTGATCGACAATATTCTTAACGATCAATGATTGATCATTGATTAATTATGCCCATCCCTAATAGAAAGGCAACAGTAACTCATATAAGCACTCGTTACAACCAGGGTATGCAGAATACCATCTCTGAACGCACAACATGTCAAACTCTGAACCAGATGGGCTACAGCAGCAGAAGACCCCACCGGGTGCCACTCCTGCCAGCTAAAAACAGTAAAATAAGGCTGCAATTCTCACAGGATCACCAAAATTTGACAATAGAAGATTCTGCATACCCTGATTGTAACGAGTGGTTATTTGAGTAACTGTTGCCTTTCTATCATTTCGAACCAGTATGCCCATCTTCCTCTGACCTCTGACTTCAACAAGGCATTTTACGTCCACACAAATGCCGCTTACTGGATATTTTTTTCTTTTTCGGATCATTCTCTTTAAACCCTAGAGATGGTTGTGAGTGAAAATCCCAGTAGATCAGCAGTTTCTGAAATACTCAGACAAGCCCTTCTGGCACCATCAACATTGTCATGTTCAAAGTCACTTAAACCCCTTTTCTTCCCCATTCTGTTGCTCGGTTTCAACTTCAATAAGTTGTCCCGTCCAGGTCTACATGCCTAAATGCATTGCGTTTCTGCCATGTGTTAACAAGAAAATGAACCGCTGTACCTAATAAAGTGGCCGGTGAGTGTGTATGTGTGTGTGTATATATATATATATATATATATATATATATATATATATATATATATATATATATATATATATATTTAGGGGTGTCAAGCGATTAAAAAAATTAATTTAATTAATTACAGGCTCTGTGATTAATTAATCTAAATTAATCGCATACTTATATGACACTTATATGCCTGTTGATAAACAACTGTATAGGCTACCGTTCGTCTCTCTCTCTCTCTCTCTCTCTCTCTCTCTCTCTTCTCTCTCTCTCTCTCTCTCTCTCTCTGAACTACTAGCGCCAGAAAAAAAAACAAGCAGGCTAAATGACGACTGTCTATCTCACACAACGGACAGCGCTGCACTGCCACACAGGTGTGCATAGCCTATGCCGACTCATTCAACATCGTCCTACTCATAGCCAAAAATATTGACAGACACACACACACACACACACACACACACACACACACACACACACACACACACACACACACAAAGGCTGTGTGTGTGTGTGTGTTTGCTGTAGACGATTGCAGCTAGCAAACAAAATTGAGACAGAGGAAGATTGAAAGTTGTTTTGAACCTACATTGTTAATTAGGCACCCACTAAATCAATGCACAGACACTGCGGAGAATAACAAAAGACGTTTTCCTATACCTTCATGCTTATTTGCCTGGAGCAGCCCATAAAACCCTAGAGCCCTCTCTATGCTTCTTTCTTCACTCTTTAATCCCGTGCAGCTCCGCTATCGTCTCAGCTCTTTTGCACCGGGTAAAAGGGCAATATAGAAGTGCGATTAATCTGCATTAATTTTTTTAATCGCGTTAATTTTTCTATGATTAATTAATCGAAATTAACGCGTTAATTTGACAGCCCTAATATATATATATATATATATATATATATATATATATATATATATATATTTTTTATATTTGTTCATATGCTTTTGTAAAGTTTAATTTTTTCAGAATTGTGTGAATGTTTACCTGAACAATGAATCAACAGTGGCAGGTTCAGGTGTTTACAAAGACACAACGATTGTAAAGACACATAGTCACAACCAAAGCACAATTTTAAAACACTTTAAAAATCTATAACATATCTAACTGACCTTCACCGTGCCTCGTCCTCCTAAGTCAGTGTTGCAATGCTTGTCAAGCTTTTCATTCTATCACTGAATATACACACTTACACATATACAGATCATGTTTTTGGTGGATTCGCAGATTTGACGCTGAAGGTAGCTAAGCAAACTATCGATACCTTTAGGTGGTTGAAACCTCAACCTCAGATATAATAATTTGATGGCTATCTACATTATGCCTTTTGAACTGATCCACGAAATGAATAACATGGTTACTTGTTAATACTGGACCAAAGTGCAGTATTATAAGACAGAAAAAATCAAGAATAGACTATTTCTTTTTCACATAAAAAAATGTATTAATACCACCACAAACATGTGACAAATGAAACCTCAAATCTTTGTTAGTGTTCACAGTATATGTTATGTATTTTCAGAAAATGTTTTAAATTTAAGTTCAAGGTAAACTTACAAAGCCAGACACAGATGCTAGCCACTGTCAATCAACAGCAATCCTCTTTCAACAGAACCTTCAAAGCCCACAACATAATGCAGTTACACACTAGATGACATCAGGTATTGGCAGCTCCCAGAACCCCACACACATTCACTGCAGTTAGAAATGGAAAAGGAAAAAAAAAACTTATAGTGGAAAATGTACTTTGAGTCATGTTATTATAATTATATTGTACAAATGAAGTGTGAGCCTTTATGCAGCATGTGTAGACAGTTGTATTAACAAATCAATAGAAGCGTAACTTAACTGTCAGACACTGAAACTGACAACTGAAAAAGGTTTGGCCTTGTACGTGACTCTAGGTATTAAGGCCAGGACACACCGGTCCAACTACCGACCGTCGACAGAAAATGGAGTCTGCCGATGCAGGCAGCTCCATTCTCCCCGACGCGGTCAAATAAATGCGAAGAACACACCGAGCCGACTACCGACTTGGCGTACGTTCTGCGCTTGCGCTGGATGACATTAGGTAGCTGTTATCATAAGATCATAAGGCTGTCATTATGACGGAGAGAATGCATGCTGCACACACACACACACCTGTGGCCGCTCCTCGCCCCAAACTACCTCGACTATTTCTGAAAACATAACCGACAAAAGTAAAACTAATATCTGCTCCGCTGCCGTGGCAGAGCAGAGACGGGATAGCCCTCCATCAATCAGATTGCTCAATGTCCGACCCACGATTATCGGGCCGGTGTGACCTGGCCTTAAGCCAATGCATAGTTATTATTGTTAAGCTAAGAATGGAGAATTGCTGTTTGGGGAAGGGGTTCGGGATATGGTCAATTACAGGAGAACTACAAAGGAAAAATGCAATCCAAATATTAAAATAACTATAACATTTTCTTTTGCATGTAGAATGATTTTGGAATCGTTATCAAGCCATATACCAGTCCACACAGTTTGTTCAAACAGCAAATATTGCCTTATGTTTTATTTGTTTAACAATTGATCATGCATATACAGTAGCTGCATCAAAATGGGCCGTTGAAACATTTTGCACAAGCAAGCAGCAATGTCACAGTTAACAAAATGTTTCTATCTTCCTGTGCAAGTTGTGCATGGTTTTGTGTTTTTTGTCATCTGTTACGGTAGTGGGCCAGCCTCCACTGCCTGTTGTTGTTGTTTGCTTGAGAATCATTTTCTGTACAGCTGTTTTCACGCCTGCCATATCATTCAGTTGGACATTCATTTTTTTAGATGTTCTTTTTTTAACATTAAAGTCGAAAGCCCTATGTTAGACAAAACAATATGTTATCTGATGTTTCATTCGAACCATAACATAACAATATGTTTAATGTATGTCCTCCTCTCTCCTCAATCTGAATGGGTTTATATCAATGTGATTCACTTGACTGTATGGACTGTGAGGAAGTCATGTCTGAGAAACTTATTTTACAAAATAAAATCTCATCAATCCCAGGTTATTGGTCTTGTCCATGTCTCATTGTCATGTGTGCTTGTTTAGTTTTCTGTTCTTTTTCGCTCTTCTTTTGCCAATGTATCATGATCACTTGATTAGTCATTTAAACTGTATTAACATGTACTGCATGCCTTTACTTCCAGTCTTTCATCACATGACATGGATGTGTTTTTTTTCAGCCAGTGAGCTCACATCAACATCAATGAATGACTATCAGCAGCTAAGGTTGTGGCAATACATAGTACAATATAAAATGGTAATGCTCGGCTGGCAAACATTGAGCAGAGCATCACGTGTCGTTCCATACTTGATAACGTCTTGAACAAGACGAGCGTATCAATCAGCAGATATAAAGTTATCACAGCAGGATATTCCTGTCAGTCACTGTAACTTCCAAAACTCCATCCCTTCCTCCAACTCATCATCAGTTCACTCGGCCCTGAACAGCTCCTTTAACAGAGCAGCTTACATCAGTTCAACAGGTAAGACCCCACTCTACACATTAACGTCATATCAGTTAGATGCGTAATAGTGTAGACTTATAGCTGGGCTGCGATTGTCAATATTTTCCTTATGCAATTTTCCTGTTTTTTTACTGTAAATAAATAAATATGAATCTATTTTACCAAAAAACAATTGGATGATTGGAGCTGAAACAAGATGATTAAAAATTCACTTTTCAGAATGTTACAAACTGTCACATTTTAGCTTCAATATGTTTAAATATACTGAGTCCGTCTCATTCATCTCATACGACCCTGTAAGGCTCCCAGTGTTAAGATAACAACAGTCACTTTCACACTGTGCGGTTGTAGTTGAGTAAAGCTGAGTCATATGTCTCTATCTGAAACATCAATGTATTCACCATGACTACATTTGTAAATCTGTAATATCACATTCATGTTGGTAAATAATGGGTTGGACGGGGTCTAGACACTCAGAGTTTAGGGCTTGGGAATGAGGAGACCATTTCTGAAACTTTGTATTTGGCTAAATCATTTTAATACAATCATATAACAAAACATAGCTGAGCTACATTGTGTTCTCTTTCAATTCTAGGTGCAACTGTACTGTTTCATTTAGACATTCTCTAATCCATAAACTGCCTTGCAGTAGACAAAGATCATTATTTCTATAACTAGGAGAAAAATAGGATGTGGTATTTTATGATGTTTAGTAAGAACTCAAAATACAAATTATTTCAAACAATATACTACAAACCACTAGTGAGTTTTTAAAATGAGTTAAACCCAGTTTTCTTTGTGTGTTTGTGTATGTGTGTGTGTGTGTGTGTGTGTGTGTGTGTGTGTCCAGGTCCCAGCACCACCTGTCAGGAGGATTCCTGTGCCAACATGGGCATCTGTATCCAGCAGTGGGAGAACTACACCTGCGACTGCTCCATGACCTCCTACACTGGCACACAGTGCAATGACCGTGAGTACTCTCCACACTGTTCAATATTTAATCTTACACATGTACAACACAGCGTGGATAAAATCAGCCAGTAGTGTCATGATATCTGGATTGTTTAAATTGTATTATTATTATTTTTACTGTTTTTATAGTAGCTAATGTTGATTATCTCTATATTATGAGTGTGCTATAACCGAAAAAGTCACACTCCCCTCTTTTATTAGATGATTCTAAAGGTTGTTTCTTGACAGCAGGTACACACTCTCACACACTCCACTTTTTCTCTTTGGTCCCTCCCCTATGGTCCCTCCCTGACACGCTCTACACCAACAAAGTCGTGCCAAAGTGAATGGACGGTCCCAACAGCCAATAAGAACAGAGAATCGGAGCCTCGCTCTGATTCGTCAAAGTGTACAGCTCATGTTAACTTTGACCAATCAGAAATCATATACCCCAGCTTTAAGGGCCTTGAATAGGAACTCTTTTTAAACATATCAAACAACCCAAATGATATGATAGGAGATGTTCATTTGGTCCATGTTGTTCTCACCTGAACTCTGTGTGCTGCATTTGTGCAGCAACTCTGGCCAACTTACGGCATGACGTTTAGTGTGTGGTCTCTTCATTAACCAAACCAGCCCAAGAACCATATTTGGAAGTTCTACTATCTTCAAGTTGGTACTGTGGGCTGCAGCCAGATGAGCTTGGTGTCCCGAGCACTAAGAATATCCCTGAGATCCAAATCCCATACTCTTTCTTTTTTCTATTCTACATACTACAACTCATCATAAAAATAATCTAGTTAGCATGCAGTATGCATACAATTGGGACATACTTAAACTTACTATACTTATTTATTTAATTATAACATGGCTCCTTGATCTTGCCTCTTACTTATATATCCGTTGCATCTCTGGTTGTTTTCATACGGAGGCTCCATCGATGTGATGTCACTGCCGGTGCGCACTGGGTTGTGGGTCAGAATCGGCCAAACAGCATGCTGATTTCAACATAAACAATCTCATCCGGATTTAGTAGACATCCGGGTATTTACAAGCATACTAAATCTTTTCATCCGTACTAAATAATATTGGGATTGGAACGCAGGGTGAGTTTAGAGTAGGGTTTGCTCTCTGTTGTAGTTCAGAGTCACTCTTATTATTTCTCCTGTGTTCAGCTGGGACCACGTACATCTTTGGCAAAGGAGGAGGACTGATCACATACAAGTGGCCAGCCAATGAGAGGCCGAGCACCAGGACAGACAGGCTGACCGTGGGCTTTAGCACCTCCCTAAAGGATGGGATCCTGGTCAGGATTGACAGCGCCCCTGGTCTTGGGGACTACCTTATGCTACAGATAGTAAGTGGTCACACACATGTTGCATATGTATCTGAGCTTTAATCCTGTTTTCCTTTCTAACGTCTGGCACTCAGGTGAGCCTGCTCTGCACTATGGGTATCAGTTGACTCAATACTACGTTAGTCAGCCAGTGTGTTAAAGGTGCACACTCACACTAGGCCATCTGTACTGTGCCCAAGTTGGTTTGACCAGTGTGTGTGCACCGTTCCGTACTCAAGCACAGTACACTTCTTGGGCCACAGCACAGTTGGGAGAGGTGCTTGGGCACGGTACAGATGCTAATCAGCCGACACAAGCACTTGCAGAGACGGCTATCCTGACCTCACTTTATATGAGACCCAATACCTAAGTATGGACACCAATCAGTTGAAATCCTTATTGAGGCCTTAAGGGTGGCATGTCACAACAAAACAAAAGCAAAATATGAATGTATGTTTTACCTTTTTGTTTGTCTCAGAGTGCTCCAGGATGCTTCATTTCTATGTGACATGATGTATATGTTACCAGAACCTAACCTAGGGACATGTGGAACGGCAGTAAGGCTCACAGGATAGGGAGCACTGTGTAGCCAATACTGTATACAAACCACAGATAGCAATAGAGTTCAATGCATACCATTTCCGCTCACAATATGTATGAACTTTAAAAAACCTTAAGAAAAAATTAAGATTTCCACACAGTCACAACTTATCTTCATCAGAGTTAAATCAAAAAGATGAAAACATGTATACATTGTTTGAAGAATGTCTAAAGGCCTAAAGTATTTATAGTTACTTTAACAATATAACCATTTATATAATGTTGGGGAATACTGTAGGTCTATAGTATTCATAATACTGTAACAATAGAAGTATTATTCCACACACAAAAAAAATCCAAGAAAACCACTATTTGTGTTAATAATAATGAATAATTGTGTTTTCTCATTTCAGGAACAAGGCAAAATTGGAGTGATATTCAACATTGGCACAGTGGATATCAGTGTACAGGAGGGGAGTACCCCAGTGAATGATGGGAAGTATCATGTGGTCCGCTTCACCAGAAATGGTGGCAATGCTACATTGCAGGTGGATAACTGGTCAATCAATGAACACTTCCCAACAGGTACAACACTAAAATACTCCATCAAATCTAAAAGCTATCATTTATTGGACATTTTCTCTGTACAAAACATGTTAGCAATTATCATTGTTTGCATTGTCCGACAGTTTTAGTAAACAATGATAACATACTGCTTCACAATACCAGAAGGCAATGGGCATTGTGTAACATTATTCAAATATCTCTTCACCTCCTGCTTGTCTTCTCAACTTTGGTGTAATTGTTACCTTTATGATTTGTACCAGTCTTCTTTAACAGAAGCACAAGCACATACTTACATAATGGTCTGGTCTATATAGTATCTTCCAGTGCAGAGGTCACTGCCCCTTCTCAGGCATCTACCTGTCTTTGTGCTCTTCTTTTTCTGAGCTGTGGCGTGACTAAAATAGACAATACATCTACTGTATGACACTTATTTTCCAGTTATCTGTGCACTCTTTTTTTTGGTAGTCATAGCAACCCAAAAAATTGCTGACACAAGGGTCATTGAAATAGTAGGCAAAAGATAACACAACTACTGTCAGTGGCGTGCGGTGAGGTCAGTGAGTGGGAAGCCACTGAGTTCTGAAAGCTAAATTGCTCTATTGTTAAATCAAAAACAATAAAAAACAAACAGGCACACACGGCTGATTTTAAATATTTTCCTCTCTTTCTCTCTCACACAAACATACACACGCACACACATACACACACACGGACACACACACGGACACACACACACACACACACACACACAGACCAGACATATATGAAATGACACAACGGTGACTGTGGGTTCTGTGTGCCCGTACTGTAGTTTGGTCTAAATGATAAAACATCACATATGTCAACTAAACAGACTCCACAGCTGAGTCCCTCACACCAAGGGCCGAGACGTAGGGGAGGAGTCAAACCTTTGCTGATTCACATTACTACTTCTGTTCAGCTTTCAAAATAAAAGACAGCACTCACTGTTTGGTAGGCCTGGAGCATAACTGGAGGCAACTCCATCAACTCTATCTAAATAGATAAAGTACCAGTAGCATATGTCCAGCATCAGAATGTTACCATCTCTTTATCCGCAATTATTGCACCGCGTCCAATTATGTTTGTCCGTCAGCAACAATGAAAACACAACTGCTCAACTGTTTTATGGCTTGCACTCGGCATCAATTTTTTTTTTTAGTTTCTGACTCACCAATCTGATTCTCGAGCTGTAGAAAGCTGCAATGTTGACTTTAAAATTTGCGGGGGTTACGACGTTTACGAGCGAATCCGGCATAATGACGTAGGCCTAAGCTGAGTAAATGTCCAGTAATATCTTGATTTGAATTTGTCCATGTATGACATGTAACGGAAAAAGACTTCTGGCATAGCCTACCATATTTATGTAAAAAAAGGCACAAATAATTCTGGGTTTTTTATGTACATGTTAAAGAATACAAAATCGAAGTGCGCATGTGCAAAACGTTTTTATTTTTGCTTGCCGTCGACAATGAATGGGAAGCTTATTTTTACGTGACTTACCAACTGCCACATTTCTCATCATAATGTCTAAACTTTTTTGAAGTAATACAAACATTACACATAAAAATCACAAGAATAAAAACAGTAATAATAGAAATACAAGTTTATTAAATAGGCTACAATTATTTTATTTTATTTATCATTTTTTGTTCGATCTGGCAGCTAGTCACTAACTACTGTATATGCCAACTGCACATGCCCACATATCCTATAGTTAACATGCACATGTCTGATTCAACATAACACAGTGTATCTCATGAGGAATGCATTACTGCCTACGCTCTAAGCAGAAATGTAGCCTATTGTGTGGTAAAAAATATAATTGAGGCAAATGACTTACCGGCTATAATAGATGGCATTAACATAAAGCATGTCGACTTGAAAAAGTGTAAAGTCATACTGTTGCTTTAGGTTAATTGGAGTGATGAGATGATCTAGTGCAAACGGCTTTCTATTATTCTACATATGCTGATTGTTCATCATGTTAAACCTTATTAGTAGAAGCTCTAACCATGTGATCACACCATACTCCAGACTTTGATGAGACTTTGAACTCCAACACTTTGACTTAAAGCACACACGACAGAAGAGGGGGAAATTGATATCTGAAATGAGTCTTGGGCTTGGGTGACGCAAGTTGGATATCAGTACCTACAAAATGTACACTCTCAATGACATGACATGCAAAATAGGTGTCACCATATGTAGGAAAAAGTCAGTAAATATACAGTATATACAGTATATATATGTGTATATATTAGGGCTGTCTAAAAAAATTAATCTAATTAATTACAGGCTATGTGATTAATTAATCTAAATGAATCGCATACTTTTGTGACACTTTTATGCCTGTAAACAATAAACAACTATAAACAACTGTATAGCCTGCTGTTTGTTTCTCTCTCTCTCTTTCTCTCTCTCTCTCTCTCTCTCTCCCTCTCTCGCGCGCGCGCGCTCTCCTCCGTCTCTCGTAACTTCTGTCTCCATAACAGACAGCGCTGCACTGCCACAGATGCCTATACCGATTCATTCACCATCGTCGTACTCATAGGCAAACATATTGACACACACACACGGGGCGGGTGTCCGTTTACGCGGGAGACGAGACAGCTAGCAAACTAAATTGAGACACACGGAGGAAGATTGAGAGATACTTTTGAACCTACACCCACTAAATCAATAATGCACAGACACTGCGGAGAATAAAGTACGATGTCTTCCTACCTTCATGCTTATTTGCCCGAAACATCCCATAAACCGTCCATAGAGCCCTCGGCCCCGCCCTTTCCTCTGCTTCTCTCTTTACTTTTCTCCCTTTCACCTGTGCGGGCTGTGTATGCAAGCTACAGGTGCAGCTCGTTGCAACTGCGCACCACTTTTGCACCGGGTCAAAGGGCATTATAGAAGTGCGATTAATCTGCGTTAATTTTTTTAATCGCGTTAATTTTTCTGTGATTAATTAATCGAAATTAACGCGTTAATTTGACAGCCCTAGTATATATATATATACTGTATAAATATATACTGAATATATGTATATATATATATATATATATATATATACACATATATACATTATATATATATATATATATATATATATATATATATATATATATATACATATATAACATTAATATGGGAGCAGGAAAAAAATTGTATATAAAACAAATACAATGTGAACCCAAATGCTCAAATGAAGAAAGACAAAAAAAAAGAAGATAAATTCTCAGATACAATTCAAATACATTTTTTTTTATGTAAACTGATTGTATAAAATTTCTGCTTACTGAGTCTGGTTAACATTGTACAATGAGCCCTTATCCTACTCAACTAAAACAGCTAAAATCATTTAAACATGTTGGAAATGTTGGAGAGAAAGTGATTTTTGCTCCAGGTGACATGATGTTGATGATGAATAAATGTGTTTATAAATGTCTTTTTAAACTTTAAAGGGAACAGCGACATTGAACGCTATCAAATTGCCAATAAGAAAATTCCTTTCAAATACGCCAGACCAGTAGAAGAGTGGCTGCAAGAGAAAGGTATTTCAAACCAACATGTTTCTATGCCTATACTATGTGTTTGCCAATCTGACATATTATGAAAAGCCTGACCCTAAATGTACCCTCACTATCTTAAATAAATTCAGTTTTTTTCTGTGCTACTCCAACATTGAAAATACCACATTTTTTCTAATTTGTTATTTGAGTATTTAGATTGCTGGTGTTGATATATTGCCAACTTGGCAGTGGAATGATGTTGCATCAGAAGCAGACTGGATATTCTCAGTTCAGATTCTAAAGAACACCTACACCTTGCTTCCTACTTTGAATGAACCTCTCCCCACTCTAGCCCCACACTAAGTCACTGTGCTAGGCCGCACAGTATCACACAGATAGGCTGAAAGAATTACCATATCCGGAAAACACATAACTGTTGAATCACTGCTTGCACTGGTTGTTGTTTGACAACAGAACACATGGGTCGTTGTTTTGTTGTATATAAGCTAAAGATTATATTATAGCTATAGATTAAAGGATATTTTTTCTCTGTTGAAAATATCTTACATATGGATGTCTCCTCCAGGACGGCAGCTAACCATTTTCAACACCCAAGCCACAGTGGTGATTGGTGGTAGTGACCATGGGCGGCCGTTCCAGGGCCAGCTGTCTGGCCTGTATTACAACGGGCTGAAAGTGTTAAACATGGCGGCAGAGGGGAACACTAACATCAAGATCAATGGCAGTGTGCGTCTGGTGGGGGACGTGCCCAGCGGCTCAGCCAGGACCACAGCTCTGTCTCCTGACATGTCCACCTCCTTCATCGAGTCCACCACCATGATGTCCACCACCACCACACGCAAACACAGATCCTCCTCAACGGTACAGGTACTTCTGTTAGAACTACACATGTGACACAAGTCATACTCATAGTTAGTTCAATTTGATCTGATATGGACATCACAATTACATTGGACAAACCAGATGCATTCCCTGCGTTCCAAACCTTATACTCTATATTTTTTTCTATTCTACATACTAGTTCTGACCATAGAAATAATCTAGTTAGAATGCAGTAGGCATACACTTGGGGCATACTTTTACTTATTTATTTCATCATAACATTGCGCCTTGATCTTGCCTTTTGCTTTTATATCCGTTGCATCCCCGTTTGTTTTCATATGGAGGCTCCATCGATGTGACGTCACTTCCGGTGTGCACTGGATTGTGGGTCAGAATCACCCAAGTAGGATGCTGTTTTCAACACTAAAAATCTCGGACGCATTTAGTTGACATCCGGGTATTTCTAACCATACTAAATCTGGTCACAAGAATCAGGAGATCCTAAATCTTTTTTCTACCATACTAAATAGGAGATGGTATGGGTATTGGAAAGCAGGGATTGTTTGAGTGTTTTAGCATACTGTAGCTACATGCTAGTTCTTAACACCATGAACTATAAAGCAAAGTAGTACACACTGAATGCATTGAATACAGCATACTGTGGTAGCTTTCTACTAGCAAACCAATTGGAGGATTTTATTGTATGAAGCTCTAGAAAATGCACTAGCTTTGACAGGATTTCTATTGTGCAGTTTTGTTCGTCATTTGTTGACTTTAACTCAAGTTCTAGTTACTACTTATTTTTTTTATCAATCTCTAAACCTTAGTTATTCTTTGTTACCTGTGTGTATGTAAATTGCTGATAGGGGCATCAGAATCCCAGAGTACTTGGGGAAAATAATAAGCTTGATGCGTTTTTCATTTGCTGCTCTACGTTTCCTTGGCCGACCATCGCGTCTACAATCCTCTAAGTTGCTCGTTTCTTTGTGCTTCAAAAGAGCAGCACATCTTGAAAACCCAGTCTGCTTTGAAATCTGTGTCTGGGAGAGACCTTGACTATCTAGTATAACTGCCTTGTTCCCTGACTTACATTTTTTGAAATTTGATAAAAATAAACAATTATTATTTTTATTTTTGAAAGCATTCTTAGTTAAGAGCTTTTTTTCAGACCTGCCTAAAATGTTTGCACAGTACTGTATGACCACCTCTTATCATCTGATTTAAGTTTTCTTACTGGGTCCAAGATAATATCTGTCATCTTCGTGACAACTAAGCTAACTCACATTCAATGTAGGAGACTGCTGCCAGATGCGCCTGGAATCTTATAAAGAAAAGTGAACTTTCTTGTTTACCTTGTTAACACTTTCCCCTTGTCTGTCTGTGTGTGCGCGTGTGTGTGTGTGTGTGTGTGTGTGTGTGTGTGTGTGTGTGTGTGTGTGTGTGTGTGTGTGTGTGTGTGTGTGCGTGTGCGTGTGCGTGTGCGTGTGCGTGTGCGTGTGCGTGTGCGTGTGTGTGTGTGTGTGTGTGTGTTGGGCCTGCAGCATACAGCAGAGGACATTGTCTCTTCTGCTGAGTGTTCCAGTGATGACGAGGACCTGGAGGAGTGTGAGACCAGCCATGCAGGTGGGCTAGGTTAGTTTGCATTGGCTTGCTTCTTTGTGCTTTGGCTCATGTTCATCACAGGATCAATGTATCCTCCAAGCATCAAACCCCATGGTTAGACTAAGTGTAACTTCATAAGACAGCCAATAACAGTAAGCATAGATGAAAGATGAATTATTCAATTCAAATTGAAAATAGTTGAACTAGTACATGAGTCATTACCATTCAGTGTATTTAATATGTCGCTAGTTGACAACAGTAATAAAGAAGGCCATTAATATCATGAGCTACACTTGCACATGGGGTCTTCCAAAGCGGTTAACATGTTCATCAATTTACATACACATTTTGTTTGCTGAGGGGAACAATAGGGGTTAGTACATTTTCATACAAAATGTGTATGATGGTGAACCATGTTCTCGCACCGATGCTGCAAAACGTAACAGTGCTCGTGGCATTCATTGCTCTACTGCAGTGGTTTTCAAACTGTGGGGCGCGCCCCCAGGGGGGGCATGGAGTTATGGCAGGGGGGGCGAGGATGAATGAGTAGTAGTATCAAAAAAAGGGATATAATGTTTTGGTCTAGATAGTTAATAGACTAATCATTGAATCAGTTCATCTGGGAGATAATCCGAAGTTAACTGATCACGTCACATTCACGTCCATGCACAGTGTGTATTGAGTTTATTTAAAAACATTTGGAAATGGGGCTGACTTCAGTTGCCCATGCAATGTGTATAGTCTATAGTCTATTTCAGCCTCGTCTGTGGAAATAAAGATAGCTGGACAACAGAGTTCTTCTGCTTCGTTCCTCTCACTGCATTTAAATGCATTCACTATATTACAGAGAAATAGGTCTCGTTAAAGGAAAAGAGCTCCAAGCCCATCCCAGAGGAGCCTGCATAATATTTTATTTTAAATTAATATTTTTATGGAAAATTCATGTGTCTTCAATAGCTTCTAATTCATCCGACTCAGTGTCTCCAAATGATTTGTTCACACAAAATTCCTCAGATTTAGCTTCTTAATTTTCCTCTCAAAGTGCACCAGATTCATAGCCTGGAAATCCATACCCTGATATCTTGAACGATAGAGGGTCTGGCCATGATCAATAGTAATTTCCAACTCTAGGGGCGGCTCCTACTCGTGCATTTCAAATGCCACTGCACGCAGTTGGATAGCACTACAACCAATCAGAGCGATGCACAAGGTGACGTAAGCCCCATTCGTTTAGCGAACAGCTGTTAAACTGTTAAATTAAACGTTTGCCGTTGTCGGTCGGCAAAACAGAACATTCCACTTACTTGCTAATGAAAGATTTGAGTGCCGTCTTCCAAATCGTTAAGGGTCGAGGCCAAAGCAGTCTCAAACTCACACAACATATCCGCAGCCATCTTTGATGTTTACTATCACGGCTTTGACGTCGCATGCACGTCACTGTCATCCGGTTACGTCCTCCCCAGAGTACCATATAAAGGGCTCTGGCGCGCCCATATTAGATAGAACCAATTGAAACGTGAGCCCAGATTTCTGATCTTCTTGATAAAGCTTCAACGGAGCGTGGCCAGACCAACAGGCGCAGCAAATTTAATTTGCCAGCGCCTAGTGGCAGGTCTGGGAATGCCAGGCTACCAGATTCATGCATTTCACTTTAAAAATGTTAAAAAAAATCTCCCGGGGGGGCATACCCCCGGACACCCCTAGGAGGGGCTGGTCCTCTGCTGGCTAATATTTTCACCCAGCAGGACATTGGAGGCACTAGCAAAAGAAACACTGGCTGTGTGAATGAACAATAGTCAATAATTTGGGCAAGTCTGTCTGCCTATCTCTCTCACTCCACTGCACACTCAGTCACTACTATCCATGCTTAAAGGAAGCAGGATTAAACCACTCAGTCACTACTATCCATGCTTAAAGGAAGCAGGATTAAAACACTGGATTAAGATGTTCAAATGTATTTTAAAAAAGATAAACAAAAACATTCTTCGATAAAGATGTTAAAATGTTTAAGGAAATGTGTTTAGAAACGCACAAAGATCTTTAGAATGTTTCAAAAATATGTTTAAAATGTGTAAAATAATGAAAAGAAGATCTTTAAAAATATTTTTTTTTGGGGGGGGGGCACTCACTCTCTCACACTTTGAAAACCCCTGCTCTACTGATTTTCATTTTGAAACAAAACATTTTGTTTGTTTGTTTTTCTGTTAAATTCAATATGACGTCTACACTCAGTGTACTGTGTACACAGTGATGTATTTTAAATTTTTTTCATCTTTGTTTCTCCATTTTGAGAGGTAAATGTAAATAAAAGACATTGCAAAGGATTGTTAGAACTATGAGAAAAACCTTGGGAATAAAAACAAAAGAAAATCAGGAACTAACAGCAGCAAGCAGCCATGTTGTGTACAACACAATAATCCCACTGTCACACACCCTTTAAACTGTTAAGCCTACAATATACAGAACTTGCTGTTCAACCACACTTTTGTGTACACATAGTAAATATATTTCTTCACATACTGGGCACAGTCAAACTGCATTACTCAAGAACCTACAATGTTAATGTTGGAGGACGTACACAACGTTTCAAACCAACGCACGATACTAGTGTGGATGACGCCATGTTTGTGTAGTTAACAGCAAGTATACTTTCAGCTTTAAAGCTCACATATTATGCACTTTGCTGTCAATTTTATATGGTCTAAGTAGGCTAGTCCCTAATACTTATTTTTTTAGATGTTTGCAGAAAAACCCGTTCAGATCATTTATTGTAGCAAGCCTCTATACCCTGATTGTCCTCTGGTCTCAGGATGACCTATATTTGTGCGATCTGGCTGGCCCCTCCCACCTCTCTGCCGGGCTTTCTTTATATGTCCATGGGGCTCTCCCACCGTCTCTGCCATGCTCTCGC
This sequence comes from Hyperoplus lanceolatus, assembly GCA_026929865.2. Taxonomy (NCBI): domain Eukaryota; kingdom Metazoa; phylum Chordata; class Actinopteri; order Uranoscopiformes; family Ammodytidae; genus Hyperoplus; species Hyperoplus lanceolatus. The sequence continues at coordinate 1,240,374 of CM049408.1, forward strand.
GATACTAGAGAGACACTGCGTGACTGCGAACACAGTGTTTACCCGGCCGGAGCTAAGCCATACTTTGAGAACAGTTTGACATGACCTGACATGATTAAAACCCGTGAAAACAGTAGCTTCAACGTTTGATTTCTACAGGAATATCTTCCCATCCTTTGTCATGTTGAAAACGAGTCATTTTCAGACTGCTGTGGGGAATATAAACAGCATGTTATGAGCAAAACCTGGTGCTACAACCGAAGCTACATGGGCGCTAACGCTAAAAATAAGACTCAGACGATAAAATAAACTAAAAATACCACTAAAATCAGTGAAAAAAATATCTTCAAAGTTGACTTCCACACTATTAAGTTCCAATCCTTTGTCCTGTTAAAAACGAGGCATTTCCAGACTGGTGTGGGTAATAGAATTATGTTTTTATGAGCAAAAGCTGAATGCTTGTCTCGAAGCTAGCTCGGAAGCTACCGGCTAAAAATACCACACAAATCAGTGAAAAAAATATCTTCAAAGTTGACTTCCACACTATTAAGTTCCACTTTTTATGATTTTAGATTTTTTACCCATTTTAATTTACTTTTGTCTTCTATTATTATATATATATATATATGATTATTATTATTACCATTATAATATGATAATATGAATATATATATATATATATATATATATATATATATATATATATATATATATATATAAAAAATATATATATATATATATATATATATATATTCATATTCAATAGTTTTTTTCTCTCTGTTGTGTACTTGCATTGAATATTGTATGTATTGTTGCTTTTCCTTGAATTTGTTTGAACTCGACGTCATTGTAAATGAGGGTCACCCCTCAATTGGTCTCGAGCAGGGGTGTAAAGTAGCGAGTTACATTTACTCGCGTTCCTGTAATTGAGTAGTTTTTTCGTGTACTTGTAATTTTTTAAGTGATTTTTAAAACCTATACTTTTATTTTTACTTTGAGTATGTTTATTTTGAAGTATTGTACTTCGCTACATTTTATATCACTTGCGTTACTGAGTAAAAAAATAGATAGGGAAAGGAGAGAAAATAAAAGAAATATCGCGGGGGGCTTTTATTTTTACGGCACAATACCGGAAACTAACACAGAGAATGATCGACAGGATCATTGCAACTAAATGATAACAACAAACATTGCTTCCCTCTATCATTAAAACAAAATAATCCTAGTTAAACTGTCATTGTACCGCACGTGAAGACGTGAATGCTTTTAAATGCAGCAAACCACACACCGTGCGATCGGCCCCTCCCTCACCTGATAGGCTAGTTTACCTTTCAGCTTAACAGTGCAGAGTAGGATGGCGACGGTGCGTTTTGCCGGGAGCTTTGAAACACTTCCAGAAGACGGCAGAAAGTCAGCCTTTGCTCGACAAGAAAGGTAAAACTAATAGACTAAAACAATGTGCAAGATATGTTATGCGCGGACACGCGAGTCAGATGACATGCGCGCGTGAGAGAGAGAGAAAAAAAAGTCATATGCGACCCAGCTGCACCTCAAAACATCACGACCAATTAATTTACTCACTTTAAGTCGAATCCAAGTGGTCTATGACCAAGCAATAAAGGAATAAAAAACACAGGAGTTTAAAGCTCCTTGACTCTTGCCAGTCATCAATTAAGAACACTGTAACCTACAATGCAACTTGCTTATCCTGCCAGCTCCATGAGATATAAATAAAATATGCCCTCACGTTCTTGCTAGCAAAAGACGTGCCCTATCAACAACATTTGCAACGGTTTATTTTGATTTTGACACTTGTTTTATTTAATTATAAAAAAAATGTTTTACTTTGGCTATTTGCATTTTCCTTGTTTTCAGTTCAATTAGGATATGTTTAAAGTCAAAAGTCATGGTTTCAAATGTTAAATAAGTGCATGTTGCAGTTCTTAAATCAATTAATAATTGTCTAATAATTGTGATTACACAATGTCAATCAAAATAATCATGATTATGATTTGTCAAAATCGAGCAGCCTAACCTTGCAATGTCCATGGTTTAGATCAATTATACACAATTACATTATTAGAACTGCAGCTAGGGCTGGGCGATATATCGAATATATTCGATATATCGCGAGATGCGCTCCAGGGGATGTATAAAATGACCCTATCGCGACCATCGAATACAAATTGGCACGTAATGTGTTTTTTTTTAGCCGCCGCCGCCACTGGCAAACTCGCTGGTGTTCGCTTCTCTCGCTCTTTCCTGTGGCTCTCTGCCTCAGACTACATGCATTGGCAACTCACTCACTCACCCCTCCCAACCAGAGTCTCCTGGGCGCGCACCTGTGACGTAGTCTGTGCCTTGTGAGTGTTTACTTTTATCGTCATGTGAAAACAACGACGAGAGGGGGAGAAAAAAAGACGAGGGCTCTGATGCTCTTATGCTCTTATGACAGCCGAACGAGCGGGTGGAGGGGGCGCGAAAGACGGCGATGGTGGCTGTCGTTCATAGCATGGACCTTTTTTGTAGACGGGCGCTTGACAGCATAAGCGGCCGCTGTACAGAGCCTGGTCCTTATGAGAGGAAGGCGAACGAGCGCCGGGGGAGTTTTTGGTCCAACGTCACACAAACACGGCATCCCATTTATTACGGGCAGCCTCTTATAATAGGTCCATGTCAGCACCAAGGGAGGTGCACACCGTTTATTAACTAAAAGTCTATGTAAAGTAGGCTACATTTGCGAGTATTTTTTTATAAAATAAAACAGTGTTTTAGTGATAATGCAGGAGGGCTAGATCAATATGAATAGCATCCAGGAATGGTGCATCGGTTAGAATGCAAGGAATGATGATGATGATGAGACTTTGCTTTCTTTAGACTATAGGCTATTATTCTCAGCCGTATTTATTTAAATCCTCTGATTGTCTTCTAGTTTTATTTTCATTAACTAAATACAGGAGAATCAAACAGTAAGGCAGGTAACAGAGGGACGATGAGCCACCTGCTGCTTGCGCTCGCATGAATCTCTCTCGGACAAACAGGCAGGCAGAAAACGAAACTTAACTAGAGCAACTGCTCTTAAAGCGACAGTAACCATTATACATGTCAGAGCCTTTTATACACATAGACTACTATTATGGATCAAAACCATAGATAGTATAATATAAATATCAAAACCGGTTCTGCATTTAAAGTGTGGCTGCTATCTTCAGGGGGTTAGTGGTGATAAACAATTAGTAAGTGGTTGTAATGAGTCATAATTAGTGTTCTCAGTTTACAGATTAACAGAAGATGGAAAAAACTGTTTCCAAATAAAATAATGCTGGATCCATTGTATGGGAGTGGAAGGATGTGGAATAATCAATACAATGTGCAAACTCTTTGCCATGTGCAAGTTTCAAATTGTTCCAATAGAAAGCACTAAAGATTATAAACATGTTTCATGTAGCCTAATGCATTGTTAGTGCAGACACATTTTGCAGGGACTATTTAAATCATATTACTGGTGTGATGTTATGCAAAAAAATAATTAAATTGAGCATTTAGGATGTGCTCTAGAGGAGATTTGAAATATATCGAGATATATATCGTGTATCGAGATATAGTAAAAAAATATCGAGATATTGATTTTTGCCCATATCGCCCAGCCCTAACTGCAGCTGCAGTCTGTTTAGGTCTGTAGACCGGTTAAATTCCCACATTAACAGACTATTTGCTCCATGTTTGCTTATCTAAAGTATAATGACACAGTATACATCCATACATGTGTGGTAACATGATTTGTTTAATTTGTGCACTTTAATTTGTAAAAGTGTTGCATTAATTAAACAAGTTTGAGATTTATATCCCCTTGTCTATATATATAATGCCCTACACAGAAGAGACCCCCGCCCCCTCCCGCTGTTAAAAAGTAACTAGTAACTTGTACTTTAAGTACATTTTGAATCAGCTACTTTTTCACTTTTACTTCAGTAGATTTTTCGACTAGTACTTTTACTTTTACTTAAGTAAAATTTCATCCAAGTAATCATACTTTTACTTGAGTAGAATATTTTTGTACTCTTTCCACCTCTGGTCTCGAGGATAAATAAAAGTTAAATTAAATGAAATGAAAAATACATTTATATAATGCTGCGTCACATGGCTGCACCACTGCTGCGCATGGACGCACCGGGGCCGTAGAAAGAGTGCACACTAACTCCCTACTTTTGCTTGCCATATTCTCTCAATAACTCCTAAATCCAGCTTCAGCATAAATAGCTTAGTGGCACACTATCTCCGATTTCACACCCAACAACTGAGCGATTCATTTGCAGCCTGGACGCGGAGGTGTGTCACCTCTCTGCTCTGACGGCCGGCTCGGACTGCTCCGAGGGGCTGCTCCGAGACTGACCGCCTGTCAGTGCTTTTGGTCGGGGAGGGGCTCGCGGCAGCACCCGCTGCTCGTTGAGCAATGAGCACAGTAACTGCAAAGTGAAACGTGCTTTCACGTCAGAGTCTCCAAACACCACAAAAGTTTTCAATAAAACCAGAAAAAATCGCTAGGAGGATATGACAAAAAAAGTTTTGATGGGATTTTATTTTTTTTTTTTGGATGGGATTTCCGGATTTCCGCGAATATTTTGCATTGAAGGATGACGTTTTTCTGAGCTAAGGTCTAGGTATGGGATGTCTGCCAACTAGTGGAGGGGAGTTTGAACAAAATATAACACTCTATTTAGAGAAAACAGCTGTTTGATTCAGTAAAGCGTCTTGTCGCAATTTTGCGACTTTGGCGCCTAACGGGTTAAGATAAATTAGTGGAGTATGAGCAAAAGCATTCTGTGTTGGTGTATGTAACATTCAGGCTGTAGGCTACTATGGGCATCTTGTCGCTTAGCGGGGAAAGCAACATGGCTGTCGCTCGGAAAATTTTCCAGAGGATCTTGGGGCCGTGGACCAATAAGAAATGGGGGGGGGTGGGGTTATCATAGACTACTGCTAATGTGGGGGGGAAGCATGGACATATAAAGAACATATGGGGATGTGGCTGTGCAGTTTATGACGTCATAAACCGCGAGAATTCTGAACGGAGTATATTGGGGGGGAGGGGTGGGGGTTTCAGAACGGGGGAGAGTGAGAAAAGGAGAGATTGTTATTTTTTTTAATATTTTGGCAGTCTCTAGGCACACCGTAGACCCATGGATATGTTGGAACACATTTAAAAAGTGCATTTAGCATCATATGTGACCTTTAATCCACACACATACACATCTCCTATGTGAATAACAGATTATATCAAACACTGTATTCTTATTCAAATGACTCAGATTGACACATTTTCTATTAACAACCAGACTTTTAGTTCAGGAATATTTGCATTTAAAATCATTTTGAGATATTCTGCAGATGAAAAGCTAGGTGAACTGAAAAAAGGTAGTTTGCTTAGAGGCATAGTTCAACATTTAAAATGTATTTTAAGCATTTTAGCTTTCTGCCTCACTTGTTGGTACTTGTTTATTTCCCACGTTATGTTGCGCTCTATATTTTTACACTTTATGTCCTTTAAGAACCAAATGCATACATGTTCATTTCATTTAACTTTTATTTATCCTCGAGAGACCAATTGAGGGGTGACCCTCATTTTCAATGATGTCGAGTCAAAACAAATTCAAAACAACAATACATACAAAATATTCAATGCAAATACATCAAATACACAACAAGTGAAGAGAAGAGGAAAAAACAAAAAAACAATTGAAACATTTACAAAGTGGTGAAGAGTGGCAGCAATTAAAAGGAATAAAGTACAATATAGCCTAATTAAAACAGTTACAAGTAGAGTTTGGCAGATCCAAGATAATCTGTTTGGCCAAAGGATATGAATGTATTTAGTTTAATTTATTGCTGTAAGTTGTTCCAGGAGTCGGGGGCACTGAAGCTAAAAGCTGTCTTTCCCAGCTCAGACCGGGATACGTGACCGTCACGGGCACTTCCTGGGGCTGTATTCACAAAACCTTTTATCTTAGCGCTAATAGTACTTTTAAGGAGCACTAAAAGTTCTTAATTAGGAGTAATTTCTTAAAACCTATTCACAAAGCTGCAAAGACCAACTTTTACTAAGGAATGGGAGGGACTCCGAAACTAAGACTAGAGGGCGGGGTTGACCCTGTTGCTATGGATGATGTCATGTTCATACCGTCTATGCCCACAGTGATTGGCTGAGAGGGAATGAGTTTCTAAGAGTGAATTTATGATAGAAACACTGTGGGAGATATCCATATTGTGTCGCTGTATTAAAGTAAAGAGTTTTTAAATACAATTAATGATAAGTGACACTGATTTAACATGAGTAACATGAGCAAGAATACACTACTGCATGGTTTCCCACACATTAGTTCAATATTAGCCCACAATAATACCACATGGGCCTATTCATTTTCAATTTTACAATGTTTTGAATTGGACATATCCTTATTTAAGAGCTTCAGGCCATGCACTCTCACTTAGTGGAGGTCCTGGGAAAGTTTTGTATGCATTTCATTTAGCGGAGAATATTTCAACTGTTTTAGACTAATATGACCCCAGTGAACAACGTGGGATGTGTGACAAAATCTCTACCCGGGACAAAAGTCCTGAAAATGACCACAACAACATGTAACATGTTACACTAGTATCACACTATGTGGTGAATGGGACTTTTTTCTTTATAGATATCCTCATACTTTTTTACCAGATTAATCTTCATATTAAGAGAAATACTTTTTTTATTACACTTTGTCTAAAACATTTAATAAAATATGCAAATGAGGCAATATCTCATTCAACATGCGTTCATACAGTACGTAAGAGGTTGACTGTTTTTTTGCCATTTTCATTATATATCAAATCAGAATGTTTACACTCTTATATAAACTTATAATCACTGTCATTGTGAACATTGTGATCCCCTCAGAAAATCTGTAACTTCAAGGGTTTACGTTGCGTCTCGTCTCGTTTCTGTCCCATTGATAAATGTTCGTTGACGACGACATTTTGTCATACATTTCGTTGACAAAAACAACACTACTCTTAGCCTTAAAATGTTTTGTGAATACGGCCCCTGGTTTCCTTCCAATGAATTTGATTTTAAAATTACATAACATGTAAAAATATAGAGTGCAACGTTACGTGATGAATAAAAAAAGTCCCAGCAAGCACACAGGAGCATTTAGTGATGTTGAAAAATTTATATTTTGACCTGCTCCCTTTGACTACCAGGGCTAAACTAATCTGGATGAGCAATTATGCCCATTTCTATATCAAACATGCACACACAGTTAAAGGGGGCGGCAGTAGCGAAGTGGGTAGGGAGTTCGCCTCTGGTGTGCAGGGTCGGAGGTTCGATCCCCCATCTCCCCGCCACATGTCGAAGTGTCCCTGGGCAAGACACTGAACCCCGAATTGCTCCCGATAGTTAGCTTAGTTAGCATAGCACCCTAGTGCTAAGCCTACCCTGCGTGGTAGCTGCTGCTATCGGTGTATGAATGTGTGTGTGACTGGGTGAATGTGTACAAAAACAATGTAAAGTGCTTTGGGTCTGTGATAAACGGAGATATAGCGCTATATAAGTCCATTTACTATTTAAAGGAATGGAAAGTGCCAAAAAAAGCTAATCATTTAAAATGTTGAACTATTCCCTTTATTTTGATCAGATTGTGATCTCTATCAGGTGGGATGTTTGTAGTGTTATTCCTCATAGTAAACTTTAGATGTATGAATGGGGAGGATTGCAATGCTGTACTGTTGACAAACCACATGTTTTCACTCTTTTAAGCCGTTCATAGAGTATGTGAATAGTTGTGCTGTAAATGAGTTTACAGTGCTCATTGGTAGGCTTCATGGGGATTAGTAAAGAAAGACAAAGACAGGGCCCTAATCATCCAATCATGTGTTGATTCATAACCATTCGACCACTAACATCACTTTGACGCTGACAGCGGCATGCTTTGAAATTGTGGTTTTATTTTGGTCAGTCCTATTTTCTGTTTTGTTTTGTCTTTTCAAAATCTTGTCTTGGAGAAATCATTCCTGTCTACTCGCCAATATCCAATAACACATTCTTGTATTTTGGCCTGATGTGGCATGGTGTTCTGGTGGGCGATATTCTTTCACATATGTTCTAGGGTACTGTGAAGCTTTTGTATAAGCTTTTTTTTTTTTTGTAAAAACATTCATATGCATTAACGCAAATAATAAGGCAGAAACTATCTCTCTTTCTTGCCATCAAATTCAACAGGAAATGTTCCATATGTAACTGATGGTTTAACGCTCCTAATTCGTCTGTCAGCTTTCACCTACCAACTTCCTCCATAATGCTGTACTGCATTTGAACACATGTCTTGAGGCATGAAAAGATTTCTTTTGCCACATATTCACACTCATATTTTCTCTCAAGCAGTTATTGACACGGTTAAGCAAATTCTTCAAAGCTTTCTCTTCAGGGAGATGTTTGCATGCTTTGTGATGGATGGCTGACTCCATGCACCCGTACTTACACTAACTTCTTTATTTTCTCTGCATTCATCTTTAAGTTGGGAACCATTGTGCGGTGGCAGGAACATCCACCATCATCCATCGTACCCCACCCTGTCTTTATTTTGTCAGTGTGGCTGCTTATCTGGAGAAGTTATCAAGTGATTATGTTCTCTGTTGTATATCTGTTGTACTCTCCTTTGCTTTCAATGAATTCCATAAGATTTTTTTAAATAGTTCATATTTTATTTTGGTGTTTGAAAACCCAGAGATATTATGACTCAAACATATGATATTGGTCCAACAACACTCCATGGCCAATGATAAATAAAACATTTTTTTCCATTAATGCCGAGATATATATCTTGATGCAATCAGTGTCTCTCATACATTTTACAAACCATATCTTAATAGGCTTACAACACTTAAATACAGTTAATTTGCATTTTATTTTTACCATGCAAAATCACCAAAAAATTTAGGACAACTAAAAAAAAAGTGTGCATCACAAACCAGCATCTGGTAAGGTGTGAAACACAGCTCTTATTCCTCACTGAATACATACTAATAACTTGTAGGGATATTAGTATAAGCATTATTTTCAAAGTTGAGGGAGAATGACAGGTGATACCAAAAAGAACGCCAGCCTCTTAGAAACTAGACCAGAAGAAGCACAGACCTTATATCATGATCATATTATAATTAGTGCTGTCAAACGATGAACACATTTAATTACGATTACGCATATTTGTATCTATTCTAGCCTAAATGTCCCTTGATTTCTTTATGTCCCATTATTTTTTCTAATTTCTTTCTCCTATCACACACATTCTCTAAGCCCTTGTAATTCAATGTAGGCTATGTTTTCTAAAATATTATAATTTAAAATTCAGTGCAAATAGCCCCAATGTAGATCCTCCCACCCCAACCCTAGAACAGCCTACACAAACATGATTGGAACTTCCTGTTTTTATTGAAAAACAAACTATAAAACCACATAGGCTATATAAAACAAATTATTATTAGGTATTAATAATAATTTAAACTGGTTGTTGCAGGTCTAAATGTTTTGGGAGTCATTCATCCACGGCTTATTTCAGACTGTGTGGAGTGGACACACTATATGCTTGTGTGCCGGTGGTTGCTATGGCGCTGCTGCAGCCGGGAGTTCAGTCGCCCTTCGTAGCGAAAATGAAAGTTAAAATGAATGACTGCACTTGTTTGCAAATGACAGGCTTTCTTTCTGTTCTTTCACTGCGTATCCCAGTGTCACACACAGAAGATGCTACCAGTGAGTGACTGAAGCGCTGCCCAGCGGGGCGAGGAAATGCTAGGTTTTGGTTTCTGCTTTAAAGTAAAAGTTTAAAATTGACTTAACGTTTTGCCAGTTTAATGATTTTATTTTGAACTTACACTGTAGGAAATGTTCAGTTTGATTTAACATTAACTTAATTGCGAGCTACATGTACAGTTTGTGGTGTTGTAGTTGTTCTAATGTTACTAGTTTTTGCAGCAGCATGTGAAAAAACTACAATGTTTGCAAGCCAAAAAGAGCGTTAATCTCGCGATAGAAATATTGACGCCGTTAAAATGGGTTTGCGTTAATGCAAATAGGTAAGCAGGTAGCACTTTATATCAATAGAATGAATCATCATAAATCCATGCATGTATTCATTCATGTAGTACTTCATGAACCATCAGTAGTTCACTAGGATTAATAGTATCTCATTCATGATTTAACACAGGAACAATACAGTCATTAATGCATTAAGGTTGTTATTCATCATGATCTTTACATTATTACTGATCAAGTCTTCTTCATAGGTCACTCTGCAGTTAAAGTGACAATAACTGGTCACACCAATACACATGTGTTTTAAACCAAGTGTTGAAATCATGAAAATCATTTCTCTTGACTTATCATATTTGTGGCCCTTCAAATTAAGTGGTCACCTGGTCCATTTAAGATAACTCAAATCTATTCAAGGTCACCGCTATCTCAATGTCACCACTGTACAAGTGGTCACCTTGAATGAACCGCTTGATTTGAAGGGCCACAAACATGATCAAGTCATGAAGAATGAATCTGCTTAGTTCATGATTTCAACACTTGATCTTGAAGAAGACATGATCATCAGTAATGGCTCAAAGATCATTATAATTAACAAACCACAGCTGAAGCATTCATTAATGTATTGTTCCTGTGTTAAACCATACATTAGATACTGTTAATCCTAGTGACTTACTGATTACTTACTGAGTTCATGAAGTACAACATGAATAAATTCATGATGATTCATTTACTATTAATATAAAGTGTTACTGGTAAGCATTTATATACGTGGAGGAAAAAAAACAACCTTTAGCTGACCCCCACTAAAACAGTCTATACAAAGCTGACTTGTCTGCAGTGACATCTCCCTGAAACTCCTTCTAGTGACTGCGTGACTGCCATCTCCATAACCCATACAACCCCACTTCAAAAATACTCAACTGTCCCTTGGTCTCCTTCATTTTCTCTTGAGCATAGACTTGTCAGACATAGGCCATCTTATGGAGTTCCTCTTGGAGGATATCTTTACTTACATGGAGTAATCATGTAGATGTCATTACACCAAATACACTATAGGGTTAAAGCTGGTATATGTTCTAAGTGCAGATGTTTACTCTCATTGTCATGCCTGTTATAGCATGTGTATACTGGCCAAACAATGTCAGCACAATTTACCCCTCTGTCCAAGTGAACCTTTTACCCTGCCTATAAACCGTTGAGGGGCATGGGGTTGGGTTTAAGTGTTATTGGCTCTTTACATTAGACTGCTATCATGCTGCCAACAATTAAAGTCTTCCATGTAATATTGTTTGGATTCTCATGCAAAAAATTCAACAGCTCTCCTTTCTAATCAAGGTTTTGCCTTGGCAGGTTCATATTGACTGAAAGCTTTTACAAACCGTTAGCCTCATAGCATAATTGCCTAAATCATATTTACTCTACTCTACTTTTACTCTACATCTACTCTATTCTACATCTACTTTACCATACTCTATAACCCTTAGAATATGACTTAGGCAATTATGCTATTAGGCTAACGAAAAGTAGATGTAGAGTAGAGTAGAGTAGAGTAGAGTAGAGTAGAGTAGAGTAGAGTAGAGTAGAGTAGAGTAGAGTAGAGTAGAGTAGAGTAGATGTAGAATAGAGTAGATGTAGAGTAGAGTAGAGTAGAGTAGAGTAGAGTAGAGTAGAGTAGAGTAGAGTAGAGTAGAGTAGAGTAGAGTAGAGTAGAGTAGAGTAGAGTAGATGTAGAATAGAGTAGATGTAGAGTAAAAGTAGAGTAGAGAAAATATGACTTAGGCAATTATGCTATGAGGCTAACAAAATTGTAGGTGGAGCAGAACTTCCAACACGCATGTGACCGGTATCAGCTTTAAGCTCCTCTCTTCACTCCTCATCATATCACATTTCACATACAGTACATTTCAAAATGTTAATATGTTTTTGTTTTGTGCTTTTTTTCCTCTTTCACACTGCTATTAGTTCAATTTGAGTTAGAGCTGTGTCCCAATTACTTAATGGCTGGGGGGAGGGGGTGGGGCAGTTTGACCGATGTCATGTCTACACAAACATTGTGTGCAGTTCATATGCTGTTCCATTCAGTAAACTGTCTGAATTGCTTGTGTAGAGTTGGGACACAGTGTCTGTCTAACATTTTACTAACATCGGTCAGTTTGCTGTGTTGTTTCATTTTTACTTTCCCTAAATGCAACTTCCTTTAAGCATGCATCAACATCCTTTAGTAGAGCTCAAACTAAACAACACTAAAAACTAATCCCAAACTCTTCTCTGCTGCGCCACAAGTTCATGTTTACAGACTAACATTACAGATATATTCTTCATGAGAGAGGAGCTCGTCTTACAGTCAAGTGCCTTTCTCAACACTGTTTTGTTTCTCTATTGTGTGCATCTGGTTGTAGTGTGTGCAAAATTTAAATGGCTTCATCTTAACATTTTTCATTTGATGATTTTGACCGGTCATATTTTTTTGTATCTATCCCACTTGATCCCTGACATTTTGGTTCTGAATATTGTTTTTGGCTTATAAAATATGTTTGCTTTATTTTTTTCTGACATTCAGATAATATTTAGATCAGTGTGAACATTTTTGGTTTTATATATAATTAGACTTCTTTGGATTTGGGACTTAGTTCAGTGACTAACGGAGTGTGTTTTATTTTCTACAGTACTGATTTCTGACAAATGTTTCATTAAAAGAACAAGTTACAAACCACAACAGTTGCACAAATCAACTTAACTTCAGCGATTTTTATAAATGTATGCCCACGCCTGCATATTAGTTGGTGAAACAGTTTCATATCTACTTCTCCCATATATTCCATTTTTCATATTTCTAAAAATCTATTTTGACAAAAAAATAATCCTTGCTAAATAATATTTTGACTGTAAGACAACAAAAAAAACAATGAATTGCATGGCTAAAAAGTTGCAGTTTAGGGTTTGTCAGACTTGTAAGTGTTAGAGTTGTTCTTTTCTGTAGATGGGCATGTCTATTGCTCATTGTTTGTATATCCCATCCCTTCCTTACAGCCAAAAGCTCTAATGCCGCCCGACCGCTTCGTACTGCCTTTACATGGACATGGCAACTGACTCACACTGTCACCCTCATCACCCTCATCTCCTATGTAGTATGTTCATAGGCCACACCCCTTCTTCACCATCTCCCTTGTCTTTAGATATATTAAAATATGAATCCATCCATCCATTCTACACTAAAGAAAAGGACAATTTAAGCAACAAAAAACTGTATCATAAATAGATTTGAGATACTATTAAAGTCTATTGCAATGAAAAAAAATATAGGTACACATTTTTTTGTATAAAGAAATTATTTGCCAGGAAAAAAAAAAAAAAAAAAAAGATTTATGGTGTTTATTTTTTATGTTATGTGGTGTGGGTGTATGTGTTGTTGCCTCCCTGTACCATCGTGTTTTAAGGTAGAACACAATCTGCTATGGTTAAAAATGATCCTCAGCGGCACTCAGTGGCTATCCAACATTCTTTTCACAACTTTCTTCCTTTGTAAATTCTTTTCTTCATGCCTAAATCACGAGGGCAATTAATTGATGTAAGTTGACAATTACACTTTGTATCACTCGATTGAAATGTTCTTTTAAAGATGCAGTTTGCAAAATATGATTATAATATTACCACTAGTAAATGATTTGATATAGAACAACCAGGTCATGATTATGAGTTTCCTAGCATTGTGCTTGTAAAGCGTATGGGTTTCTGTGTATTAGACTCATTCACCAATGCTTTCTTGTGTATCAAATAAACTCATGACGAAAAAACTCCTAATCCTTCGGTTGTACCATATGATCCTGAGACGCAACTAGGAATTGTTCCAAGTACAACGGAGTGGTTGTTGGGAAGATTTTTATAAAAAACATATTGGCTGACTCACTTTTCAGCATATAGTTCTACTTTATATGAACACAATATGCTACAGTACTACCTTCAAGAAGTATTGAATCAGCGACACAAACTAAAGGCAGGAATAGCTAAAAGCTTGCAAACTGCATCTTCAATCACACTGTGGATGAATCTTTAGAAGTCATTCAGAGTTTGAAATAGAACAGAATCGATAATGTAAAGAATTCTACGCTTGTGGATGTATACTGTATGTATGTTGGTGTCTGTTATCATTTGTGACCCACTTAACAGTTTTAGAATTTAGAATGTGCATGAATGATTGAGTATGCACATTGAAGACGGCTGTGGGTAATTTTCATGTCAATGGCAGTGTGAATATTCACTTCAATGATACCCTGATGTCACTTTTTTCAACAACAAAAAAAGTTAATCAAACTTTTTGCATTCCTCCTTAAAAATGAGTTCTTGGCATCTATCAAGCTGTATCACTGGTAACTCTTCTATTGAAGAGAATAATTCCATTCACATCAAAAAATATTTGAATTGTATAAATTATGGTTGCACACATTTAACACGATCTCCAACTATTAAAGAGTTAACAAGACAATTACAAAGTTAGAAATGTGGTTATTTGAAGCTATTTATTAAAGGTGAAGTAAGCGATTTATTTATGTTAATATAAGTGTTAAATCGCTCTTTATTCATACAGTGATCACTTATATAGTGTGCGCGTTTCATAAAGCCGATCTCTTAGTCACTCACTCTGCATGTAATTGGCAAATAAACTTTTCGGGGATCCTACTACTAATAACCAATCAGAAGAGAGAACGCTACAAACCGGCACCCTTCTCACTGCTGGTGCACGTGCAGAGCGACAGATGAGTGAATGTGTATGCGCCTACAACGGTGGAGCAGGTAAAAATCCTTCCCAAAGTCTGTTTTGATGGTTTTTATCATGTTTTATAACACTTATGGATCTGAGATGATGCTAGATAACTCGCTGCTTGAAGACCGCATTGCATTAATGTGGTGACGTGGGAACGAGGGAGGGGACTGCTAACTGCAGTCACTGACAGGAAGTTAGCTAAACTGACCATTCCGCTTACTGAACCTTTAATAAATAACAGTGTAGATGACATGGATGACAGTACAGGTCATGACATTTTCCCCTCACTTTAGTATTTGACAAAGGACACTGAGCATTAAGTGGACTTTACTCTGTCATTGACATTGTGTGCACTTCAAGTCAAAGTTATAGTTGAACAGAATCTTCGGTCACACAGCTGCTAGTTTGAAAATCAGAACAGTGAAAAGATCATGAAAAATAATCAGTGTTGTGACAAAACAAAACATTATGCAATCCAATTCTTTATCAATGATCATAGATAGATAGACAGACAGACAGACAGACAGATAGACAGATAGATAGATAGATAGATAGATAGATAGATAGATAGATAGATAGATAGATAGATAGATAGATAGATAGATAGATAGATAGATAGATAGATAGATAGATAGATAGATAGATATCTATCAAACAATTTAATATAATTCACTGATGGATGGATTACAAAATCATTTATTTTTACATTCTTACAAACAGATGCATCTTCACTACATAGCCGTGTGCTCTTTTAATGTAATGGAACTTGAAAATGAAGTTTACATTTACCTCCACAACAGCTCTGCATCTGAGAAATGTCTGTCCAACTATAACACCAATGTTGTGTACTGTAATAACAAACACAAGAGGTTTAAAATGTTAATAATGATGAAAGCCATGCAGTGACCCTGCTGTTAGTCTGCCCTCTCTACTATGATATGATTGGTTATTTGGATCAAACCTATCTACATAAATGTGTGTTGTGAAATGATTACCTTTTACTATGAGAAGTTCTACTTCTCATCCAATAAAGGGGGAGGGCAATTTGAATGTAAGTACTCTGCTGAATACGTTTTCATTCATTTTAGCACATACATTATATCAGTTTACTTTATGGGATTTTCCTGTCCCATTAAACGTTTAGTAAATGATATCAAGAAGAAACTAAAAATAATGTAATATATTAGGCACATTGAATTTAAAACAACTCTTCTTGGTTTTTGCGGATCATCCTTGCACACCTCTTAAGCCTCTTTATATTTACATACAAATATGCCAATTTTCTTTTAAAATGGTTATATCTGAACTGAATCTAGTTCATTGTCATGGATCTGGTTTGAGCTGTTGCCTGTTTCTCTGTCTAGATGTTTTCTAATCAATCCCCAATGCTTCCTTGCTAACATGCCTACCGTTGTGTCTCCAACCTCAGGAGCTGAGTTAGTCATTCCAGTACTTGAGGATCCATTAGCGCACCCCTCTGTAGCTCTTCATTCCCACTCCCTCAACCCCTCCACCCACTCCTCACCATTAATGAGACCGACCAAAGAGTCCCAGTCCAAGGCCACTGAGGCGGGGGTCCCCTTGCTTGTCGGACCGAGGCAGCGATGCTTGTGATGCTGATGGCTTGGTGATATATCGGGGGTATGGCTCTGGGGAAGCGTTCTAACACCGGCCCCCCTACTGATGATGACCAGATCAGACCTTGTCCACACGTCAGCCTTTTGAAGCTCACGCAGCCCCAGACTGTTAGCCCCTAACACACCTTCAGACTACCGCCATACCACTAACCGCCGACCAGAGCCGCACCACCGCCACCTCTGCCTCCACCGCACAACCCTCCACAATGGCAAAATGAATAAAAAGCCCCGGCCCAGACCTAGTGTTGCTTCCATTGCCCCACAACATCCTTTGAGGTAGACAGCACCAAGCCGAGAGGGGCCTGTTAATAACCTCCCCAATGTTCCGTAATATACCCACAGCACTCCCCACAGAGCCGGGCGTCAGGCGAGTTCCAGGGCCAGAGGAAGTGGTCCATGAGTCTAGCAGCACCACCGGGATGGTCATCGGCATAGTGGCGGCCGCTGCCCTGTGCATCCTCATCCTGCTCTATGCCATGTATAAGTACAGGAACAGAGACGAAGGCTCCTACCAGGTGGACGAGAGCAGGAACTACATTACCAACTCCGCTGTGCAAAGCAATGGCGCTGTCATGAAGGACAAACAGCAGAGCTTGAAAGGCAGCAACAAGAAACAGAAGAATAAGGACAAGGAGTATTATGTGTGAAGCTGAGACTTTGGTGAACACAAGAGGAAAGAAAGCACTAAGAGAACACTCACTTACTTAGCAGTTTCCTCGTGAGGAGCTTTGACAAATGATGGTATACCATGGAACTTGAATTATCCCATACTGTGCTGAGTAGTTGAACTGATGACATGTACTGTAATATAAAGCACACTTACTATTGTAAGCATAATGTCAATGCTAAATAGCAACTTTAGAGACCTTACACTTCTATCTGGTCAGAGACGTTATCAGTATAGAAATATTCCACAGCTACATCATTCTCCTAAGTGACTTTTAGAGCTATGTGATCCTTGGCATTAAAAAAAGTTTTTCTAAAAATTGTTAATTACAAAAGGCTCATAATCTTATACATTTTTCAGCATGTAAGCAACATGTAGTGCTTAACGAACGGGGTCAGACACACTGTCATTGAAAAACTAAAAAAAAGACTTGTTGTATCAGAATGACAGATTTCTATGGTTTGTGCATAATACAAGTGTGTTGTCCAACTTATTCTGATCAAAGCAAATGAAAAAATTACAAAAAGAACAGCAAGAAGAGAAAACAATTTCTGTGTATAAAATGATACCAAGTGAGCAAATTGCCATGAATCTCCTAGAATCAGTTGGCCCTGAATCTGATTCACCCCAATGACTGATAGACAGGCAGAAGTCGCCGTTCTCTTGGTAAAAAGCAAATGATTGTAAAATGCATGCCATCCAAATTCTACAGTAAAGTACAGTACAGTACAGTAAACGTCCAGTATACAGTGTTCAACTTGGACCGTTTTCTCTTTAATGCCAAACAGTTCTTCATCATCAGATCAGAACACAGAACCCCTCAAAATGTTCGCTGTTGAAAAAGCAACCTCTTATAGAAAAGGTCTATTATCGATGCACAACCAGTTGTGGTTCAATCTTTTTGCAGAAGTGTGTGTTGGTTCATTGCCTATCGTTCTCTTTTATATGGAGGTGTCAGGAGGAAGACAAATGCAGTACTACGACACTGTTAACAAATGTGTATACAGAAATAAATCAGATGTTGAAAGTGTGAATTCTATCTGCTGTCACAGTCAACTGTGTCAAAAAAAATTGTTTACATATTTTATTACATGCTAGATGTTGTACTTTGTAGGTAGGAAATTGTACATATACCATGACAGTTGTAATTTTTAGTACCTCTATTGTACAGACTGATCATATGGTTAATCAGTGTATATCATGAGAAAGTCTATTAGCTGTTAATTTACATGGAGAGTAAATACATTTAATCAGAGAATGTGGAGAATCATATTGATATTTCATAAAGAATAAAAATGTATTGTTAGCCTAGAGATCCAACCAGAGATGTTTCTAAAGTTGCATGAATATTTAACTACTTGCAGTTGTCCAACAAATACAAGGTGCCCTTTCATCTGTATCATGGCTTTTTTGTTCTGGGTTACACTAGTGTTATCTTTATAAAACAGAATAAAGTCCAAGTCATGACAAAGACAGAAAGACAAAGAGGCTAATGCTAATGGATTGGGGTTTATTGTTAAGAAGAGCTAAAGTTATGTTTTTTAAACATTGGATTTTTCACCTGGAATCACTGTCTTGTCACCTTTTTCACCTTCATTGATTGACATCTTAAAAATATTTTACCGTCCATTTACTGTATGTTTTCATTATCAGCTCTTGTCTAAGATGACGCAGAGCTGCAGCCTTTTTCTCTTGTCTGAAGTTATCATTTTTGTGTTATAATTCATACTTTTCAGTTTGATAACAAACAAAACTTTATTTTTTCTTTCTCTGAAATTGTCCTGGGATGAATCCAATGATGCAATGACTCAAGGCAATACTGCCTGGTCTGGCCCATGTTGTTCAGCCTACTAAAGCAGGTGGCTTCGTTGCCTTTGTAGGCCAATCACATGCAGTAATCAAATTAACTAAAATTGAAAGAAGACAATTTGGCCGTATTACACCAATTTTAGCTTCTCTTCATTTGCTTTTTATCCATGTCAGATTCAACTTAGCAGTTCTACTCAAATACTCCATCCTTCTCTTCTCCATCCCATAACCAATAGAAGGCAGAAGCTGTAGGGCCTGTTTGTGTCATGCCTCCTCACACCGTGACACAGTCTGTCTTCTGTTGAGGCCATCTCATCTTTCTGCTTTAGCTTTCAGTGCATTGCATGTTCTTTGAATTGTGAACTTTCAGAAAACCCCTGCATCTGTCTCACTTCCTGTCTGTCTGTTGTCCAAGCAGTGTGTCTGTATCTCTCTATTTGCTCTAACCACTACACCATGAGCACCCACGCAGATCCATATTCTATATGTTTACAATCGTTCTATAATTTTGCCACCCTGATTGTCCATACTGTAATTTTACAACGTTGTCACAACATCTATTGCATGTCTATCTGCCCTGGAGGAGGGATCATTTCTTTAAATTTTTGAGGATATTTCAGTTTATTTCCCTAACAAAGGGTTTTCTTCATGAAGATTGTCCGTATGCGAGTCAAAGGAGTACTATAATAAAAATAATAATACAAACAATCATAATAATAAGAAGTATACAAAATATTCCATTACATCTTGCCAAAAAAAGAATGAAAGAAGAAAAAAAGAATTGCCTTCAATATTCGATTTTTTAATTTTTTATTCAACTGTCTTTTTAGGAGAATATTAACTGTGAATAAACATGATGTTTGCATTAACATTTCTTTATCTGAAAAACATGTAGACTTGGTTCATCTAATCAGCTCTAAGAAGTGTCAGCAGGCAATCCCTTTCAGGCTGCATACAGCCTAAACCAAGCCCCAACCACAGCGAGTTCTGCCAGCATCCAATGCGGAAGTGACAAAAATTGCAGTAGCACCGGGTGGCCACTAAGGGCAGGTTGCAGTACAGAACAATTTTTTTTTTTTTTTTTTTGCATTTTTATGCTTTATTGACAGTGTAGAAAGAGTTGAAATGGGGCAGAGAAGGGAGTGACATGCAGAGAACGACCACAGGCTGGAATCGAACCCAGGTCCGCTGCCGGCCGAGGCCCATGGGGGGACGCCCTACCAACTGAGCTAAGGGCGCCCCGTACAGAGCAATTTTTCGTTGACTCCCATGTTAAATATGCTGTTTTCACAGCATTATTAAACCTATTTAGGTTCAAAAAAACATTTTAGTCTGTATGTTTAGTTCATATCTGCATGACAACAATGAGGAGGGTGAATTTTTCAAGATGGCTAGCTTTTATTCTATTGGAGGTTAAAATATATTAATAATTAGGGCGAGGTCTCTTGAGTGACAGCCAGCTGCCCGTTAGCCCTCACTTAGCCTTGGAGGTATACGTCAGTTAAATGGGCTTATCTCCCTCCCCCCGACTTCACATCAATGCCCTTTTTCAGCAAGAGGAAATGAGGTGGATTCAAACTCTGACAAGATGGCGACACGAATAGGCCAGGACGATTGGATGAAGTTGGAATAACCCGGATGCTACATCCATTTGATATACTATCTATGGGATAAACAACCTGCACCAACCAGTCAGGACACTCTATGTTGCCTTTGAGGCAAAACCCTGGGCACACAGAAAGCAAGGCAGTAGCAGAATGAAGGTGCGAACACACTGCACCTGACGCACGTCAAGATTACATTCAAAGCCAATGTACAAGCACGTGGAAGCATATAAACCAGCGAATCGGCGTCAAGCGGCGGGCGTTTCGCGCGGCGTGTAGACGCCCTTCATCTGCCGCGCGTCATTTGCGGTGCGGCGAACACAGAAAGTTGCAAATATTGAACTTTTCAGCGTCCACGCGCCGCGATAGCCAATCAGCGTTGAAATTGCCCGGTGGTCTGCAAGACAAGGTGGGCGTTTGGAGAGTGAGGACATTGGGCTTCCTGATACATTCTGCGAATATGTGTATTTTGCATCTGTTTAGCTGTTGGTTGTACACTTGCCAAGGTAGCGCCGGTTAGCATAGTGAAACTCACCCAGCTGTGTGCTGTTCCGGAGGATAATATGAACCCAAACATGATGGCAGTGTCCGTGTGGAATTCCAATATAGTACAACAAAGCACCGGTGTTGTCCTCCGTCAGACCTGGCGCACTTTCACTTTCAGGTAGGCTGATGCTGCCATTAATTTTTGCCGCTGAGCACACAATGCTGTTGTTAATGTGTTCAGTAGGCTATGTTGCTGACCTGCTGTTAATGTGTGTGTATTTTCAAGAGGGGTTTGTCTTCATGCTGTTTGAATGCTATTTGTGCCATGACTGCCGCTGGTTACACAGTGTACCTACATCTGTCTTTTGGCACAGCTGGACCATGTTGTTGTTGTTGTACCGTCAGTGTGACGGGTCAGATCTCAGAAACGACGTCGGCGTCAGGAATATATGACCAGTACTGGAGTTGAGGGGGGATGAGTGTGGATGGCATCCCCCTTGGAAAAAAAGATCGCAAAATCATCCCCCTTCCAAAACGGCCATCCCCTCTTATTTTATCAATGAATGTGGAAGTATTATCACTATTTCAACATTTAGAAACACTGGCACTTAGGCTGCCGGTACTCCACTATGTCCTCGGTATCGGCGCTAGCCAGGGGCAGGTAAAATGTATTTATATTTTTTCAGCCAATTAAAAAATGTGTAGATAATATACTATTACCATTCCTAGCTTCTGATTGGGTGGGCACGGCGAAAGCCCGCCTCCAAAATCACCCATCACCTGCTTTTCTGTGGTCAACCGTCAATCACGTCCACAGACCGCAGTCTCTCCTTTGCAAAGGCAGTTAGTAGGCTCGCGGCAACTTTTTTCACACATTAACTTGTTCTTTCGGTTAGTAGCCTATATGCGGTGCGCAAAAGCTCATTCACTTCCTACTCTATACAAACCGTCTTATACAACCTTTTGTGTAGCGTATCGCTTATTTAAGCCTGTAAACAAGCCTAGTGCTGCTTCCGCCTCTCACGATGCTGCTGCTGGCACATCGGGGGGTCACTGTCTCTCCCCCTCAGCTAGCGCTCCCCCAAAGCCTTCTCTTCTATCGGCCCAGCCCACACAGGAACAATCAAAGTCGATTGCACATTGTGTTCTGCAGGTTTTGTTTTTTTATTTATTTTACATAAATAAGATTTTTCCCCCTTGCAATTTTACAAAGTTTGTCTGGATCATTCCTTAATATCAGTTTTTCTGACAGCACCCATACAACATTGATGTGTCTAAAAGCTCACATTACATTAACTGTCCCAAAAAGCAAGCGCAAAGATCTTGCAAGGGCAAAAAAGATCTGTGCACGCTCGCATCTCTGTCCACCTATTAGGCCTATTTCCATCAGCCCACCACCTGAATGGAGCGGCTGTTCAATCTCTGCGTCTTGACTCTTAAGATTCAGAATATTACAATGGTTTACTGATTTGCAAACTAATATGTGAATAAGGGAGTACTGGTACTCCCCCCCCCCCCATTTCAAGCACTGAATATAATATAATAAGTATCTCTTTCTGTGCTTAAACAATAATTAAAAGGGTACGCCATTGGTCCCCATCATATGCGCTGTCATCAGCACAAATGATCTGTCCTTAAACGTTAAAGCCAGTCCACCATCCCCCCTGATTTTTTTTTTACAACTCTAGTACTGTATATGACCCAATATGATCGAGCGGCGAGTGCAGTGTGTTCGCACCTTAACTCACTGCTGCTTGTAAGCTTCTGGTTTTGGAGCATGATCTAAAACACTAAAGGTGACTGATGAAAAAACATCAGAGTTTTTAACATGACCTCTGTTCTCTCACCTGGACTATGGTGGATAGACCTGACTATGGTCAATGGTGGTAAGAGGACAAGGTCTCAATAATAATTAAAAAAAGGAAATCACCTGCTTGAATCCATGGCTTCACAGTAGCTACCTGACAGTACAACTTCCTGGGCTGGAAAAGTCCTATCTGGACATGTGCCATATATGTCTAAAGTCTATCAACATTTTTTTATTTGAAATATGTTGTTTTTTAATCTTCGTTCTACATGCATTTTATTTCTGTAATTTTAGGTAGCCTTTTGAATATCTAAAAACTAGCCTCTAATGCCTCGTTTCCACCGAGTAGAGCGGGTCGGGTTGGAGCGGCTCAGAGCGGGACAGCTCACTTTTAAGAATCTCGGTGGTGTTTCCACCGCCGACTCTACTACTGGTAGGGCAGGGTTTAGGCTGGACGGCGATGGCCACTGCAAGAATATGGGTCAAACTATCGGGCTGTGGAACAACTGTGGTCAAGCCAGCGGTCTCTCGTTTTTGCTTGGTGAAACCAGCCGCTTCTTTATTTATTCCCCCGTGTTGTTGTGAGCGTAAACGCACAGAGACGGCTCGGTGCAACTGATAGAGACAGTGAGCGAACAGCGCTGGCTGCGGCAGCTACGTGACATTGTAGCATTGGGACACCAACTGATTCATTTAATGAAGAGGAAAAACACTACACAATAAACAGTGCTTCACTCTTGCCAAGGTGACTACACACGGCGGATTTTTTCGACCAATAAACGGACGGCATGTGTAGCTCCGCCATTTCGGCACCCTTTCAGGCGGCTGGTACCCCAACGGAGGAGTACCGAAATTAGGAGCGGCTTAGAGCGGTGAGGTGCGCTTTTAACCATACCCTACCCAACTTTTGGCAAATAAAAAGCCAAAATACCCGGATCGAACCGCTCCGCTCGGTGGAAACGAGGCATTAGGCTAACTCTGGCTCACTTACAGTTTGACTGTTGATTAGTGTGCAATGTCCCTGAAATAAACCAATAAATTAATTAATTAATTAATTTTACAAATGTGTTCATATCTATTGCATGTCTATATGACTTGGAAGAGGATTTTTTTCTTTGGGTTTTCATAAATTAGATTTATTTTACTTTTCCCTGTTTAGTGGTGCAAGCAAGCAGGCATGGAAAACGTCAGAGCAAATGTCCATGAAAATACAAATAGTCTTAACGTAAGTAGAGCCATTATGTTATTATACACGACCAAAGGTTAAGTAAAAGAAGGAACAGTAATAGACTATTTTAAAACTGCTTTAAAATAATTAAACACATTTAGGTCTCTAAGCTCTTTAGTCTATTGTTACGCAAATTAGTGTTGAAAGTAAATGGTAGGCTTACTATGACAATTGATCTGCCTGTCAATATACAGTATAAAAACAGTCCAGGCTGCAGTAACAGCTGATGTATGTATGTATACATGTATGTATGTATGTATGTACCTTATTATTATTTATATATTTCATATAATGGCAATTTGTTTACAGTGAGTCCTGTTATCTGTTGGGATTCATATTTGTTGGACTAAACATAGCAGTTTAGTGCGCTAACTATCAGTTTGATTTGATTGTGTTTATCTGATCAGCCTTTTTTCAACCCTCAATTTTAGGGGACCATGGCTATTTCACAAATTGAAAAACATTTCTCTCTGCTCCGCCAGCTCTGATCTGCAACTAACACCTACTGACCTTGGGTCAGCTCAGGTCAAGGGAATCAAGTTCTTATCAGACAAACATGCATAGGAGGACTAAGATTTATTTGTATCCGTGATAGATGTATGCAGGTCCTCCCGTCAGGCTGAACATTGTGCCTCCAGCATTAACACAAGGCAGCAAAGTCTACTGTACTGTATATATCTGCACTGCTGTGTGTTGAGCTCACTGCTTTGAGTGCAGCCAATAAATGAGGAGAGGCATTTGAATACTTTACTCACCTCGTCTCTTCTCTCATCTGGACAAATGTTCAGCGAGTAGAAAATCTAGTCCAATATTAAAGCATTGTGAAGATAAGAGCATAAATACAATATAATACAGTTTAAGCTGCAAACATGGTCCTTTATTTCCCACTTTGACATATTAAAAAAACATTGCACTTCACAGAATGAAAAAGTGCAGTGGATGAAAAAGAAAACAGAGTTGTGTATAACAGTAACAGAGACACAGTGAAAAGAGAGCAATGGTTCTGTGTCATGTTGACCAGGTGCAATTCACTATCCAACCAGAGACCAAGTCAAGGACCCTTTTGTCAAAGGTTTTCATTTGCACACCTTTGTCACTATGAACAGAACAGACCAAAAGCAGGACTCAGGATGTAAACCCCAGTCCAGTTCTGGGGGTCAGTCCTGCACTTTGGACACCAAGCATCCCCCCTGACCAGGGGTGGAGGTTTGGTTTCAGAGGTGGGTAGGACACAGATAAGTAAACAATAATAAACATGAATGATAAATAATAATTTAAATGCATCTTTAAAAAAAGGAATGGTCTTCAACTACGATTGTTTTATTCAACTGTCTTGTTAGGAGAATATTAACTGTGAAACATAATGTTTGAATTAACATTACTTTATCGGACAAACATGTAGACTTGGTTCATCTAATCAGCCCTAAGTAGTGTCTGCAGGCAATCCCTTTCAGGCTGCATACAGCCTAAACAACCCGTACCAACCAGTCAGGACACTGTATGTAGCCTTTGAGGCAAAACCCTGGGCACACAGAAAGCAAGGCAGTAGCAGAATAACTCACTGCCGCTTGTAAGCTTCTGGTTTTGGAGCATGATCTAAAACACTAAAGGTCTTGCAAAATAGTATAAAATATTTCATTTATAAATGTGGCTTTTTAAAGGTCACATGTTATGTTATATTTCAGGTTAAATATTTTAATTTGAGCTTCTACTAGAAACACTTTCATGGTGTAATGTCTAAGTCTGAAACGCTCCGTTTTAGAGGCTGTTCCTTTAAGCCCCCCCTTCCAAGACCCATCTCCTCTGATTGACCCTGAATCTCACTGCCAGGTGGAGGTAGTGCTAAGTTAGGTTGGTAATTAGGGTGTCATAAGGGGAGAGAAATTTTACTGCAGTTTTTAAACGCATGTTTTCAGAAAGGTGGAGGTGCAGAAAAAGAGGGAAGATTGTTTTTCTCTAGTCACATAAGACCCATATTAATGTTAAACACATGACAAAGTGCACTTTGCATAGTAGGTGACGTTTAACATGTAAAGGATGCTCATACAGTTCTCCTTACTGATTGGGACACAACGTGCAATTATAATAAAAAAATGTCATTAACAGTAATGTATGCATACAGTAATTTAGAGTGCCTGTATCAAAGTATTTGGAAGTTTTCAAATTTATTGTTTTACAACACTGAACCAATACATATTTAATATGGCTTTTTTGACACTATCAAAGTGAAAACGAATTACAAGTAAAAAAAAATACTAAATGTATTGTTGTAATGTATGAGTATCCACCCCCTTTTAAAGATAAAACTAAAAAATCACTGGTGAAACCAGCTGATCTCAAAGTGACATAACTACATGGAGATCAAGATGTCAGGAGATTTCAAATAGTGAGTATTGTGGCAAAACCTACATCATTAAGACAAATGTACAAACAAACCTAAGAAAAGGTGATTGCTAAACACAAGTCAGAGGATGGAAAATAAATCAGCAATCACAGGACCTTTGTTGGAAATTTAAATATAATCATTTATCCTAGCATTAGATATGCTAATGATCAGTGTTTCACCACCCTGCCAAAGTCTAAAATTGGTTGTTGGAGAATTAGTAAATTGGAGTTGATAACCACCATCTGAACCTGTAGTCTCTGTGGAGGGTTTAGTGTTTTTTGGAGCCAGCTCAGGCAAAGAGCCAGGCTCTTCATAGTGCAGCCCTCTGGAGTGTCTGAGTCAGAGACCACATCAGGTTAGGAATCTATGGAAAGTTAACTGGAAAAAGGCTGTTCACTTTACAACTCTATCCAATCTGACAGCATCATGTCAAGAGAAATGCAGAGAAACTGCAATGTCCAGATATGAGAAACAGAACATTTCTAAATAAAGTAATATGAGAAACAGAACTAAGCAGAACCAAATCAAAACTGTCCAAAGACAGGATGGATACTTCTAAAAAGATCTGTTTTCACTTTTATATCAAAGGTTGGTTTCCTGTTGATCACTGTCGTAAAAGCCACATTAGATCTACTTTGAATCAGTTTCTGAAACATCCAAACTTTTTAAAGGCACTTTATAGAAAGGAGACTCTCAGATAAAGCAGAATGATCAGTAAGTACGGAACTTTTATCCAAAGAGAAAGGAGCGTAAATAAGTAACGTCAGGATTGTAAGCACAACAAAAGTACAAAGCAGCAAATAAATGAAAAAACAGAAGTAAAGTACCTTGACTTTGTGCTCCAGTACAGAACTTAGTAAATGTACTCGATTACGCCTACCGTTTATCGTAGCTCTGTTCCAACCATTGCCGCACATCTTTCAAATTGTAAAAAAAAGGCCCCTTACCACCTAGGTAGGCGACCTTTCTGTGTTGGACTATACACACACGTTCATTTGACACACCGTAGGCCACGTTAGCATTGTTGTCCATGCAGTCTGCCACCAGCTGACACTGTGGTGGGAGGGAGAAGTGCTCAATGAGGTTGCGTGCTGCTCCCAGCCTCTCCTCCAGGTTCTGATGTTTGCGGACATTGAAAGAGCACGGGCCCATAGGAGGAGCCACCCAGCCGTCTGAAGGGTGAGCCTCATCGATGTACACCAACAAGAAGTCAGCCACGTGGCTGAAGTCCTCCACCAGCCGGCCGAACGCCGGCAGGTGGCTGATGAAGGGGGGTCAGGTGGCTGAACCAAAGTTGACCACCAGAGGGCGATCGGAGGCAAAGTCCAGAAGGCTGCACTCATCTCCATTTTGGATCCTCCTCCTGTGAGGCCATTCAGGGACCTTCACCACTTTGGAGTTGGGAGCCTCATAGCCAAGCTTCACCTAAAGAGAGGGATAAACGGTTACTCACACAATGCACACATCCAAGTAGAAGTAAAGTGGATTTCACCTTAATCTGTTAATAAAACCTTTTTGTATTTTTTTCTCTTGCAAACATGTACACATTGTGCCTGTCTTTCTAGTTTTACATATGCGGCTTGTCAAGACTCTGACACTGTGATAAACGTTAGGCCTCCTGTATGTTCACCGGAACATTTTCCAAAACACACATTATTGAAATATCACTGTACAATCCCAAAAAGACAAAAATAGTAGCACATTACAGATATGCAATAACAGAGTAATATGTTTACAGTTGTCATGCACAGCCAGACCAAACTATAGCTAGTATGGTGTGGTACAAAGATATATCGTTTAGAGTATTGGGGGGAAAACTGGGCTGGCCTGTTTTCATTTCTTTAAACCAGGTATTCCCAAAGTGTGGTGCACGCACCCCTGGGGGTGCGTGAGCTGCTGCTAGGGGGTGCGCGAGATGAAAAATGTAATGGCGGTCTGATCATTACACAATCCATATTGGTCCGAGTATAAGAGGGTTTTATTTTCACGGAAATAGGTCGTAAAAAGTCGGGTCGTGTTTTCCATGTTGTGTTTATTTTCTTTTTTTAATCGGGTGGAACACTGGCTGTGCTCTCGGAAGCGGCCGGGGCGTTTGTGCGCTTGGAGAAAGAACGCTTTGTGTGGAGAGAAAAAAGAGGCACGGGACATCGACGAAGCCGATTCAAAGCCTCAAATCATTATGTTGCCAGTCAACGTGTCATAGACAGGAATCGGCAGAGCGATCGACTGTGGCTTTTTAGCTGCTGCAGTTGTGCTGAGGAGAGATTGCCAACTGCGCTGTCCTTTTACGCACCAGCACTGCTGCTGTAATGTTCAGATTTCCTCATTTGCATCAAAGCCCTAATGATTTTAAGAATGAGACGCTTGATTTAAACGCTGTCCATGTGATGGTGGTGATTGTCACTTTGTGAGCTGTAAACTGAAACCAACGGAGATCTCAGAGGGCTTCCCCTCGACAACGTTAATGTGCCCCGGTTATCATTTCAGCCTTAAACCACGGCGTTGATAGCTTTCGTTTCAGCACTAGGCTATGTGATTAACTATGAGCATTAAATAAATGCTGCGTCTCAGATGCCGAGGAGAGCAGCGAGGATGACCCGCTATGCACCGAACCAGAGTATAGGAGAGATGACAGCGAGAGCGATCACAGCGGGGCAGAGGAATTTGCGTGTGAAGAATAGTCTGTAGTGAACACAGAGTTCGGTCTATTTGCACTATCCTACTGTTTATTTGCAATGAAGAAAAGTGTTTTTTTCAATGCGTTTTTATTTTCGTACATTATTTAAATAAATAAAATTTATTGAGTTGAGTTTTGAAAAACGGGGGGGTTCGTCTTATAATCGGGGTTGTCTTATACTCGGACCAATACGGGTACAGTGTTTTTTTCTCCACACAATAAAGACGTGTAAATAAACATTTCCCTTGTAAAATTTAGAATCAAAAACTTGAACTTTAATTAATAAATAAATGGAGGCTATTCAAAATGAAGCGAAGTTATCTTCTTCTACGCATGTGCGCACCTAGTTAGTTGCCTCTACATTCATTCTCGCAATTTATTTAAAATGACTGGCGTTCTAATTTTATTTCCATAACCTGTGTTATGATCAGTGTTGGGAATAACGCCGTTTAAAATAACGGCGTTAGGTAACGCCGTTCTTTTTTCAGTAACGGGGTAATCTAACTAATTACTTTTTCCGTCGTTACAACGCCGTTATCGTTACTGAACGTTAAATGCGGTGCGTTACTATGAATTGATTGAATAAACTGTGTAATCCGAACGCACCCCTGGCTCCATACTGCTAGTGAGGAGACCGGTGTGTTTTAAGTTGTTTTATTCAGTGTGGATGACATAACTGTCAGTTAGCGTCGTCACGTCAGTCAGCCGGAGCGCCTGTTTAGTGAAGTTTCTTTTTCTTTTTCTCTCTGTTGTGTGAGCCTGCACTTTGCCGCAGTAATTAGGTATCAATCCACGGTCGAAACGTGCCCTCCCTGAGTTTGTTTGCATCGCCCTTGTGAGTAAGTGCATGGAGTTTTCCCATCTCTATAAGTTATAATTTATGCACGTTATTAAACGGCCGCGATTCGCCGGTTGAAACAGCTGTTTAGTTAAATCCTTACTCCTCCTCTCATCGTCTCATGCTTCATAGTCTGACGTTTTTGGCCTTAAGTAGTGTTTTATTATTTAGGCTACTATAGTGGTTTTAGCCGACACCCCTGAAGTGAATCCAGTGATATAGCAGATCAGCACGGTACATTCAGCAGTTTCCTCTACTACTTTTGTTGAGAACAAAATACTTGAAGTGCAGGATAAACCTCTTGCTGTCTATTGATGTGCAATACACATTGAAGGTTATGTAGCCTACAAGTAGGCCTGCCTGTTTGTTCTACTCATTTCAACTGACTTGTGAAAACTGCTCAGAAAAATCAATTTTTTTGACATATAGCAACTTTTTTTTTACAGTAGGCTAACGCAAATAGTTACTTTCCCTGGTAACTAATTACTTCTATTATAAAGTAATTCAGTTACTAACTCAGTTACTTTTTGGAACAAGTAGTGAGTAACTATAACTAATTACTTTTTTAAAGTAACGTTCCCAACACTGGTTATGATGACGGGGTTGTTTGCTCCACGGTCATTTAAACTTGCTGCAATTGTTGTTCAACGTGACTCAAAATATTAGGCTTTAATATTTTCCCCATTTTATCTGCTTTCTGCCCCTTGTTGTGACCGTGATTATTTTATTATGTGTGTTCTGGTCATTTGAGCATGATTGAACATGCCACCTTTAATATAGCTATAAAAAAGCTTGTTGCATTTTTTTTTTAATGTGTGGGGGTGCGTCAACCTGGTTGGGACATAGAAGGGGGTGCGCGGTTAAAAAAAGTTTGGGAACCGCTGCTTTAAACCAATCACAATCGTCTTGCGGCGCTAAGCCCAGGAAGTGGAACGTGTCCTTTCAAAATAGTGCAATATGGTTCCGACCATGGATCTATTAGAAAAGATGCCGACCAACACCATTAATGATGCGCGTGCACGTATGTGTGCAGCAACATTATAGCTGGATACTATCAAACTGTATCAAACACACGCAAACTTTCTGTTGTCTCCAGTTCTGAGCGGAGCATAAACAGTAGGCTACAGCCGGGAAGAGGAGGAGGAGTTTGAAACTGTTATCTAGCGGGAGCGCTATAGTTGTCGATATCGGTTAGCCAGATTATTTTTACAGTAAATTCCAATGAAATATCCTCGGAGCTGTCTTTAAGGATGATAACGTTTCTACATACATGAAACTGTCACACATACTCACATAATCGTGTGTTCTTGTCTTTGTCTCTAGATCCTGTTTTTAGTCTTTTAAATCTGATCTTAAAACATTCCTGTACAACACAACTTTTTAAGACCTATACAGCAATATGTATTGCCTTTATCAACGTTTTTCTACATGTCTATGTTATATTTGTATTTGATTTCATTTTTAAATGTCTTACTTTGATATGTTTTTATATTCTTGCATACTTTTAATTGCAGCAAAATTGTAATAGGTTTCTGTTTGTTTTTGCCATGACCCTTTTTTGTTTTTACTCTGTAAAGCACTTTTAATTGCATCGGTGTATGAATTGTGCTATACAAACAAATTGCCTGTTTGTATAGCACAATGCCTTGATAAGTCATCTGCTATCATTCTCAATAAAAACTGGTCTGTGTAAGCAGAATGTTTCTCAATGACAGTCTTGGGAAGTGCACTGTCATATTGAAAGGCAGCTAATGCACACGCTTTGAGTTGAATTTTGGGAACAAATTGCTATTTAACAGAGGAAAAGATGACAAGATGGTATACTACTGACCAGTATTTGGAATAATATGGAAGTAAATGAGTGTCATCGGATTTTGAAAATAAAAAGCCATTGAATTTTAAGCACTGAATATTTATGCATTGAAATAATGTATCTGAATTGTTTGCCTCTGAATTTAACTCATTACATTTTTGTTTGAACGCGATCTAGCATCTATGATCGATTGCTCTTCCTTGGGTCTCCAAAGTTTTACTCTGGTTGAATTTGGCACGTTGAATTTTTTTACGTTGAATATTTGCTTTTGAATTTGAGAACATTGTAAAATAAAGGTGAAAATTAGTTGTTTAACATTTAATGAGTTAAATTCAGAGGCAAAAAATTCAGATACATTATTTCAATGCATAAATATTCAGTGCTTAAAATTCAATGGCTTTTTATTTTCAAAATCCGATGACACTCATTTACTTCCATAAGTGGGAATATATAAGGAAGAATATAATGGCTAGCATATATATAGAAACATGTTTGTACTCACCAAAGCACCGTCTTTACTTGCGTTGCCGTTTGACATGGCTAAAACCTGATTTGCTTTCCTGCATCAGTCAGGGGTATTCAAGGCAACGAGCTAATATTCCCACTTGCTCTCTTTGTTGAACGCGATCTAACATCTATGATCGATTGCTCTTCCTTGGGTCCCCAAAGTTTTACTCTGAATTTCATTCATGGGATTTTGCAGTTGAATTTGGCACATTGAATTTTTTAACGTTGAAGATTTGATTTTGAATTTGAGAACATTGTAAAATAAAGGTGAAAATTAATTGTTTAAAATTTAATGAGTTAAATTCAGAGGCAAAAAATTCAGATACATTATTTCAATGCATAGATATTCAGTGCTTAAAATTCAATGGCTTTTTATTTTCAAAATCCGATGACACTCTTTTACTTCCATAGAATAATATACGGGACAGACATTAGTTTAACAATATTGTTTTTTTTTTCAGAGAATCGTGAACTTGAATAAGAGAGACCAATGTAAGCTAACCAACCTGCTAATAAGCTTAATGTTACCCGGACGACCACATGTCAAAGCAAGGGAAGGACAGAAGGGGATGGATGGGCCCCCAGTCAAGCCCCAACACACACAAAGTATCTTCAAGCAAGAGAGGATGGTCCACAAGATAACAAAGAGATGCATACTCATTATAGGAGCTGACTTAAATGATACTAAGAAAGAATTAATAGACAGAATTTCTAATTTATTTTTACTTGATTTGCATTTCAAAGCCAAACTTTATCTAAATGAGAAGCTGTTGGTAACAGATGCTTGCCGTTCTTTAACCGTGATTGCAAAGAGTTAACTTGTTGTAATGCTAGACGCACACAACATTCTATAGACGTACCATTCCCCTTTACATCTTGCATGCAATATCTGAAGTTTCACATTCATATGCTCCTTTGTGTGATCAGAAAATGATTTCAATAAACTTTGCTCGGTCCAAAGAAAATAATAAGAACAAGTGAGGGTGTTGAAAGATAAATAATCAATGTGTTAATGACAAAACCTTTAAGATTCTTTAAAGAGTGCACAAGATTGACTTCTATTGATTGAAATGAAACAGTTATGATCAAATTGATTAAGGAAGATCTCAAAGTCCCAAATTATATTTGTTCTTTTATTCCAAACATTATGTTCAGAGTACTGGGTGGTCTTCATTGTATACTGACTTGGAATTACAATATCACCAAATTACATTTGAATTACCAACAAGTTTAAAGAAGTGCGAATCAAAATTAAAATAAACTTTGTAAAATGAATTATGTTTAAATTAAAATGACGTGTAACACGTAACCAATTATATTGAATTTATTATGCATGAATTCATTTGTATTGTCAATTTCAAATAGGCCTAAATAGATGTTAATGAACAAAGTTTCCTGTGCAAGTTTAAAGAATGTATTAAAACACTGACACATACGTATTAACACTAAAACAGTAAAGAAAGCGTTAAGATGTAGTCCTACAAAGGTTATTTCAACAGGGAACGATGTGTTGTTGTTTCTTGTTTTGTTGTCCCTTTTCTTTGATGTTATGTATCAGATTGTCTTATCTGTGTGTTCCACTGTAGGGAGTACGTCTGATATATTTGCATTTTCATTCATTGAGATGAAACAGTCAGATTGTTCTTTAGAATTAGCTTGATTTTCAAATCCTCAATTTCTTCCTGAAATAGAATTCGACTAAATGATTTCTTAATTATTTTTTTTATTGACAGACGGATGAAATCACGTTCATCATGTCGCTTTTATTTTGAAATCAGTTTTTAAACGCTTTACCGTAATGCCTAGTATAGTAGGCTACAGCGAAATAACTTTGGGGCTAGTTTGACCTGTACTTTTTTTTCTAAGTGGAGACCGGTTAGACATAACTCTAACTCTGCCTCTCTTACTATGTTTGTGTGAAAACAACGAGACGATAGACGGAAATGTGCTATTTAGGCCTACTGCATCATCGGCAAGTTTAAACCTGGTTTGTGGTCTGAATCTGACAACGCATCTACAGATGATTTCATTCAAAGCACCGTGGTCCACATTGAATGCCAGCGGACTGTACCTGTTTATGGGCGTCCAGCAGGAAGCTGTTCCAGATGGAGCGCAGCCCCTCGGAGGTGAGCATACGCCGCCACTCTCCCGGCCCGGCGGACCTGGAGCAGCGGAGCAGAGAGACCGCGCGCTTCACCAGCACCACCGAATCATACAGAGCGAGGAACAGACAATTCGAGAAGAAGCCAGGTAGGATCTGGAGTGTCACAAGTAGATCCTCACTCGCCATTCCCATAATTCTCTTTCTGCGTTTATAAAAACCGCTTGCGGATTATTCCAAAGTGCCTCTCATGACGCGCTCAGCTGTAACCTTCCGTGGCTGTCAGCCGTTCTCACTCTTCTCTGAGCCATGGACTGCTTCGGAGTTTGTGCATACAAATGAATGAATGTGTATTAGCCAGATAGCCTACTGCAGAGCGCTCTGTTCTGGTAGCATGCTGGTACTTCAGGCGTTCGTTGACTCTAGATAAACGGATGAAGGTTGAAGTTTATATGAAGCCTTATCTTTGGAGGCTGACGTCAGATTGGAGTGCCGACCCTCCTTCCTCTTCCTCTCCTCCCACAGCTCTCTGTCTACACCACGGGTGTTCGAGGGCCAAATACAGCCTCTCCCTAGACTCTTTAAATCTCGACTAGAATATCACAGTGAGGCTATAGATTATAAAAAACATAGTTTCTGATTTGTGAAACTTTTACCCTATCTGTGAAAATTAAATAAAGGCACATGTCAACACTTTTTTGGGGTCCAGACCGCATTAGAACTGGTCCTGATTGAAAACCACTGCACCTAGACTCTTCAAATCTGGACTAGATTATCACAGTGAGGCTATAGATTATAGAAAACATAGTTTCTGATTTGTGAAACTTTTTTTCTATTTCAGATGGGCTTTATCAAACCCGCTCAACTGAAATGCTCATGTTATATGTTCCATACACCCGGTCTGACCTTGGTAAAACTGCTTTTAGCCACAGTGCCCCTGACTCCTGGAACAGCCTACAACATCAAATTAAAATAAATACACTCATAACTGTTAACCAATTTAAAGTTATTATTTTGAATCAGCCCCACTCCACTTGTAACTGTTTTAATTAGGCTATTGTTCTGCTTTTTTCAATTGATCTGAATGTTTTAATTGTTGTTGTCTCTTTGTAA
Source organism: Hyperoplus lanceolatus (assembly GCA_026929865.2). Taxonomy (NCBI): domain Eukaryota; kingdom Metazoa; phylum Chordata; class Actinopteri; order Uranoscopiformes; family Ammodytidae; genus Hyperoplus; species Hyperoplus lanceolatus. The sequence goes on from CM049408.1 coordinate 1,275,854, forward strand.
GCTTGTTGTGTATTCTCATTGTATATTGTGTATCTGTAATTGACTCAACGTCATTGTAAAAGAGGGTAACCCTCAATTGATCTTTCGAGAATAAATAAAGGAAAATTAAAATGAAAATTAGTGAAAATTAAATAAAGGCACATGTCAACGCTTTTTTCGGATCCAGACCGCATTAGAACTGGTCCAGATTGAAAACCACTGCACCTAGACTCTTCAAATCTGGACTAGAATATCACAGAGATGCTATACATTATAGAAAACATAGTTTCTGATTTGTGAAACTTTTATTCTATTTGTGAAAATGCAAAGAATGCACATTTTAATGGTTTTTAGGGGTCTAGGCCGCATTAGAACTGGTCCTGATTGAAAACCACTGCACCTAGACTCTTCAAATATGGACTACAATATCACAGTGAGGCTATACATTATAGAAAACATTGTTTTTGATTTGTGAAACTTTTTTTCTATTTGTGAAAATGAAATAAAGGCACATGTCAATGCTTTCTTGGGGTCTAGACCGCATTAGAACTGGTCCTGATTGAAAACCACTGCACCTAGACTCTTCAAATCTCGACTATAATATCACAGTGAGGCTATAGATTATAGAAAACATAGTTTCTGATTTGTGAAACTTTTTTTCTATTTGTGAAAATGCAATAAAGGCACATGTCAAGGTTTTTTTGGGGTCTAAACTGCATTACAACTGGTCCTGATTGAAAACCACTGCACCTAGACTCTTTAAATCTTGACTAGAATATCACAGAGAGGCTATACATTATAGATAACGTACTTTCTGATTTGTGAAACTTTTTTTCTATTTCTGGAAATGCAATAAAGGCACATGTCAAAGCTTTTTTGGGGTCCAGACCGCATTAGAACTGGTCCTGATTGAAAACCACTACACCTAGACTCAACAAGAGAATGAGCAGGCTGCAGCCTTCACAATCAACAGAGTTCCTGGGCATTTGTTTGGATGCCAAATCAGGAACTCTTTTTTTTGACGTCGGCGAGACAGGCCGGAGATTGACCTGGAGATTCAGCCTCGACTCTTTGGGTTAATGGCAGCCACGGTGCACATCGTGTCCATGGCTCTTCTGAACATGCGCCCAGTGCAGCGTTGCCTCCTGAGCCTGGGTCTTTGTCCACAGAGAGATCTGCATGCCAGAGTGTTGGTTTCACACAGACTGCGCATAGCTCTCCGCTGGTGGGAGGAACCAGCCAATTTAGCACGGGGCAATGCACTGGGGCCGGTGTTGCGTCGCCAGGTGGTGTTCGCCGACTTCTCCCTGGTAGGCTGGGGAGCCGTACACAAGGGTCAAGGCATCAGTGGCCAATGGCACAGACCCTGGTTGACACAGCACATCAATCAGTTGGAATTGCAGGCTATCCATTTAGCTCTTTTGCACTTCCTGCCAGAGCTGGAAAACCGCCATGTACTGGTAAGGACAGACAGAACAGCGGCATACATAAACAGGCAGGGGGGCCTGGGTTCCCCGCGCCTTTGCAGATTGGCTCAGATAATATGAGAGTGGGCGTATCCACGATTCAAGTCCCTCAGGGCGATGCACGTGCCGGGTCAGGTGAACCTTCCGGCGGATCGGCTCTCCAGAGGGGGACCCCTCCCCGGGGAATGGAGACTGCATCCGGAGGTCGTGAGCGATATCTGGGAGTGCTTTGGTACAGCCACAGCCGATCTCTTCGCCTCGAGGGAGACAGCTCACTGTCCCCTCTTTTTCTCCATGAAAAGGGGCGATCCTCACATGGGCACGGATGCCATTGCACACCAGTGGTCACAAGGCCTCCTGTATGCCTTCCCTCCCTTCACCCTCCTTCATACACTTCTACAGAGAGTTCAGGTGGAAGAGGTGAGCCTCATCCTGGTAGATAGATAGATAGATAGATAGATAGATAGATAGATAGACACTTTATTGATCCCTTGGGAGTGTTCCTTCAGCTGGCCCCAGATGATCTGGTTCTCAGCGATTGCACCCCTCCTTCAGGGACACTCGTGGGAAAAAAACAAAATAGAAAAAAACAAATATAAAGACATCAGCTTCAATCAGGACCAGTTCTAATGCGGTCTGGACCCCTAAACACCATTAAAATGTGCATTCTTTGCATTTTCACAGATAAGGTAAAAGTTTCACAAATCAGAAACTATGTTTTCTATACTGTATAGCCTCACTGTGATAATCTAGTCCAGGTTTGAAGAGTCTAGGTGCAGTGGTTTTCAATCAGGACCAGTTCTATTTCGTTCCTACTGACCGCCAGAGGCGGTGCTTACAGCACTGGATGTTCCATCACGCGCATGCGCAGGTCGAGATCTTTATACCAACAAAGTCACCTGTGACACCTGGGTGACCCCGGGAATGTCTATATATTCCGGAAGTCACCAGAGGTTCTGTTCCTTTTTTCTTCTCGCGGACTAGCAGGTCGCACACATTGTTGTGTGCTAATATACCACTAGCTTGTCACAAGTAGCTCGTACCTAAGGGTTGGTGCTTCGATTTGACTTCGACCACCAAGGGCTGCGACTTGCAATTCGTTCGACTTGGCTGCGGGCCGGTCAGGGGGTGAGTAAAGTGTGCAGGCTACGCGTAGCCCGGCTACCGCGGAAGCTAATATCACCTTTCCACCTTGCTTTGATTAGATCAGGCGGCGGCTGGGTTCACAGTCGCCGTGTTATTCTTCGTTCGCACCGTTGTTTGTGTGTTTTTCACTAAGCCCGGTTGCTAATTGTATGCTCGAATGTATTGTCTTTCTAGCATTGTTGCACTGTTGATCGGGTGCTAAATTCGCCTAGACTGGTTGCTCACTTTGATTTAATCGACAGCGAGCGGCTTGGGAAGCCGCCGCCACAGTACCTTGTAGCATAGTGTCGCACTGTGCTCGGCTGCTGAGTAGCCTAGCACTAGTATGCTGTTGTTACACTGTATGCTGCTGTATTGCTCGCCGGTGGGCGAATTAGTTTCCTAAATCGCCTTCACCGTGTTATTTTAGCCGTGTCACACTGTTGCTCGTGTGTAGGCTGCTGTAGTGTGTCGCCAGTCGGCAGCTTAGTTTCACACTGCTGTGTTACTATAGCCGTGTCGCACCGTTGCACGGTAGCTCATGCGCCAGTGATCGTCGTTGCGTCACTGTGTTATTAAGGCGCATTATTGCTTGGGCTCTCGCCTAGGGCTCAATGACATGCTGTCCACAGTGCCTATAGCCTTCGTTGATTGCTCCAGTGGGCGGCTGGGGTTACCAAGAGCCGCTGACACTGCCAGGGACTACAGATAGAGAATAGCATTTTGGCTAATTCTAGCATTTTTTTAACCCATGTATGATCATGTGGTTTATTGATTTGCACTGTCCCCTTCTTAAGTAAACTGAATTCAATTGAACTGTGTGGGTGCGCTCTCGTAAGCTCGATTGCCTAGCCTACTGTAACTTGCTCGCCAGTGGGCGGGATAGTTTTACACCGCCACTGTATTATTCTAGCGGTGTCGCACCGTGGTTCGGTTGCTCTCGCTTGAAGCCCGGTTGCATACCTTATTCGGATTACATATTTTAATTGGCTCGACAGGTCGCGTCGTTGCTTGGGTGTGCTCTCGCCTAGAGCTCGATTGCCTAGCCTACTGTAACTTGCTCGCCAGTGGGCGGCAGGGTTACACTGCCAATGTGCTATTCTAGCGGTGTCGCACCGTGGCTCGGTTGCTCTCGCCTGAGGCCCGGTTGCATGCCTTAGTCGGATGCATATTTTAGCTGGCTCGACTTTTGGCTAAATTGTAGCATGTTTACTGTAACTTGCTCACCAGGATGAGAGATCGAAAAATGCAGGAGGAAATGAAGTTATAGGGAAGCAACCGGAAGAAACGTGGTGTATGGGCGTGCACTTTCGATGAGGCTGCCGGCAGCTTCGGTGAATATGGCCCAATATGATCAAGCGGCGAGCCTCCTGCGTTCACGCGGGGGCAGGGGGCCAGTGCGGTGTGTTCGGAGCTTTATGCAGTCTACATGAACAGCATAGCCTACATATACATGCTGCTGAGTATTTCTTTATTACGCCTTTGCCTTGGAGACTATTTGGCTATAAGTGTTGATAGTTTGTAATGTTAACATTAGCTTTCAGGTGTAAGAATGTAAAGTAAGCTACTTGTATGTTTATTTGATTGCACATGTGGCTCTGTTAGCTAGCAGGTAGACTACTACAGAAGCTAATTGTTTGCTAGCTCACTATACTTTGTCATACATGCTAAGCCATATGTGTCAAGCTCAAGGCCACATCTGACGCGGGCCTTATCTGGCCCCCGCGGGCGACACGTTTTGATCTGACGCGAATCAATTCGACGATTTGAATCCAATTCTGAAAAAAAAAATAAATAAAAATTATTATAATTTTTTTTTCCTTCTTCATGGAGCCACATGCCATATCTGCACGTCGCATGCGCTCCCAACTGTTAGGAGAAAGTTACGTGGCTTACAGCTAGGAATGTCTGCTGAAAGTTCTACAGCTCAAGTTTTTAAGCCATGAATTGATGCACTTGCATCTAGAAAACTGTCCAGTTTTTCTGAGGGCTGTAAATAGGCCAATATATGTGGCCAAATAGCATGCTAATATTGATGATTGATTGTGTCAAGTGTCTAAGGCAGGGGTGTCAAACATCCGGCCCCGCGACTTATGAGCACATTTCTGAGCATTAAATTTAAAGTTAAATTAAAATTCAAATAAAATTGGGAAAACGTATTCCAAAACAACCAATAACCTCTGTATTTAAAAATAAATCAAAACAGTAGAAGTTTCACTTTTATTTAATTGTATTTTGCACTGTCACAAAATGTGTCCCTGTACATATAGTAAACAAAATTGGACAACTGTAAGGTCAGTGCCTGTTGTATTTGTGTATTCAAATAAACAGTTGTTTATTTCATTAGTGCGTATTGGCATCTTTGAGCAAAATACCCCCAAAATTTTTGCTGCGGCGCTCCGCGCCACTCCTATTCCCATGGCCAGCAGCAACCTTTACTAAGACATTTCCTGGGGGTACAGATATCCCTTGTGATCCGTGATAATGTAGGTTACAAATGTAGGCTGAGTGATAAAGCATATTACTGAAAAACAAAGCTAAAGATTTGGAGTTGACATATGTACGTTATTTTGCCATTATTTTACTGGTCCGGCCCACTTGAGATCAGAGAGGCTGTATGTGGCCTCGAACTTCAAAATGAGTTTGACACTTACAATAACTTTAAGCTGTGTTTTTTACAGTCATGTGTTGTTTAATACTTAAATAGGAATAGCATAGCTGTGTGTATACCCACCATATACTACTTACCGTGTATTGTCTACTGTCTGTATAGGTCTGGTACTGTCTGTGTACATGTGATTTATTTTTTCATGTCTGGTACAGTTTTACAACTTACCAATACAAAGATTCATGAAGAAACAAGAAAGTCAAGCCTTATTGTCTTTTATTCTTTATTGGGCTTTAAATGTTAGCTGGCTGTCATGCTCCATACTACGCACTGCCAGGGTATTGGGCCTGCACAGTCTCTTTTTATTTTTATGTATCTTTTATTTACTTCAACCTGATCTAATGTATATTTCTGTTATTATTGTGTGTGCTAATAGCTCTATGATTTGCTGATCTGCAATCTGCCTGTTTCAGCACCGTATTCACTTACAAGTCTGCACTAGTTATATGCTGAAGCTAACATGCCCACAAAGTTTGAAAGCTGAGTGCTCCTTTTGTGTTTAAGCTGATCTCTTCCTGGTGATTTTAGCAGCCATTATAACGTATATTATTTATTTTAAAGCCACTGTTTTATTATTTGGATTGCTCATTTAAGGACTGGAAAGTGCATTTGATTTTAAAGTAGTTCTTATTTCTGTTTTAAGTGTATGTATATATTTTTTGTTTAGTGTCTCAAAGAAAAGAAAACAGACTGTCTTGACTTGTATTGCTTTTGTTAAGGTATTTTCCACATGTAATACTGATATGCTTCATGTTACATCTATAAAGGGGATACTACTGCAGTTAACACTGTTGTGTGTGTAATTAAGTGTAATAACATTTACTGAAAAGTCCAAATTGTTTTACGTTGAGGTAAAGGGAATAATTCATGACAAAATTAGACAGTGTAATAACCCTCCATGACATGTTAATGAAATGTCCAAATGGTTTCACTTTACTTGAGGCCAACATACTAATTCATGACAGTATAATAAAGGTCTCATGGTAGGTTAATGTCAAGTAGACATAACTTTGGGTTACTTAACGTAATCCCTGGTTCTTTGATAACAGAGTGAGGTGTTTCACTATGGGAATCGCCTCGGCGGCGGCCCTACTACGGAAGCTCCAATTACACCACGTCTGTCCTTGACAGACAGGTCGGACCTTGGAGGCCCCGCCAGGGCTGGACTGGCCATCGGGCGTACCGGGCAATGCCCGGTGGGCCGGCAGGCATTTTGGGCCGGGCCGGGTCCATTTAAAAAAACATTTTTTTTTTTTTTTTTTTTTTTTTTAAATGGACCCTTGGCTGTGTGACTCGGCCCGGCCCGGCCAAGTCACACAGCCGATGGCCGAGTTCCCTTCCCTCTCGGGAGTGCCATGGAGATATAAATGTGCGTGCAGGCTGTGAACTTCACCTGAAAGTAAAATAAAACTTTGTCCCAGGCCATTACTCATTATGATTGGTTCTAGGCTGGGCCTGGCCCAATCACACAAACAGCAGAGGGCCGCCCATTCAGAGGCTGCATTGAATTGTATTATCACGCATTCAACTTTATAGTACTACATAAAAAAACATCCACCATTTGACAGATATCAGGAAACAGATTTAATTTGAACTCAGCTGAACTTCTCAGAGCGGCTCCACCTGCTTTAAAGGCGTTGCCAAAGTCAGCGTGTGAGAAACCATGGCTGCAATACCACAGCCTCGCCGTGCGCAGAAGCCAGACGGTTTACATAAATGCATACGTGCGTCGGCACTTCTCCCCACTGCACGTGCTATCAGACCGAGCCGTCCAGGCAAAGTACCGACTGCCCCGGCCGTGCGGAGATCCAACGGCTGATCACTCTGGTGTCTCCACACACATGCAATTTTTCCTTCAGCCCGGAGATGCAGCTTCTGGCTGCGCTGCGTTTTTAAGAACATATCAGCCTCTTCCCAAAGGGTCCAACAACCCTCAGCCCCTACCCCTTTACCACCAGTCACCAAGCACTGATCACTAAACCATACACCCACAACCACCACATCACCCATATCAACTCTCAGGCCTGAAGGCTGAAATAAATAAACAGAACCAGCAGATGTAGGCTACATGTAACGTCCTAAACACTATTGGCGCTTTTCCACCGCATGGTATCAGCTCGACTCGACTCGACTCGACTCAAATTTTTGGCTTTTCCACCGCAATTTCATGGTACCTGGTACCACGTAGCGGCTGCTTTTTTGGTATCGCCTCGCTCTAGGTTCCAGCGAGCTGAGCCGTGCTAAAGGTGAAGCGTCGGCAGACGGCCGGCCACTGATTGGCCAGAGACTATTATCTGGCCAATCAGTGGCTCCAGGCTGCTCTGTTGTTTATTCTCCCCAACTCTCCGGGACTTTTGAGTGTATTTACGCGCGTGCAGCCTTCTCTGGCTCTCTTTCATTTGATTTGCATCACAGATCAGAATTTATTTTCCATATATTCGCTAAGCTCACCAGTGTTGGTTGTTGGGAAGTTACTTACATACGAGAGGAGACATGTAGGGCAGCTAGGCTAAATAGTAGCCAGCTGGGACAGACATGATAGCGACGATTACATTACAAGCCTCGGACTGAACTGATTACCTCAATAAAATATTCAGGCTGAGACACGGCTTGCATTTGAAAACACGTATCCTAAAACAAGCACTAAACAGTCAACTTTATCATGCCCGTGTTTACGTGCATAGGGATGTACGTGACGCATATATACGTGACGCGTATATATGCGCTAATGGGCTTGATTACTACTTGGATACACTTGTTGCCACACCCCCCTCCCACCCACACACCCCCACACACACACGATACATCGTAGCCCTAATTCCACCTGTGTGGGGGTGACCACGGGCGCCTGTGTGTGACTTATGCGCTGATAAAGAGGTGGGTGATCGGTCGCCTGGCATCGATTTATTCAGTTTCAGCACCACCGCGGTGGACAGCTCCCACCGAAGTACTTCTTTCGCTTCGTCTTACGCGTTCTCCAAAGAAGGCACTTAAGAAGCCATCTGGGAAACACCCGTATCTTAGCGCTCCTTCTTTGGCGAACCCTTCTTTCGACCCTTCTTTGGTCCCAAAGAACGATCGAATCTGGGAAACGCGGCCAATGCCTGTAAATCGCTCACACGCTTAGCTGTGGTTAAAGCTAAGAGCAGTGCCGTTTTCAGGGACACAAACTTCATCCACACCGCCTCCAACGGCTCAAATGGGTGATGGTCGCGTACCAAATGAAAATTGTGACTACGCGCCAGATGCCGCAGGCGCCGCAGAGGTTTGGTTGGACATCAAAGCAACAGGGAGTTTCAAACTCAAATCTTCCAGTTTTCATTTGTTTAGCAGTTTGCCGATTTACACCAAAGTGCAGTGTGCAATCTGCGAAACGGGCAAAACTGCTGCCAGCGGTTCATGAAGCGTTCGGTGTCAGTGCTTGAATGTTTTAATTGTTGTTGTCTCTTTGTAAGCTTGTTGTGTATTCTCATTGTATATTGTGTATCTGTAATTGACTCAACGTCATTGTAAAAGAGGGTAACCCTCAATTGATCTTTCGAGAATAAATAAAGGAAAATTAAAATGAAAATTAGTGAAAATTAAATAAAGGCACATGTCAACGCTTTTTTCGGATCCAGACCGCATTAGAACTGGTCCAGATTGAAAACCACTGCACCTAGACTCTTCAAATCTGGACTAGAATATCACAGAGATGCTATACATTATAGAAAACATAGTTTCTGATTTGTGAAACTTTATTCTATTTGTGAAAATGCAAAGAATGCACATTTTAATGGTTTTTAGGGGTCTAGGCCGCATTAGAACTGGTCCTGATTGAAAACCACTGCACCTAGACTCTTCAAATCTCGACTATAATATCACAGTGAGGCTATAGATTATAGAAAACATAGTTTCTGATTTGTGAAACTTTTTTTCTATTTGTGAAAATGCAATAAAGGCACATGTCAAGGTTTTTTTGGGGTCTAAACTGCATTACAACTGGTCCTGATTGAAAACCACTGCACCTAGACTCTTTAAATCTTGACTAGAATATCACAGAGAGGCTATACATTATAGATAACGTACTTTCTGATTTGTGAAACTTTTTTTCTATTTCTGGAAATGCAATAAAGGCACATGTCAAAGCTTTTTTGGGGTCCAGACCGCATGAGAACTGGTCCTGATTGAAAACCACTACACCTAGACTCAACAAGAGAATGAGCAGGCTGCAGCCTTCACAATCAACAGAGTTCCTGGGCATTTGTTTGGATGCCAAATCAGGAACTCTTTTTTTTGACGTCGGCGAGACAGGCCGGAGATTGACCTGGAGATTCAGCCTCGACTCTTTGGGTTAATGGCAGCCACGGTGCACATCGTGTCCATGGCTCTTCTGAACATGCGCCCAGTGCAGCGTTGCCTCCTGAGCCTGGGTCTTTGTCCACAGAGAGATCTGCATGCCAGAGTGTTGGTTTCACACAGACTGCGCATAGCTCTCCGCTGGTGGGAGGAAACAGCCAATTTAGCACGGGGCAATGCACTGGGGCCGGTGTTGCGTCGCCAGGTGGTGTTCGCCGACTTCTCCCTGGTAGGCTGGGGAGCCGTACACAAGGGTCAAGGCATCAGTGGCCAATGGCACAGACCCTGGTTGACACAGCACATCAATCAGTTGGAATTGCAGGCTATCCATTTAGCTCTTTTGCACTTCCTGCCAGAGCTGGAAAACCGCCATGTACTGGTAAGGACAGACAGAACAGCGGCATACATAAACAGGCAGGGGGGGCCTGGGTTCCCGCGCCTTTGCAGATTGGCTCAGATAATATGAGAGTGGGCGTATCCACGATTCAAGTCCCTCAGGGCGATGCACGTGCCGGGTCAGGTGAACCTTCCGGCGGATCGGCTCTCCAGAGGGGGACCCCCTCCCGGGGAATGGAGACTGCATCCGGAGGTCGTGAGCGATATCTGGGAGTGCTTTGGTACAGCCACAGCCGATCTTCTTCGCCTCGAGGGAGACAGCTCACTGTCCCCTCTTTTTCTCCATGAAAAGGGGCGATCCTCACATGGGCACGGATGCCATTGCACACCAGTGGTCACAAGGCCTCCTGTATGCCTTCCCTCCCTTCACCCTCCTTCATACACTTCTACAGAGAGTTCAGGTGGAAGAGGTGAGCCTCATCCTGGTAGATAGATAGATAGATAGATAGATAGATAGATAGATAGACACTTTATTGATCCCTTGGGAGTGTTCCTTCAGCTGGCCCCAGATGATCTGGTTCTCAGCGATTGCACCCCTCCTTCAGGGACACTGGGGGGGAAAAAAACAAAATAGAAAAAAACAAATATAAAGACATCAGCTTCAATCAGGACCAGTTCTAATGCGGTCTGGACCCCCTAAACACCATTAAAATGTGCATTCTTTGCATTTTCACAGATAAGGTAAAAGTTTCACAAATCAGAAACTATGTTTTCTATACTGTATAGCCTCACTGTGATAATCTAGTCCAGGTTTGAAGAGTCTAGGTGCAGTGGTTTTCAATCAGGACCAGTTCTATTTCGTTCCTACTGACCGCCAGAGGCGGTGCTTACAGCACTGGATGTTCCATCACGCGCATGCGCAGGTCGAGATCTTTATACCAACAAAGTCACCTGTGACACCTGGGTGACCCCGGGAATGTCTATATATTCCGGAAGTCACCAGAGGTTCTGTTCCTTTTTTCTTCTCGCGGACTAGCAGGTCGCACACATTGTTGTGTGCTAATATACCACTAGCTTGTCACAAGTAGCTCGTACCTAAGGGTTGGTGCTTCGATTTGACTTCGACCACCAAGGGCTGCGACTTGCAATTCGTTCGACTTGGCTGCGGGCCGGTCAGGGGGTGAGTAAAGTGTGCAGGCTACGCGTAGCCCGGCTACCGCGGAAGCTAATATCACCTTTCCACCTTGCTTTGATTAGATCAGGCGGCGGCTGGGTTCACAGTCGCCGTGTTATTCTTCGTTCGCACCGTTGTTTGTGTGTTTTTCACTAAGCCCGGTTGCTAATTGTATGCTCGAATGTATTGTCTTTCTAGCATTGTTGCACTGTTGATCGGGTGCTAAATTCGCCTAGACTGGTTGCTCACTTTGATTTAATCGACAGCGAGCGGCTTGGGAAGCCGCCGCCACAGTACTCTTGTAGCATAGTGTCGCACTGTGCTCGGCTGCTGAGTAGCCTAGCACTAGTATGCTGTTGTTACACTGTATGCTGCTGTATTGCTCGCCGGTGGGCGAATTAGTTTCCTAAATCGCCTTCACCGTGTTATTTTAGCCGTGTCACACTGTTGCTCGTGTGTAGGCTGCTGTAGTGTGTCGCCAGTCGGCAGCTTAGTTTCACACTGCTGTGTTACTATAGCCGTGTCGCACCGTTGCACGGTAGCTCATGCGCCAGTGATCGTCGTTGCGTCACTGTGTTATTAAGGCGCATTATTGCTTGGGCTCTCGCCTAGGGCTCAATGACATGCTGTCCACAGTGCCTATAGCCTTCGTTGATTGCTCCAGTGGGCGGCTGGGGTTACCAAGAGCCGCTGACACTGCCAGGGGACTACAGATAGAGAATAGCATTTTGGCTAATTCTAGCATTTTTTTAACCCATGTATGATCATGTGGTTTATTGATTTGCACTGTCCCCTTCTTAAGTAAACTGAATTCAATTGAACTGTGTGGGTGCGCTCTCGTAAAGCTCGATTGCCTAGCCTACTGTAACTTGCTCGCCAGTGGGCGGGATAGTTTTACACCGCCACTGTATTATTCTAGCGGTGTCGCACCGTGGTCCGGTTGCTCTCGCTTGAAGCCCGGTTGCATACCTTATTCGGATTACATATTTTAATTGGCTCGACAGGTCGCGTCGTTGCTTGGGTGTGCTCTCGCCTAGAGCTCGATTGCCTAGCCTACTGTAACTTGCTCGCCAGTGGGCGGCAGGGTTACACTGCCAATGTGCTATTCTAGCGGTGTCGCACCGTGGCTCGGTTGCTCTCGCCTGAGGCCCGGTTGCATGCCTTAGTCGGATGCATATTTTAGCTGGCTCGACTTTTGGCTAAATTGTAGCATGTTTACTGTAACTTGCTCACCAGTGGGCGTAGTTGTACGCCGCCACTGTATTATTCTAACGGTATCGCCCTTCTTATATGTCCATGGGTGTCGCACCGAGGCTCGGTTGCTCTCGCCTAAAGCCCGGTTGCATACGTTGGTTGCTCGCCAGGGAGCGTCTTGGGTTTCCAAGAGTCGCCTTCACTGTGTTATTTTAGCTGTCACACGGTTGTCGTGTCTGTGCAGGCTACTGTAATTTGCTCGCCAGTGGGCGCTATAGTTTTGCACCGCCGCTGTATTATTCTGGCGGTGTCGCGCCGCGGCTCGGTTGTTCTCGCCTGAAGCCCGGTTGCATACCTTAGTCAGATGCATATTTAGTTGGCTCGACAGTGGGCAGCTTACGCCTTCATGGCCTCCATACAGTGGGGAATGGCCATGACAAGTGCCCTGCAGGTCTCAGGGTTGAGCACCTGAGGGAAGCGCTGTCAGATAACCCATGCATGAACTGTAGTTTCATGTCTCAGGCACTTAGGTTGCTAGGTAGAGGCTCTTCTACTAGCCTCCAACCAGCTCATGGTACAGTGGCAGTGAGTAACCTTGCGGCTGGGCATCCTTCCTACTACAGGGGATGACATGCTGTCCACAGCTGCGTCCTGTAACCTCTTACAGGTGGGCAGCTCCGCTAGAGGGTCAGTGTCCGTCCGTGACTCGCAAGTATGGGGTTAGATGAAGCTCTGGTTTCATCTGCACCCACGAATGCCTTCTTTCGGCAGGCCCTCAATCCTCCGTTCTGTGTGCCTCCCTCTGAGCCTTATTCCGCTGAGCTCCGTAGATGCTGGCCAGATTTAAGGGCTCTCTCCCATCACACTAGTGACAGCAGAGCTCTGGCAGCCATGCATAATGCTGATAGTTAGGGCTCGGACTGGTTAGCTCCGATTGAGCCTGCTATAGCATCCCTGGTTGTCTCCCCAGACGAGGCTCTGAGAGCCGATGTGCGCTGCCCTCGGCCCCAGTGCCGGATTTCAGGCGACCTCCTTACTAGGAGTTACGATGTTGCTGCCTGTGTGGGCCATCTGGTTTGCATTACGACTTAGGGAGCTAATAATAATAATAATTTGAATTTATATAGCGCCTTTCAAGGTACCCAAGGGCGCTTCACAAGGAAAAGGGCTAGGCGCGCCGCCAGGGTTGGCTGGCGCAGTCGTCCCAGTCGGAGGTGTTTCGACAGACTCTCCGTTCTCTTCCAGTGATCCCAGGCCAGGCGTTCGGCCAGCTGCTCTTCAGGCCAGGTGCGAAGTGTTCAGGTTGACCAGGCTAGACAGTAGTTACACGCTGCGACGTGTACCTCTGCCTGATTCCAGGCCGGGAACCTCTGTGGTACCCCGTGCCAATAGCTTCGACCACGTTCAGGTGGACAATCAAGGGGCCAGTGCTTCTCAGCACATTCTGTACAGCGCCGTAACACTGCGCTACAGCTGCATTTCAGGCGCCAGGAGGTCGGCGTCCAGCCTCCGCCCTCCCCCAGAGTCCTTGGGGGTGCTACTCGATGCTCGGTAGGTTCTACTCAACCGAAGTTCAGGTACCAGGAGGTGGGGCGGGGTCGCCCCGTTCTGGACTAAGACGGCGGAATCAATGCGTCACGATTCTTCCTTTCCCCATGCTGCGTGTTGCAGGGGTCCTCCAGTCTATCGCTCAGGCGGACTGGGTTGTGTCATAGCCCTGAAAGATGCTACTTTCAAGTCCCTACTGCCCAATGTCACAGGTGGTCCTCCCCTTTGCATTTCTGGGCAGGGTGTACCGGTTCAGGGTTCCTCCGTTTGGGCCGTCCCTGGCTCTGCGGATATTAAACAGTGTGTGGCAGCATCCCTGCCACCATTACAGCTCAGCTGGTGCTCGAGTCGGCGGCCATGCGAGCCTGCCTTTCTCCATAGCGCGTAGCTACCGTTCAGCAGCTACTACAGCACTACATGCAATGGAGGCTGCTGGAGTACAGCCTCTTCCTTCGACCGATAAGTATGCTGACCTCAGCATAATCTAATTATCATTATTCAAGCTGTCCAAGTTCCAGGTGTCCGGAACACAGCGATAGAAAAGGGCCACCCCCGGGGAGTGGAGACTCCATCCGGAGGTGGTGGGCATGATTTGGACAAGTATGGCAGGGCAGTGGCATATCTCTTTGCTTCCGAAGAGATGACCCACTGTCCCCCTGGGTTCTCCTAGATGGAGAGGACCAGTCCCCTAAGGCAGGATGCTCTGGCTAATGCTTGGCCAGTCATCCTGCTTTGTGCATTTCCTTCGCACCGTTGCTTGTGTGTTTTTCACTAAAAGCCCGGTTGCTAAGTGTATGCTCGAATGTATTGTCTTTCTAGCATTGTTGCACTGTTGATCGGGTGCTAAGTTCGCCTAGACCGGTTGCTTACTTTGATTTAATCAACAGCCAGTGGCTTGGGGTGAGCCAAGCCACCGCCGCAGTATTTGTAGCATTGTCGCCTAGAGCGGTTGCATAGGCTACTAATTTGCTCGTCAAGTGGGCGGCTTCGGGTCAGAAGTCGCTTTCACTGTGTATTGAGCTGTGTCCCACCAGCGTGGGCTCTCACCTAAGCCTTGCGTGCATAGCTTACTTATTGCTTGCCAGTGGATGAGCCGTGCCACACACTATGTGTGTAGCTTTTGTTACTGACAACACTGGATGGGGTCCAGCATTGCAGTTACAGCCTACGTTTGGTGGCTCCACATTGGCCAGGAAGGCCATGGATCCCAGCGTTACTAAACTCCTCAAGGAGAGCCTTGGTGCCTTCCAGGGAGACAGGACCTTCTGTCTCAGGTAGGCGGACACATGTGGCACCCGAACTCGGGGCGCCTGCAGCTGTGCGTGGGGCTCCTGGTAGCCAGGACCCACTGTTGACGTATTGCGACCAGTCAGAGGTCCATAACGTTTTAACTTCAGGGGCACTCGCCACTACATGGCGCTATGCAGACAGGTGGAAGTTGTTTTCACAGTGGTGCATGGCACATGGCGAAGTCCCATGGACTTGTTCAGTGATAGTGATACTACACTTTCTGCAGTCTGTGTTGGGCAGCATGACAGCTGCTTCCACCCTGTGCGTCTATGTGGCTGCGATATCGGCCGCACATGCAGGGGTGGACAACCAGACGGTAGGGTCCCACTACCTAGTCAGGCCAGAGGCTTCATTCAGCCACCATGACCCCTGAGGGCACCATCAGGGGACTTACAAGTAGTCCTGAGGGCCTTAGGTCTACCCCCATTTGGGCCGCTGAGTCAGGCAGACCTGACGCGGCTGTCTATGAGACGGCATTCCTCCTTGCCATTGCGACTGCAATCGGTCGGTGAACTCCATGCCTCGTCAGTGAGCCAGGCGTGCTTGCGCTGGCATGTAGAAGGGTCAGGAGTGGTGCTCTCGCCAAATCCATCCTTCCTATCCAAAACGATTGTCTCCCCACCATGTAAACCAATCGATCGAGTTGGCTGCTTTCAATCCCCTGGGCTCACCAGGGGATGCAGAAAGAACGTCAGACCCACTGTGCCCGGGGCGGGCGCTTAGGGCATAGGTTGTGGCAACAACCAGCTTGCGTAAGACAAATACCTCTTTGTCTGCTATGGGAGCTGCAGGAAGGGGGCTGCCCTGTCCAAACAGAGACACTCCCACTGACTTGTGGATGTGGTCTTGAATGCATATAGAGCACATGGGGCTCCCCATGCCTTGGCCGTTGAGTGCCACTCTACCAGGAGTATGGCTACATCATGGGCTGCCTTGAAGCGGATTTCACGGCAGGACATTTGCGCCACGGCTACATGGTCTTCATCATGTACGTTGCGCAGCTCTACAGAGTAAATGTTGCTCCACCTCATCCGGTGGGATGACAGCTGTCTTGTTGATGGCTGCAAGCCCTTAATTGATGAGTACTCTTCGTGACCTTTTTGGTATAAGTCATCCAGTGCTGTAAGCACCGCCTCTGGCGGTCAGTAGGAACGAAATAGAACGATAGTTACGTATGTAACTACGGTTCTATGAGTTCTGGATGACCGCCAGAGTTCTCTGTCACTCAGACTTCTCAGACACCGCGAGAAGATTCAGTTGGAACAGAACCTCTGGTGACTTCCGGAATATATAGACATTCCCGGGGTCACCCAGGTGTCACAGGTGACTTTGTTGGTATAAAGATCTCGACCTGCGCATGCGCGCGATGGAACATCCAGTGCTGTAAGCACCGCCTCTGGCGGTCATCCGGAACTCATAGAACCGTAGTTACATACGTAACTATCGTTCTAATGCGGTCTGGACCCCAAAAAAGCTTTGACATGTGCCTTTCTTTCATTTTCACAAATAGAAAAAAAGTTTCACAAATCAAAAACTATGTTTTCTATAATCTATAGCCTCACTGTGATAATATAGTCCAGGTTTGAAGAGTCTATGTGCAATGGTTTTCAATCAGGACCAGTTCTAATGCGGTCTGGACCCCAAAAAAGCTTTGACATGTGCCTTTATTGCATTTTCACAGATAGGGTAAAAGTTTCACAAATCAGAAACTATGTTTTCCATAATCTATAGCCTCAATGTGATAATCTAGTCCAGGTTTGAAGAGTCTAGGTGCAGTGGTTTTCAATCAGGACCAGTTCTAATGTGGCCTATACCCCTAAAAAACCTTGACATTAGGGCTGCACAATATATTGAATTTTCATCGCGATGACGATATTGGCTTCCCACGATGACGTGTACATGAATGTGCGATATTTTAAATGTGTGCTCAGCTGCGAAGCAAATCAATCACTCCCCAAACCACTCGCTGATCATGTGCCTGTTCATGCTCCAACCTGGCAACCCCAGGTTCCCCGAGAGCTGTCAATCAAAGTACAGTGGCTCCGCCCCCAAAGTGTGAACAATTTTCTGCCCGCATAGATAGAAAGCACTCCAAGAGCCGCGCGAAGAAGCAAGCTGCTGCTTATCGCGCGAGCGAAAGCAGACATCTGCGCTTGTGAAATCACATACATCCCCTTGTTAGTCTCTTTTTTTGTGTGGGGCCGGATTTATAACCCATTATTACATGACACTTTGCCAGGTCTGTTATCCAGCCAGACAGACCGCTGTCAAGAGTATAATGTATAGCGAACGGGTCACCTAAGGACCTACGTCATAGTTTTGATGGATAGACGTCCACAAACAGGGCTACTCGTTCAGAAAACAATGGAATACTTTTTCAACACGTCTTTGCATGTATCAGGAGAGCAGGGAACACAGGAGTCATGGTTAATGTCCGACAGGACTCCAGCAAGACGACGTGAGTACGTTTTGCTTCAGGCTGCAGCCCGCCATGTAAATGTTCGGCAGTCATTTTCTCCGTGAATTGTGTTATAGATTTTGGGGGATAATGCTTTGTTAGCTAGATGGAGCTCTGGTTAAGCATGTTGGCCGATTACATTTACTGTTTGTACAGTGTGCGAGTCTTAAGTTGTGTTAGCAAAACAGTAGCTCTGTGGCTAACAGCTGAGCCGGAGCCTTCAGTCAGCTGAAGCAGTCTAGCTGGGCGAGTAGACTATTCCACCGTTGCTAGTTCGTTTCCTTGGTCGTTCCTATTTACTGGCGTATTGGACTACGTTTTCATTACATAAGAACCTAGTGGGTTTGCAACGACTATTCCAGTTATTAGACAAGCTCCCAGGGTTGCTAATAACTCCATACAGTCAGTGCCTCAGCGTACACACGACCTGAAGCGAAGATGAAACCTCGCGTTGGGAGTAAAGGCATGAGAGGCAGCAACATTTAACTAACGTGTTGCTGAGTGTTACCTGCCACTTCCCGTCTCCGTCCTTTCAAATAAAATTCCGACATAGTAGAGCCATATAGGTTGTGATTTATTTTGACAGGGCGCAGCTCATAATATAGGCTACTTATTTTAGTTATACATTGTGGGCACAATTTTATTTAGTTCAAAATCAAGTTTTATACACATCCATCATGCAGGTACAATGAATGGAGTAAAATATTTTATATTTTGCTTTTAGGAGACGCAATGAGGTCAGGTGAGGAAACAAAGATGTGTTATTCAACAGAAATGTAGCACAAAGGAAAGTTAAAGCAGTGCTCTGTTGATTTGATTTTGAGTAAAGTTTTGGTGCAATATTTTGATTTATATTTTCTTTGTGGAAATACATTGACTTCAGGTAAATATTTATTATATTTATGCAAATATATGTACATTATCAGTAATATTGCATAGCCGATCACATGGATATGAAAGCGCTGTTATGTTTACGTGACAATCCAATAAAAATATTTTACTCACTACAATTACTGAATAATCGTGGTAAAATATCGTGATATCAATATTGACCCAAAATAATCGTGATAATCATTTTGGGCAATATCGTGCAGCCCTACTTGACATGTGCCTTTATTGCATTTTCACAAATAGAAAAAAAGCTTCACAAATCAGAAACTATGTTTTCTATAATGTATAGCCTCACTGTGATATTCTAGTCGAGATTTGAAGAGTCTCGGTGCAGTGGTTTTCAATCAGGACCAGTTCTAATTAGGGCTGGCCCGAATTATTCGAATATTCGAATACTCGTTCGGAAAATTAGTATTCGGAGCTTCGTTTTTTTTTTTTTTTTAATTGAGAAAATGTAATGAATGGTGTGCTTGTTGTTGTAACTGGGCGACTTCATTGTCCAGTAGGTCTCGCATTATACAATGGTGCCATCTACTGGATCCATTTGGAACGGCAGAACCACCTTTGAACTTTGACCTAGTTGGCTGCTGACCTTTTCAAAGCCGGTGATACACGGTGATACACCAGCTGTATGCTACGTGACGTTACCAGAGCGAGGGATGCAAACTATAAGCGACACCAAGCAGAGAAGCGAGAGAGGTGGAGGAAGAATAGATAACTTGTTTCCATTAACTTTATAACACAACATTAGCGGGATCTCGGGAGGAAAAGTAATGCTTAGCTAAATGCTAACCTTAGCTTAGCTGTATGTTTACGTACAGCACCGCACCCATAAACTGTGACTGGCTTGCTGCAGAGCGTGAACGTCTTGGCATTACCCGGTCAATATAATGGATATAATATGGACACATAAGACAATCAATAATTCGGTACTTGTTATGGATTTATTGTACAAATTCCCTGAAAACAAATATGCACATTCCAGGATTAATTGAAAAGCTCCCGTTACGTAAGGGCTGAGATCGCAGAGAGGACAGCTGATTTGGACAGCTGATAGGCCTATTAATTAACGTTCAAAAGCTATTAAATCTTCAACAAAATAATATGCAGATATTGTCAAAATCGGTTCCAGGGAGTATATAGGGATTATTAACGGGTTTTTTCTTTTAATTTTTTTTTTTATTAATGTTGTTTTTGATGGTGTGTTTTTCTGGACCGAATATCCGGATATATTCGCTCGGAAAAACCAACGAATATTCGGAGCCTGAAAAATGGTATTCGGGCCAGCCCTAGTTCTAATGCGGTCTAGACCCCAAAAAAACCTTGACATGTGCCTTTATTGCATTTTCACAAATTACCCAGGGGGCAAAGTGATTTTATGGACATGGAGCGTTGTAAAAGGTTGTTCACCAAAAATGACATCTAGGACCTTCCATGATCACAACCTGGGTGGACAACCTTGTCAACAAGCTGCTGGAAAGCTACAGTGGGCCGACATAGCAAATCAGAACCACTGTTTAAGTGAATGGGGGTGAATGGGGATGGGCTAATGGGGAATTTTTCAAACCTATAGATATCATTATGAGACTTTGCCAGTTGATTACTGACATTAAAACAAACACTTTTTGTATTACAGTATTTTCCAAAATGTTTAAATAAATATGAAAAATCATCAATATCTTACTAATGATGCGAAAATTTACATATCAAAAAAGCCCCAAAATCTAGATGTTGGAAGAAAACCAAGTCAATTTGTTTTTAAATTTTTAAAACAAAACAAGTGTCCAACTGCCTGAAGCCTTTCCTAATCACAGTTAAAATTTGACCAATAACCCATAGAAAATACATGTTTTGCACAGTTACATTTCATGTGCTATGGACCAAAAGTGTCCTTTTGGAGTCTCCAGCTGCTATTTTAGGAAACGGCTAGACATTCCCTTGGAAAAAACTGTGTAAAAAATTCATTTTCTATGGGTTATTGATCAAATTTGAACTGTGATTGGGAAAAGGCTTCAGGCAGTTGGACACTTGTTTTGTTTTAAAAATTTAAAAACAAATTGACTTGGTTTTCTTCCAACATCTAGATTTTGGGGCTTTGCAGATATGCAAATTTTCGCATCATTAGTAAGATATTGATGATTTTTCATATTTATTCAAACCTTTTGGGAAATACTGTAATACAAAAAGTTGTTGTTTTAATGTCAGTAATCAACTTGCAAAGTTTCATAATGATATATTTAAGTTTAAAAAATTCCCTATTAGCCCACCCCCCATTCGCTTAAACAGTGGTTCTGATTTGCTCTATGTCGGCCCGCTGTTGCTTTCCAGCAGCTTGTTGACAAGGTTGTCCACCCAGGTTGGGATCCTGGAAGGTCCTGGATATCATTTCTGGTGAACAACCTTTTACAACGCTCCATGTCTGTTTTTCAAAAAAAAGGGGTCTTGCCCCCTAGGTAAATAGAATTTTTTTTTCACAAATCAGAAACTATGTTTTCTATAATCTATAGCCTCACTGTGATAATCTAGTCCAGGTTTGAAGAGTCTAGGTGCAATGGTTTTCAATCAGGACCAGTTCTAATGCGGTCTAGACCCCAAGAAAGTGTTGACATGTGCCTTTATTTCATTTTCACAAATAGAAAAAAAGTTTCACAAATCAGAAACTATGTTTTCCATAATCTATAGCCTCACTGTGATATTCTAGTCGAGATTTGAAGAGTCTAGGTGCAGTGGTTTTCAATCAGGACCAGTTCTAATGCGGTCTAGACCCCAAAAAACCTTGACATGTGCCTTTATTTAATTTTCACAAATAGAAAAAAAGTTTCACAAATCAGAAACTATGTTTTCTATAATCTATAGCCTCACTGTGATATTCTAGTCGAGATTTAAAGAGTCTAGGTGCAGTGGTTTTCAATCAGGACCAGTTCTAATGCGGTCTAGACCCCAAAAAAGCGTTGACATGTGCCTTTATTTCATTTTCACAAATAGAAAAAAAGTTTCACAAATCAAAAACTATGTTTTCTATAATCTATAGCCTCGCTGTGATAATATAGTCCAGGTTTGAAGAGTCTAGGTGCAGTGGTTTTCAATCAGGACCAGTTCTAATGCGGTCTAGACCCCAAAAAAGCGTTGACATGTACCTTTATTTAATTTTCACAAATAGAAAAAAAGTTTCACAAATCAAAAACTATGTTTTCTATAATCTATAGCCTCGCTGTGATAATATAGTCCAGGTTTGACGAGTCTAGGCGCAGTGGTTTTCAATCAGGACCAGTTCTAATGCGGCTTAGACCCCTAAAAACCATTAAAATGTGCATTCTTTGCATTTTCACAAATAGAAAAAAAGTTTCACACATCAGAAACTATGTTTTCTATAATCTATAGCCTCACTGTGATATTCTAGTCCAGATTTGAAGAGTCTAGGTGGAGTGGTTTTCAATCAGGACCAGTTCTAATGCGGTCTGTACTCAAAAAAAAACATTAAAATGTGCATTCTTTGCATTTTCACAAATAGAAAAAAAGTTTCACAAATCAGAAACTATGTTTTCTATAATCTATAGCCTCACTGTGATATTCTAGTCCAGATTTGAAGAGTCTAGGTGCAGTGGTTTTCAATCAGGACCAGTTCTAATGTGGTCCAGATGCAAAAAAAGCAGTGAAATCTCCCCTCTCTTTCTGTTAAACAAGCTTAATAAAGGTTACACCAATTGTAAACTGTTTTTAAAGAATGGTTAGACTCTCTTAGATAATCTAGACTAATTAATGTGGCTTTACCGCGGCGATTTAGGAGGTTAAACAACGGAGAATCAGTCGCTCCGCAGCTCCTTAACTTTTCCTTAACTGCCGAATCGGCTGCTGCGAATCAGCTGCCAACTTCAGCGTCGTGAGTCTAGGTGCAGTGGTTTTCAATCAGAACCAGTTCTAATGCGGTCTAGACCCCAAAAAAACCTTGACATGTGCCTTTATTTAATTTTCACAAATAGAAAAAAAGTTTCACAAATCAGAAACTATGTTTTCTATAATCTATAGCCTCACTGTGATAATCTAGTCCAGGTTTGAAGAGTCTAGGTGGAGTGGTTTTCAATCAGGACCAGTTCTAATGCGGTCTGTACTAAAAAAAAACATTAAAATGTGCTTTCTTTGCATTTCACAAATAGAAAAAAAGTTTCACAAATCAGAAACTATGTTTTCTATAATCTATAGCCTCACTGTGATATTCTAGTACAGAATTGAAGAGTCTAGGTGCAGTGGTTTTCAATCAGGACCAGTTCTAATGTGGTCCAGATGCAAAAAAAGCAGTGAAATCTCCCCTCTCTTTCTTTTAAACAAGCTTAATAAAGGTTACATCAATTGTAAACTGTTTTTAAAGAATGGTTAGACTCTCTTAGATAATCTAGACTAATTAATGTGGCTTTACCGTGGTGATTTAGGAGGTTAAACAACGGAGAATCAGTCGCTCCCCAGCTCCTTAAGAATCCCTTAACTTTTCCTTAACTGCCGAATCGGCTGCTGCGAATCAGCTGCCAACTTCAGCGTCGTCTCTCTGATCTCAAGTGGGCCGGACCAGTAAAATAATGGCAAAATAACGTAGACCTACATATGTCAACTCCAAATCTTTAGCTTTGTTTTTCAGGCGCGGTGAAATCTGTTTTATATTCGACATTCGTCTATTTTCCGGGGTTGCAACTGTAATAGCGTCACGAAAACCGCACCAATTTCCTCCAGAATGGTATCATTATGTACAGAAGACAAAGACTGACATTTCACAGGCTTGATCAACTCACCAAAATCAGCGAGTCTCGCGAAAGATCAAAGAAACCGCGCCGAATATATTTTTTAGTGCCATACGGCAGCGGACTGCTTAGGGACCGTCGAAAAAGTGCAACGTTTTTTTTCTATTCTTAATAACTCACTGGAAATTCATCCTATCAACACCAAACCACTTCTGTTGTGTTTATGAACTCATTTTGTAGTTACCACAACCCTTTGTTTTAAAGAAAAACCTTTAATTTTTTAAAAAGGGAAAATTATTCAGTGTGTATATTGCATCCATATTTAAGGCTATTTTTTCAATAGCTCACTGTTTTTTATAGTTATCAACACCAAACCAACTCTGATGTGTTCATGAACTCACTGTGGAATTCCCACAACCCTTTATTTTCAAGATTTAAAAAAAAAAAAAAATTAAGGCAAACGGAGTCAGATCATATATTTAATCCATATTTAAGGCTCTTTTTTCAATAGCTCACTGGTTTTTAAAGTTTCCAATACCAAAGCAACTCTGATGTGTTCATGGACTCACTGTGGAGTTCCCACAACCCTTTATTTTCAAGAATCTTTTTTAAAAAATCTTTTAAAGGCAAAAGGAGTCAGATCATATATTTAAGGCTCTTTTTTCAATAGCTCAGTGGTTTTTAAATCTATCAATACCAAACCAACTCTGATGTGTTCATGGACTCACTGTGGAGTTCCCACAACCCTTTATTTTCAAGATTAAAAAAATAAAAATTAAAGGCAAAAGGAGTTAGATCATATATTTAATCCATATTTAAGGCTCTTTTTTCAATAGCTCACTGGTTTGT
Organism: Hyperoplus lanceolatus; assembly: GCA_026929865.2. Taxonomy (NCBI): domain Eukaryota; kingdom Metazoa; phylum Chordata; class Actinopteri; order Uranoscopiformes; family Ammodytidae; genus Hyperoplus; species Hyperoplus lanceolatus. The sequence continues at coordinate 1,299,900 of CM049408.1, forward strand.
ATATCTATCAACACCAAACCAACTCTGATGTGTTCATGAACTCACTGTGGAGTTCCCACAACCCTTTATTTTCAAGAAAAAACTTTTAATTTTTTTTAAAGGCAAAGGGCAAAAAGGAAAAAGACAGGTAACATGGGTAACACAGAAGACGAGACTCACCAACACGCAACAGGACAAACCATAACATTTTGTGGTCCATTGTTGTATATTTTAATGAATGTGTGCAAATAAAATAAAGTCAATTAACACACAATAAGTGGTTTGGTGCTGAAATGTTGAAATACAAGTGAGTTATTAAAAAATAAACACCTTAAGTAAGAATCAAATTTACAAACTGATTACTTATTCCGTTTAAAACTCTTGTAAAGGTTTTTCTGAAAACCAAACGGGTGTGGAAACTGAGCAATTGAGCTATTCAAAAATAAAAGCCTTACATATGAATGCAAATTATGCACTGACTACTGATGCCTTACATTTTTTATAAAGGTTTTTCTTGAAAATAAAGGGCTGTGGGAACTCCTATATACTCCTACTATAATTACCAGTGAGCTATTACAAAATAAAAGCCTTAAAGATGAATGCAATATACAGTATGCACTGACTACTTATGCATTTAAAATAATTGAAATGTTTTTTTTTAAATAAAGGGTTTTGGGAACTCTAAAATGACTTTGTGAACACATCAGAAGCAGTTTGGTGTTGATATCTACTAAAACAAGGGAGCTATTACAAAATAAAAGCCTTAAATATGAACCCAATATACGCACTACTTTTACCTTTAAGTAGTGTGTATGGAAAAGGTTTTTCTTGAAAATAAAGGGTTGGGGACTCCACAGTGAGTTCATGAACACATCAGAGTTGGTTTGGTGTCGAAAACTATAAAAATCAGTGAGCTATTGAAAAAAGAGCCTTAAATATATGATCTTACTCCTTTTGCCTTTACATTTTTTTTAAAGTTTTTTCTTGACAATAAAGGGTTGTGGGAACTCCACAGTGAGTTCATGAACACATCAGAGTTGGTATGGTGTTGATCACTTTAAAAACCAGTGAGCTATTGAAAAAAGAGCCTTAAATATGGATTAAATATATGATCTAACTCCTTTTGCCTTTAATTTTTTTTTTAAGTTTTTTCTTGAAAATAAAGGGTTGTGGGAACTCCACAGTGAGTTCATGAACACACCAGAGTTGGTTTGGTGTTGATAACTTTAAAATCTAGTGAGCTATTGAAAAAAGAGCCTTAAATATGGATTAAATATATGATCTGACTCCTTTTGCCTTTAGAAAAAAATTAAAAGTTTTTTTCTTGAAAATAAAGGGTTGTGGGAACTCCACAGTGAGTTCATGAACACATCAGAGTTGGTTTGGTGTTGATAACTTTAAAAACCAGTGAGCTATTGAAAAAAGACTCCGTATGCCTTTAAACAAATTTTCTTGAAAATAAAGGGTTGTGGGAACTCCACAATGAGTTCATGAACACACCAGAGTTGGTTTTGTGTTGATAACTATAAAAACCAGTGAGCTATTGAAAAAATAGCCTTAAATATGGATTAAATATATGATCTGACTCCTTTTGCCTTTAAAAAAAAATCTTGAAAATAAAGGGCTGTGGGAATTCCACAGTGAGTTCATGAACACATCAGAGTTGGTTTGGTGTTGATAACTATAAAAAACAGTGAGCTATTGAAAAAATAGCCTTAAATATGGATGCAATATACACACTGAATAATTTTCCATTTAAAAAAAAAAAATCTGAGGTTTTTCTTTAAAACAAAGGGTTGCGGTAACTACAAAATGAGTTCATAAACACAACAGAAGTGGTTTGGTGTTGATAGGATGAATTTCCAGTGAGTTATTAAGAATAGAAAAAAGACGTTGCACTTTTTCGACGGTCCCTAAGCAGTCCGCTGCCGTATGGCACTAAAAAGTATATTCGGCGCGGTTTCTTTGATCTTTCGCGAGACTCTCTGATTTTGGTGAGTTGATCAAGCCTGTGAAATGTCAGTCTTAGTCTTCTGTACATAATGATACCATTCTGGAGGAAATTGGTGCGGTTTTCATGACGCTATTACAGTTACAACCCCGGAAAATAGACGAATGTCGAATATAAAACCAATCTCACCCCGGTTGTTTTTCAGTAATATGCTTTATCACTCAGCCTATATTTGTAACCTACATTATCACGGATCACAAGGGATCTCTGTACCCCCCAGGAAATGTCTTTGCCAAGGTTGCTGCTGGCCAAGGGAATAGGAGGTGCGGCGCCGCAGCAACATTTTTGGGATATTTTTCTCAAAGATGCCAATACGCACTAATGAAATAAACTGTTTATTTGAATACAAAAATACAACAGACACTGATCTTACAGTTGTGCAATTTTGTTTGCTATGTACAGGGACACATTTTGTGCAAACATGCAGACAGTACAAAATACAATTAAATAAAAGTGTAACTTCTATTTAGATTTATTTTTAAATACAGAGGTTATTGGTTTTTTTGGAATACGTTTTTCCCAATCTAAGGCGAGAGACCCCAGGTGAATAGGGTTTTTTTTTTACTTATAGATATCATCATGAAACTTTACCAGTTGATTACTAACATTAACACAATATTTTTTTGTATTACATGTTTTTCTTCAATCTTTTATTAGATATGCACAAATGGCAATATTTAACCAATTATGCGTATATTTGGGTCATTTTTCAAACAAATTCTAGATGTTTGATGAAGCCAGAGTTAAAATCTTTATTTTATTTTAACCACATATAAGTTTCTAAAGTTTATACACAACAGATTTTGGATACAGTCTTTTTTCATTAAATAAATCAAAAAATACTATGTACATGTCTTAGAAATGCATTTTAGGCATGTTTTTAGGAGGAAAATGTATCATAAATCAGACAATTAACAATATTTTAACAAATCCTTGTGTAAAAACCTTTAAAATAGTGCTATGAATGGTTGATGTCAATGGTCTAGAAGTTGAGATATTTTGTTCAGAGTATTGGAAAAAGCTCATTTTGAGAAAACAAACGTTAAAGCCACTACGAGTAACATGGCACGTTGGCGGCCACTTTGGACAAAAGCGGTAGTATTTTTACGACGCCAGCTGTCGTGAAGCTGTTTTGTAGCTCGTTCCGGGCGTGCAAGATTCAAATGATCAGGAAGCAACATAGTGCATGTCTGTGTGTTGAAAGTGTGAGGGCACGGGACTCTTTTCGGCTCTGTGAGAGTGGTTAGTGACACAGCATCAACTAATGCCAGTCAGTGCTACACACACCTGATTGCAATGAGTTGATGCAGTGTCACCTCTCACGGAGCAGAAAGATTCCGTGTCCTCACACAAAGCAAATGAACGAGAGATGGCAGTTAGTATGGACCACGAATTATGTTATGTGCAACATAATGTGTTTATGTTGTTGTAAATAATGACTATTTCAGATGAATAATGGTCATCTGATGATGCTGGTGAGGCAAAGTAAACTTTGTTTTAGTAGGCTACCGCTCATTCAATTAGGAGTGAACACTGCAGTCTAATTCGCTCCTGTGAAATTGTGTATACGTTGCTTGGCAACGCCCTCCCGCCCGCCTATCACTCTCCCTTTTAGCTTTTCTTCAATTTCTTTTCTTTTTTTTCTTTGATGGTTCAGCCCTGTTATCAGTCATTATGACGACACATAACTGTCTCAAACAAGGCTCCCGCTCCCCTTCCCTCACCTGGAGGGATAGGCTTCTCCAATCGCGTTGCTGCGCCACACTGAAATCTGCGACCAATACGGATATGTGACCATAGAGCATGCACGCGTGAACCGAAAATTGGACTGGGTGTGCGACCAGACCAAACGCAGTAATAAAAACTATATAAAAACGTCTCTCTTTGCACTGATGGTCTCGTTTGCTGTTAAAGGTAAGTTATGATATGTTAGGAAACATGAGGCTGTTTAAAAGATATTTAAATGTTACTCGGAGCTGCTTTAAAGATGAAAACGTGAATTCTACTGATAATCACTGATTATAGCTACAGACATTTATTGAATTAGGCCCTACACCCCTCAATGCCATATAGGCCTACCACTGCTTAACATATATAAACCATAGCATTGTAACATTTACATCCACATGCTAATTTAAACGTGATTCATTCATTATTAGCCACCGTCTGTCAACCTGCTTCGGAGTCGGCACAGACGCTCTCTCTCCCCACCATCTCCCCTCTGATCCTCTGACCGTCTGTGTCTCTCCGACGTGATCGGCGTGATTTACACATCTTTAACACTTTTCCCCTTCAAATGGCGATCATGTAATGTCCGTAGCCAATTGATTAGATTTTTTTTTTGTGTTGGTTTGGCATATTTTCGGCATTTTTCCCATTTTATTTTTGCATTTTTTTATTTATTTAACATTGTGCTTGAGATTCAGAGCTTTCTAACAGTACCATGGTTATTATGGTTCAGAAAGCGGCCGCGGTGCTGTATGTTACGTTAGAATGCTCACTTTTGGCGAACTTAGGAGCAAAATACGGACGCAAGCAGACAAGGTTTAGTAAAATAAACACCTAAAACGTATATTTTGGACCTTTTATTCATAATAGTATGAAAGAAGACATGTCATGGAAGTTAAATAGACACAAATCTCAAAATTGACCAGTGCTTGTTTTCTCTTCCGTGTCTCGCCTTAAAACATAAAAATAGAGCAGCATTGAAAATTAGGAAATAAATCTTGTAGGCCTACACTAGCATGCTCCTGCTGGTTTCGCGCGCAGAGCCGCAGACACACCGCGCTTGCTAGTACATTAATTGTTCAGCACTAAAAATATATACATAGGGGAGAGTGGGGTGAGATGTGCCACTTTTTACTCAGTGACTTTAAAGTGAGGCCTGGACAGTAAAGTCTCCAACTCAAATATGTACATGTTGTGCATCCCTGGCAACAATAACTTTGGATCTGAAATAAACTGTTTAAGAAAAATAGCTTTCGGAAAAAAAGTTGTCTTGTGGCACAACTTGCCCCCAGTGTGGTGTAAGTTGTGCCAAAAGAGAGAATACCATGGGGTAAATTGTGCCATTGATATATATCTCATAAACTGTAATGCAAGACAAATCCATTAGACAATCACTTATTAAAGGTTTATTTAAAGTAAATAAAGTAAATATTTTACAAAGATTGAAGGACAATTTTCTTAAACAAGGCCTAGCAGATCTAATGGTTTTACCTGCAAAGCTCACAATGACAAAGTCACCATCATCATCATTCTGGCCATCTGAACTCTCATCAGTGGTGTCGTTAGGTGGAATGGAGATGTCAGTCTCTTCTGAGATACTGTACACAATCACTTTCTTTTGGTGACCAGCGTATACAGCCATGCCAATGGCACAACTCTCAGAAATATACTTTGCACTAGCTGCTCCGCATTTGTAGAACCAACTGCCACCTGGCATATGCGATTCCCCCTCCATTTTTGCCTTTAAATCAAGGCTCAAAACCCATCTGTACACCCTGGTTTTTCCTCCCCATTAACTATCTTACCTCTGCACTACTATCTTTGTTTATATGTAGATGCCTGGGCTTTATGTCTTTTATTAAGTACAGGCCTTGAGGGCCCGTAACTTATTGTTATCCACCATACTTTTTCTTATTATTTCTTCCGCCACATTTTCTAGCTCTATCTCCTCCCACACCGTTGCAGAACGTCCGTCCCCACCCCACGGTGTTTTTGGAATTTCCACTAGGGAGCGCTGTTATGAAGTTCAGAATGAAAAAACTTTGAGAGGCCACGCCCCTCACACTGTAAATCCGATTCACTTGAAATTTCTCACACAGGTGATTCTATAAGGGTGCTCTACTAAAAAGCCTCTAGGACCATGAAAGTCCACCTGGGAATATTTTCCGCTAATTAGCATAAACTGAAATACCACAACTTTCTCAAATTTTACTGTATTTGGACCAAAATAATTACTCTTTCCATAAACACATATGAAACATAAGGAAAACGTATAAACTCTCTCTTAACATACATTGAATTAAAGAAATACTCAGTTTAATGAGCGTCAACAGGCTTATTGCGCCACACTCTCCCCCTGAATTTTAAATGTCTCTGGACATTTTATCACTTAATAGTGTTTCACTTCATACACATATTGACTTTTCTTACTGCATTCTCGTGGTATTACTCTTACTCAGCACTTCATATTTGACAATAATTACAAATGTAATCCAATATGTACCATTATGATAGTTCCAATTTTATCAGAGTACATTCCCATTATGTTATACCACACATTTCCAGTTTCAGTAAACCTCAAATCTATTCAGATTAACAATCAAGTGTAACATAACTCCAATTTCGGCCACAGTTCTTTTAGTCTGTTACCAGTCCCTTTGATTTACAATATAAATTCAATATGTTGTCACGGGATTATCTACCCCATAGCCCATTTTTCTCAAATGGTTCATTCTATTTCTCAATGCCTATTTCACATTTCTTTTCAAGTGTCTTTATGCAGTGTGACTAGACTCTTTACCTCAATCTCTGGCACTGTCCCAGGGTCGCCACAGTCTTGTGCAGGCTGGAGACATACTCACTTGCAGATTCTCGACAGCAACTTCCACCAGTGTTGGTTCACCCAGGACTCCGTAGGTCAACCTCTTTGGTGACCGTCTCTCTCGTTGCCGGTAGTTGACAAAAGGCGGGGAATCAGAATCATCGTCCTCTGATGCTGCTTCTTCTGATGACTCTTGTAGGCTCTCTCCAGGCTCAACCGCGTTGTCATCATCTGCTCCTGGAATGATGTCCATTATGTTTGCCTCTTTTCCCTCTTGTTCTTGCTCTCTCTCTTGTATTTCTAGGTCTGGAACGAATAGCTCCGTGAACTCTTTTATCATACCCTCTTTTGCCTCGAGCCACTTCTTGTGCAGCTGTTTTTGAAGCGATTTCATAGGCTTGCTGCATTCTGGTTTGCCAGTTCTGAACATACTCTGCATAACTTTATTTTGTCTCAGTGGGCTGCAGGTTGAAGAGCAGGTCTATTGGTAGACGGGGAGAGCGGCCATAAAGCAGGTAATAGGGAGAAAACCCAGTGGTGCCACTGCGGGTACAGTTGTAAGGATGTATCATCTTGGGTAATGAGCTTTTCCAATCAGCCTTTTGTGTGTGTGTGAGGGTGCGTAGCATTGAGAGTAGATTCCTATTAAAGCACTCCACCTGCCCTTTTCCTTGTGGCTGATAGCAGGTGGTGTGAAACCCTCAAACCGCACAACACTTTTGCAGCTGGTCCATCAGGTGGTTTTCAAACTCTCTGCCCATGTTGTGGTGAATTTTCTCTGGGAACCCAAAGCGAAGAGCAAAATCGTTGAACAGTTTCTCAACCACAGTTTTTGCAGATTTGTTTTTAGTGGCATAGGCATGGGCAAAACGATTGTAGTGATCCACTACAACAAGAATATACTCAAATTCTTGCTTACAGGTCTCCAAAAAGTCTATGGAAACTAGTTCAAAGGGGCGGGCGGGAGGTGACAATGGATATCATAGGCTTTATGTGGCTGCTTTGCTTTCAGGCACTCACACACTTGGGTCACAAAATGTTCAGTGTCACTGTACATCCTAGCCCAAAAAAATCTGTCATTAATCAGGTTCAGAGTCCTCTCAACCCCAAGATGTCCCATTTCTTTGTGTAACTCGTGAAACACTGTTTGGTGATGTTCTTTTGGTAGTACAAGCTGACACTTATCTCCTGTCTTTCTGTAAAGGATTCCATCATTGACAAACAGTTTTTGCCACTGTCTCAGTAAAGGCTGTTACATACTCCGCGAGAAGAAAGAACAAAGTTCTCGGTGACAGAGCTGAGAGAAGAAAATGACGTCATTTTCTTCTTCTGTTTCAAAGTGCTGATGTGCCAGGAGCGGTTTGACTTTTGCCAGCAGATTTGGAAAAAGCTGGACTTTACCACAGAGCTGATCTGCCGATACAATTTAAAATCACTACCTCTACTGCGCGTCTACTGCGCGTCTGACTTTTTGTCACTGACCGTGTAATCAACCTAGAGTGGCCACACATCCAACCTCGGACGCGCTGCTGATGCCTGTCGGAGGCACGTCTGCAGCGTTGCTCCCCTTTACCTCAGGAGGCTCGCCTATTTTTTTCTGAGAGCCGCGCGTCTCTCTCGGGTCTCTCTGCTTTAACTGATAGAGAAATACTCTGCTGCGAGTTATATTGACTTCATACCGGCAGCTTTCCCTGTAGTTTCACCATTTCCTGGTGTGTCCCTTTCACAATAAAACTTCCAACAAGCGAAAATGTGGCAAAAAAAAAAAAAGGCAATGGGGCGCACGGATTACTGTCCAGACTCAATATTAGACTCAATCTAAATCATATGCATCATAGATGACATGAAAGAACTTCATTTTTAATGGGAATTATCTATGAAAACTCTATATAGAAAGACAGGAATTTTAAAAGCAGCGCTGCAGCAGCAGTTGAGACGTTGTATGTGTGTCCAAAAAAAGCGCGAGAGAGGCAGCAGTAACGGAAGGCTACGCGCTCCAGATGTAGACGCAGGATGTGTGTGGAGGCCGTAAGGCCCTTCCACCACCAGCCAGCTCCAACAGGCAGTAACAAACAGGCTTCATCAGGTCAGTGCTTCAACTGTGTCCATTGCTGCAATATGGCAACAAAATAAATTAAGAAGGACATAGAGGAGTTAAAAGCATCCTTGAACATAATGGGCGATGAATTGGCAACCATAAACAAACAGCAGCGAGTGTACTAGAATGAATCTGATGAGTGAAGTCAAGGATCTTAAGATGGTAAAGGAGGAGCAGCAGAACAAGATGAACTTTCTGGAAACACGTGTATCTGATCTAGAACAGTATAATCGTATTAATGATGTAATAATAACCGGACTAGTGATCAAGCCACGGTCCTATGCTCAGGCCATGAATGGGGATGTGCGAGAGGTGGACAGTGCTGGCCATGATGATTCAACCGAGGCTCAGATAACAGTCTTCCTTCATGATAAACATATCTCTATAGAAAGAAGCAACATTGAAGCCTGCCACATCATCCCAACAAAAAAACAAAAAGACAAACATGTTGTCTTAGTCTGCTTTCCAAACAGAAAGCATAAAATGTAACGGCTCAGGCAGGGCCGCCGATTGAAGGGCACAAATGTCTATATAAATGAGCATCTCACCAAAAAGAATGCTGATATCGCAAGACAAGCAAGGGTCATGAAGAGGCAGTGAAAAATTCAGGCCACTTGGACCTCTAACTGTAAAGTGTTTGTTAAATTGAACGGCATACCCGAACAAGCTAAAGTTCTGTGCATCTGGAGCATTGAGCAGTTAGAAAAGTTAGGCAGCTCCAGTGGCCTATAATGCCTCAATGTTGTGTCTGTCTATTGTCTATTAAGAAATTCAGGGGTGTAAAGTAGCAAATGACATTTACTTGCGTTCCTGTAATTGAGTAGTTTTTTCGTGTACTTGTAATTTTTTAAGTGATTTTTAAAACCTATACTTAAACTAAACGATAACAACAAACATTGCTTCCGTCTATCATTAAAACAAAATAATCCCAGTTAAACTATCATTGTACCGCACGTGAAGACGGAAGGCTTTTAAATGCAGCGAACCCCTCACCTGTTTAGCTTTCAGCTTAACAGTGCAGAGTGGGATGGAGACGGTTCGTGTTGCCGGGAGCTTTGAAAAACATCCAGAAGACGGCAGAAAGTCAGCCTTTGGTCAAGAAGAAAGGTAAAACTAATAGACTAAAATAATGTACAAGATATGTTACGCGCGGACACGCGAGTCAGATGACATGCGCGACCGTGAGAGAGAGAGAAAAAAAGGCAAATGCGACACAGCTGCACCTCAAAACATCACGACTAATTAGTTTACTCACTTTAAGTCGAATCCAAGTGGTCTATGACCAAGCAATAAAGGAATAAAAAACACAGGAAGTTTAAAGCTCCTTGACTCTCAACATTTAAGTTTACTTATATCTATTCTTGTTATTGATGGTATATGTCTGATAAATAAGTTATAGGGGAAGGTGGGGTGATTTGTGCATTTTGGAAGTTGCAAAACCCATTGTTTCTAGAAAACCGTGGAAGAAATTGGAAATGTGACCACATATTTAAGAAGAGCCATCCATTTGACTCATCCTGTAAAGAAGGGAGACACAAGGAATAAGATATAAGCACATTTAAGCTCAAAAAACTGTGTTTTGCCTTTCAAAGTAAAATTTCCATGATCAAGGTTTTTTGATTATTGTGTCTGAACAATTATAGACACGTTTGAAAACATTTGACACATGTTTTAGTGCTTTGGTATGCTACACTTTGAGTCTATATAATTAGCACAATGTCAACCCTAAATTGCTGCATCATGCCTATTATCCAAAATTCTGGGGATGGGGTGATTTGTGCGCAAGGGCCTGGGTGAGTTATAAGTAAGTAAGTAAGTAAAATGTATTTATAAAAGCACATTTATGACAGTTTGCACTGTCCAAAGTGCTGTACATAGTGCATTCAGTAGGTAAACAATGAAGGTAAAATAACAATAACCAAAATAAAAGACGTAAAGCCCATACATCCACATAAACACAGATAGTAGTGCAGAGGTAAGTAAGTAGTGCAGAGGTTAATGGGGAGGAAACACCAGGGTGTACATATGGGTTTTGAGCCTTGATTTAAAGGCAGAAATGTAGGGGGAATCACATTTGTCAGGTGGCAGTTGGTTCCACAAGCACGGAGCAACTAGTGCAAAGTACATTTCTGAGAGTTGTGCCAGTGGCATGGCTGTATACGCTGGTCACCAAAAGAAAGTGATTGTCTACAGTAGCTCAGAAGAGAGTGACATCTCAATTCCACTTAACGACACCACTGATGAGAGTTCAGATGGCCAGAAAGATGATGATGGTGACTTTGTCATTGTGACACAATGACGCACAAATCACCCCACGTAGTGGGGTGATTTGTGCGACAAGACAACTTTTTTTCCGAAAGCTATATTTCTTAAACAGTTTATTCCAGATCCAAAGTTTTTATTGCCAGGGATGCACAACATCCTGAAATATATGTACATATTTGAGTTGGAGACATAACTGTCAAGGCCTCACTTTAAAATCACTTTGAGTAAAAAGTTGCACAAATCACCCCACCTTCCCCTACTGTATGTTTCAATATCTAAATGTTAGAAAAATAAATAATTTACATTAGTTTATTTCTGAATCATTGGCCTTCCTGTTTGTCTAAAGCAAAAGTCGAGTGTCCCACTTTAACTGTATGGGTGTCCCACTGTACCAATACTCCCTTAAAATATTTGGCTTATCATCAGTTGAGCTTTGAAGAGTCATAATTTCATCTGTGTTTAGTATTTCTCCATTTACATTTTTAAAATGTGTAAAAAATATTTCAGTATTTAAAAATATATTTTGTGTTGCTATATATGGAATCAAGATGTTAGTTTTAATGGACATGAGACATGACATTTCCAAAACTGTCCCACCAATTTTCACCCTACCTGACATATGCTTTTGAAACGCAAGTAGATTTATTCTAAGCTCCTTTAAGACTTTTACTCAAGTGATTTTTTTACATGTGACTTTACCTTTTACTCAATCATGTAAGTACTTTAAACACCACTGGTATTTAACACTTCAAAAAGTGTAGATTTAACTCGATATGGTGTGGGCCAATATTGATACTTTCAAAGTGCACTGCTGATTTTGCTGTGTACCAGGAGATTTTAGAGCACTTCATGCTTCCGTCTGTTAACAAGCTTAATGGAGATGACCATTTCCTTTTCCAGCAAGACTTGGCACCTACCCACAGTGCGAACAACACTAGTAACTGGTTGGCTGACCATGGTCTGACCCCTTACTTGATTGGCCAGCCAACTGGCATGACCTGAACCCCATAGAGAATCTATTGTCAAGAGGAAGATGGTTCACACCAGACCCAACAATACAGGAGCAATAAAGGAGCTTCCATAACACCTCAGCAGTGCCAGGCTGATCACCTTTATGCCATGCCACATAAATGCAATAATTCATGCAAAATAAAATCCCTGGCCAAGTATTGAGTGGACATACTTTTCCGAAGGTTGGGATTTTTTGAAATGTTTGAAACAGATATGAAAATGTGGCAATATCGATCTAATTATGCATACATTTGCATTATTTCAATTTGCCCACCCAGAGGGTAGCGATATCTGGTCTGGCCCATGGACTATATAAAGCACCCCAACTTTCAGCAGCTCTCACGGATTGTCCTAGGGGAATTGAATTTCAATAATAATAATGATAAAAATGGATAATAATCCAAAATCAATAACTGTGTGTAATGAATCAAGAATATATAAAAGTTTCACGTTTCAAAACTAAATTAATGAAAATTAAACTTTCCATGAATGCTGTTATTCTTATATTCACATCTTTTCTATATTGTATGGCTCTAGTACTGTATTACATATTTAGAGATACAACATATTTGAATAGTAAACAGTTTACAGTTTCAACTTTTTTGATCCTGATCATTCACAAGGGTTATCAGGTAAATTGCTGATGTTCCAAAATAAATTTTTCTAAAATTAATTTACCCACCACCCATATCTCTACATCACTCTACACTCTAAAACATTTATACTGTATACTGCTTTTTATGAAGAAAGAAAAATGGAGCTATGGTTTAATATAAAAAATCTAACGTGTTACTATCTCCAAACCAGTAATCAGATTAAAGTTACTCATCAAAGTCACTGTGCGTTACTTTTTCTGTCATTTTCCTTTGTGAAACATTTTACATAACTGCACAAATGACTGCGATTGCGATTTAATGTAAATAAATGTGCGCGCATGTGTCTCTAAACGCTCCAACTGCTCCAACCGCTCCTCTCGTCTTTTTGGTAGCGCCCCTCGTCTCTGACATGCAGCTGTGTGTGTGTGTGTGTGTGTGTGTGTGTGTGTGTGTGTGTGTGTCTGTGTGTGTGTTTGCAGCAGCATTACGGCCGAGTCTGAACTGTGGCGCAAAACAAGGTTTTCCCCCCGATGAACTATAGCGTCTGCTATGGGGATATTTAGGATTTGGGTACGGTGACGTTGAAGAGATAGAAGTGTTTACAACTTGGAAATCTATAGTCACGTGGCGACCGGTGGCCGCACACACCCAGTCTATCAACCTATTATTTACTATCTATGCTATCAACACATGAGACATCGCAGAGAAAAGTCAAATTAATGCATGAGAGTGAAGGGCCAAGCACGTTAACTTTAAAGACACTGCTACTGTCTTTGCACTTTGGAGGAATGCATTTATTTTCATGGGGGGGAAAAGGTTTTTTTTTTATTACATTTTTCAAACTATAATTTTTATTATTTTGAAAACAGTATGCCTATAGGCTACTAGCCTACAAGCTTTATTTTATATATTTTCAATTATTCTTAATATGTGCATGTTTTTAAATTGAGATGGGTTTCAAAACCTATAAAGTAACGTTTAAAGTAACTTGTAATCTAACTTAGTTACTTTTAACATCAAGTAATCAGTATAGTAACTAAGTTACTATTTTAAGGAGTAACTAGTAATCCGATTACTTTTTCAAAGTAACTGTGGCAACACTGGCTGGCACGCACCCCAACCATGCGGATATACATGCAGTTACCAATAACCCCTAATGGACAGGATATTTTTTGAATGTGGGACATAATCAAAGCAGAAGCTATTTGTCCTCAAAAACATATTAAAGATCTCCTATTATACTACTTTTCCGGTCTTAATTTCTCATTAATGACTCCTATAGAGCAACCTGACACCAATCACAGCACTAAAAACTATGTAGATTTTCGGGAAACTCTTCCTCTCATCTGGGCAATTTCAGCATTCTCTGTCAACACTGGGCTTTGTCCTTCTCCGCCCCCTCCTGCCAACCCCACTCTGTTGTGATTGGTTACCTTCCAGAAGACTTTCAGCGGCGAGTGGGCAGATTTGAGCAGGCAGGTGGGGGCATGGCAGGAGCGTGCCTGAGCACGTTGCAGCATTACCATATGTACATGGAAAATCAGGATTGATCTATGTAGATAAATCCCAGAAATTTGAAAAAGTGAATCGCGACCGGCGTTCCTAGTGTTTAGTGCTCTGCACAGCCATCCCAGACGGTCAGCAGGGAACACGTCTAAATGCATGTACGTCATCATCTGACACTTTAGTATGGTTAAACATGACTATAAATCATTAAAACAATGTTTCTAGGTCATAAAAGTTGAAAAAGCATAATAGGTGCTCTTTAAGCTTAATGGGTTTGTAAAGAAAAGATGGCAACAATGTTGTAATGGAATGATTTGTTCTTGGCCATTGCATGTAGAGTATATAACCCATGTAAATAAAGAAGTAGAGTACAATTTATCTGCTGTTGCTGCAAATGTTATATTCGGTCAGTCCTATTTTTAGTATGATGATATCCTGTTTATTTAATATTGTAAAAAGTTACTGTACAGCAGACACCTCATTGACATACAAGTACACACAGGATTGTTCAGTCGCCATATTCAGCTTATTTCTGAAAACACTCCCCGATTCACTCATTCAAACACCTAGAAGTTTGCCCTATAGTGTAGCCTGGAAATCCAGACCCATGATATCTTGAACGATAGAGGGTCTGGCCACGATCAATAGTAATTTCCAACTCAAGGGGCGGCTCCTACTCGTGCTTTTCAAATGCCAGTACACAGTTGGATAGCACTACAACCAATCAGAGCGATGCACAAGGTGACGTAAGCCCCGTTCGTTTAGCGAACAGCTGTTAAACTGTTGAATTAAACGTTTGCCGTGGTCGGTCGGCAAAACAGAACATTCCACATACTTGCTAATTAAATATTTGAGTGCCGTCTTCCAAATCGTAAAGGGTCGAGGCCAAAGCAGTCTCAAACTCACACAACATATCCGCAGCCATCTTTGATGTTTACTATCACGGCTTCGACGTCGCATGCACGTCACTGTCATCATCCGGTTACGTTCGCCCCAGAGTACCATACAAGGGGCTCTGGCGCGCCCATATTAGATAGAACCAATTGAAACGTGAGCCCAGATTTCTGGTCTTCTTGATAAAGCTTCAACAGAGAGTTTCCTACGGTGGCGCTGAGCATTCACCAAATAAAAAAAAGTGTTAGGCTAATGTAGCCGTTGGCACACTCAGGATCTCGTAATTACGAGATCTTTTCTCGTAATTACGAGATAAGGATCACCCTCTCATTCATCAATAATGATGCCTGTGTGTGTGTGTGTGTGTGTGTGTGTGTGTGTGTGTGTGTGTGTGTGTGTGTGTGTGTGTGTGTGTGTGTGCAGACGAGGTGAACCTAGCCATAGGCAAACTTAGGCAATTGCCTTGGTTTCCGGACTACAGTGGGCCCCACAATCAATACAATTATTTTAAATATGTTTTGACTGTTCATTCATTAATCAGCGATCGCATCGGGTAGCCTATACTGAGGAACACTCTTTCGGCTTTACGCCCGTGATCAGCTGCTGGTCCGACTGGGCTTTTCTCCTGAACAGTCCCAGTGACTGCATGTCTGCACAAAGTTGACATGGCTATACTCATTGTCATGCCCTCTTTGTAGAAAGTTCGTATGTGTTTGTATGAGTCAAGGATCACACCGAGTTTAAACAACTGCATTTAATCCAAGCTTTCAATAAAACTGCGCTCCGATACAGTAACACACAGGAGGTAAAAGTGAACTAGTCCACCGGGCATTCTGATTGGATGAGGCAACACAGTATGGTGGCTCCGGTGGCTCATAGTGAACAAACTGCATATATTTGAACCAAATGCTAATGTTAGCACACTCATGCCTATGGCTAGGTTCACCTCGTCTGCACACACAGGCATAGTTATTGATGAATGAGAGGGTGATCCTTATCTCGTAATTACGAGATCCTGAGTGTGCTAACGGCTACATTAGCTGTGAAACTTTTTTTTTATTTGGTGAATGCTCAGCGCCACCGTAGTTTCCAGACCAACAGACGCAGCAAATTTAATTTGCCAGCGCCTAGTGGCAGGTCTGGGAATGCCAGGCTACCTATAGTGAGCATTAAATTGAGATTTTGAAGTTGGAGATTTAGGAAGGTTTCATAGATAAGAGTATGGAATCCATGAAATTCCATTGTATTATGGAAAAATTATTCACATGTATAAGATATAAGCAGCATTACATTGTGTATTTTAAATGTCACTCTATAGTGCATACCTTTAAAACTCATGATGTCTTATGTTGCTATGAGGGAGGTAAAGCTGAGAATACAGATGCAATTATTGGGTTCAAGCCTTGATTTGCATTTTTATTTGTGGAGATATATACACAATAAATGGCAAGAGAACTGTAAGAGCCACATTGCATGAAAGCATAAGAAATTGTTTATTTATATTTGTGCAAGTTTTATGTTTATTTTTATAATTCATAATAATTTACAGTTCACATTATCTAAGTAAGTGTATTTTCAGCTAAAGGTAATTTGGTAATATTGAATATGTTTAGGCCTATGGTTTTACTTAAGTGAAGATGCTGACATGCACAGTTTCATTTTGGAAGACAGCTGCCTTAGGCAAGGCAGCATATTATTTCTTTACCGTGTGATCTTGTGACTTTGTATGTTTTTGACTTTTTTAGTGAATCTTTGAAACCAGATACAATATCCCATGTGGCGTCAGACTCAGTTACTGCACCTACAGCTTGATTGTGGTATTAAAAATAGAAATCGACAGACGGAATGCCACTAAAGTACGTTCGATGTCACATAATCCCGCACAGAGGAGTTTA
Organism: Hyperoplus lanceolatus; assembly: GCA_026929865.2. NCBI lineage: Eukaryota > Metazoa > Chordata > Actinopteri > Uranoscopiformes > Ammodytidae > Hyperoplus > Hyperoplus lanceolatus. Next base: position 1,316,704 of record CM049408.1, read on the forward strand.
TTTATGAATATAATTCACCTTCTTTAAGCATCATTTAAGCAGAGAAGTATCACATGTTCTACATAGTATTTATGTCTTCAAATCTAATTCTTTACTTTAAATAATGAACTAGTGAGTCCAAATGTAGAGTTGATGACTGTTTCCTCTCTTCAGGATCTCCTTTTCTTTATCATCACAACAAATGAACAGATTAATTATCTGATGAAATAAAACATCTTGTGCATATAGTACACATTATGTTCACAGATGATTTCATGTTACTATGGACACACCGTTCGGCCTGTCCTTACACAATTTGATACAGATGAGAACTATGGGAAGTTTGGGTCATATTTAAGGATTGACTAAAATATGTTAATGAAGTTTTCATATTTTGAAAAATCAGTGCAAAATTTTGAAAAATCTCTTTCACAGAGCCGTAGTTGATGATCACAGCAATGCTACAGCCCCCTCCCTCTCGCCCTCCTTCCTCTTCCTGCCCCACGGACTCCAGGCCCTGCGTCTGCTGGGTCTACAGCTGGTGGTCCTGCAGCAAGAGGAATGAAGGCAGGAAATTAGTCTTTTCAGAAAACAGCACAGCCTAGTTGAGGTACAGGAGAGACTTGTGCATTTGTAGGAGGAATATTATTTAAAAAAATTGAAAATACTGAATAACAAAGAAACTAATGAATAAATGAATGCAATAGTTTAAAACAACGTGTGTTTTGACTGATTTGTGCAAATGCAGGTTAAGCCTCACCAATTGTAATTGAAATACATACCCAAAGTGCGTATTTGTGAAATGGTCCCTGTATGCCAACTCACTCTGATTGGCAATAGCCACTCCGCCTTCAGCATCATCATCATCACCACCACCCTCTTCTTCATCATCTGGCTGTGGAATATTTCGCCTTTTGCAGAGGTTGTGCAGAATGGCGCATACTGTGATGACCCTGCTCGCCTTTTCAGGGGTGAGGCGGAGTTCCCCATGCAGCACATGAAACCTCCGCTTCATCTGCCCGATGCCTCTCTCCACAACGTTGCGGGTTTTCTTATGGGCTCTGTAACATATTGTAATACATTGGGTTCATATGGTGCTTATTCAAATGCTCAATGACGCTTGATAACGTCTTGAGTGAGAATAGAAAATTAAAGTTCACTACAGCCCTTTTTCCCCATGGATAGGCTATTTGTGACATATCTTTCTATAGGCTATATCAAATATCCTTTGTGGTATTATTTACAATTAAGGTGTTTGCTCAATAGGCCTATACTGTTATTAAAAGAAAGCAAACACTGTATGAGCTTACCTGTTGTAAAGTGACTGAGGTCCCGGTTGAGGGTTAGTGTATGGTGTCAGCAGCCACATCCTGCTGGCATATCCACTGTCCCCTACCAAGTGACATCCAGCTGGGACATGATCTCGCTCGAACAGCTGCCTCACACTAGCCTGGTGCTACCAGACCATCGTACTTCATTTCATTTGTACAGAAGGTCTGGCAGTGCTTTAATTGGCAAACGTTAACTCATGGAGGCGGGTGTCTGTTAAAGTTTAAAACTATTGGATCTGCCCAGTGCCACTCTGGATTAGCCAACCAATCGCATAACGTTTGGTCGTCACGTGTGTCATGAGCCGGCTTCTGGCAACTGAAACTGGAGCGCGACTTCGACGTCATCGTTCTCAGCCACTCGCTCTGTTCGCTGATTGGACCGGCTGTCGAATCTCCAGCAAAACTGGGAAATGGGCTGTACACCCAGACTGACTACTGAAGGGAAAATAAAATTTGGCCGGAAGTAGGCGGGCGGGCGGAGCCAGGCTAGCCTCACACCACTCTCGTGCAGGATCCGGGAATCATGTGTTGCGCCTGGCCACATGGCTACAATATCCAAAATTATGAAATTGGAATCGAACACAACCTGTGTGTTAATGCTGTGATATTTCCTCCTGTTTACAAAAACCTCCTCGTCCTGTGAAGGAGAGATGATGCGCACATGGGTCCCATCAATTGCACCGACTACACCGGGTAGTCCAGCAATGGCCATGAAGTCAACTTTGTGTTCATTTAATTCCCTCACACCAGTGGAGTAGCAAATGAACTGCCGCACTATGTGGGGTCTGGATAGGGCATTTGATGTCTGGTGCAAAATTCTACTGACCGACGCCTGAGAGATGCCAAGATCATCTGCGTTGCATAGCTGCATTTTTCCGGTGGCCAAGTAGCGGAGAGTTGCTACAACTTTAATCTCCGGTGAAATTGGATGATTTCTGTTTGTTGGCGATGTGATGGCATCCCTGACCAACTCTACCACATTCAAAATGCCATCTTGATTGTGGCGATACCTTTTTAAAAGCTCACTATCATTGAATCTCTCCAAAATGTTGCCTGCAGCAGCCATGTAAGGATCCTTCCTGATTTACTCTTAGGCTGTGTCTTGATTCAGGGGTTGCAGCCTACGTAGGCTGCATTTGAAGACCGATTGCGTCATAGCGGCGCGCAAAGGCTGTCCCATTTGCAAGGCTCCTCATATGCGGCCGAGAAATGCAGCCTTCGTTTCACGGTTTTGAAGGCTGCATCAGATGTATCCTTCGTGGCCCAACATATCCCAAGATTCATTGCGTTTTTTTCAGAGATTGCATTAAACAAAATAAAAAATAACAAAACAGCAACGTGTTGCTCCATCTTCTTAACTTTTATCTTCCTTTCTTTTTTTCTTGTACTTTTTTTTCTTTTCGTCTGGTAGGCAACTTCTTTTTCTTTTTTCCTCCATTGACAGGGCTGTCTCCGTAGGCAGCACAGGAGCGGCGAGTCGTCACGCAAGGTAACGGCTTGTTAAGTAAACCGGAAATGCTCGTAAACGGAGACCTGCGGCGACGGTCTCATTTAACAAGGCTCGTTGGCCTTAAAATCGGCCTTCATAGGCTATAGCCTTCATAGACCGCGAGACTGCGTCCTACCAAGTGCGTGGTCTCTGTAATGGGACATAGCTTTAGTCATTTAAAGGCCTACTTCACCAGTTGGAATATGGAGATCCTATGAAGTATAAATGTGCAAAAAAAAAATTTAAATCGATCATCCTAGCCTGAGAAAAGGCAGAAAGAGTGTTTTATGGTCTCACTGTCTAACCCTACATTTCTCTTTCTGTGATGTCACAGAGCTGCTTTAAAGCTGGGGGTATATGATTTCTGATTGGTCAAAGCTAACATGAGCCGTACACTTTGACAAATCAGAGCGAGGCTCCGATTCTCTGTTCTTATTGACTGTTGGGACTGTCCATTCACTTTGGCACGGCGTTGTTGGTGTAGAGCGTGTCAGGGAGGGACCAAAGACAACAGGAGCGGTTGAGGTATTTGGATTTGAATCTCTATCCCAACTGCCATTTTATCCCCAAATCCTCCATCCCAGCTTTAAGGACTACTGTCGTTATGTAGCCGGTCTGCCGCTGCTTCGGCTAATTCTGCGTTGTGTAGGTTAATAAACGTGAGTCGGGACAACTGCTTTCTTGCCAGCCGAGGGAGTCTTTATTTTTCTCTGTGTGTAAAAACATAAATATCAGTACAGCAATAACAAGATGTCCATTCGCACATGCACTCTCTCTTCTTTATGGCATACTGCCGACTGAAGAGCATGTTACTTGCAATGTTATTAAATGTAAACATTTATACATTGTGATCGTATAGTAAAATTGACAATATCTCCCAAATGTGTTCCTACCCTTCACTAGTGGCAAGATTGTATATTTTATAAATGAACAGTTAGAACAATTGCATTGAAGTGCTTATTACACAAATGAAATGAAATAAAAATACATTTAATAAATACACAAAAAGATTCACAAAAGGAGAGCTCACATACCTGTGTGTAAACACATAAATATCAGTACAGCGATAACAAGATGTCCATTCGCACATGCACTCTAAAACATAAAGAGACATGTGCGCAACATGAGATTCCATCATACAACAAAAACTGCCGTACTGGATATTAAAGTATATTTACACACTAAAACGAGCGTCTTTACGTCACTAAAAGCAACTGCAACCTCCAAGGCATATTATTTATATATCTGTTATAAGTTTTACCGTGTCTAATCACTTTTATACACTCATTCAGAGGAGCACTGTACACTTTACCTCTCTTCTTTATGGCATACTGCCGACTGAAGAAACTAGCACGAAATAACAGGAAGTGACCTCACGGGTAACAACAGAATCACACATCCCAAGGTATCAAAATAAAAGCTCTCAAAACAAATATTCATTAATAAAGAAATGTATAAAGGAAAATAAATAAATTAAAGCATAAAAGGATTATTGGTGAAATATAATTACACACTGGTTACACTTAAAAAAAGAACTATGAACTTGTTCATTATAGAATTGTGAACTTAGTTCAAAAATTTGAATTATGAACTATGAACTGAACTAGTAATTTTAAAGTGTGTGAACTGAACTTTGAACTAGTTCACATAGAAAGTGAACTTTCCCAACACTGACTACTGTAGACAATCACTTTCTTTAGGTGACCAGCGTATAGAGCTGATATGCAGAAGGGGCGGAATTACGGGGCATGGGACCTCTCGGCTGGAAAAAAATGAAAGGTGGGTAGATGCCTGTTGGCTGCTGATTGCATCCATTTGGCCCAGGGGATTTGATTGACATATGTCCAATTTCAGCAGTGTTACACATGGATAGTAGTGATTGAGTCTGCAGGGGAGAGAGAAAGATAGACAGATAGAGAGAGGAAGAGATAGCTTTATTTTGCTTTTTTACTTAGAATGATCATCACTGGCTTTAGACCGACTCCCGCTGTCACGAGCCTATCAGCTGTTGTTCTGAACAGCTGTTAGACACGGAGGTGAAAAAGACATTGAAACTTAAAGCTCACATATTATGCACTTTGCTGTTAATTTTATATGGTCTAAGTAGTCCCTAATACTTATTATTTTTCGATGTTTGCTGAAAAACCCGTTCAGATCATTTATTGTAGCAAGCCTCTATACCCTGATTGTCCTCTGGTCTCAGGATGACCAATATTTGTGCGATCTGGCTGGCCCCTCCCACCTCTCTGCCGGGCTTTCTTTATATGTCCATGGGGCTCTCCCATCGTCTCTGCCGTGCTCTCGCGATACTAGAGAGACACTGCGTGACTGCGAACACAGTGTTTACCCGGCCGGAGCTAAGCCATACTTTGAGAACAATTTGACATGACCTGACATGATTAAAACCAGTGAAAACAGTAGCTTCAACGTTTGATTTCTACAGGAATATCTTCCCATCCTTTGTCATGTTGAAAACGAGTCATTTTCAGACTGCTGTGGGGAATAAAAACAGCGTGTTATGAGCAAAACTTGGTGCTACAACCGAAGCTACATGGGCGCTAACGCTAAAAATAAGACTCAGACGATAAAATAAACTAAAAATACCACTAAAATCAATGAAAAAAAAAATCTACTAATTTGACTTCCACACTATTAAGTTCCAATCCTTTGTCCTGTTAAAAACGAGGCATGTCCAGTATTTCTGATTGGCTCTCAAAGTCCTGCCTGACACTCAACATCAGTAAAACAGCATGCATGTACTTTTATAATAGGAAAAATGGAAATCAGCCTGATATCATTGTTAAAGAGGACCTATTATACTACTTTTCTGGTCTTAATTTCTTGTTTTACACTGCTATAGAGCAACCTGACACGAATCACATCACAAAAAACTATGTAGATTTTCGGGAAGCTCTTTCTCTTATTTTGGCGATCCAGCACGTCCTGTCAACACTTGAGTGTGTGTGCTTCGGGCATCTCCGCTCCCTCCGCCTGTGCTTCGGCGATCTCCGCTCCCGTCCCCCCCCCCCTCCTGCAAACCCCACTCCGTTGTGATTGGTTACCTTCCTTCCGGAACACTTTCAGTGGCGGGAAGCGCGAGCATGGACCTATAAGGGCGCGAGGCAGACGCGAACAGGGAAGTGACAGCATTACCATACATGGAAACATCCGCGTGGTGACTTCACAAAGTTTTATGCAACGTCACAAATTATGAAAGGGTAGACCGCTTTGAAGACGTGACTTCTCGACTGGCTAGAATAGTGTTTAGTGCTCTGCACAGACACCCCAGATGGTCAGCAGGGAATACGTCGAAATGCATGTAAGTCATTATTTGATAATTTAGTATGGTTAAGCATGACTATGAATCATCATAACAACGTTTATAGGTCATAAAAGTCAAAAAGCATCATAGGTCCTCTTTAATGGAGAAAGGATCCAGACTGTTTCACATTTTAAATATTTAGGAATAACTGTGGACTCACAGCTCTCCTTTAAGAAACATGTGAAGCAGGTGTGTAATAGACACATTAAACCTGTAGTTAAGTCGTACAGTATATGGAATCGCGAGGCTAAGGAGAGAACCTGCGCATGGCTAGAGCGAGCTGGGTGCGATATGGGCTATGTGGAGTGGGCGGGGGTTGAGGCTGGTAACAACTTGGATGCGTACACTGGCACTGTGACGTCATTCGTCAGCTACTGCGAGGAAGCGTGTGTCCCTACTCGAACCAGGGTCAGTTATAATAATGACAAACCCTGGTTCACTGCCCAACTCAGAAGACTGAGGTTGGAGAAGGAGGATGCCTGGCGGAGGGGTGATAAGAGCAGGTTTAAAGACGCCAGGTATAAGTTTGAGGCAGCTGTCAGGAGGGCAAAACATCTCTACTCTGAGAAATTGAAAAATCAATTCTCAGATGGCAACGCCTCCTCTGTCTGGAAGGGTCTAAAACAAATCACAAACTACAAACCAAAACCCCCTCAGACCACGGATAACATTCCCCTTGCAAACGAGCTGAATAAGTTTTACTGCCGTTTCGAGCAACAGTCTGCCCCCCTACCTCCCTCTCCCTTTCCCCATCCTTCCCCCCTCTCCCCCCTCTCCACCTCCGTACCCTACCCCTTCTGCCCGCCCACACCTCTCTGTTTCAGTGAGGGAGGTGAATCGCCTGTTCAAGAGGCAGAACCCCCGGAAAGCAGCCGGACCGGACGACGTCTCACCCTCCATCCTGAAGTTTTGTGCTGACCAGCTGTCCCCGGTGTTCAGTGACATCTTCAACTCCTCCCTGGAGCACTGTCAGGTACCAGCCTGCTTCAAGGCCTCCATCATCATTCCTGTCCCTAAAAAGACGAAAATCACAGACCTGAATGATTACAGACCTGTCGCCCTGACCTCTGTGGTCATGAAGGTCTTTGAACGCCTCGTCCTTGCCCACCTGAAGTCCATCACAGACCCTCTCCTAGACCCCCTGCAGTTTGCGTATAGGGCCAAGAGGTCCGTGGAAGACGCGGTCAACATGGCTCTACACTACGTCCTGGAACATCTGGACACTGCAGGGACCTACGCCAGAATTCTGTTCCTGGACTTCAGCTCGGCGTTCAACACCATCTTGCCATCGATACTGGAGAGTGGGCTCTCTGCGCTGCAGGTGCCTGACTACACCTGCAGCTGGATTACAAATTTCCTATCTAACAGGACCCAGCGGGTGAAGCTCGGGAAGTACATCTCCGAGCCGAGGTCGATCAGCACCGGTTCCCCGCAGGGCTGCGTCCTGTCTCCCCTTCTGTTTTCCCTCTACACCAACTGTTGCACCTCCAGCCACCAGTCGGTCAAGCTACTTAAATTCGCAGATGACACCACACTGGTAGGGCTTATCTCCAGGGGGGATGAAGCTGCCTACAGGAGCCAGATCGACTCAGTGGTTTCTTGGAGCTATCCCAACAACTTAGAGCTAAACGCTCTTAAAACAGTGGAGTTAGTAGTGGACTTCAGGAGGAACCCGCCCCCTCCCCCTCCAATCATACTGGGAGGCACCCCAGTCGCCATAGTGGAGTCATGCAGATTCCTCGGGGTGACGCTCTCTCGGGACCTAAAGTGGGGGCCAAACACCGATGCCCTCACTAAAAAAGCACAAAAACGTTTGTTTTTCCTGAGGCAGCTCAGGAAATTCAAGCTGCCTAAATCCATGCTGGTGAACTTCTACACGGCCATCATTGAGTCCATCATCATCTGGTTCCCCGCTGCAGCAGCCAAGGACAAGGCCAAGCTGCAGCGGGTGATACGCTCGGCGGAGAAGGTGATTGGCTGCCCCTTGCCCCCCCTTGGGGCCCTGTTTAACAGCAGGGCTCTGGGGAGGGCCAGAAAGATCATGGCTGACCCCGCACACCCAGGCCACGGTCTCTTCGCCCCGCTCCCTTCAGGCAGGAGGTTGCGGTCAATAAGGACTCTCAAAACCAGACATTTGCACAGCTTCTTCCCCACGGCCATCCGACTATTAAATGCACTGCCTCCCCCCCCCCCCCCCCCCCAGTAACCTAATGGTCTGTTGTACATATACTTGATCTCTTGGCACGTTGGCACTTCTTATTGATTATATAATTTATTATTTACTCATTTTTGCACTATATATGTTGGTTTGCACTGTCTTGTCCTGTCTTGCACTTGTCCTATTGTAAACTCCACTGTACCAAATCAAATTCCATACATGTTCACATGTCATGGCAAATAAAGTCTTCTGAATCTGAATCTGAATCTGAATAGAGCCAAATTCAATTTAAGGAATTTTAGGTACATCAGGAACCAGCTCCCTCTAGATGCAGCAAAACTTTACATGCACTCCATGATCTTTTCACACATCTCATACTGTATTACAAGCTGGTCACAAACTGGAAAAACAACACTTGCTCCACTGCAAACACTTAACAAACAAACACTCAAGGTACTGGACAAAAAGCCATTAAGATATCACCACTGTAACATAATTCAAAGACAAAATTTCATGACTTTTGATAGTTTTGTGTTTCTTGCGGATGTATGTTTAGTTAATAAAATAATGAATGATTTCGCCGCTCCTCCATTAAATGAGTTTGTGTCACTGCGCTCAGACAATGGAAGGAGAACTAGAACGTCTAATAGAGGGGACTGTGTAGTACAGCACAGATCCACTGAGTTTGGCACATCCGTTTTTTCAGTTAGAGCCACCAAGTCTTGGAACTTAGTACCAAGCGAGATAAGAGAGTGGAACACCTTTGCTGGTTTTCAATGTAAGATGAAGTCATGGCTGAAATCAACCCAAGCATGTACCCATCATGCATAGATTGTTTTCTTAATGTTGTGATGTCCTGTTTTCCTGGTGTCTTACTGTTGTGTTGTTGTTGTTGTTGTTGTTGTGGTGTCCTAAATGTTGTGATTTAATTGTTCGTATTGTGTTGTTGTGTTTTACTGTTGTGAAATTGTGTTATTGTTTTTATACTTCAGTGTGAGGTTCCCCATCTTGACAGAGATGTAATACTCTGTTTCCTGCCCAGGGACTACAGATGAAAATGAGCTTATAGCTAAATCTGGTACTGCTTATGTGCTGTACATTGTCCCTGTTCAATAAACAAATAAAAAAAAAATAGAATCATGGTTGCGTTCCGAATCGCATACTTTCTACTATATAGTATGTAGAAAAAAGATTTAGGATGTCCCGATTCTTGTGGCCAGATTTAGGATGGTTAGAAGTACCCGGATGTCCTATTTCATGCGGCCAAGATTGTTAGTGTTGAAAAGTGCATCCTATTTGGGCGATTCTCACCCACAATCCAGTGCGCACGTGAAGTGACGTCACATCGACGAAGCCTCCATATGAAAACAAACGGGGATGCGACGGATATAAAAGCAAGAGGCAAGATCAAGGCGCAATGTTATGAGGAAATAAGAGAGTAAAGTATGTCCCACTACTATGCCTACTGCATTCTAACTAGATTCTTTTTATCGTCGTATGTAGAATAGAAAAAAAGGAGTATGCGATTCGGAACGCAACCTATGTTTTTATGAGCAAAAGCTGAATGCTTGTCTCGAAGCTAGCTCGGAAGCTACCGGCTAAAAATACCACACAAATCAGTGAAAAAAATATCTTCAAAGTTGACTTCCACACTATTAAGTTCCAATCCTTTGTCCTGTTAAAAACGAGGCATTTCCAGACTGGTGTGGGTAATAGAATTATGTTTTTATGAGCAAAAGCTGAATGCTTCCAAACTAAATACTATACATCAGTCAGGCAAAAATACCAATAAAAATTTCTTCAGTTTCACTGTTTGAAAAAACCACAAGTATATCTGTTGTGTTATTAAAAACGAGGATAGATGTGTGGTTAAGATAAATTAGTGGAGTATGAGCAAAAGCATTCTGGTTGGGTATATAACATTCAGGTGTAAGTACTATGGGCATCTTGTGTAGGGGGAAAGAAATGGTAGGAAAATTTTCCATCGGATCTTGGGGCCGTGGACCAATAAGAAATGGGGGGGGGTGGGGTTATCATAGACTACTGCTAATGTGGGGGGGAAGCATGGACATATAAAGAAAATATGGGGATGTGGCTGTGCAGTTTATGACGTCATAAACCGCGAGAATTCTGAACGGAGTATATTGGGGGGAGGGGTGGGGGTTTCAGAAAGGGGGAGAGTGAGAAAAGGAGAGATTGTTATTTTTTTTGATATTTTGGTACTCTAGGTACACCGTGGACCCATGGATATGTTAGAACACATTTAGAAAGTGCATTTAGCATAATATGTGACCTTTAAGTTCATTTTTTTTCATTTAACTTTTATTTATCCTCGAGAGACCAATTGAGGGGTGACCCTCCTCATTTACAATGACGTCAAGTTCAAAACAAATTCAAAGAAAAAACAACAATACATAAACAATATTCAATGCAAAAACATCAGATACACAACAACAGGTGAAGAGAGAAAAAAACAATTGAAACATTTACATAGTGGTGAAGAGTGGCAGCAATTAAAATTAAATGGGTGAAAGTACAATATAGCCTAATTAAAACAGTTACAGGTAGAGTTTGGCAGATTTAAGATAGTTTGTTTAAATTGGTTAAAGGATATGAAGGTATTTAGTTTAATTTGTTGCTGTAAGTTGTTCCAGGAGTCGGGGGCACTGAAGCTAAAAGCTTTCTTTCCCAGCTCAGACCAGGCTTGTGGGACATAAAGCATAAGCATGTCAGTAAATGGTAAATGGTAAATGGACTTGTATAGCGCTATATCTCCGTTTATCACAGACTCAAAGCGCTTTACATTGTTTTTTGTACACACTCACCCAGTCACACACACATTCATACACCGATAGCAGCAGCTACCACACAGGGTAGGCTTAGCACTAGGGTGCTAAGCTAACTAAGCTAACTATCGGGAGCAATTCGGGGTTCAGTGTCTTGCCCAGGGACACTTCGACATGTGGCGGGGAGACGGGGATCGAACCTCCGACCCTGCACACCAGAGGCGACCTCCCTACCCACTTCGCCACTGCCGCCCCAAGTGGAGTGGGTCTGATAAAGCCCATCTGAAATTTGCAGCATTTCTGTTAAATAACAAGGAAGCTTCCCGGTCAAGGCTTTGTAAATAAAAATGTGCCAATGTGCGTCACGTCTCTCTTTAAGGGAGGACCACCCAATCTTTTCATATAAAAGACAATGGCGTGTGTCATAAGCATCTCCTGTGATGAACCTTAAAGCAGAGTGAAAAACAGAGTCCAGGAGTTTAAGACATGAATCTGATGCATGCCGGTAAACCACATCACCGTAATCAAGGACAGACATGAAAAGTATCGCCTGGCTGGGCTGACTTAAGGTGGAGCAGCCAAATATCGCCTAAACTAATAAATATTGTTACTACACTCAACAAAAATATAAACGCAACACTTTTGTTTTTGCTCCCATTTTTCATGAGATGGACTTCAAGATCTAAAATTCATTCCAGATACACAATATTACCATTTCTCTCAAATATTGTTCACAAATCTGTCTAAATGTGTGATAGTGAGCACTTCTGCTTTGCTGAGATAATCCATCCCACCTCACAGGTGTGCCACATCAAGATGCTGATCTGACATCATGATTAGTGCACAGGTGTACCTTAGACTGTCCACAATAAAAGGCCACACTGAAATGTGCATTTTTTTGAGTCTGGGGACTCAGAACCAGTCAGTATCTGGTGTGACCACCATTTGCCTCATGCAGTGCAACACATCTTCTTCGCATAGAGTTTATCAGATTGTCAATTGTGGCCTGTGGAATGTTGGTCCACTCCTCTTCAATGGCTGTGCGAAGTTTCTGGATATTAGTGGGAAGTGGTGCACGCTGTCGTATACGCCGGCCAAGCACATCCCAAACATACTCAATGGGTGACATGTCCGGTGAGTATGCTGGCCATGCAAGAACTGGGACATTTTCAGCTTCCAAGAATTGTGTACAGATCCTTGCAACATGGGGCCGTGCATTATCTTGCTGAAACGTGAGGTGATGTTCATGGATGTATGGCACAATGGGCCTCAGGATCTCATCACGGTATCTCTGTGCATTCAAAATGCCATCAATAAAATGCACCTGTGTTCTTCGTCCATAACAGATGCCGGCCCATACCATAACCCCACCACCACCATGGGCCACTCGATCCACAACATTGACATCAGCAAAGCGCTCCCCCACACAACGCCACACACGCTGTCTGCCATCTGCCCTGAACAATGTAAACCGAGATTCATCCGTGAAGAGAACACCTCTCCAACGTGCCAGACACCATCGAATGTGAGCATTTGCCCACTCAAGTCTGTTACGGCGACGAGCTGGAGTCAGGTCAAGACCCCGATGAGGACGACGAGCATGCAGTTGAGCTTCCCTGAGACGGTTTCTGACAGTTTGTGCAGAAATTGTTTGGTTATGCAAACCAATTGTTTCAGCAGCTGTCTCAATGGCTGGTCTCAGACAATCTTGGAGGTGAACCTGCTGGATGTGGAGGTCCTGGGCTGGTGTGGTTACACATGGTCTGCGGTTGTGAGGCCGGTTGGATGTACTGCCATATTCTCTGAAACGCCTTTGGAGACGGCTTATGGTGGAGAAATGAACATTCAATGCACGAGCAACAGATCTGGTTGACATTCCTGCTGTCAGCATGCCAATTGCACGCTCCCTCAATGCTTGTAGCATCTGTGGCATTTTGCTGTGAGACAAAATTGCACATTTCAGGGTGGCCTTTTATTGTGGACAGTCTAAGGCACACCTGTGCACTAATCATGATGTCAGATCAGCATCTTGATGTGGCACACTTGTGAGGTGGGATGGATTATCTCAGCAAAGCAGAAGTGCTCACTATCACACATTTAGACAGATTTGTGAACAATGTTTGAGAGAAATGGTAATATTGTGTATCTGGAATGAATTTTAGATCTTTAAGTCCATCTCATGAAAAATGGGAGCAAAAACAAAAGTGTTTAGTTTATATTTTTGTTGAGTGTAAATACAGGCAATGTGTTGTGTGATTTTCGTAAGTAGCCTACAGTAGACCTAGATTCTACGCTCCGGTCGCCACTAACTGTAATACACGATTGCCGATACACATTAACGTCATAAGCATTGCTGCTGGCTGAGCCAGAGACACTGGACTGACAGGAGGAGATTGAACGTTACCGGTTAACGATGTAGACGGCTGTTATTCTGCCGACGGTCCAGCTGCTGTAGAAAAGCTTGATAGCTTTGGCAGCTTTGATATCAAGTCCTGCCTTTAGTACTTCTTTTTGTTTTGTGAGCCGCTCTCGTATGTTCGCTTCATTTTGGTATAGTTAGGTTTATCTCGTCTCTCTCTATCGTTTCCCGCTATTTACTTTTTGGATTTTACGCCGTGTGAAGCGTCATGAGTGTGATGCGTAATGGAATAGTCCATATTGCAGACTGAAGGGGGTGCACGGTTGGCAGAAAGGCCGTCAAAACGAGGGAACATCCCGATGATACTAATGTGAAGAGATTTTTTTTAAAAAAAAAAAAAAATAAATAAATATGGGGCAAAATATAAAGAGGGCATTTTGGGGGCCCCAAAGGGGCTTATGAGGCCCCCGGGCTCCAGGCATTTGCCTGGTTTGCCTCAATGGATGGCCCGCCTCTGCTCACAGGTGCAGCACGGTGAGAAATACTACTCGCAATGTCTACAGAACAGCATCCGCCAACAGAAAAGCTTCATCTAGTCATGACTTTGCATTGCTGCATAACACTCAACAACCCTACCACCATCAGATGTATTTATTTATTTATTGCACCAAGCACCTTATGGGTTATGGGGAGTCTATGGGGTATTTATGACATATAGGAGTAGTTACCATGTGTAAAATACTGGGTTGATTGATTCATGGAGATCAGATTAATTATGTAAATGTAAATTGGTGGACAACTAAAACGTTTTGCCTGTTTGTGTTTGCTCTGACAACGTTTCGTTGTTACCTGTAACAATGACAAAATAAAACTGAACTGAACTGGACATAAAGAGCAATCAGTCTTTCAAGCTAAAAACGTGAGCGAGTGTTGAAAACTTGCGAGCGCCTAGAGAGGGTCATGCTGCGCTCATCACTCTCAGCTTGGTGAGATAAAAATGCGCCCTTGCAATGAAGCTTGTCCGCTCGCGGAAGCTGTTCTATGCACATGTGTGCAAGTTTTTATAAAAAATAAACAACGGACTTAAACTGAAACAGCATCCACAAGCAGGAAAAGCTTCATTCACTCATGACATAAAGAGCGATCAGCCTGTCATACTTCAAATGTGACGTACTACACCAGGGGGCGGCAGCAAACCTTTCGTTCTTATTCGATCTGGTTACTGACATTTTCGTCGGAACCGGTGCCTTACTAGTACCGGGTTTCGGTACCCAACCCTAGTTATGGCCAATGTATGATAAGCCCCTCCTTTTGCAAAGATATTTCGAGTCATAGCAGCCATGTTTTTTTTTTTTTTAATTTGATCCCATTGATGATTTATGATAGAAATGTGAAGCTCCATCCCATGATGCTGTAGCCTAATTTGGTGTAGATTGGGTCAAATTTGAAAAAGATGTCAGGTGCCTGTTTACCAGTTTATACTAATAAGAACAGTACCTTCACATTTGAGAATGGCTTTTTTGTAGAGGACTATCTGCTGGACCCGTGTGGCGAGTCTCAAGTCAATAGGACTTACTGTTTCTTCACAGTTCAGTTTCTAAAACTGTATTTTTCTTCTGTAAATTATATCCACCATGCAGCTCATTTCTTGGGGCTTGAGCCCTTAAAAAAATATAAGATAAAAATACGTTTAATGCCTTTCCTTCCAGAACTGTCTCAATTTCTCTGTAAGCCATATACAGGTCCTTCTCATATAATTAGCATATTGTGATAAAGTTGATTATTTTCCATAATGTAATGATAATAATTGAACTTTCATATATTTTAGATTCATTACACACCAACTGAAATATTTCAGGTCTTTTGTTGTTTTAATACTGATGATTTTGGCATACAGCTCATGAAAACCCCAAATTCCTATCTCAAAAAACTTGCATATCATGAAAAGGTACTCTAAACGAGCTCTTAACCTAATCATCTGGATCAACTAATTAACTCTAAACACCTGCAAAAGATTCCTGAGGCTTTTAAAAACTCCCAGCCTGGTTCATTACTCAAAACCACAATTATGGGTAAGACTGCAGACCTGACTGCTGTCCAGAAGGCCATCATTGACACCCTCAAGCAAGAGGGTAAGACACAGAAATAAATTTCTGTGTGTACACTCTGTTCCCAGAGTGCTGTATCAAGGCACCTCAGTGGGAAGTCTGTGGGAAGGAAAATGTGTGGCAGGAAACGCTGCACAACCAGAAGAGGTGACCGGACCCTGAGGAGGATTGTGGAGAAGGGCCGATTCCAGACCTTGGGGGACCTGCGGAAGCAGTGGACTGAGTCTGGAGTAGAAACATCCAGAGCCACTGTGCACAGGCGTGTGCAGGAAATAGGCTACAGGTGCCGCATTCCCCAGGTCAAGACACTTTTGAACCAGAAACAGCGGCAGAAGCGCCTGACCTGGGCTACAGAGAAGCAGCACTGGACTGTTGCTCAGTGGTCCAAAGCACTTTTTTCGGATGAAAGCAAATTTTGCATGTCATTCGGAATCAAGGTGCCAGAGTCTGGAGGAAGACTGGGGAGAAGGAAATGCCAAAATGCCTGAAGTCCAGTGTCAAGTACCCACAGTCAGTGATGGTCTGGGGTGCCATGTCAGCTGCTGGTGTTGGTCCACTGTGTTTTATCAAAGGCAGGGTCAATGCAGCTAGCTATCAGGAGATTTTGGAGCACTTCATGCTTCCATCTGCTGAAAAGCTTTATGGAGATGAAGATATCATTTTTCAACAAGACCTGGCACCTGCTCACAGTGCCAAAACCACTGGTAAGTAGTTTACTGACCATGGTATTACTGTGCTCAATTGGCCTGCCAACTCTCCTGACCTGAACCCCATAGAGAATCTGTGGGATATTGTGAAGAGGAAGTTGAGAGACACCAGACCCAACACTGTGGATGATCTTAAGGCCGCTATCGAAGCATCCTGGGCCTCCATAACACCTTAGCAGTGCCACAGGCTGATTGCCTCCATGCCACGCCGCATTGAAGCAGTCATTTCTGCGAAAGGATTCCCGACCAAGTATTGAGTTCATAACTGAACATAATTATTTGAAGGTTGACTTTTTTGTATTAAAAACACTTTTCTTTTATTGGTCGGATGAAATATGCTAATTTTTTGAGATAGGAATTTTTGGTTTTTCTTTACTTTTTTGCCAAAATCATCCATATTAAAACAATAAAAGGCTTGAACTACTTCAGTTGTGTGTAATGAATCTAAAATATATGAAAGTCTAATGTTTATCAGTACATTACAGAAAATATTGAACTTTATCACAATATGCTAATTATATGAGAAGGACCTGTATCTGTGAATGGATTAACTGGAAGCTTCCATACCAATGCCATGTGTGTACACAGTAAACAGACCGTATCAGTTTAAAAACAGACATTCGATGATTGTGCAAATGGTACCGTCACCAAGAAGACTGGCTCTGTGTGCCAACATCTTAACTGAGTTTTATATAGTATACCACAAGGTCAGATAAAGTGGTTTTCCCTTGGTTTAACATTATGGCAAGCAATCTGTATTTTAACTATGGTCGTAATATGCTAAGCGCCCATTTTAAGCAGATGTTCTGGAAAATGCTGCAGCAAAGCAACTGCACGCTTTCATTCAGGAAAAACATATTTTTGAGACATTTCAATCTGGTTTATGAAAACAACACCGAAACAGCCCTTGTGAAAGTCTCCAATGATTTATTGATTTCAGCTGATGCAGGTCATGTTTTAATTCTTGCTCTCCTCAATTTAAGCGCAGCGTTCAACACTATTGATCATGATATCCTACAAGATCATCCGTCTACTTGTATGGGTTTAAGTGAGACTGCTCTGAAATGGTTCTCTTCCTATTTGGAAAACGGACGTTTCTGTGTAGGCATTGCTTATGCCGGTGTGAGTACCAGATATGCTCGGCTGCCAGATAAACTCGGGTTACACAATGATGACGCACTTCCTGTACTACACGAGATCCACTTCTTTCTTACGAATCTATTGCAAACTGCAATCTATTATAATATTATCATTCACAATATAAACATTACAATAAAGAAACATGTAGAAAGAAAGTACGTGTAGTTTCCGGAAAAAGTAGATAAGCTATCGTTCGGAATAGCAAGGGATTGTGGAATATGTAATGATTGTCCCAAAGATCACGCGGCGTTACAAGAGATCTCGCGAGAGCGTTCAATACAGCCCGAACATGAAACTTTTTTCTCTGTTTTATTTGATAAAAGGCGAATGCCAAACTTGTAAGCTTAATGTTGGTTTTAAAACAGTAAATAAATGTTTGCTTCAGGAAAAGGTAGGGAAAACTGTTTTTTTGAAGTTTATTTGAATATAATTTACAGGAAGTGCGTCATCATTGTGCAACCCAAGCTTATCTGGCAGCCGAGCATATCTGGTACTCACACCGGATCAGCAACATCAAATATTATGCTTAAAATATTGGGGTTAACAAACTCTGGGATGTTGGGTTAGTCAAATCTGAGCGTGTTCACTCTGGGTTGAGCGCGTGCTTAAAAGCCATCGTCAATGGATCGCTGATAACATGATTCACCAAGGAAACAGGAGAAACAAATGCTTGGTCCTCCCACTTGTCAAAAAATAATTAAAAAACTTCTCCACTTGTCCCGCTAGTGTGAGAAATATTAATGAATGTACACTAGGCCTATATATGGTATTATCTCATTACACTTCCGTATGAGAAGCAATATTTTAAAAAGTTACACATATCAGCAGCAGCAAATGTATGAACAACTGGCACCACATTGCTGACAGTGTTTTATATACCCTGTAGGCATGCGGTTCTATAACCTTGTCGCAGCGTAACGTGACAACAAACCCAGTCTGTTCCCTCAAACAACCTAGTGAGCAGGTTAGACTCATGGTGTCTGGTGCCCCTGTAACAGACTCCGAGTTGCGCTGAACCTGCTTCCTGAAACGGAATACCCAGAGTTTCCACTAACTCAGAGCGAACACACTCTTGAGTTGCCTCTAAACCCTCTTCCTGAAACAGGCCCCTGGGCTGGGTCCAATACTTTTATTCTATTAACATGCTCGCTCTGGGCCACCTCATAAGCAGACATAACATAATTTTCCAATTTTACGCGGACAATACCCAGTTATATTTAAGTTTTGACCCTGCAATGTCCCTCCAATACATTGCCAACCTGCGCAACTGCTTTGATAACTTTTACAATAATATACAATTTGCTGAGTATACACTGTTTAAAGGTAGGGTAAGCTATCTCCAGCGAACGTTTCTTTATGTTAATACTTATCGCAGCAATAGTTGACACTCAGAGTGACTGGCCGGGCCATTCCCCCAATCCGGGAAGTTCTAAGTGAGGTTTGTAGAAACATATCCAGCTGCTGGCTCTGAGCCAGGCTTTCAGCTTGATCACGCTAATCATGTGCCTGTCCATGCTCCAACCTGGCAACCACACGCTCCCCGAGAGCTGTCAATCAAAGTCCAGTGGCTCCACCCCCAAAGTGTGAATAGCCTTGTTTGAGTAGGAGCCGTCTGGCTCAGACCTGCACAATTATGACGCAAGTCTTAACTTTCCACCCGCATAAGATAGAAATAACTCCACGAGCGAGCGGAAGCTGCTTATTGGGAGAGCGAGAGCAGATATCTGCTCGTGTGAAATCATACATTCCCTCGTGAATCTCTTTGTTGTGTGCGGCTGATTTATAACCTTAATAACAACAGTCAGTGCCTCTGTTTCACCGCCGTTCACACGACCTGCAGCAAAGATGAAACCTCGCGTTGCGAGCATGGTTACCAGTTTAGCAGGGTTGCCGCGGATCTTGAAAAGCATTAAAAGTCATTACATTTAAGTTTCAATATTCAAGGCCTTAAATGTCTTAAAAAGTCTGGAATTATTGGGTGGGCGGCATTAAATTTAATCGGGGGCAGAATTAATGAGCTCGCCTTATTTGTTTCATTCTAGTTTTATAGTTTAATTGTTAGATTTCTATGTTTTTATTTTATCGGTGTTTTATAGCCTATACTTCAAAGATATCCGGCAAGTCCGACACATACGCTAGAGGCAGTACGGCCGTGTGAGGCTGAGTACCGCATTTAAAACGTAGAAGAAGAATGTGTGTTCCCTGCTTTCGAATTTGAAGTCGGCCGCGGTAGAGCCAAAAAGGAGAGAACGTCCCAGCGAAATGCATGCCCAGCTATTATAAATTCGGTGAGAGGTGGAGGGCTGGCTTTTTTCACCCCGCGACCACACACTGCCGCTGCTTGTAAGTGCGCAACCACCCGTCCGCTGATATAGGTAGGCTACTGTCGCAAATCACACAACACGTTGATTGTGTTTAGTAAACAATGTTTATGTATCTATATTTATAAATAGCTGCTCATCAGACGTTCATTCAGCTCATTCAGGTCGCGTTGACTTGGCGTGAGCTCATGGAGTGAGACGCGGGTCTCTTTCTGTCACTTTCTTTCTCTCCACACTGCACTCCCTTTCTGACAGCTAGATAAAAACTATTGCCGATCCTCCCATCAATCGCAGATAGTAGCCTACGTTTCCTTTGCCAATCGGTACAACTCGCCTGCAACAATACTGTATGAAGAACAAATTACTTTGCGCAAATTACCGCAGGTCTCGTGAGCATGGATGTAAATCTACAGTTGGCCAACATACGATTTTGAAATTGCAAAAACCTCCCTTGACCTGTGGAACCAATTTTTAAATAGTTTCTGCCATAAATTATGAAAAATAAAGTTAATGGACTAAGTTTGTTATTTATTGAATAAGGAATTAAAGTATGAGGAACATTCGGATTATTTTTCCCCCAAAATATCCCATTTTTAATTTAGCTTAATTAAAATATTGTATGCTGCACCTAACACATATTTTCTAAATTGATTAAACTCTTCTTGTTACTCGATTAATCAGTAGGCTAAATGTAAACCAATTGATACAGTTCTGTAATTGGTTGAAAAGGTGGTAATGATTGGTTTTCAGGTTGCCTTTACAGTGATCTCTTACACTGTGTGCAAATTTTTTAGGCAAGTTGTATTTTTGAGGATTAATTGTATTATTGAACAACTACAGTGCTCTCGGTCAATCCAAAATGTTAAAGAACCTAAACCTGAATGTTTACGAAAGTAAAGGTGAGATTTTGTCTTTCTTACAAGAATATATATATGTTTTGCTATTATTAGGCAACTATTATGCAGAATTATTCTGCAACTAAATAAAAAAACGAAAATGTTCCCATCTCACTTGTTTATTTTCATCTGTTACAGTGAGAATAATAAAACAACTCAACATTTACAAATAAAAATGTCCGACATATAAAAAAAAAAAAATAATCAGTGACCAATATAGCAATAAATCAGTGACCAATATAGCCACCCTTCTTTTCAATAACTGTCACAAGCCTTCCGTTCATGGAGTCTGTCAGTTTCTTGATCTGTTGACGATCAACTTTTTGTGCAGCAGCAACCACAGCCTCCCAGACACTGTTCCGAGAGGTGTACTGATTTCCTTCACTGTAAATATCCCGTTTAAGCAGGGCCCACAGGTTCTCAATAGGGTTTAGGTCAGGTGAGGAAGGGGGTCATGTCATTATTTTTTCATCCTTAAGGCCTTTACTGGCTAGCCATGCAATTGAGTACTTCGATGCATGTGATGGAGCATTGTCCTGCATACAAATCATGGTCTTCTTGAAAGATGCAGACCTTTTACTGTACCACTGTAGAAAGTATCTTCTAGAAACTGGCAGTAGGTTTGGGAGTTGATTTTGAGGCCATCTTCAACCCGAAAAGGTCCAACTAGCTCATCTTTAAAGATACTAATAGTTCCCTCAAAAGATCAGCTAGTTGGACCTTTTCGTTTTTTATTTTCTGTAATTAGACAGCAGTTGTTAGCTAAAGTGCATTGAATATTTGGTAGTCAGATTTAATGCAACCCTTTACGGAGTATAGTGTAGTTTGTCGATTTCTGTTACCGCGGTATTGGTATTATTTTTTCATTTTAGAGGTCTTAAAAAGGTCTTAAATGTCTTTAAATTTGAACTTTAAAAATGTGCAGATACCATGCAGTGAAGGCATGAGAGGCAACAACGGTTTACTAATGTGGAGTGTTGTTGAGTGTTACCTGCCACTTCCTGTGTCCGTCCTTTCAAATTAAATTCTGGCATGATAGAGCCATAGGTTGTGATTCATTTTGACAAGGCGCAGCTCCTAGTATAATTATTTTAGTTTATCAATTTTGGGCACAATTTTATTTAGTTAAAAATTAAGTTGTACAGAAATCCATCATGCAGGTACAATGAATGGAGTAAAATAGTTTATATTTAGCTTCTAGGGGATGCAATGAGGTCAGATGACTAAACACCTCATTTGTCTGCAAAGATGTGTTATTTAACAGAAATGTAGCACAAGGAAAAGTTAAAGCAGTGCTCTGTTGATTTGATTTTGTGTAAAGTTTTGGTACAATATTTTGATTTATATTTTTCTTTGTGGAAATGCATTGACTTCAGGTTAATACTGAGGATACATTTTGTAATGCCAAGATTTGTACATTAGCATGAATATTGCAAAGTCGATCACATGGATATGAAAGCGCTGTTATGTTTACGTGACAGTCCAATACAAATATTTTAATCACTAAAATGACTGAATAATCGTGGTAAAATATTGTGACATCAATATTGACCTAAATAATCGTGACAATCATTTGCCATCACCGTGCAGCCCTACTGTGTTTAAAACCAGACTTTTTTCCCGTGTGCACACATGACTGACTCCTGTGTTTAAAACCAGACTTTTTTCCCGTGTGCACACATGACTGACTCGTAGCGTAGTATGCCTTTAATTAGCTTGTCATATAATAAAAATTAATTTAAAAAAAAGCTCTGATGTCATAATATACCTTTGCCACCTTTATTTGGGAGGCAGTTTTAGAATAGTGAAGCTTAATTTAAAGTAGAGTATCTGGTAGCTAAGCTCACCACACTCTCCACATTTTTCAAAATATTCTTATTTTATTGCAGGATAATTTCATTGAATAGTAAATCACTGTATAGCGTTTGTGTGGGTTTCTCAACTGCCCTACAAGATACTATGTGGTAGGAGTAGCTTGTTTATACAGGAAATCAATAAATGTGACACAGTGCGCTGGACTCTTTTACCACCCCCATCACCCCAACCCTTAGTTGGGTAAATGTGTAACAATGAGTAAGTCTGTGAAGTAGGCATAACCTTATATAATGTTACAACAGACCTGTGTTGGATTTTAACAACATTACATCTGGGGGCTATTGCACAAAGCTAAGATAAGGGATTAAGCCGGGATATTTTGGTTATCCTGATCTACTTAAGCCATTGATGACTATGGCAATCTAGGATGCATGTCCTAATGCCTGAGGGTTTTCTGAAAAAATAATACGAATTGTCAACGTCTACCAAAACCTTAATATCTAAGCCTGTGTAGCACATAGAAACATGAGATTAAATACATTTAAAAAGGTAAGGTTCACAGGTTTTATTTAAAGATGCTCCCTTCGCGCTTACAAACCAACACATTTTTCAAAAAATTGTCAAAATTAGATGGGGGAGAAAAAAAGAATAAATAATATAAAATATTTAAAAATAATGTGCTAAATGAGGTTATAATCCTGCTTCCTTTAAGCATGGATAGTAGTGACTGAGTGTGCAGTGGAGAGAGAAAGATAGACAGATAGAGGAAGGAAGAGATAGCTTTATATTATAATTTTGTTCAGTTATCACTGGCACCATAAATCCGACTTCCCAGTACAACTGGAACGCTGACTGACTCCCACTGTCAGGAGCCAATCAGCTGGTCCAAACGGCTGTATACCACGGAGATGGAAACAAAACTGAAATTTAACTATCACCTGGCTGGGCTGAATTTGAGTTGGAGCAGCAAAATATAGCCTAAATTCATAAATATTGTTAATAAATATATGCATTGTGTATCAGCTCGACTCGACTCAACTCGCATTTTTGGCGTTTCAACCGCAATTTCATGGTACCTGGTAGCGGCTGCTTTTTTGACTATTGTCTGGCCAATCAGTGGCCGGCCGTCTGCCGACGCTTCTGATTGGCCAGAGACTACCGGCTTCATTCTGTTGTTTATTCTCCCCAACTCTCCGGGACTTTTAAGCAGTGGTGGGCCAGCAGGGCCTTCTCTGCTGGCCCTGTCAAAATCCAAATAATATTTTTTTTTTTTGTTTAAAATTATATTAATTTGT
The DNA here is from genome assembly GCA_026929865.2 of Hyperoplus lanceolatus. Classification (NCBI taxonomy): domain Eukaryota; kingdom Metazoa; phylum Chordata; class Actinopteri; order Uranoscopiformes; family Ammodytidae; genus Hyperoplus; species Hyperoplus lanceolatus. The sequence goes on from CM049408.1 coordinate 1,340,410, forward strand.
GTTTAAATGTGTATGAATTTAATAAAAAAATGTCAGTACGTTACAATAATAATTACAATTTTTTTGGAATATAGTTATTTTTTGTGAGGCTGTGCTGGATTTCCCAGGCATATCTCATCTAAACGCATCACAGCTATGTGGAGCAGCGGGACCTGCACTAGAAGTATAGAGCTGTTAAGCGGAAATGCCTTACTTCCAGGACATGGGACCTCTCGGCTCGAAAAATTACAACGATAGTCATTGGAAATAAATGTATTATTTTCTGGTCCCCGTCATGAAATGCCTTCGATTACACATATGTTTCGTATGGATTTAGATGGTATTTTTTCGTGCAAAGAATGGAACAATTTAGCGAGCAGAAGCTGGATACGGTCAGGTTTTGTGCAGAGCGCTTTTGTGGACTACAGCTCTTCGCTGCTCTTGACACTTATGATATACGTCACCACCACTCGCACCCGCTTAGCTCAGAAACATGGCTGTGTCTTTAATGCACTTTACCGCCTTCTTTCAATAACAAGACAAAAGTCTTCAGCGTGGCGAAAACCACTACACAAGTGGACATGTGGAGAGTTTCAATTTCTCGAGTGGGGAGATTGTTGGCGTTGTCCACGCCAGCCATTAGCATTAGCACTGTCAGTCGAGAAGTGGAGGGAATGTGTTGAGGTGACGTCACAGAGGCGACAAGACTTGTAGTTGTTCTCGTAACATTTTTTCAAAAGCCGTTAGACAAATAATCATACAACATACCGTCAAACTCTTCACATGAAAAAGGATCATTTAGACCCATACAAAACATATACAGTCATATGAAAAAGTTTGGGAACCCCTCTCAGCCAGCATTATAATTGACTCTGCTTTCACAAAAAAAATACAAAAGTGGTATGTCTTTAATTTACCAGGAACAGCTAAGTACTGGAATGTTTTTCAAACAAAGATTTTTTGAAAAGCAGTATTTGGTTGTATGAAATAAAATAAAATGTGAAAAACTGGCTGTGCAAAAATATAGGAACCCTTGTGGTTTTGTTGATTTTAATGCCTGTAACAGCATGTAAAACTGATGACTTTAAACACAAAGTTGGTTGGATTATGTTGTTAAGCCTTGAACCTCATAGAAATGTCTGTTTAATCATGAGAAAATGTATTTTAGGTGCCTAAATGCAAGTTGCACTTCTCTTTGACTCTCTGCTGAATATCTGCTCATATCCTGAATATCTGCTCATATCCTACTCCTGACCTCCTTCTCAACTCTTTTCTGGTGCGGGCTTTTTTGGGGGCATCCTCACCTGCTGGAGTTCGCTCACGCTCACTTAATTCCAATGAGGAAGAACGAACCGCGGGGTGGACCAAACCATTTTTTAAGAAGGGGCCAAGGGGGTTATTGAAATTATTAAAATTTGAATACTGTATGACTTGTGGCTTTGTTTTAATTCGGAATCATTCGTATGATTATATATTAGTTCACTGTATGCATAATAATTTTGTCATAGATTCTACTGGGGGCTGTGTGGGCCCTAGCTGGCTGTGGGCCCTTATAATCGTCATAACCTTTACCCCCTATACGACGGCCCTGGGCACAGTACATGTTGGCATTCATGGTTCCCTCAATAGCTCTCCAGTGCTGCACTGCAAAAAAGGGTGGACTGAATATAAGATATAAGCACTAAATTTGAGGAGAATCTACTTAAAACTAGTCAAATTATCTTTCCATGCAGCGAGTAAATTTTACTTGATAAGAAATCTTAAAGTAAGATTTTCAAATCTTGAAATAAGTAGTATTTAAAGTGTTAAAAATAAGCTGAAAATGCTTAGTTTTAGATTCACATACTTGAAATTGAACTAAATACAGCCCAATAATAAGGGAAATATACTAAATATAAGCAAATACAGTGATGAAAATGCTTAGTTTTAGATTAATTTACTTGAAATTGAACTTCATAAGTCCAATAATAAAGGGAAATATACTAAATATAAGCAAATACAGTGATAAAAATTAGATGAAAATGCTTAGTTTTAGATTTATTTACTTTCAAAAGAACGGAATATACTAAATAATCCCCCCCTAATTGTAGCAATTACAGATTGAATAAAAATTATATTTAAAGTAAAAAATACTAAGTTTAAGTATATTAAGTTGTCTCATCTTAAAACTAGACCCAAAACCTTAAAACCAGTACTTATTTCTTGACTGACATACTGAAACCACAGCCAGGACTGCATGATTAACATCAGGGCTGTAAGCTTATTTTTTAAAGTGGTAGCACTGGTGCTAGCAAGCAAAACAATTCAGTAGCACAAAAATAAATTTGGTAGCACACAAAGTATGATCGAAAACTTGCATGACCCTAACCCTTGCATTTAGCTCTAATTACCTTTGAGCATGTCATCTTGGTTTTATTTGAGATTCTCAATGAATATGATATCCTAGTGTGCAGTAATAATTGTAGAAAAATGAATAGGGGTGCACTGATTGCAATTTAGACAAACGAGTCTAACCTGCCAATGGCAATTTTTTTGCTGATTCAGAATTATTTCCCCCCCCATAGAACTATAAAAAGTAATGTCTATACCTATATATTTTTATTAACATATCATTATTATATTAGGCTAATAATAACAAACATTTTTAGAACATTTCATTCTTTTAATGAAAACCATACTTAAAACATTGAACATATAGCCTATTAAATAAATTAGTAAACATAGTTATACAATTTAGGCCAAGTTAAATAGGTTGTGTCAATCTTTGTTTAAATCATAGATAGTTACTGCTGTTGACTGCTTTCTTTATAGGTCCATGGTTAATTGCAGGGCTGTGAAGCGCTAACTTCCTGTTCTTACCTGCTTCAAAATAAGAGTCAACTCGCATTTGGCTAGTAACCGAATTTTATTGTGAAAGCGCACAGGAAATGTTCTGTTTGCACACACACTAACTTGACTGCGTTAATGTAAAGAGAGCCGTCTCCTTCCTGTTTTAACCGTTGGTGAAGTTAGACGCCATAATCGCCGCACAAGCACAGATCCCGAGCACACATCTTTCACCAGCCAAAGTGGAGGGTAGACTTAATAACTTACTCGCCTAAGACTAGATTCACCCGCATTTGGACAGTGTTAATGTAGAGCCCTCTAAGCAGTATTTTTGCATAGCTCCTCTGTGTCTCAAACAGAGAGCATCTGCTCATTAGCACTGGTGCGACTGGACTTGTATTCATCATCGCACGTGATCAATTTCAGTAGCAAATGCGATCAAAACTGTCGCATTGTACAGCCCTGAACATCCACATTTATTTAAACACTGTCAGGGTTCCATCATAATAAAATCCAACAAATGTTCCGGTAAGTCCTTTTTGACCCATGACACCAACATTTGACAACGTTGTAAATCAAATGTGTTATACACTGTACGTGTGAAATCATATACAACTAATACGTCACAAAATGCTCAGGTATGTCAGAAAATACAAAAAATAACTTTTAAGGATGTGTGGGACCTCTGCTACATGTATTTTTTAGAAACTCTTTTTAGACTCGGGACAACTTGTGTTAAGTTATGAACAATACAAGCTAAACAAGCTAAAACACAGCAAAATCCTTCTAACCATTCATATTACTTTTCAATGAATGAGTTCCATTCATCTATTGCTTTTTTATATGCGCCAGTTGCGTCTTGATCATGGATGGCATCACAAATGACCACGGTCTGAATGACAGAGAGGACCGTTGCAACACATTTTGGGTGTGTCAAGTGCAAAGTGTAGTAGTATGCCATTAACACCAAAATTCCTTCCCAAAAATCCTCCTGGGGGAGGTTGCACACTGGCCTGTTTCCCACGGCAACAACGCAGGTCGTTCCATCAAAAAGCAGCACCGGGGAGGAGATAGGCCGCTTCTCCAGGTAGAGTCCAGGGTCCTCGCCAGGCTGGAACAGAATGATAGGGACAATATGGTGGAGTGTTAACATGCTGTGCATCAACTGCTTAAGAGAGTATGTTCACTGAACAGTCATTGATTAATTGATCAGGTTGCAACAAATGAATGGCATCAAGTGTAATAACAGAATGCTCAAACTGATGCATGTTGAAACAGAAGAAATTAACATTAATTACTTAAGTTGAGGACTGAACTTTGTTGAAATTTAAAATGTATGAACTGTGAGCATGAATATTGCTATGTTAGGGGTGCACAAAATGCACTGTGAGCAAATGAAGGAAACATTACAGTGGCTGGTAAAGGACCAACAAAATTCTCACCTTGAGGATATGACAGAGAGCCTCAGTGGCATTTCCAAGCCGCTTTGGTGGTGGAGTTTGTGAGGGGAAAAGCAATGGGAGTGCATTGAAGAGGGCGATAGAGAAATCCACTGTGGAACAGAGAAATTGCATTTAATGGAATGGTTTGAACAGATGACAACATTTGGTATAGAACAGCAACTTACCTCCACGCACATCCAAGGGAAAAGGTGGTTTCAGGGCTTTCTTCCACACGCCATAGAACTGCACCTTAGCACAAAAGGCTGCCCATCTCCCTTTCATTTCCTCTATGTATTTGCGGTTGGTGCTATCAACGATGCGGCGCAGCTCATCCATTACCTGGGACAACATTTTGCTAAGTTATTCAACCACTGACCAAGCTTAAAAAAAGGCAGCATAGACAGACAACAGCAAATCATACAAGCCAAAGTAGTTAAAAAAAAAACAAAAAAAACAAAAACTTAAATTTCGAATGTCTTTAAAACATGGGTATGCCTCAAAGATTTTTTGGGGTCGGTCTTCTTCCCTTGTAACATCTGCATCAATGAGAGCACGTCTGGCCTGAAACTCAAGGTCCAATAGTTGAGCTACATCACTGAAGTTGGGTCTTGCATTGGGCTTCTTGTACATGTTGCTCAAAGTTCGGTAGTGCCTCGCCTGCATCTTCAGACTGTCTTTGCGTGCTAAAATTGATAACACAGGAAAAGGGGAGTCAGACAAAGACATTTCAAAGTAAACACTTTTACACTGACAGAGAAGAGCAATCAAAGTCCATTTATATGATTAAATTACAAGACAATTATATTAGAAAGTAATTGTAGTCAATATTAGGCATAGCAAGGGTTAAATAAAACACTGGAGAACTTCCAAATATGTAACCATTAACTGTACAGGAGAATGGATTATTAGAATCAGTTTTATTTTCTTACACATCATCTTTTATCGTACTGCTTTATCTTTAAAAGTATGTTTCCCTATTTGTAACTAGTTCCCCCACTAGATTTTGCAAAATCCATATAAAGTACACTATCAGAAGTAATATTTTTACCAAACTCAAGTGTTAAGGTAATAAAAGCTTCAGTAAAGCAATTTCTTAATTAAGTATTAAATTGACAAATTGCAAATTTACTTTATTCATTTCATTAGCCCTAATACAAAATAAATGCATAATGATGCACAACTTAGGTTAAATGCATGTTGAAATGCTTGTTAGTAAAATAATGGGTCAAATCAAGTTCAGTTAGACCAAAAAGTAATTTGTTTAAACATTATTCACATCAATGTAGACAATGACTGAGCCGATGGATATATTTTTGGAAGTAATTTAATCTAAAAATCAAGATATATCATAGATAGCAGGCTGAAAGGGGGCAAAGAGCGAAGACGGGCTTACCATCATCTGCAAATGTAGTTGGTGAAGCTGTCACAGTCCTGGATGTAGTTGGTGAAGCTGTCACAGTCCTGGATGTAGTTGGTGAAGCTGTCACAGTCCTGGATGTAGTTGGTGAAGCTGGTACAGTCCTGGATAATGTGGATGATAACGATGAAGCCAGGTTGCTATTGTTGGGCTTCCTTTGCACATTGGAGGGTAGCTGGAGTGGGGAAGCTTTTTGTGGGAAAAATAATTGAAAAAAATTAAATTTAAGTAGGGGAAGGTGGGGTGATTTGTGCAACTTTTTACTCAAAGTGATTTTAAAGTGAGGCCTTGACAGTTATGTCTCCAACTCAAATATGTACATATATTTCAGGATGTTGTGCATCCCTGGCAATAAAAACTTTGGATCTGGAATAAACTGTTTAAGAAATATAGCTTTCGGAAAAAAGTTGTCTTGTCGCACAAATCACCCCACGTAGTGGGGTGATTTGTGCGTCATTGTGTCACAATGACAAAGTCACCATCATCATCTTTCTGGCCATCTGAACTCTCATCAGTGGTGTCGTTAAGTGGAATTGAGATGTCACCTCTCCTGAGCTACTGTAGACTATCACTTTCTTTTGGTGACCAGCGTATACAGCCATGCCACTGGCACAACTCTCAGAAATGTACTTTGCACTAGTTGCTCCGTGCTTGTGGAACCAACTGCCACCTGACAAATGTGATTCCCCCTACATTTCTGCCTTTAAATCAAGGCTCAAAACCCATATGTACACCCTGGTGTTTCCTCCCCATTAACCTCTGCACTACTTACTTACCTCTGCACTACTATCTGTGTTTATGTGGATGTATGGGCTTTACGTCTTTTATTTTGGTTATTGTTATTTTACCTTCATTGTTTACCTACTGAATGCACTATGTACAGCACTTTGGACAGTGCAAACTGTCATAAATGTGCTTTTATAAATACATTTTACTTACTTACTTACTTATAACTCACCCAGGCCCTTGCGCACAAATCACCCCATCCCCAGAATTTTGGATAATAGGCATGATGCAGCAATTTAGGGTTGACATTGTGCTAACTATATAGACTCAAAGTGTAGCATACCAAAGCACTAAAACATGTGTCAAATGTTTTCAAACGTGTCTATAATTGTTCAGACACAATAATCAAAAAACCTTGATCATGGAAATTTTACTTTGAAAGGCAAAACACAGTTTTTTGAGCTTAAATGTGCTTATATCTTATTCCTTGTGTCTCCCTTCTTTACAGGATGAGTCAAATGGATGGCTCTTCTTAAATATGTGGTCACATTTCCAATTTCTTCCACGGTTTTCTAGAAACAAGGGGTTTTGCAACTTCCAAAATGCACAAATCACCCCACCTTCCCCTATTTGAAAACTAACAGGGAAGCACATTAATGCAGTCTCAATCCATGTTTTATGGATGTAGAGAAACTAGTACGGTCGGTGATTGCACACTTTTACTTTTTCCAACTTTAAGAACATACCTGCACTGGAGTTGTCCTCGCTGAGGTCATCGTTGCTCTCAAATAGTATGGTGTCAGCACCGGAACCACTTGTGTCGCCGCTTGTCTCACCACTTGCATCACAGCTTATGTCTCCATGTGTCTCCGTCGACCTGAACAGAGTCTTCTTGGCCGAGCCTCGTTGCGGCATGGAGCTCTGCCTCTTCTTTGGGGACCTCATATTTTGAAGTCGCTTGTACAGTTTGGTGTAGATGGTAACCTGTGGTTAAAAAAAAATGCTTAAGTTGTTGTCTTGGATCCCACTCATAACGCTTGTTTTTTTATTAAAGAGAAACAAATCACTTACATATGGCATATTAGTGTTAGCATCACGTAACATGGGGTAATAGCTGACAATTTTCTGTGCCATTGCTCTTATCTCAACTTTGGAGGGGTATTTTACTTCTTCTCCCATGGGACTAGCACGCAGGATCGCAACTGTGACTGTGTTCCGGATGAGTCTGCAGCAGAGCTCCTTAGAAAGCTTACAGTCCTTCTCCTTTTCATTGCGGAGCAATGCAAAGTACTGACTGCGCACCATATCCAGCTCTGAATCCGTGTACAACACATACTCTGGTGGGTCTGGCATTTTCAAGGTTTTGTCAGCCGTTTTGGATATGGAAGTGGGAGCTTGAGGCTGGCATGCTGGGATGGGACTAGTTGAGGGTAAAATTCAACTTCCACTTCCACACGTGATGTCATCTTTGTCAGTAGTGCTGTCACACTATTACAATTGTTGGGGATAAATAAATATAAAAATACAATTAAAAACATTGATCATGAGAACATTTGCACAGTGTGAAAATACAATACAATTATATTAGAAAGTAATTGTAGTCAATATTAGGCATAGCAATAAAACACTGGAGAACTTCCAAATATGTAACCATTAACTGGACAGGAGAATGGATTATTAGAATCAGTTTCTTTTCTTACACATAATCTTTTATCGTAAATCCCATCCTATGTGTATGTACCTTTTCATTGATAAAATCCCAAAGCCTCTTTCTTCGGAGAAAATTCTCTGGGCCAGGAAAAAGATCTTTCAGGTCATCCCGGCTAAGGGTTTTCAAAGCCTCCTCATCAATGCCGGCGGCTGTAATTGATAAAACATATCTTATTTCAGATGAGACATTTTCGAGCTTCCAGTCACATGATGAGTTACAATATATGTATATTAGCCAGGTTGTGGTTGCATGTTGTGAGCACATATACATACGTCTGTTTCATATAAACACCTAGTCCAATTAGAAGGCAAGACAAGATAATGTCTTTAATAAACTTGTTTTAGCTATATTTTGTCCTTGATGTAACTAACTCCACTTTGTATTTCACTCCATCACATTGTAAAGGCAAATATATGAATTGTTTTCGTGAACATGGTTAACCGTGACATCATTACATGGTCGCCTGTAAACACAGTTGACATGAACTATGCTTCTGTACACTAACACACACACACTGAACATAGCCTAATGGCTTACTACATGTCCATGTTTAAGCATGTTGAACAGGTGATACAAAGTATGGGCGTTTAACTCAAGGCATGTCAACTGGGAAACTGGAATATTTAGGTTATTGCTCATCTACCTGGCTGTGACTGGAGCACTACGGCGACTCCCAGTGTGTGTGTGCGTGCGTGCGCTTCTGTCTGTAGCGTCTGACACACACAGGCATAAGCGCACACACACAAAGTGAGGGACAGACCGATTCTAAAGACTAGCTTTTATAAACCCCCAATATTTATTTATATGTAAAACTGATGAATGCGTGTCTCCAGAACATATTTCAAACTTTAATAAAGGTGTTTCGTTTAATTGATTTTCCCTAAACCGTTGCAACGGTGAATGTTGCAGGTTATGGTCTGATAGCAATAGCTCCGGTTAGAATGAAGACTCGGTAGGCAACTTGTGGGATTCTCCTCACGGTACTTTTATTACAAATTGACCATATCAAGCCAGGTCTCTACGGCACTATACACTCTTAACAAGGATGTGTCAAAATTAACACAACCCGTGTTAATTTTCTACACATCAATGAGTTGAATTTGGGACAACACTTGTGTTAATTTTGACACATTAAGTGTGTAAAGGATTTAACACAATGTCTGTGTAAAATAGATTAACACAGATGTGTTATAATGTGTAAATATTTGACACAGTTATGTGTTTAAGTGAAATAATGTGCAAATATTAACACATAGATGTGTTTTGAAAAATTACAGTAATCAGAAATGTCAATCAACCATAAACAAACATGTGAATGTACACAAAGGGTATAATATAATGAATAAATAAAATGCCACCATATTTATTTTAAGAAATTTATTTTTCTTCACATTTTGAATTCATAACACACAAAACTACAAAAGTACAACTTTTAGTAAAATATCTCGTTTGCCGTTGACATTTAGACAACGTTTAATTTTCAATTTATAACACAAAACATCAGGACTACAAAAGTTTACATCTTGGGTTGATATACATCTCATTTCCCTTAAAAGTATAGAAATCTAGTGGTCTAAAATCAGACAAAATCCAAGGCTTTTGTCCCACTTTAAACTCATCAACTCTTAACAGAATAAGCATGAAAGTGGTCATCAAAACAGACACATTAACAAACTGTGCGGCTAGAGCGATGCCTTTTCTATACCTGTGGGAGATATCTACTATTTTTTTTAAATTCCTACTCAAGACATACTTCAGAAGAAAATTTTTCTGTTGCGATTGTGCTAGCAGTTTAGCTAACCAGAATTTAGACAATTCAACCATCATCAGTGCTGAAACTGAAGTATTTTGAAGATAAGTACTTGTAAAGGCAACATAAATCTATAGGTCACAGAGCTGGCACCACAAAATGACATGGATTAGTCAAACAATCACTAACAGCTAATTCTGTTCAGTATATTTCCATACTTAAGACAATTACAATTATATTTTGCAATGAGAAAAAGGAGGTTTTGTATTTGGTATCTCACATAAGTACAGATGTAAAGATGCATTATTACTGTGATGGTGCTCACTTTGCCAGTCATAACCTGTACTAAAGACATCCAAATGCACTACAGATTCAACTCTACTTTGACAATTTGGAAACCACCAATCCGGGGTCACAAACAAATATTCATAAAACAGGGGCTGTATATTTCTCATAAAAAACCTGCCACTTCAGTACAATTCAAGCAAAGAAAAACATACCGGCACAAAGTTCAGTAAGTATGACATTGCCTAATTCACATCGGCTTGAGGCTGCAGCACCCCTTCCTGAAGCCATTGGTGAAAGCAGGTGTGTCAGAATTTGCAGCATACAGTGGCTCATCTATAACAAAACAAATACACAGGCAAAAGGTTTGTACAGTTAGAATTATTACATTTAATGTATCATTAATAAAAGTACAACAAACTAGGGCAGGAAGAAAGTCATAAAATCTAATTTAGCTACCATCATTCTATTTTCCAGTTTGATCTAACAGCGAGGACACTCCACCCTTCTCCAAAATAGCAATGCGTTTCAGTTTTGGGATAGTGGAGGACTCCCATCTCCGGATGAACAGCTCTTCCTTCCCATCGAACAATCTTCCGAACTCTACATCTAGCTGGCATACAAAAACCACAAGTAGTTTTACTGATTAATACAATGCGGTTTATATTTAATGAAATGTAAAATGTATTTTATTATGCAACACAATGCTGTATAATGATAGGAGATACTTTGATTTAGAATATATATTTAAAAAACTTAGCCTTCAACTTACAATTCATGATCCTCTACAAGATCACAGACACTTCCTTCGACAAGCTTCTTTCTGCTGTTGGTGGACAGTGTGCCTGTCAGTTGATGTTCAGTCAGTATGTCTGTAGCCTTATATTCCAGAATGTATTTCAGCTGAACAGCAAGGTCCTTCTACAAAATACAAAAACAAATCCCTCAGTGACAGGAAACAGGGTGCACACTTCACATGTGGATTATCTCAGCTAAAGTATGCTATCTTAAACATTGTTTTTGTGGAAATCTCTCAAAATGGTCACCTTTTCGTCTTCAACGGGTGGAGCTTGAAACTCCAACTCACTGTGGGGGCTCTTACTGCAAAAAAAGAAAAAAGTATCATTACATAGTGTACAGAAGAATTTCAGAGCAACAAATCAATGTTATTTTCTATAATTTCGACAGATCTTAATACATTTGCAAGAGGGTGGTGGCAAAACCCAAAACAGTAGCCGAATAATATTTAATAATGGCACATTATGGTCAGAAACAGTCAGACATTTATTTTTTGATTACCCATTTTCAAAAGGTTAATAAGTATTACATCTGGCCTACTCCAAATATATTTCCCACACCAATAATCTGATCCAATAGCAGGTAAGATTAGGAAAAAAAATAAAAAATTACATCCCCTTTGAAGCTTTGAACATTGCTCCATTTCGGACGCTAATGTGCATTCAAGAAGAACACGCAAAAACCGGTTCAAACCAGAAAGGCACAGCACCAGTCAATTACAACATTAACTGCTCCGCCAAAATAAAACTCCACTTGGTTTACAGATGAAAGTTCAAGTCAACTTTGTATCAGTCTTTAATTTTCATATTGACCGTTTCAAAGGCGTTGCTATTTGCTAGAACCTGCTATTTAGCCTGCTAGGTATCATTTCCAATTCATTAATATAGAGGCAGTCACGTTAGCAGTACGGCTTTATGTCGGCCGAAAGTGACTCGCCTGAGGTATGCTAGACAGCCGTGTTACTTAGTTTGTCCGCCGAAAAATACCAACCGAAATACAAGTCTCCCGTTTGTCTAAAACAACAAGTCATTGCTAGCTAAAGCTAAGTGGTTCACGGTTCATTACACAGCCATTAGCCGTTTGTGGCAAACGGGCACACATAGTCGGGCCAAGTCGACATTTTGGTTAATAATCGCATTTGCCTCACTTCCAAACATCATATGGCTACGACTGATAACGTTAAATACAAAACTAACAGTTTAAATTCAGTTTTACCTGTTCATCAGTTCTGCTGCCTCGATAATTCCAGAAGACGTCTCTGCCTCTGCCAACTGCCAACTGCCAAGCGGGACAAACTGCTGCGGGTGGGAGCCGTTTAAATTTTGCGCAATCTGATTGGCCAATAATTTAACACATTCCAGTGTGTTGAAAGGGGTTGCCGACTGCAACACATTATGTGCATAAAACGACACAAAATGTGCTATTTTGCGTCTTACACATTTATTGTGTAAAAAAATAACACATCTTTATTTAGAGTGTATATATTAAGCATACATGCGTTCAGGAACATAGTCCAATAATCCTGCCTACACCAACTCATTACAATTTAAAGAATATATAACTGAGACTTCACTCAAACTGCAGAGTTAGCAGAGCGGAGGAGCACATGCACGTCTTCTTCTTCATGTTCAACATTACATTACACAACAGACAAAGGAGGCGCCACCTAGTGGCGCTAGATGTTATAAAACTGATTGTTACAACATGTACACGTGCACTACCATTTGTATGGATATATATTAGATATATAATAAAAAGTAATATAATTAGTTAACATGAATATAAAACATGATTTACCTTCCAAAACCGACAATATAGTGCCATCGAACTCCATCTTAGGTTACCGGGCCTCTCCGGCTCACTTTCCATGCACGCGTGCGTACCTGAAAAAATACAGAGCCAAAGGATGCTAACGTTAGCAGAAGCGGACAAAGGCTAATGATAGCTAGCTTGTGACCAGCCGCCTTCATGCATTACAGTGCGGCTACTTGTGTTAACCGCGGTTTTATCTTTGAATAAAAAGGTGTTTCTGGGTTAAGTAGGGTAAGTACTTACCTTGAATGTTTGTTCACTGCTGAAAGACTGCACCACGAGTTGTTCAGCCTTTTGTTTCAAAGCGGGAAACCACCGGAAATCGCCTCTTTATATGTCCACGCCTCAACCACTCCAGGCCTAGGCGCAAATGACTGACACCAGTAACTGAGCATGCGCAGAAAATACTAAAAAAATACATACAATATTAAAACTACGTTTTAAAATATCACATTGAGCCTTATAATCGGTTGATTTAAATGTATGTAATTTAGTATAAAGATAGTAATTAGAAAAATAAATACCTTTTCCTTCCCATCATGCATCCGCTGTTAAACACAAGAGAAGAAGAAGTGTTTGGCAACCGCCAAAAAACAAAACGAAGAAGAAGAAGTTGACGAAAGGCAGAGGGTTCATCATGGCTACTTGGAGATGCATGATATGTGTGGTCTTTGTTGCTTTAAGTGTAAAGGTGCTTCTTAGCCACATAAATTCATTTCATAGTCGTAGTCCGGACTTTTGGGTTTACTGTGGAATTGATGGCTGTGACCAGGACTTCGGAGTTTACAACTCGTTCTTTCGCCATATTAAACGGACGCACCCCCTGTATTTGACGACTGCGTGCCCGCCAAGCGAATGGAGAGCGAACCCCACATCCCACTCTTTGGGGTTGCAGAACTTTGGTCTGGCGTTTTTTTCCAACAGTATCACTGATGAAATAGCCAGCATTGCGGAAACACCGCCTGTTCTACCTCTGTCTGCAGCAACCAGCACTGAAGTACCGCCTGACCCATCTCAGCATGAAACACAGCAGCCTCAGGTTGTTGACTGCCCTGTCCACGTAAGTGTCAAACTAACTTAACATTACAATGTATTTTGACCTCTGTTACCTAAGTAAATTCATTCTAACTAATTTAGCTATTTCTAAATTAATTTTGATGCTACAAAGTGCAGAACAAAGGCAACACAAAATGGAATAGAACACAGCAACATTTTGGATTATAACAGTTTCACAAAGAAATACACAAAAAACAATGTAATAACAGATAGTGTCTGCAGAGAGACATCATGAGTTTGAAAGTAATAAGCAAAATTGGGAATGGAATGGGACTTTTTCCAAAAAATCATTGATTTAAAATTTGGAGTCACCAAATGATCTTGTAAATTTTTTATTTATTTTTTTAACAATAAGTTACAACAAACAGCTTTGGTTTAAGTCAAACAAAATTATTGTGTTTGTCTCCTAGATTATGAAAAAAATGCTTCTTATTATTATTCTCCAAAGGAAGAACCTGATATTGCCAGATCTGCAGCTTTTGCAGTCAGTGTTCGCGAAGAGTGCCACTTGTCACAGGTAAGTTTGTTCTATTGGACCAGGATGTTACACAATATTGTATTTGTTTATAATGGCAGTCCCTTTGTGTGCTTAAAGTGATAATCTATCATAATATGTTAGTCTCAAAAACCACTTCTCCTATGATCAGTTCATCTCATACCATCCATACACCCAACCACAGCATGTGGAAGTTTATATTCACTTTTGTTTAAGAATCAATCATTTATCAATGTTAACGTAGCACCGAACATATTTCCTGCTGAGCGAGTCATGTCATGCCTCTGGCTGAGAGTAATCGAGTATATATCTAATTCTTTTTTTTAAATTAAAGTAAAAAAAAAAACTGCAACTTTAGAACAATTTCTAAATATGTTCGGTGCCCATACGTTAACGTTGACAAAATTATCAATTCTTGAACGAAATTGAATATGAACTTCCACAAGCTGTGGTTGGGTGTATGGATGGTATGAGATGAACTGATCATAGGTGAGGTGATTTTTGAGACAAACATAGTTTATGTCATGGCCTTTAGTTGTGTATTGTGGACTTCGTGGATGGATTTATAGTGCAGGAAAAAATAATATAAATTTCAAATATTTTCACAGAGAACCGTCAACAATGTCATCTCAGGGGTGCAACAATACCCACCTGTTCTCCTGGTATCAAACTCTCCTCCTGCCCCCTGGATCCCATCCCCTCTATCCTTGTCAAAGCCTGTCTCCCTAATCTCACCCCGCTCATCACTGACATTTTAAACTCCTCCCTCACCTCTGGTACGGTACCCCCTTCTTTCAAGCTTGCTGCCATCACACCCATCCTCAAAAAGCCCAGCCTGGACCCTGAAAACCCGACAACTTCCGGCCTATATCAAACCTCCCATTTCTCTCCAAATTACTTGAACGCTCTGTCGCCATCCAGCTCAAACACCATCTCCACTCAAACCAACTGTATGAAACATTTCAATCCGGCTTTCAAACTCACCACAGCACAGAAACAGCACTACTCAAAGTAACCAATGACCTCCTGCTTGCATCTGACTCTGGCTCACTCACCATTCTCCTCCTCCTCGACCTCAGCGCCGCCTTTGACACCATCAACCACACCATACTCCTCAATCGTCTGCAATCATCCATTGGCATCACTGGCTCCGCACTTTCCTGGTTCAGATCATACCTCACAGACAGATTCCACTTCATTTCCATCAATAACTGCAAATCCACAACCACTCCAGTCACACATGGTGTCCCCCAAGGTTCCGTTCTGGGTCCCCTTCTGTTTATCCTCTACATTCTTCCCCTTGGCCACATCATACACCACTACGGACTACAATTTCACTGCCACGCCGACGATACCCAGCTTTACATCTCCACAGCAACCATCACTCCTGCCATTCTCTCTACCCTCACAACCTGTCTCACTGCAATAAAAACCTGGATGAACAATAACTTTCTCAAACTCAACTGCAATAAATCAGAAATCATCATCATTGGCCCCAAATCCCGCCTCCCCTCCACCCAAGACTTTTCACTATGCATTGACGGACACACAGTCACTCCCTCCCCCCTGGTGCGGAACTTTGGAGTCCTCCTTGATCCCACTCTCTCCTTCAAATCCCACATCAAGAACATCACAAAAGTATCTTTCTTCCACCTCCGTAACATTGCACGCCTCAGACCCACTCTCTCCCAGATCATCTGACACCAACCTTCTGACCCCCATCACAAGATCAGAGCACCGCACCACAGGAGACAGAGCTTTTGCCATTGCTGCCCCAACCCTCTGGAACTCCCTCCTCATAAACATCCGAAATGCAGACTCAATCAACTCATTCAAAAGCCAACTCAAAAGTCACCTCTTCAAGAAAGCTTATGACCCCTGACCCACCCACACCACACCTGACTATTCCAGACCCCATCATAAAATGTATCTTGCGTTCCGTTGCTTTTGTTTCTTTTTTTTGTTTTTTGTTTCTTTTCTTATGTAGGCCTATTGTATATTCTATGTCATGTAAAGCGTCTTTGAGTGACCTCCAAAAAAGCGCTATATAAATTTTATCAATTATTATTATTATTATTGGGTAAGCTGAGAGAGAGAATGAGAAGGGTGTTTGAAGAGAATCCCGACACGACCACTCGGCTTCAAGATGCGGCTTTGGCCACGTTTGAGAAGTTCACAGATCCTTTCTCCACAACTGCATATGGACAGAATAGGGCCATTCGGGAACTATTCAATCCAGTTGACCCAGAGGAAGTAGTAGTGTCCCAGAAGATTTGTTGGGTAAAGATCGTTCACGGGTCATGTCCATAAGAAACAAAGTGTTTTACTACATAC
The DNA here is from genome assembly GCA_026929865.2 of Hyperoplus lanceolatus. Taxonomy (NCBI): domain Eukaryota; kingdom Metazoa; phylum Chordata; class Actinopteri; order Uranoscopiformes; family Ammodytidae; genus Hyperoplus; species Hyperoplus lanceolatus. Next base: position 1,357,042 of record CM049408.1, read on the forward strand.
CCCTAATTCAAAGTCTTAAGCAATTATTGACCAATTCCAGAATCTTTACCATGTTGAACACTTTACCACAAAGGAGCACAGAGGGATTCTTCTATGATTTTAGTGATGGGGCCCTCTTTACCTCTCACCCTTTATATTCTCAAAGGCCGAATGCATTGCAAATAATACTATACACAGATGAAATCCAAATATGTAATCCCTTGGGCTCCTATGCTTCTGCAAATAAATTGCTTATGTTTTATTATAGTTTAGGTAATATTGATCCAAAATATAGGTCTAGGTTGGCTTCAATACGACTCCTTGCTATTGCAAATGCAAAAGATATTTCAGAGAGTGGTGTTGATGTTGTACTAAATAGAATTCTTGAGGATCTGACACAGCTTTACAATGGTGTAAGGTTTGAAACACAAAATGGTGAAACTGAGTTGTTTGGTGCTGTGATAGCCGTATGTGGAGACACACTTGCCCAACACGAGCTTGCTGGCTTTAAGGAGGGGGTCGGTTTTGCTCATAGCACATGTAGACACTGTGAATGTGACTTTGAAGATATGCAACGTTTTTTTGACGAGAATAGTTTTGTTAAAAGAACCATGGAGAACCACATCAGTCAGTGTCTTGAAATAGACAAAGCAAGCACAGATGTCTTGAAAGCATCCCTCAAAACAACTTATGGAATTAACAGAAGAAGCAGACTAGTTGATGTTCCTGCATTTGATCTGATCAGACAAACTCCCCAGGACATAATGCATGTTCTCTTCGAAGGTGTCGCACCAATGGAAGTTAAGCTTGTATTAAAACACCTTATTCTGTTAGGAAAAATAGATTTACATGAGTTTAACGCAGCCATTAAAAACTTTCCTTACTCACCTCTTGATATACGGGACAAACCTTGTCCTATCAGTGTCAACACTCTAGCAGCTAATGACAACAAATTGAAACAGACTTGTGGGCAGATGTTTATAATTTTAAACATATTACCTTTTCTTTTGAGTGGTGTGGACAATGAGTATGTTAAATTTATTATGAAGTTAATTGAGATAGTACAAATAGTCCTGGCTCCCACTATTTCTTTACAAACTGTATTGTTGCTCAAAAGTATAATTGAGCAACACCTGTATCAGTTCAAACAACTTTTCCCAGAAGCCAATGTAATACCCAAGCAGCATTACATGTTGCATCTTCCTAGTCAAATCATATCCTTTGGTCCTTTAATAAGGAGTATGTACATTCGCTGAGGCAAAGCATTCCTATTTTAAGCAATGGGCCTCTAAGTTAAATTTTAAAAAATGTGTGTAAATCACTAGCAAACCACAATCAGAGTTTCTTGAATGTTGTCAGAATGACATAGGTTTTGAGCATCCAATTTTTGCAAATGAAAGAGAATCAGGGCCTGTGTCAGCTGTTACAAATACTGAATATATTTAAAGAAAAGTCAGAGATTTCTTGGGATTGGATGTCATGCAGTCTATTGTCTCAGTGAAATGGTTTATCCTCAATGGCAATAAGTACATCAGTCGGAAGTCTATGATTATTGCTCATGTGAATGACACTCTCCCTGTGTTTGGACTGATTAAGGATATCTTTGTGATTGATTCCACTGTTGTTGCGTTTGAGTTCCAGCGCTATGAAACTTTGAATTGTAATCAAGAATTATTGGCATATGAAGTGGCAGTTCCCACTCTTGCCCAGGCTACAGAATTTGTACATGAGCTCATTGATTACACTTCATACTTTTCTGTTAGTTTCAGAGAAAGTGAGTTTGTGCCAATAAAATACAGTATTTGTAATATCATTGCCAATAGACATCAGCCTGAGGATTAGGGATACACATGTATTGGTTGATCAACTGATCTCAGCAGTCAACAAAAAAAATGCTATGAATCATCAGTCAGTGCGTTTACATGCAGACTCATAATCGGATAACTAAACGAATAAGACCTCAACAGGACTTTTAAACTGCATGTAAACACCTTTATCCGATCTACTTCGGACACAAATCGGCACAATAACGGACAAGAGAAGTCGGATAAGAACACCTAGATAATTCGTTCATTGTCGGCTTTCTCTCTGCATGTATACAGGGATCGGATATCGCATATCGGACTTCTCGTTCTGTGCTTGTGTGCCTGCACGTGATAGGCTACACCATGGGTTATTGACGGAAGGGAACCGGACGTGGCTCTAAAACCACTTGTTGAAAGCATGGTTGAAAGGGCTACAGCGCCACCTAACATAGTGGAGACAGCCATGCATCGGACATTTATCCGATTTCTGAAAGGCCATGCATACTCAGACAAGTGACACGGTCCGTTCGAGTGTCTTGTTCGATATATGTGATAATCCAATCTAGTTGTGCCATGGAAACACACTGAGTGTCAGTATAGCTGATGTGTATCTGTTTTTCACACACAATTTAATGGTCCCATGTTCTCGGAATGCGTTTCTTTTTTTTTTATGTTTTTTTTCAAAACCACACTCATATCTTATTGCAGTGTCAAAAGTTAACAGCTGTTTCTGAAGAGAATTCTTTATTTGGCTGAAGAAGTCCTTACCTTTTGACACATTTGTTTTATCTGAGAAATTGTCAGCCGTGTGGTAATGTAACACTGTCTCTGACACATGCAGAAGATGTTCATTTTTGCATCACCATTTTCATTTTCACTGGAAAACTTAAAATGATGTGATGTGATTTTTATCACATTTATATAAATAAACATTTTTTCTTTCATCTGTATTTGTGTTTTTTTTTTATGGTTTTTCCCTCACCATTGCTGTTTTCGTGATCTGATACACAACTACTTTGCCATAAAGGGTTTGATCAAAAGGGGGGGTCGCCGACATACTATTTAAAGTATCATAGCATATCATGTGAAAAACCGACAAAAAATGTAAATAATACAGAATCAGCTATCTCAATATTTTAAACACCAAAATAGGATCATTGTTGAACATCTGTTGCATCTTAAATCTGTAATTGTATCATATGTTGTATAGTTTCTTTGTTTCAACATGTTTGAAGTCATTGATGCCTTTTATGTGATTCTTAAATCAAGCAACATTCAAGTTGTAGTGAATAACTCTTAAAATCAGCTAAATTAGTTCTCAACTTGTTTCAAGATTCAGTGATTCTTAAAACAAGTTGAGAACTAATTTAGCTGATTTTAAGAGTTATTCAATCCGCTTTAAGATTCCTAGACTAAACCAGATATAAAAGATATTTTATACTCAATTTAAGATTATACTGTAAAATGACTAACTCAAAATAAGTAAATACATTTTAAAACAAGGCAAATTATCTATGATGTCTAATTATAAGATTTGAAATCTAGGCAAGTGCCAGATTATTTGCAGTGTGGCAGCACTCATTCAGCCCCAGAAAATGACACTCCCACCACCATGCTTGACTGTAGTCATGCCACACTTGTCTTTGTACTCGCCATGACGTATCATGGTGAACTTCCAGTGACCAGTATGAGAGAGTGTGAGAGCGATAAATCCAAATTTAACACACCTGAGATGTTGTAACACTAACGAATCACATGACACTGGGGAGGGAATATGGCTAATTGGGCCCAATTTGGAAATTTTACCTTAGGGGTGTACTGACTTTTGTTCCAAGCTGTTTCTACATTAATGGCTGTGAGTTGAGTTAGTTTGAGGCAACAGTAAATTTACACTGTTATACAAGCTGTACAGTGACTATATAATAATGTAAAATATATAATTAATTATGTGCAGAAATGTGAGGGGTGTACTCACTTTTGTGAGATACTGTATATACTGTGTGTGTATATATATATATACACTCAACAAAAATATAAACGCAACACTTTTGTTTTTGCTCCCATTTTTCATGAGATGGACTTAAAGATCTAAAATTCATTCCAGATACACAATTGTACCATTTCTCTCAAACATTGTTCACAAATCTGTCTAAATGTGTGATAGTGAGCACTTCTGCTTTGCTGAGATAATCCATCCCACCTCACAGGTGTGCCTCATCAAGATGCTGATCTGACATCATGATTAGTGCACAGGTGTGCCTTAGACTGTCCACAATAAAAGGCCACCCTGAAATGTGCATTGTTTTGCTTTATTGGGGGTCTGGGGACTCAGAACCAGTCAGTATCTGGTGTGACCACCATTTGCCTCATGCAGTGCAACACATCTTCTTTGCATAGAGTTTATCAGATTGTCAATTGTGGCCTGTGGAATGTTGGTCCACTCCTCTTCAATGGCTGTGCGAAGTTGCTGGAGACGGCTTATGGTGGAGAAATGAACATTCAATGCACGAGCAACAGATCTGGTTGACATTCCTGCTGTCAGCATGCCAATTGCACGCTCCCTCAATGCTTGTGGCATCTGTGGCATTTTGCTGTGAGACAAAACTGCACAATTCAGGGTGGCCTTTTATTGTGGACAGTCTAAGGCACACCTGTGCACTAATCATGATGTCAGATCAGCATCTTGATGTGGCACACCTGTGAGGTGGGATGGATTATCTCAGCAAAGCAGAAGTGCTCACTATCACACATTTAGACAGATTTGTGAACAATGTTTGAGAGAAATGGTACAATTGTGTATCTGGAATGAATTTTAGATCTTTAAGTCCATCTCATGAAAAATGGGAGCAAAAACAAAAGTGTTGCGTTTATATTTTTGTTGTGTATATATATATATATATAATTATTTTCGTGCATATTCCAGTGCTGCGGCCCGCTGCCAGAGTTACACAGTGCTGAAAGCTGGCAAGAGGCTAAAGCCTAAATATCAATTGACCCTATGTTCACTTTCACTGACACAGACACAATGAGAAGATTGCATGAAGAAGGTCAACTCCTGCCCGCTGTCCCCTGGGTGTTAGCACATTAAGGCCAGGACACACCGGCCCGATAATCGCCGTCGTAGAGTTTTGAGGGGACGGAGACACGAATTTGTTTGGTGTGTGCCATGAAAACATGTTCAATCGGCGGCGGACAGTCTTTCAGTTTGAGCAATTTGATTTGTGGAGGGCTAGCGAATCAGTGAAGCCCGGAAGTGTGGCGGGTAGCACAAACAGCTAACAACAGTTAGCCATCGTTTTAATGTGTTTGTTTGTTTCGTTCAGCGAGTACTCACATGCATCAACCCTTGTTGACTGCTCGACACCATGCTCAACACTCTTTGCTAAAAATGGTGCTCTTTATGGTCCATAAATATAAATACGTATTTCTATCTATGTTTATGGTCTAGAGAGCCGTCCCATCATTTCCGGCTTCCGTATTTTTTCGGGCCACAATACAGATTAGCGCCGCCTGCTGTTATGGAGACATTATGTCCCGCGCAAGCGCAGAGCGTACGGAAAGGCAACAGTTGGTTTAGTGTGTTCTTTGCACTTTTTCGGCCGCGACGGGAAGACTGGAGCTCCCTGAATCGGCAGTCACCATTTTCGGGTAGTCGGACTGGTGTGTCCTGGCCTTTAAACATTCACAATATTCAACCCAGTCGCCAGAGAAAAACTTTGTCAGGGTACTCTTCTGCAAGTGAGGAATATGTAGGCCTATCTGCGTTCATTGGCCGAAAAACGTATCATATGAACATGCATATGAACTAGTGGACATCGAGCCCGTATCACTTGACACGAGACGAGCCTATAGCGGCAGCGCTTCTGAGCTTTTAATGGCTGCCATGAATGCCTGTTTTAGTGGGAATTATGAGCTAAAAAGAGCATAGATCGTTGTGTGATGATGTTTTAATGAAATTTCTAACGAGAACTTTGTCCTTTATTTTCATAATCTTGATACAGGGAATCCAAATGATCTGTCTGAAGTCTGATAGTTGTCAAGAAATTTTCGGTACAGAAATTTGCACACCGGGGAAGATAGGCTATATAACCAACAGCGAATCTGTCACAACTTCAGCCAGTATTTAGTTTCTTTTCATATGTCTGTTTTCCTGGTTTACTTTCTACTCATGTCACTTCAGACTTGGCCACTCCCTCCTGCTCTGCACTCCCGGTTAATTACATTCACCTGGCCTGCCCCACACTCACCTGCTCCTCATCAGTTAATCAGCCCCAGTATATATTTCAGTTCAGTTCCATCAGTCAGTGCCAGATTGTGCTTAGTGTCTTCACCCAGCTTTCCAGCCTTCTGAGTTTATTCCTTATCATTCTGATCCTGCCTGCCTGTTCCCGTTTTTTACCTTGGACTTTCCTTTTTGCCTGCCCCACTGGACTTGTTTGCCACGCTGTGTTACTACCTGGTTTGTCATCCACTTTTCATTAAATCTGTTTTTGAATCTAAACTGTTTCCTTTGGAAACCTGACAGTATCACAATTTAAACACACAACATGGACGTTGCCTTGATAACTCAACAATACGATGGGTTAAGGTTCTTTTTCTGTTCCAAATTGTTTTTTTCCCCCAGAGCAAATTGTTGTTGTCAATGGTTGCCATGGTGACACAAAGACGTCACAAATGAGCTAGTAAGTCCATAATGTGTTTTGACAACTTTTCTAGCGGGAAATAATTGAGAATATCATACTATTCGATCATTGGAAGTATCAGATCTCTATTTTGTTAGTTATTAGGATGGTTTGCCGACGTATTTACCGCCGTTGCCATGTAATCCTACAATACCCATAATCCTGTAGGGCTGGATTGCCGCGTTCGACTCCTATCAGACTGTCTGCCTTTGCTTTGATGGGGCGCATTCCATTTCAAATTCAGGGGCCGTGTCCGGACTGCCATACTAGCGTCCTACATCCTACATACTCACCATCTATATACTGCATACTCTCTACTCAAAGATCGATTGTGTATGCGAGCTGCGTCGAAACGTTTCCAGTTGAAGTATACTCAAGCAATGAAGAATTTCTTCTTCTTCTTATAAGATTCAGGCTGTTAAAGCTTATAACCGCCCTCTACAGGTTAGATATTGAACTAGATTGTTACAGTCCTGTGTTCATCATCTGTGTTTTAGACCTCTTGTTTTATAATAATTATGTTTTGAGGCGGAGGATCCCTCCGACGCTCCCTGCCCGGCTCATCAGCACTCAGCTGTCTGTGAGTTGAGCTGGACGAGCCGCGGTGTGTGGAACAGCGATCTGTTCTAATCTCTCTCCACTATCAGACTCACTTCACTCATTTCACTTAGTGACTCTAATGTTGTTAGGTATTTATCTTCATCTCTTATCTATTCTAAGAGTTTATGAATGACTGCACGTACAGTTGTCAGATCGCGGAACCCCAAACAATGTTGTTGCCTAGCAACTTGCTCGAAAATATTTCATTTTCCTGGGCGGGTAAAATTGACCCAGTGCATTGTGGGGCGGTTGAGTAGGAAAAGTATACAATCGATTCATACCCAAAATCTTCCCGGAAGTTAGTACTCATCCGGGAATTTCTCACATACCCAAACTCGCATACCCAACCGTCAAATTGAAGTCAAAATGAGTATGAGTAGGACGTTAGTATGGCAGTCCGGACACGGCCAGGGCCTCCACCGTAAAAAACCAATTCAGACAGATTCACACGGCTGACACTTCTGTTCTGCCCCTTCATAATAAAAGCACTTAACAGGAAATAGGTTACAACTCCCCTCCTCCAAAACAAAACATCCCTGTTTCCACACAGAAACACCATAAGGGCTCTTAGAATATTTGGAACCACTTATACCAATTTTACGTTTCTAATCATATGTGGCTGATTATATGTAGTTGACTCTGTATATTGTCCCCAGTCTTAATGTTAAGTGGTCTTCACGGCGGTTTGTCCACCACACACTTGGCATGATACATTGGACAAGAGATTTATTCTTCTTTTCTTACGGGGAGCGACATTCCGCCTGTGTACCGCGCTGGACCTGTGGTGTGGCATTGAGAGAAAGCCTTGACAGGGCCCTGTTTTAATCTGCATGATAAGGTTAAGATCTCTCTATAACAGTGTTTCCTATGACTCTAGCCTGTTTTGCTCAAAATGCCTTTGTATTTCACATCCCTCAATTGTCACTTTCACATGGGCCTATTTTAATGAAATATTCAGATGATTCAGCAATGGTTCTGTATGCAGTACACGGGACAGTGTACAAGGACAGGGAACTGGTGGACAGTGTGGTTGTGGCAAGGTTGGAGCTACACACTCAGATGGATATGGATTTTTAGAGGAGCTGAAACTCCATTATGGGAGAAGAGGTTGAGGTGATGGAGGGCTACAAATACCTGGACGTTCACCTGGAAATTAAATGTCACATGCAGACTGTTAACAATATTACTGCTGCTGGGACACTTACATTTCCCTTTGAGGATAAATAAAGTATAGGCCTACAGTAAATCCATCCATTCATGTATATTCAATTAATCTGGCTTTTAGATTGTTGATTGCATTAGGATTTATAATCTCTATAGTTGGCCTTCATATAGCCTAGTGTTATCTCCAATAGGCTTGAGACAATAGGCTACTTATCCATGACATGAGCAAATTATAATGTTAACAAAGACTTAGCTGGAAATCTCTGAAGATTCTCATGGGTCCTGCCTCCTGCTGTGATATACTGAGGTAATTTCATATTAGTCCATTCGTCTTTCTCTTCAGTTTACTGGCGAGTTGGTTTTTGGAAAAAGGATTGGAGTGAGTGCTCTTGTCAGCTCCGCCGTGTGTGTGTGAGATCTCTGAGTCTTCCCCTGTGGGCAAACGTTAGCATGGAACGTATTTCTGTACCAAAAATGTTGTGACAACTAACAGACTTCAGATCATATGGATTCCCTGTATCAAGATTATGAAAATAAAGGACAAAGTTCTCGCTAGAAATTTCAGAAAAACATCATCACACAACGATCTATGCTCTTTTTAGCTCATAATTCCCACTAAAACAGGCATTCATGGCAGCCATTAAAAGCTCAGAAGAGCTGCTGCTATAGGCCCGTCTCGTGTCATGTGATACGGGCTCCACTAGTCCACATGCATGTTCATGTTACGTTTTTTGGCCAATAAGCGTTGATAAGCCTACGTATTCCTCACTTGCAGAAGAGTACCCTGACTTGGGTTGGGTATCCGTTATACCAGGTACTACTCTGTACTTTTGAAACGGTTCTGGTGCTTAAACGGTACTTGAAACGGTATTTTAAAGTCTCATCACATCACTGGGCAAACAATAGGGTTAGACAGTGAGACCATAAAACACTCTAGCTGTATCCCATTACAGAGACCGCATCCTTGGAAGGCCATAGCCTGTGAAGGCTGATTCCAAGGCCGATTCCAAGGCCAACGAGCGTTGTTAAACGAGACGGTCTCCGCAGGTCTCCGTTTCGCTCTGTTTACGAGCATTTCCGGTTTGTGTAACAGGCCGTTAACTTCTGTGACGACTCACCGCTCCTGTGCTGCCTAGCAACCCTGATTGCTGCCAACAGAAACAGCCTTGTCAACGGAGGAAAAAAGAAAAAGAAGTTGCCTACCAGATGAAAATTAAAAAAAAAAGTACAAGAAAAAAAGAAAGGAAGATAAAAGGTAAGAAGATGGAGCAACACGTTGCTGTTTTGCTATTTTTAATTTTATTTTATGCCATCTCTGAAAAAAACGCAATGAATCTTGGGATATGTTGGGCCGCGAAGGATACATCTGATGCAGCCTTCAAAACCGTGAAACGAAGGCTGCATTTCTCGACCGCATATGAGGAGCCTTGCAAATGGAACAACCTTTGTGCGCCGCTATGACGCAATCGGTCTTCAAATGCAGCCTTCGTAGATCGCAACCCCTGTATTGAGATTCACCCTCTTTCTGCCTTTTCTCAGGCTAGGATGAACCGATTTCTAAACTTTTTGCACATTTATTCTACATCGGATCTCAGAGTTCAATACACCTTCATATTCCCACTGATGAAGTAGGTCTTTAAATAGAAGAGGCCCAAGAATGGAACCTTATAAAGCTATCTCTTCCTCCCTCTATCTCTCTGCTTATCTTTCTCTCTCCACTGCACACTCAGTCACTAGACTCCATGCTCTAAGGAAGCATGATTTTTATCTGAAAGTTTTAAGATTATATTTCAAATAGCCTTTGTGGACACAGACTATTTTATAATTTACTGTGAATTTCTGAAAAATAAAATGCAAAGGTAATTGAAAGTAAAGTCATATTTGTCTTTTTATCTTTGCCTTTTGTATTGTTGTTGACCCGAAAATGATCCGATCTGTGACTCAAAAACCGTGACACGATCTATTGCACCCCTAGCTAGCAGATCATGGAACAGTTGGTGAAAGTACTGCCAGGTCCAGGTAAAGGTAAAGCAGAAGATGAATCCACACTAAACACCACAACTACCAAAACAGACAAGAAAAAATTAGATAAGAGTGGTAGTCTCACAGCTGCAGCCCCGATTTGAGAAGATCTGCAGCAAAGAACAAGCCCACACCAGTCACTGAAAAGTAGTGTAATTCTAGCAGAGATTCTTGTTAACTCTCAGGGAGCTAGCAAACTTGCCAGTTTTGTGCAGAGACAATTTTGAGAAAAGCTGTTGAATGTTGAATTTAGAAGATGCATACTGCAGTGAGACTTTTAATGCTTCACTCCAAAGCAGGGGTGGGCAATTAATTTCCCCAAAGGGCCACATCAGAACCAGGGACTGTTGTGGAGGGCCGGACCAAAAGGCTCAACTCAATTCTGGTCAATATTAGTCGTATCTTTTTATAAAAAGAAGTAAAGTATATGGTTTTGATAAGCTGCAGTAAATGTTATGGCAAAGAAAAAGCCATGAAAATGCCAACATTATACCACTTAATCAACATTTACCATAGCAATTGTGAACAAAACGTGCAAGAAGCAGGGGAACCTTGGCCATAATTCCCAACCTAGAGACCTGTTATTCCGAAACCGAAGGTGAAGGGTTTGGGGGTTCACCCCCAGAAAATGTGAGCTTAAAAGCCATTGTTTCCTGCATTATAAAATAATGAAAATAACAAAATAAAAATAAGTATCCTACACTGCAACACAATTTTTGTTCATTATTATCTATTACTTGTATTGTCCTCTGTACAGGATACAACAATCCACCCAGCAGATCCTGCCCCACACACTCCCATTACATTTTTATTATTATTATTATTGGGCTATTATTTACATTTTAAGGTTAAATGTCCCAATCTAGTAAACTTTGAGAGGAAGTTTAAATCTGATGATTGTTGTGCACTGTAAACAACTGTCTCCTGTGTGTGCTGCATGTCTTGTAGTCTATAATTTGGAGATAATGGCTGACATCATTTAGCCTTCTGGGAGCTGGATTTTCTACAGAAATATGAATATAAATAAGTTAGGCATTAAAATATAAAATATAAAGGGGTGTGTCCTTCGTGACCTGTTTGTTCGCCCGTTACAATCGCGCACCCCTCTCGTACATCCACACCTCCACACAGAAGTAGGAGAGGGGAGAGACACACACAGCCAACCTCCACACTCGTTGGGAATCGGCGCTCGGGGAGGGGGGATAATATCAGACAAGTGAACGTATAAGCAGGTTGTCTGTCTGATATTATCGCCCCCTTCCCCTTCCCGAGCGCCGATCCTCGAGTGCGGAGGGTGTAGTTTGCGCTGAGTCACTTTCTTGCAGCTCACGGCAGCGCACTTAAACCGCGCACATACAGGCTTCAGCTTCTTCTCCTTTTTTTGAATTGCGATTTACAACCAGTGAAGAGTAAGCTGCATACGCTCGCGCAAAATATAAACTCGCCTTCAAAATAAAAGCAATGCCGTTGTATTCCATGCATGATTTATTTTTTTTTTTTTTTTACGTTTGATTCTTAATTTTCCACTGACCTCCCGCGGGCCAGTCAAAATCAGCCCGCGGGCCACACAATGCCCAGGTCGGCTCTAAAGGTTGACTTATTCTTATTTAGATTTTTCAATAACATGTCACACCCTGAAGTTGTAGTTCTTTATCAATTACAGACTATGTTTTATATAAATTCTATAGGAGTGTGCAAGCAAATGATGTGTCTGAGTGTGTGTTTATGTTGGGGGGGGGGGGGGGGGCGTAAAAAAAATTCTACATAAGGGGGGGCCCTGAAGAAAAAGTTTGGGAACCACCGATGTAAGGTGCCCTTGAGTGGCCTGAAAGGCGCCTATCAATAAAAAGCATTATTATTATAAATAAATCACAATGTCGGCCCTTTGACACAACCACTTTGCGTTTTGGCTGTGAAACCTTTTGCAACAAATCCTATGCACAGTATTATGAATATGCCACCATCTTAATTCACTTCTTTCTTGTATTTTTGGCCCAGTGTACACTGGTGTGGTATTTATTCTGAACATGGAATAATGTACAGAATGAAAATGATCGTCACATGAGTTGTATTTTAGGAATTAGTGATTTATTTTGTTTTCATGTAATTATGAATGCATGTAAACAATAAAAAAGATTCAAGGAATGACTAAAAACACGTGGATTTTTTGAGACGTGTAAGCCACCCTGTGTTGTCCAGTCACAGCAGGTCATTGCAAGAGATAACCTTGGAAGGACATGTTGACCAGACATAAAATCAAATAAATCTCATTCACACAATAAATAACTAGACGTCCCCCGCTGATTTCTTGTCTGCCTTTGTAGCTCACTGTTGCATGTTGGATGTTTGCTGTCTGTCTGTCCTTTCAGACAGGTCAATACTCTTTTCATACTCTCTGCCAGTGACCTAGCCAAACAGAGGAGTTCCCTTCACAGAATGATTTCCACTTGCTCTGTAGTGAAACATTGCAGACAGCCACACTTTCAAACAAAAAAAGTCTTAACATCCTTGCTGCTGATATGACTTTCAGATATAAAGGCTAATGGACAGCAGTAGAACAAGGTGCAGGTTAAACATTTGGATGTCTTAATGGCCTACGTACATCATACATACCTACTTCTAACCTTACCCCATAGGCTATCCCCCTTCTGCTATTACATTAGATATAAATAGGTAATCGGCGTGTAATTAAGAAGACATTGTAGACATGTTGAGACCAACGTTATACAGCCTACAGTACGGGGAGTATCATAATATTAGGGAGTTGCCAGGGGGAACCATGGTGCGCTTGTGATAACTGTAGGGACATACCAGCGGACAGATAAAGGAAATGCTGTGGCCAGGACCCTACAAACTGTGTGGGCCTAATACCATACTTCTCCCATAGGGCTTTGTACCCATTCCCAGGACATTACAGTATTAGGTGAAACATTTCATATATTTGCAGCATGGCTCTTAAAGCCGGGGCTGCTGTGGCTAAGTGGGTAGGGCGGTCATCCACTGACATCTGGGCTGTTGGTTCGATTCCCACCTCCTGCAACATATCCAAGTGTCCCTGGGCTGAACTGAACCCCAAACTGCTCCTGATGGCTGCTGCCATTAGTGTATGAGTGTGTGTGAATGGGTTAGTGAGAGGCAAACAATGTAGTTAGGACTTCTGATGGGCAGCAGCCTCTGCCATCAGTGTGTGAATGGGTGAATGTGACGGCAACTAAAAATTACTAACTAAAAAAGTGCAATATAAGTACTCACACACCTGTCTGTGCATCAATTCATGTCTTATTTGTTCTTATTTTTCTGCACATTTCCTGGATTTATGTTTGCCAAGTTTATAAAATATAATTTGTGTTATATTTACATTTGCAACTTTGATGAATACAATTGTATTAATCTGATTTACATAACATAATTATTGCAATGATCATCATTACCAGACGGACCTTTTATGTCCGATTTCCCCTACATTCAATTCTGACAGTAAAACAAATAAACAAACCTCATTGGCTATTCCATCTGTGGGCGGCTTTCTTCTGATTGGTTGCAGTGCTCTGTCATCTATCCATCCGACTTCTGTATTTCCAGTGAAAGTGACCTTTATAGTAGGCTATGTTAGATTGATCTGCTAATCACTGGTTTCACTTCAGAGGTGTCGGCCAGAACACCACTTAAGGCCAAAAACGTCAGACTATAAGCATGAGACTAGGAGAAGAGGAGTAGGGTTTATCCGCTCTTTATTTTCCTTCTTTCACAGGCACAGCAACATAGATCGTGGGAAAAGAACAAAAGCTTACATTCCGCTCGTGAGGAGACGTTAGAACAGCTGTTGCGACCCGCGAATCGCGCCTGTTAATAACATCCATAAACTGTAACTTATAACAGCGATCGGGACTGCATGTAGGCCTACTTAGGCCTATTCACACACGGGTGATTCACATAAACTCAAATAAACACGTTTCAACTGTGGAATGATCGACTACTGCGGCAACGTACACGCTCACACATCTGACCGAGAGAGAGAAGAAAGGGAAACTTACTAAACAGACTCTCCGGCCGACTGACGTCACGGCCTCTAACTGACAGCTATAATGTCATCCACACTGAACAAAACACATCTTAACACACTATAAGAAATAACAACACTGTAACCTGTAAACTTTGGGGCCTTTTCTACATGTAGCCTATGTGTGAGTGTCTGTGCGTGTATGTGCTAAATATGAGTTAAATGTGAAAACTCAGGTAAATAGTGCAATTGGGAAGTGCAATGTTCGTACAATTTTTTTTCCACTTGTTTTAATAAAGAAAGACAGATTTTAAAAGCGTACATGATGTGGGTAAATATATTATTACTTTTTGGTTAAAGGACTTGAAATGACTCGAAGCTCAAACTGCAGGACTTGGGACGTACTTGAGACTTGTCAGCATTGACTCGGGACTTGAGGGCAAAGACTTGAGACCTACTTGTGACTTGCTAAACAGTGACTTGGTCGCACCTGTGGCAACAATATAGCCTAACTCTGGGCTATATATAGCCTAAGCTACTCATTTCAAAGAACATATTCAAGTTCAGTTACCGAGAAATAGTAGGTTATTTATGACTCTCTTTTTATTGAGTTAGGATAAAAGGAGATATGAAAATGGGTTTACAATGAAAAGCTACACCAACAAACTGAACAGCAGGTGTGGCACTGTAAGGTCTCCAGGCATTTCACACTCTGGGCATTACATTGCCTATGCCATCAGTGTGTGAGAGAAATGAAGTTTTATGGTCTAATATTGAAAAGATTCTAACGTTTTTACAATAATAATGACATTAACCAAGACATTCCCTGAAAGGATGTCACCAAGCTTTTGTTTTTATGGGACTTCAGAAATATCATACTACAGGGTGCTCTGGTGGCGTAGTCATACCCGTTGCTATGGACGGGCCATAGGGGGCCGTGCCCGCCCCCAAAAATGCTTGTGCCCCCCCACTTGGGGCACAGATCTCTCAAAAAAAATTACTTTCATTTTTATTTTATAATATCATAGTAGCTAATTTTGTGTTTACTAATGTTGCATTATTTACCATCAAAACATTTAAAATAAATAAACAATGGTGTGATTTTGTTTGATTGATGGGAGTCTATCTACACTGCAACAGCCTATCACGGCCTTACTGAAAAGAAAGTAAGGCTACGTAGGCCTACGTTATAAGTTAATGTAGCCGCTCAACAGTTACCGCGCATTTTTGAAAGTGAAGCTGGATGAGTTTTCGCCGGCTTACTATTTCATTAGTTCATCATAATCAATATTCGGTAATGGTTGAAAAGCCCACCAACAGTCTCCTCTGCCAAATCGGATCGTCAAACTGTTGTCACTTTTCGAGTCGCATTATAACAGACTACTGCAAGCCGAAATTATGGACTTGTTCAGCGCGGTGACACTTCTGATTGCGTGAAGCCACAGTTTTGCACTGTGGGAACGCTGCGCTCCTCCAGCCACGGCCATCGAGGCTGTGCCGGAGACCAACCCCGGTCCAAGCAAGAGAAGACGCACAATTTACAAGAACCTCCGCGGATTTGCAGTTGAGGAAACAGTTGGTCTGTCACAAAGTGACAGATGAAAAGACTGAGTTCAAGAGAGCATTTTACAGTGTTATTGATGCTGTGCAAGGAGAGATAGATGTGCTTTTTTGAGAGCGCAGTAGCCAGCTCATTCGCGCACTTGCTGCTTTGAACCCGGAGGCCGAAATATATGTTGATGAGGAGGTTGAGCTCGGAGAAACGCCGCCTCCCGCTGTACCGATAGAAGGGACTGGAGAGAGCACAGCCCTGCCTCCACTCAAAGTAGGCCTGTGTGTTTGTGTGTGTGTGTGTGTGTGTGTGTGTTTGTGTTTAATGGCAATGCATATCCCTCTGTTGACTGTTTTAAATGCAATGTTTGAGAGATGCTTCTGGTGCTTCAGGCTACATCTAATATGTTGAATAGTCAAGTGTTTTATAGATATTTATAACATTGCTTCTATGCAATGTATTGCTTTAAATTATGAGGACTGATGTGTAGGCTATAGGCTACCGCTGTTGGTTAGTACACTCAACAAAAATATAAACGCAACACTTTTGTTTTTGCTCCCATTTTTCATGAGATGGACTTAAAGATCTAAAATTCATTCCAGATACACAATATTACCATTTCTCTCAAACATTGTTCACAAATCTGTCTAAATGTGTGATAGTGAGCACTTTTGCTTTGCTGAGATAATCCATCCCACCTCACAGGTGTGCCACATCAAGATGCTGATCTGACATTATGATTAGTGCACAGGTGTGCCTTAGACTGTCCACAATAAAAGGCCACCCTGAAATGTGCAGTTTTGTCTCACAGCAAAATGCCACAGATGCCACAAGCATTGAGGGAGCGTGCAATTGGCATGCTGACAGCAGGCATGTCAACCAGATCTGTTGCTCGTGCATTGAATGTTCATTTCTCCACCATAAGCCGTCTCCAAAGGCGTTCCAGAGAATATGGCAGTACATCCAACCAGCCTCACAACCGCAGACCACGTGTAACCACACCAGCCCAGGACCTCCACATCCAGCAGGTTCACGTCCAAGATCGTCTGAGACCAGCCACTGAGACAGCTGCAGAAACAATTGGTTTGCATAACCAAACAATTTCTGCACAAACTGTCAGAAACCGTCTCAGGGAAGCTCAACTGCATGCTCGTCGTCCTCATCGGGGTCTTGACCTGACTACAGCTTGTCGCCGTAACAGACTTGAGTGGGCAAATGCTCACATTCGATGGTGTCTGGCACATTGGAGAGGTGTTCTCTTCACGGATGAATCTCGGTTTACATTGTTCAGGGCAGATAGCAGACAGCGTGTGTGGCGTCGTGTGGGTGAGCGCTTTGCTGATGTCAATGTTGTGGATCGAGTGGCCCATAGTGGTGGTGGGGTTATGGTATGGGCAGGCATCTGTTATGGACGAAGAACACAGGTGCATTTTATTGATGGCATTTTGAATGCACAGAGATACCGTGATGAGATCCTGAGGCCCATTGTTGTTCCATACATCCATGAACATCACCTCACGTTTCAGCAAGATAATGCACGGCCCCATGTTGCAAGGATCTGTACACAATTCTTGGAAGCTGAAAATGTCCCAGTTCTTGCATGGCCAGCATACTCACCGGACATGTCACCCATGGAGCATGTTTGGGATGTGCTTGACCGGCGTATACGACAGCGTGCACCACTTCCCACTAATATCCAGCAACTTCGCACAGCCATTGAAGAGGAGTGGACCAACATTCCACAGGCCACAATTGACAATCTGATAAACTCTATGCGCAGAAGATGTGTTGCACTGCATGAGGCAAATGGTGGTCACACCAGATACTGACTGGTTCTGAGTCCCCAGACCCCCAATAAAGCAAAAAAATGCACATTTCAGAGTGGCCTTTTATTGTATACAGTCTAAGGCACACCTGTGCACTAATCATGATGTCAGATCAGCATCTTGATGTGGCACACCTGTGAGGTGGGATGGATTATCTCAGCAAAGCAGAAGTGCTCACTATCACACATTTAGACAGATTTGTGAACAATGTCTGAGAGAAATGGTAATATTGTGTATCTGGAATGAATTTTAGATCTTTAAGTCCATCTCATGAAAAATGGGAGCAAAAACAAAAGTGTTGCGTTTATATTTTTGTTGAGTGTATAATGTGATGATGACGTGCTGCGCGAATAGAGTAGGACTATTAAAAATATACATACTGTAGGCTAATAATAATTGTGCCCCCCTATGCATTTCATATGCCCCCCTTAAGACTGAGGTTAAACATAGAACAAACTCAATAACCACAGGGGCACAGGTTGCTGCGGAGCTAGTGCAGTAGAGCTAGAGATCATGTGTGCAAGGCGTTTAATCTCTTGGCGCAGTTCATCGCTTTCCTCTTTCACACTACGGATGTAGCTGAGAACATCAGCTGGTACGGTCGGTCTGGTTTGCTCATCCACAGAATGGCGACGCCAGATAGGGTAATCTACCTCATAATCAAGAAGATGTGAGGCAAGTGACGTCGTCTTTGTGGGCGGTCCATATCCTGTCCTAGGTCTCTCTCATCTAGCCTGAACATATTGGCCGAAGTAGTTGCTTGAATCCGGCTCGAAGGACCAACAATTGGATAGAATATATTGTGGATCCAAATGTGTGGCAACAATCACTCCAGAGTGTCCGATCAGAACACTAATAATGTTCAGGTGAAAGAAATAAAGGATTGAGCCCAGGTTTCCGTTTAAACTCTTTTGTGAGAGAATGTGAACATGTGTGTGGTTTCTGCAATAACAAGCAGATATACAAAATATATTAAATAAAGATACAATAAAGCCAACTGAAAGTAGTTCTTAACACTGAGATGATAAAGCATAAATTAACCACCAATAAAGCTATGCTGTGTCTGAAATCGCACACTTCTATACTTATACTTACTTTTTTGACTTAAAGTCTGCTTCATCAATGCTGTTGATTGCAGGCAATGCAATATACTGCCTATACTGCCATTCTCATTCTGAGAGACCACTACAACCAAATCATAAAGACTGAGAGTGACAAACTAGCCTTACTGTGTCTCTCTGGTTGGCTCTCCCCCTTTGAAGTAGCATCTAACTGGGCAAAACGCAGCCTTGGCCATAGGCTCTTAGAAGACACTCTTGAGCAGGCCCATAAGGCAATAGAGACAATAATCACAAAGCACTGTGCTCTCAGTGACACTGATGACACCCCAGAGTCTTTCTACAGCTCCATGGAGTCCAGTATGACCACTAACAGAGGCTCCCATCATTGCCCCGGCCTTCTCCCAGGATACAGCAACACATGAGGTCATCCCTTCACCTCTGCCACAGAGATACAGACGAGCAGGCAACCGGACCACAGGAGAGTCCCACTCATCACAGCCCGGCAACCTCCAGCCCCACCTGAGCAGGGAGAGGAGACCCCCAACCCACCTTCAAAGGAGACATCCATCCAGACACATCGGCTGAGCGGGAGCCCAGTGGAAAAAGAAAAGAGAAATCAGTTGGTGCTCTCTCCACTCCCTCTCCTCCAAAGCATCAGGGCCAAGCCAGCTCCTATTACTTCACCCACCTCTCCTCTCCTCAAGCCCCTGAACGCCAAACTGACCTCCACCCCTATGCTACCTTACGGTTGATCACTGCTTAAACCCTAACCTAACCTGCCGGGACTGTTTTGATGGTGTTTTTCATATTTATCTCTCACTAAGCCACAGTGGTTCAACCAGGGATTGTAAAATCTATTGTGCTACGTGTTGGAGGCACCTGACCTTTACACTAGCCCCTAACCAATGTTTTTTTATGCCTGACCATAACCACATTGTCTGTGCCTGAACTTAATTACCTATGTGCATATAGGATATTTTTCAGAGGTTACCACTGGAGGAATTTGAGCAGCCTTTTAATGCATCTCAATTACCCCAATTTGGGGCTTTCTGCCTTCTCCTTCTTAAAGACCCACTTTATTGTTCCAACTCACATGCAATTTGGCCCTTCAACTAAATCTAGTCATCACCAAATTTATTCACAAGCAATAAATGACAGTTTAAATTCTGAAAATCATACAATCAACTATACTTACCCAGTAATTGATAAAGCAATGGAGTGGACATTATAAAAGGACAACAAAATATTTACACTGAAAAATATGTTTTGCACAACTATGTGTTTTTATTGTTGAAAATATATAACTCTGTTAGTGAAATGCATACTAAGCATTGTTCATCCTGGCCACACGAGGGCGCAATTACACTAGTTACTTACCTCTTGTGATCCATTACAACAGGTGCTTACTGGCTATTATACAGGCCCACTTTACAGCATTATAACACTGAAGCACATGCTTTGAAGAAGTTAACAAGCCAGCCTGAAGAAGGTACAAACAATACCAAAACGTCGCGACTGCTTAAGTTTTCATATGCCAAGCTTAAAAAACTGTCTAGTTTAAATAAACACAGTAAACTTGAAAAAAAATAGTTGACAATGAGCAGTCTGCAGGTGCATCTAAAAAATAGAATATCATGGAAAGTCCATTCAAAAAGTGAAACTTTCATAGATTCATTACACAAAGTGAAATATGTCAGGCCTTTTTTTGGATGATTGATTGATCATGGAATAAAAAATCCAGTATCTCAAAATATTAGAATATTACATAAAACCAATCAAAAAAAGGATTTATAATACTCAAATATCGACCTTCTGGAAAGTATGTTTATTCTAGATTAATTTCACTTCATGTGTAATGAATCTAGAATATATTTAAGTTTCACTTTTTTAATTAAATTACAGAAAAAAGAAAATTTTCATTGATATTCAATTTAGTTTTAGATGCACCTGTATATGGTTATAAGTAGCCTTCAAAGTGGATTTATTTGACCCACATTTGCAACGTCATCTGCCATTGATAATCAATTGTATAAATATATGAACTGACTATCACATAAATTAATATAACTAGTGCAGTGCCCGTAGTTAACAGGTAAACAAAGAAAGATATTAGACAGTACATTTGGCTGCTATCATTGATGGCTAATTTTACACTGTTGAAGGTTATTATCAGTAACTTTGTAGAAGTTGGCTATAGAGTAGGGCAACATTCCTTAGTGTATTGTGTAAAGATAACCACAAACTAATTCCATGTGATTTGTTAAGTGAAATGAAACACAAAATGTGTTAATTAATTAAAGTGTTGAAGCCTAAAGAAGAATCGAGCTGTACAGGTGTTACCTATACAATCTGATAGTATGGTACCCTGCAAACTGCCATCCATACTGCACAATGCACTCAAACTTACAATCAGTTGCCTATGTAGTAAATGGCTGCACTGTGTATAAAAGGAGTCTATGCTGCACGCCATGACAACATTGTCAACCCCATTACCATTACTGTAAGGTATTTGAAAGCTAAGACAGAGTTTGGGTAACTGTCAATTAACGTTAACGTGTCAGTAGCAGGCAGCTGTGTGTGTGCAGCTGTGTGTGTGGCCGTGTCCGAACTGCCATACTAGCGTCCTACATCCTACATACTCACCATCTATATACTGCATACTCTCTACTCAAAGATCGATTGTGTATGCGAGTTGCGCCGAAACGTTCTAAGCTGAAGTATACTCAAGCATGTCAGCTGACGTGAATCACGTCACAGTTGCCAAGCTACGGAGCCGCTCTCGTAAATAAAACGTTGTTTATAACAAGTTTATTTTTAAGTTTGGTCTACATTTTCAATGTTATGACTTCCAGAAGAATGTTAATATAAAAAAATAAAACACGTTTTTTCTAGAGTTTATTGTTTGTGATTTCCCTGCGGTTCCACCTTTGTTAGAACAGGTGGACTGAAAGACTATTGATTGATTGATTGATTGATGCGTGTATAAATAGATAGGCCAAATGATAGACAGAGATCGATGCAAAATGCCACTTCAAGAACTGGAGCCTTGGCAGCAAGGAGACGACTGACAGCTCGTCGGCGCCGTTTGCGTTACATGGCAATCATGAACGCAATGCGATTTCCCCCTCAAGTAAGTAGACTATTAATTTGTTTGCTAAACAATATCCATGTGTTGTCAACAATTGATTAGAAAGATTGTGACAATCCTACTGTCACAGATTGCAATCTCGTAAAATGTAAAGACAGAACTAATGAAAAGTATCACTTCATACAGGGTTGTATCTGAGGCCTTCGATATCCACCGCTCCACCTGCCATGATCTGGTCCATCGTGTGAGTCGGGGGATACAACAAATATTCAGGAGCCAGATCCGTTTTCCAAACAGGGCTGAGCTGGAGGTGATTGGGGCTGGGTTCCAGCAGCTGTCGGGCTCCCAAGCCTTCCGTAACGTGGCTGGGAGTATTGACGGGTGTCATGTGCGCATCGTGGCTCCTGCTGCTTATGCCGCTGATTACTTCAACAGAAAGCTGTACCATTCGATCCAGTTTCAAGCCATCTCAGACCACAGGGGTCTCTTTCTTGATGCCCATGTAGGCTTCCCTGGCTCGGTGCACGACGCGAGGATACTGAGGTGCAGCCCCTTCTACACCAACCAGTTATACCCACCTCCAGGATGGTGCCTCATTGGAGATGGAGGGTATCCCTGCTTGGCTGAGCCAATTTGCCTTATGACCCCGTTTCGTGAGCCAGTCAGGAACCCAGTGGAAGCCAGGTTCAACTCGCGGCTGTCCAGGGCAAGGTGTGTGGTGGAGAGGGCCTTTGGGGTGCTGAAGAACCGGTGGCACTCCATCTTTCTTAAGGCCCTAGAGGTGAAGGTGGAGTTTGCGTCAGAGGTTATCATCAACTGCCTGTTCCTCCACAACCTCTGCATCAGTAACGGGGACATCCTGGAGCCTGAGGGAGAAGCACATGAGGAGGATGATGATGCTGGTGACCCCGTTGAAGCCTGCGACCACCAGCAGTCCAGGAATGCTCTCAGGAGAAGGCTTGGTGCCGCAGTGTCTGCTCCTGAGCTCAGGAACCAGGTTCTACAGGATCATGATTATTGTTAAAGAAAAAATAAGAATAGTATTATATTGGTTGGTTGGTCCCCTTTGTTTTAATTTAAATCAGAAAGTACAGTGTCCGTGAGTTCCTTTACATTTATGAAACACAAGCACACTAGTTGTGTCCCTTAGTTCCATTTACTTTTCATTTAAATTTAGCATGACAACTAACATGTTAATTGTAGTTGTCCATTAAGTTTGGACCTCTGATGTTACACGAAAGAAGAAGAACGTTTTTTGCTTTTCTATTAACTGTATTATTCTGTGACTTGTCATCATGATTTCCTTTATTTTTTTCTCCCTTGTTCTGAATTTAAATCGCATGATGACAGACAATAAATGAACATAAGTATCATCTCTTAATTCTAGTTGTGTCCTTTATTTTCATTAACTTCTTGTTTTTTATTAACTGTATTTCTTAAAAAGGTTGGTCAACAAGTGGTTTGCTAGCTGCAAATACGGTATATCGTACTGTATTTTGCTACTAGCTTAAATTAGAGCATTTGTATGAACAATTACACAATAGAAGATTGGTATCTGAATAAAACATGGCGAAAATGAACTCATACATAAAATCACACTAAATAGATGCAGCCTAACTTATATCTTAATTTAATAGTTAATATAATATACGTGCAGACTTCAACACACGTCCTACCTCGAGGCATTCCTGGATATCTTTGCGGAATTAACCCCAAAAAATCCCTTGCCCCAAAGGCTCCCCGCTCCCTGCAGGTACACGTTTGTAACAGTAGGTGGTACTGTTATCCCATTTTGCGGGATGTCGCCTATTTTAAACAGTCATAACTATGATATACCTATATATATAGGCTATACTGTATTTAAGCGCTTTGAGTGCAGGGAAGCGCTATATAAATCGAATGTATTATTATATCATTTATATTATATTTATAATGTATTTATCTGCCTGCCTGCCTATTCTGTGTATGACCTTTTGAAATGTCTGCAACAAAATGATCACAGAGTAAACAGTTCAATTAAATGTTTACATTTTTATTATTTATTTATTATTTTTTGGCAAGAGCCTCTAGCAGAGACACAAGCCTCTCCTCCCTTGCCCGACTCTCCCTCTCCCTCTCCTCTTTCAGCCCGCTCCTCTCTCCTACGATTCCCCATCCACTCTCTCCATTCTTTTTCTCTCGCTCTGTTGTCCTCTCTTCTTTCTCCCTGGTGCCTGTCATAAAAGACAAAGCAGGTGGAATTGGGAGCCGGGACAACTATAGGCCTATTGCCTTGGCTAGTGTAGTGTCTAAAGTCTTGGAGAGGGTTCTACTTGATCGCCTAGGTCCCTTTCTTTGCACAACTGAAAACCAATTCGGCTTCAAATCTAAATTAGGAACTGATGTTTGTATCTATGGCCTGAAGGAGACTGCACGGATGTATTTAGGAAAAAACTCCTCAATACTAATTGGCTTTCTTGATGCATCCAAAGCATTTGACAGAGTGAACCATTTTAAACTTTTTAATAAGTTGAGTCAAAGAGGTGCCCAGGGAACTATTGTACGACTTCTGGTATATTGGTACTCCAATCAAAGGATGCAGGTGCAGTGGGGAAATGCAACCTCAGCCTCTTTTGGAGTGAGTAATGGAGTGCGACAGGGTGGGCTTTTGTCACCTGCTCTGTTTAATCTCTATATGGATGAGTTGTCTGTTCAACTGAACATGAAGAAAACTGGGTGTGTTGTTGGCAAAATGCTGATTAATCATTTTATGTATGCTGATGATTTAGCTATATTGTCTCCCAGCAGTGCTGGCTTTCAACAACTGCTAAATGTATGCTCTGAATATGGTTTACAATACGATGTAAATTTCAACCCAAAAAAGAGTGCTGTTTTAATATGTCGTACTACAGAGGATAAACATTTGTGCTTTCCCGATTTTTATTTGTCTGGCCAGAAGTTAAATGCAAGTTGTAAAACCAAATATCTGGGGCATTTTATCACAGATCAGCTGAGGGATGATGATGATATTTATCGCCAGCGTCGCATGCTTTATGCCCAAGCAAATACTCTGGCTAGAAAATTTCAGATGTGCTCTGATGATGTTAAAATCAAACTGTTTAAAACCTATTGTACTCCCTTGTATACCGCTTCATTGTGGTGTAAGTACAAGAGAGCAAGTTTACAGAAACTTCGAGTGGCTTATAACGATGCCATGAGGATCCTGTTGAAAAAGCCCAGATCTACTAGTGCCAGTCAATTGTTCTGCAGTATTAATGTTTACACCTTTGAAGCTCTCTTGAGACACATAATGTACAGATTTATTCTCCGCCTAAACGATTGCAAGAACAGTCTTGTGCAGATGCTGGTGAATCCTGCATGTAGTTGTGTGCGATACCAGTCTTCCTTA
Source organism: Hyperoplus lanceolatus (assembly GCA_026929865.2). NCBI lineage: Eukaryota > Metazoa > Chordata > Actinopteri > Uranoscopiformes > Ammodytidae > Hyperoplus > Hyperoplus lanceolatus. Next base: position 1,382,209 of record CM049408.1, read on the forward strand.
TGGAAGCTCTGGTACAAATCTCTGTTGTGATGTCTCTTTTTTTAATATATTCTTGTGTTTATGTCTATATTTGTTATGTGTGTTGTATATGGACCATGAGTCTGCCAATAAAGACTACTACTCTCCCTCTCTCTCCTCTCGTCCCGCTCTTCAGCTTTTCTTTCTTTCTGCTCGTCCTTCTCCTGCATTTCTCTCATAAAATCGAGCCACTCAGGATCTCTCTTCCTCTTGGTGGAGCTTCCCTGCTCTGGAGGAGAGGCCACTGCAGCAGAAGTTGATGCCACAGCCGAGGAGATGGGGTTTGGGGGGGTTATGGATGGCCTTTGCCCCATCACCTCGTCCATGACATCAAACCACTTCCAGCTAGCTGCAGTGGCCTCTCCTCCCTCGGTGCTCACACCAGTTTTGGGTGCCTTTAGGTCCTAAGAGTTGACGGCACAGATAGATATCTGATCACAATTATCTTATTAATAATGCTTATTTAGCTACAGTTTATCTACTGTAAGCTATTGTCCTAATTGATTAAATAATGGGAACCAGGTTTAAAAATGTTATTGCAATGTTTAACTACATTTTTATAATTAAGCAACATTTGTATGATTATAAGAAAGCAAAGATCATTATCAAATGTATCATTGTGCTGATATTTAATATAACTGATACTTGTACTCACCTTATACTTCTGCTTTATATTTTCCCACTTTTTTTAACCCATTGGGCCTCAATTTTTCCCCCCAGCTCCTTTTCCACGATGAATGTCCTACACAAATATAACATAAGTCAAATTATCAAAAACAGCAACCATTTACATACAAATGTGATCGTTGCTTCAACATTAAGACCAGTACACACATTCCTACAAGAAACAATTCACTTGTCAAATAGGCTATATGTTATACACTTCTCAAGAGAGCACCACAGTAACTTTCCCTGTTCGTGCTTACATTATGCTGACGCATAGGCATAGGCTATGTAGAAATAAAATGAGTTGATATAAAACTCCTATATATAAATGATGAACCATTCAGGGAAAAAATGTTTCTTACTGAAAGCCGAGGATTGCAGCGTTTCTCCGGCCGGTAAATAAGTGCTCATTTTTCCCCCTCCAGCGGATGAGCCCCTCGGTGTCCTTATCGGACCCTTAAACAATCATGTACAGAAGGAAGTATTATTATTATTATTATTAGCCTATCAGTCTAATTAACAACAGCTGTATAGCCTACCTCTCCAACGGATAATAAGCCCATCCGTTCGTCTGACCCTAATGTCTACAGAATGAATAAATGAATGAATACATTATGAATTATCCGTCTAATTTGTAACCAGTTAGCAACAGATAACTATCATTTACAAGTAGCCTATAGTTTTATCAGCCGACTCATGCAGGCTATAGTTTCAAGACTATCAAAATGATAACAACATGATAACAAGCTTTGTCAGCACGAATGGCAACTTGAAATACATTTCCGATAACAAAAACACTATTTTCAAAGCTATTTTCATCCCATACAAGCCGTAAAAAACATTATTTAGGTCTACTTACATCTGAATAATGACTGCTGCGTTTTATGTGCGGCACCTTCCATGTCGTTGCAATGATGAATGAAAAAAAAACCCTCCTTGTCTTTTGAAAAGACGCGATGCATTGTGGGGCTGTTGAGTAGGAAAAGTATCCAAGCGATTCATACCCAAAATCTTCCCGGAAGTTAGTACTCATCCGGGTATTTCTCGCATACCCAAACTCGCATACCCAACCGTCACATACTCATATTGAAGTCAAAATGAGTATGAGTAGGACGTTAGTATGGCAGTTCGGACACGGCCTGTGACTCGCATGCGCGCTCGGTGTGTGGGAGTAGACGTGTGCGCGCGCGGTCGCACTCGGGCTTTCAGTTTAGATTTTGAACGGATATAAAACATTTTGTGGAAGCATCCGAGACCGTGCTGTATTATTACAGTGAAAGTAGCGTGAAGTGTCTTTACCACTAAAGCGGACAGGTGGAGCAGGTGAGGAGTTGTTGAGGAAGTAAGGCTGTGTCGGTCTGCTGTGTGTGTGTGTTTTTGTGTCCCTCCTCAGAGGGAGGCGGGGTTTAGTCGGCTCTGTGCCCACGTAAACTACTATTCGCCAGCATGATATAAATATGATAACTTCTACAACTTCAAAATGAAGGATGAAGGATGCACACCTTCGTGCTGTGAGCAAGCAATATCCGGAAGCTAATGCCGATCTGACAAAAACTCAGAGAGATATGCAAGCCACAGACAGACGTTTCTTGCTTTATAGATAGATAGATTTATATAATTTCATCTTAATCTAATTATAATTAAATTGATTATAAATGGTTCAGGTTAATTAAATAAAAAAGAAGAACTATTTACCTAAATGACAATGTAGTCCTTTATGTGGTACTTTAAAACAGTCTAATGAAAATAAAGCAGTACACAGAAGATCATGGAATAACTGTTAAACACCTTGATTTCAGATCGGAGTGACAGCTGGCTGAACCAGTCAGGCAACAGAATAAATTTAAACGTAAAGGATAAATCTCCATGGTAATTTATGTCCCTACGCTTTTATGCAACCGGGGGCCTGTTGCATAAAACTAAGATAAGGGATTAACCTAGGATATTTCAGTTATCCTGGCTTGAGTTAGCCATGTATGGAAAGCGGAAAGTGCGACAATTCGGCCCGGTATTTGACGCGGTATAAACAACAATCCGCGCGGTTTAGTCGTTAATGCGCCCGGAAAGGCCATGGGAAAGGCCCGTTAAACCGCCCGGAACTTCCGTGCGGATTTGCATTTTCCGCCCGGAAATTCACGCGGATAAACTGGGCGGAAATTCCGCCCGGTTTCTTAATATGCAAATGAGCTCCTCACAGGCCAAAGTAATGCATTGACGAGAGCTGCAGTTCCTGCTTGCCTGTTACGCCGTAGCCTCTAGCTTGACATGGTCCAAAACCAAACCAAATACAAACGATTTTCTACATCACTCACATGCATATTTAACAGTTCTGGATATGATGTGTTTGCTTAACTAGTGATAGTAATCAGCTGTGTAGATTCCACAACGTAAGTGTTAATAGGCCAACCACTGTTAAAATAGGACTATACTTGTAGTGAAGTAGGCTAACTAGGCTAAGAGTTCAGCAGAATTGTGTCACCAGCATAGGCAAAAGTAGTCATTATGTACTGAAATGGGCCCTATCAGACAGTGTTTTTTTCTGTTCTGATGCTTGTGGATCATTCTTTCAGTCAGGCCTACATTAATGTGTGTTAATGAATTTTACTGCTATATGTTTTAGGTACTCTGTTGGCTAATGTAATCTACTCTACAGCAATAGAAGACTATATCTAGATAAATAATTACATACTTCACTAACGGCATCCCCCCGACACATTAGTATTTTTTCAGGCTCAATTATATCCAACTTTTTCCTCTAAATGGTAGACGTAATGACCATATAACAAAGTATTCCCACACCTAGCACACACAGTATAGCAGCATCCGTGTAACACATCAGGTAAACTTTATTCAGGTATAACAGTGAAAAAAAACATCTGCGTCATGGGTAGAGTAGGCTGTGCATGTGAGGAGCAGGGCCCGATTAGAAGGAAGCTGCAGACAGGATGAAGTTGACCCAGGAGAAGGGAGCTTCCAGGGAGTTGGAGATGGAGGGCTCTACTTCTTATCACCACAGCAACAACAGAACGCCTTCTGATAGGATGAGAGATCAGCAACATACATAGATATTAGAAGAAGAAAAAGCTTGTTAATCATTCAAACTAAACATCTGTAGAGCACCTCTTGTCCTGCATGTTTTAGGACAAGGGGCAGTACTCCTTTTTGAAAGAGATGCTATGTAAAAAGCTTATTTAATTGATAATTGCAGCATTTAGTATTCTGTCTCATTGGTCAATCAAACATGTAATGACTAATCTTACTAACAATCTGGTGGTATAAAGGCTATGCTATAATAAATGAATACAAATGAGCCCTATATAATAAATCTGTCTTGAGTTGTGGGGTTTGTTGTTGTTGTGAATAGGGATTTAAGTTTGTCTGTTTTGTGATCACGTTCAGTATAAGTCATGTTCAGTGGTTCCCCTACAGTGTCCTGATAGGATCACACTGGGAGGCTCCACACATCGATGGAAAGGAATCCTCGCAGTGGTTCATCTCGCCCTGTCTGTAAGACCGAGAAGAGTGTTGTTCTGTATTATTTCTACAACAATCATCATACAACAGCATGTCGACCATGCTAACACAAAGAATATCACACTGTTATTTATTTATATACCTCTGAAACAGCATGTTCAGACCTTTTTGTCACACTCTAGTTCAACAAATTCAAATCTCATGTCAATTTCTGAATCACATGTCAGTGTAGGCTAGCCTGGTGCTACCAGACCATCGTACTTCATTTCATTTGTACAGAAGGTCTGGCAGTGCTTTAATTGGCAAACGTTCACTCATGGAGGCGGGTGTCTGTTAAAATTTAAAACTATTGGATCTGCCCAGTGCCACTCTGGATTAGCCAACCAATCGCATAACGTTTGGTCGTCACGTGTGTCATGAGCCGGCTTCTGGCAACTGAAACTGGAGCGCGACTTTGACGTCATCGTTCTCAGCCACTCGCTCTGTTCGCTGATTGGACCGGCTGTCGAATCTCCAGCAAAACTGGGAAATGGGCTGTACACCCAGACTGACTACTGAAGGGAAAATAAAATTTGGCCGGAAGTAGGCGGGCGGGCGGAGCCAGGCTAAGTGTAGGCTACAGAATTGTACTAAAAGCATATAGACCCATATCACCATCAACAGCATCAGGCTGTACTCAACCCTGCATAGAAAAGGTTGTAGGCAGTATGCTAGAAATGGACCTACTATACAGTATATGTTACAGGTATAAGAATTAAGCTCTGTTCCTTCTTTTTGCAACACAAAGCTCGCTTTATGGAATAGCCCTCAGTTGATGGCGCTAATGCATCAAGAGGTTGTTGCCAACCGCCAAAAAAACAAAACAAAAGAAGAAGAACAAATAAAGTAACAGCTCTTCCAATAGTTCCATGAGTTGAAGCCATAGACTTTGGACTGACTGGTGGAACTCTTGAAGCATGGCAAGTGTATCATGCGGTGCAAAACCACACTAAATGACTGTATAAGATTGCTTGAAACCGATGCTGCAGAAGTCCAATCCACATTGTCCAGGTAATGGGAACATACCAGCCAACATGTAAAGGAAATTGTTTGAGAATTTTAATTTTAGCCTTTAGCCTATATAAAGTCTACTCTAAACAGATGATAAATTAACCCTTGTTTTTAGATGGCTATCGTTATCCAGTCACTTCTCGCTTGACTGGAACTTTAGGATTACAAAACTAAATGTTAAACAATTATTGTTTCGTTATCCTCTTGTAAAGGGTAACTGTCAACCGTCATAACGTATTTTTCAAAATTTTGAAAAATACGTTATGACGTTTGACAGTTGGAAGAGGGAGAAGGGGTGGGACAATGCCTGTGAAGGAGGCGGGGTTAAGCTAGCTGTCACTCAGGAAGATCCGAATGTGCTGGTTATATGTGCATGGCAAATGCGAGTTGCAGATCGGCCGCCATCTTGTTCATTTGTAGGCTTTGGACGGTAATACGTTTCTTTCCCACAGCACTTTCTAGTTATGACAACCACCTAGCCAAACGTCAGTATGTCCTCCACACACGTCACACACACGTCACACACACGCGCAGACACATAGTTCGTCAGTCAGCGGTCCATCTTTCTGTATTTAATTTCCAACAAGTGACCAGCATTATGTAAAATTGTCTATGTTCATAGCAAACCAAAACTCATTAAATAATTCTGCCCATGGAAAAACTCACATCGTGTAGGGGACTCAAATCGTGTAGTGACAGCTAGTGTTCTGGTGCTGTAATTATAACCAGTTAGCGTAGTATTTCTCCAATACATAGTACAGTTCATGTCTCAGACCTTTTAAAGGAGTAATCGCCTCACCATCATAAACTAAAAGTTTCAGTAGCGACATACTCCACTAGACCGGGGGACGTGCACTGTTTGTTGGGCTAATAGCTACTTAGCCAAAGCAAAAACGCTAGCGTATGTTACCCGCGACCACTACTTCACATCGTCCTACCATCCTTCAATAAAGAAGACACGGGTAGTACTCCATCGCCTCGTATCAGCATTAGTGTGCTGTGCTCCCACATCCATACTTTGAACATAAATCAGGTCGCAAAATGAATGAAAGAAAGCTTCAGCTTCAGTCAGAGACAACAGCAGAGTTTCCGGTCTACACCGGAATACATTTTCGCGCAAAGCATCATGGGTCATATGAATATCGAGGATAGCAGGAGAAAAATCAAACAGACCAAACAAAAAGTTGTATTCTACCCACCAACCTTGTATTAAACATCTGTTCAACAAATGACATGAAAAGTGACCTGACTGAGTTTTTATTTTCTATCTATTTGCAATAAATACATTTTTATCATCCTGTGCCTGTGATATCCATTAAAGGGTGTGTGTTTAGCTTGTGTATCAAAGGGTTAAATGTAACCGGAAAACATTCAAATTAATTCAATGCTTTGCTGTATGTAATAATAAAATAATTATTCTCAACAGGATATAATTAAATTAAAATACGACACAACGTGAAAAGCTTCACAGATTCAGCTGATCTAATAATTAGAGATCTTCGAGAATTAATGGATGAAGTTCGGAGATCTGGGCCTACCACACCGGGACAACAAGGTATGCTTGCATGGGGCTGCTCATAGGATTATTTAACAAAGCCTAAATTACTCTGTGTATGGTTTGTTTTCTGACTATTAACAACAAAACACTTTTTTTTTCTTTTTAACCTTAACAGGAAAACCAAAGAATGCTTCTCTCTCTGTCTGTCAGTCAGTCAGTCAGTCAGTCAGTCAGTCAGTCACTTCTTTCTCAGAAATTTGAGGAACAGTATTCCCCAAAAATGACTAGATTTTTTTACATCCAGAAATTTTTGTATGCTGCAACTAAGAAATATTTTCATTATTGATTAAACTGTTTTTTTTTACTCGATTAATCATTTGATATGGCTCTATTATAGGTTGAAAGGTTGTAATGACTGGGTTCAGGTTGCCTTAACAGTGATCACTAATATTTATGATGTTAAATGCAGGGGGACATTGCCTTCACTCAGACTGCTGAGCTGTTTTATTTTTCTGTAATTAGACTCTGGCAGTTGTTAACTAAAGTGCATTGGATGTTATTCAAACTTAATGAAACTCTTAACGGCATAGGCTATATACTTAGTGTAGTTTGTCGATTTCTGTTGCAGCAGTATTGGTATTAGAAGTGGTATTATTTTTTCCTTTTTACAGGTATTAAAAAGGTCTAAAGTATTTTTTAAATTTGAACTTTAAACATGTGTAGATACCCTGGTGTGAAATCATCAATCTTTTATGTTTTTCAGGCTACCATGCCCCGCTCATTTGGACTGGAGGTCGTGGTCCCCCACAGTTCCAAATATCCCGAGAACAACGGTGTTTTTTGAGAACCTGTGGTTTCTCTGGGAAACAGATGGCACAGATTCTGTGTGTATCTGTTCGTACATTGAGACGTCGTTTAAGGTATGTTTCAATAATGGCAGTGCCCTCTTGTCAGAATTGTTGTAATCATCCTGGAGGGGTCACTTTATTGAAGGTGCGAAAGCACATTTAAATACCATAGGTCTAACATTCCCTCTATGTGCAAATGTTATAGCCACTTCAACCTGAGGCGCACTGGGACATTTTCCACCTGCTCAGATGCTGCCTTGGATGACCTCATCAGGGAGACAGTGGCTGGGAATGACCGCATCGGTCCTGAGTCAGTGAGGGCCCAGTTGCGTGCGCAGCAAATTTATGTCCAAAGGGACAGAGTCCGTGCAAGCATGCTTAGAGTGAACCCTGCAGCAGCTGCGGCAAGGGCTATGTCGCAAACGCTGCAAAGAAGGGCATATAGAGTTGCTGGGCCAAACTCCTTGTGGCACCTCGATGGGAACCACAAGTTGATAAGGTAGATATTGACATTAGCATACCAGACTTTGGTGTTTGCTTTAAAGGTGTGGTTAATTTAATATTTTCAATACTTCTGTTACAGGTGGAGAATTGTCATTCATGGGGCCATATATGGATACAGCCGCTTAGTTTTGTTCCTCCGAGCCTCTGACAACAACCGGAGCAGCACGGTTATGGACAGCTTCCTAGATGCTGTGGCAAAGTATGGCGTGCCTTCGAGGGTCAGGACTGACCATGGAGGGGAGAACAACTCTGTCTGCCTCATGATGAATGTATTCAGAGGGCCAAACAGAGGCAGTGCTCTCCGGGGGCGAAGCACCCATAACCAGAGGATAGAACGACTCTGGTTCAGAAACACCACACTGTCTGAGAGGAAATCACTTCAACGGGTCATAAAGACTGCAGAGAATCACTGGCTCCAACCTCCCCTCCATGGACACACGGTACACACAGCGCTGAAGGGTGAAAGCACAGAGCATCCTCATTCCTGCTGCTGTGACACTTGTAGCACAGGACATTAAGATGGGAGGGAAGTACTTCACCCCACATCTCAGACTAAATGGACAGTTGACGACCTCATAGTAAAATATAAGTATGCAATAATAACCGTAAACAGTGCTATAATATTATGTGAACATTTTGTGTGCAATAACCTCATGTGTGTTTCTTCTCATCTCAGTGTTCAGTGCTCTACACCTCATAGTACAATATAAGTGTGCAATAGTAACCTGGCCAGTGAGTGTATACAGTATCTCACAAAAGTGAGTACACCCCTCACATTTCTTCAAATATTTCATTATATCTTTTCATGGGACAACACTGAAGAAATGACACTTTGATACAATGTAAAGTAGTCAGTGTACAGCTTATATAACAGTGTGAATTTACTGTCCCCTCAAAATAACTCAACACACAGCCATTAATGTCTAAACTGCCGGTTACAAAAGTGAGTACACCCCTGAGTTAAAATGTCCGAATTGATTTCTCTGGTCTGTCTCAGTTTATCCCTAAGCTGAGAGTTTTTTTTTAGTTTTTTTTTTAGTGTTGCATTCATTTTTCAATAAATGGCAAGATCAATGCCAAATAATGACTTATTGGTTTATCATTGTAGGACATTACATATTACATAACAGATAAAGTTTTATCGTCAGGCATAAAGGGTCTTTCTCAAGGATGGCTGTTAATATAGAGGCAAATGTGAATTTGCCTGGACAGGTCATTACATTTATTTTCTTTAGGTTGTATAGGCTATTTAGGATTTTCAACAAGAGCAAATTCAATCCATTACCGTCTGCTATTTTAGGTTGTATACTCTCCTTGAAAGTTTTATATAAAAATATCAAATTAAAATTAAATTACTGCACTTTTCATACACAGAAAGGTAACACAAAGAGGTTTACATAAAAAGAAGAGAACCAAACAGCTATATCACCTCCCACCCCAATCTACAAACAGAGCAGTATTACTTACTAAAAATACATAATGGGAAAAGACAAAACATGAAGTCAATACAGGAACAGGGACTGATCAAATCTGAACTTCAGGAAAGGCTAAATGAAATTACAGAGGTCGAACTGCCAGCAGTCGAAGTAAAATAAATATTAAAAAACTCTGTAAATACTAAAGAAGTATAAGAAAAAATCCAGACTCAGGATGTTATAATTTGTGCATTAAAGGTTAAGAGTACAGTCTGTTTGCATAGCCAATCACATACCACATTTCATGTATTAAGGCCTATTACTTTTTGTCCTGTTCATTGATTACAAAGTGGTCTACAAATTGAAATGTAATTGAGCTTTGTCATTCAAATACAACCAGAAATGGAAGGTTAACAGACAGGATCATGTGTTACTACAGACTGGTTAAATATAAACCATTCATTGTCCAGGGAAATGTGTCTCCCTCCCCATGCACATGTACTGTATGGCACAGGCCTTCTTTCTTGGTCAATTAAAAAAAAATTGTATGTATGATGTAACTGCACACAGACGTCCATTGTCATTAATATAAAATATCATCTTGAATCATCTAGGACCTTCCTGGCACACACAACAACACAGTTGCTAGAAATGGCCATATTAAGGAAAGGGGAAAATATTTATATGAAATATTATGTCGTTTGCAAGGAAATTTGGGTCTAAACTGGTCCAAGTAGAAAACTATGACAGTGGATAAGCTAACCATTAATATATTCAACAAATGTAATCAATAAATACCCCTTAAATAATTTTTGACTAATTTCATCCAGCTTGGCACTAACAGACTCTCCTAAAGTACACATAGAACGGCCTTCGCCTGATGCAAGATGAAAATGATCCGTTGTCGTAGGATGACAATGAAGACATTGTTGGAAAGGTCTTGACCTGGGGCCTATTTCAGGTAGCTGGTTTTACATACTCTGAGTTTAATCCTGCGCTCTGAGTTGGTCAACTCAGAGCGCAGGGTTGACGAGAAACTCTGGGTTTTCGGTTTCAGAACAGTGGATCAGCGTTGGGTTAATCAACTCTGAGCGTGTTCACTCTGGGTGGAGCGTGTGCGTAAAAGCCATCGTCAATGGATCGCTGAAAACATGATTCACCATGGAAACAGAAGAAACAAATGCTTGATCCTCCCACTTCTCCACTTCTCAAAAAAAAAAAAAAAAAACTTCTCCGCTCCTCCCACTAGAGTAAGAAATATTAACTTATGAGCTTATGGAGAAGAATGAACGGGGATAGTCTCATAACTCTGATCTAATCACTTCGGCAATTCAGAAAAAAACGGTACAAACGTTTTTTGTCAAGAGCATCATTGCTTCCGTATGAGAAGCAAGTCTATTTTAAGAATTAAGTTACGCATATCAGCAGCAACAAAATGATCAAGCTGCCGCTGCACAGCACTGCTGACAGTGTTTTATATTCGCTGTAGCCTATTATGTAGGCAAGCTATAATAGGCCTACTGTGCAGTAAACTGTCGCTTCTTTTAAATGGGGAGTGAAAGATATTAACGTTTGACACATAAGGTGACAGTTTCCATTGTAGATCCTGATTGTTTTATTACCAGATCCCTTGTCCTCTAGTTATCACAGTTTAAATTATTATATTATTTCTATATTCATATTGGGCTATTTAACGAGGCTTGTCTGTGACTTTGGGATGACACAAGTGAACAGTAACGATCGCGTGCAGCCGCAGAATTACATTTCAACCTGACATAAATAGCCTATGTTCAGTGGCACAGATGTTAAAAAACTACTGATAATGATAAAAATAAATAACGAGATACATACAATACAATAGGTTTATTAATCTGAATGTAAAGCATGTTCACGATGTGTAAGGTGGCCGCATATGAACGAACGAGGGCTGAGAACAAGGCTACTGATCAAATGATCGATCAAACGTAAAATCATCAGGAAATGATAAAAACATCCCGATGGAGATTTCTATAGAGTGATTTTGCTTTAAACTGTACAGGGTCGCGTTGTGACAGTGACTCTTTCTTCAGTCGGAGCTGCAGCGTAAAGTGAAAACAAACTCGGGTAGGTCTAACCACCTATCCAGCAGGTTAGACCCACGGCGTATGTTGCCGCAGTAACTGACTCTCGGTTGCGCTGAACCTGCTACCTGAAACGGAAAACCCAGAGTTTCCACTAACTCAGAGCAAACAAACTCTGGGTTGCCTCAAAACCAGCTACCTGAAATAGGCCCCAGTGGATTACAAATATGCCACTTTGTGGGCGGTGTATACCCCACGGGGTTGCCCTTTGAACCTTGAACTTGTACCACTTTTGAAGGCTTACAAACCAGCAAGAAAATGACATGTGGGGAACTATTTTGCAAAGGTCTTGACCTCTTCTATCATGCACTTAGTCAAACCAATAGGGGGCGCCACTGGGTAGGGTCAAAACCAATAAAAAACATGATTTCAACCTCTTAAAAATAGTAAAAATAAAATCTGACCAAATATTTATGCTTCCAACTCCCTTAAACATATAACTAACTTTCAAGGTTTCTGGTCACAGTTTCACGAAATAGGGTAAACACATTAAAACTACAAACAATATCGCGCTGCCGAGTAATGTGTATTGCAATTTCTTAAAGAGGACCTATGATGCTTTTTGACTTTTATGACCTATAAACGTTGTTATGATGATTCATAGTCATGCTTAACCATACTAAATTATCAAATAATGACTTACATGCATTTCGACATATTCCCTGCTGACCGTCTGGGGTGCCTGTGCAGAGCACTAAACACTATTCTAGCCAGTCGAGAAGTCACGTCTTCAAAGCGGTCTACCCTTTCATAATTTGTGACGTCGCATAAAACTTTGTGACGTCTCCACGCGGATGTTTCCATGTATGGTAATGCTGTCACTTCCCTGTTCGCGTCTGCCTCGCGCCCTTATAGGTCCATGCTCGCGCTTCCCGCCACTGAAAGTGTTCCGGAAGGAAGGTAACCAATCACAACAGAGTGGGGTTTGCAGGAGGGGGGGGAGGGGAGCGGAGATGGCCGAAGCACAGGCGGAGGGAGCCGAAGCACACACACTCAAGTGTTGACAGGATGTGCTGGATCGCCAAAATAAGAGAAAAAGCTTCCCGAAAATCTACATAGTTTTTTGTGATGTGATTCGTGTCAGGTTGCTCTATAGAAGTGTAAAACAAGAAATTAAGACCAGAAAAGTAGCATAATAGGTCCTCTTTAAGTTTGTAGTTTTTTGTTTTGTTTTTCCGGGTTAGGGTTAGGGTTGTGACGTTAAGGCTAATAAAACAGATCCGTCCTTGTGTCAACAGAGAAAGTATAGCTTTAACATATTAATCATATTGAGGGAAAACATATGTTGTAACAATTAAATAAATGCATTCATCAGTACTTTTAAACGTGTTTCGAGTGGCATACTTTGTCTGAAAGAACAGGGTGCGTTCAATGACAAAACGGATTTAGCAACGTTTATAAACAAACCGTGCGGGTGTTGCCCCTAGTTCGATTTTTTCTTCTTCAGAAAGTAGGTGTTTGGTTTGGAATTGGATTACGTGGGCTATTATGTGATTTGTTTTGTTTTTTAAAGACGGCGCTGTTCAGTGCACATGTCCATGTAGCGGTGGCATAGTTGGCTTGTGAACGCACCCCAAGATGTCACACGAGCCTTGATGGATGCTGCACCACACTATTTGTAACGGACCCATTGTGTTTACCTAGGCCTACCTGTATTTCGCCCCGGCACCTTTTAGAAGCGTACAGCAGCTATCGCGGCGATGCGTGTCTCGCGCCCCATGCTCGCGCCCCGTTGCGGTGAAAACGTAAGTTTTAATATGTCTTAAAGCCTGTATTTTGTTTATGTACATGTTGGTTTCATATTGAAACACTTTGTGTTATAGTTCATGAATAGTGTGTGAAGCAAGCTAGCAGCTGACCCATGAATGTCCGGTAAATTGCAACCTGTATCCAGGTTACAATTTACCGGACATTCCCCTCGTCTTGCACCCTTGGCAAGCGGAGCAAGGTATGTTGCTTTATTGTAAGCCTTTAGCTTGATTATAATTCAGTTTGATTTCTTAATGAAAGTGAAGCAAATAATGCACATGTTTAAGTTTTCTTTACTGTGCAGAAATATGTTTTGTGTCATATTCTTTATTTCCTGGGAATATAATATTTGAATTTAAGTGAATACTGCAAAGTCTTTCAGATGTTTATGCAGTTTGCACACACAAATGTTATCTTAATATTTAGAGACAGGTGTCATATTCTTTATTTTGTGAACATGGAAATTGTACTGTACTGACGTTAATATATTTGTGTAACAGTGCAACCATTTTGTGTTACTTTTTCTAGTTTCACGGTGCTATATCGACTGATCCTCAACAAATCTTCTTCCATTGACCCTCAAGTCTGCATCTGGACATCCACCTTCAACATGCTGGCATCTTTAATAGACTGTAAATAATGCATCGCTTGATGTCCTGCACACTAATGCACAATAATGCACAGGCGCCTCACATAGACGGATTATGAGATTATGGGACCCTGGGCACAAACTCTTAAAGGGCCCCCCACTCGTCCCTATCCAGTCAGGTACACTGCATTTTCCACTTGGATACATACAACTTAAATATATTAAGGAAGTCAGTGTTTCCCACAGGATTTTGGGTGTTGAAGGGACCCTGTACCTTGTTGGGGGGTCCCCCCGGATTTTTTTTTACCTTTTTAAAGTAAAATGCATTCATCTGGTGCACTTTGAGAGGACATTTTAGATACTATATCAGATCCTGAGATGCAGAAGGAACATTATTTTTCAGATTTTTCTTAAACAGGCAGCACTCTTTACTCTGCAACTGTAAAAACAGTAGCCTACAGTAGATTGGTCTGCAGACCCATGTTCTATGATGGAGGGCCCATTTCAACAGATAAAGGGTGGATAGCTACTTTTTATGAACCATTTAAAATTCACACATAGAAAGCTTATTTCTGTATGTGTGAGGGGGCCTTCAAGGCCGCTCATGCAGCCCCTTAGACAGAGCTACTAATGCTGCTGTTTTTAACTTGCTTTTGTATTTCTCCCCTACTAGTTGAGGGGCCCAATGAGTGTCCTTATTTAGGCTATTCCTTTTTGGACCCTGTTATTGACATCAGTGACTGAGCTCTTAGACCATGCAACATGAAAAGTTACTATCAGTATCTCTGGCTGCAGCAAGAGACTGACACACTGTACACATAATCGAAGGTGATGTGGTAAGATGACTTAAAAAAACACACTGTGGCAACCTAAGAGTTTAACAACTGTTAAACAGCCAACTCCATTGTAACGGTTAAATGCGTGGTTAGAATATATTGTACATTTGATGGCTTTAATGTCCATGAAAATTATTGTTATCTCATGAAACCCTAACTGTTGAAGCTCATTATTTAAGTTGATTGTCTGATTGTGAAGTACCAGCAGGATTTTTCGTCCATAACATTTTGCCCTTTTGTGCATATTGTTTGCTAACCTTGAGGTGTTCATAAGGTGTTATGTCTATGTTTGAGTGTTGATTAGTATGTACGTAAAGTTAAAGCCACCACTCATCCAAATTTAAGTCCAGACATTAAAACACTTAAAGGAGCAAATTAATATATCAGACTATCAAAATGTTATCACCCGCTGAAGAACCAGAGTGCTCCTTGGAGGACAAGCAGGTGAGGTCCAACTGAAGCCTAACAGAAAAGGGCCTAGAGATGCAAGAACAGGAAGCAAAGAAAAGAAAAGTGAAAAGGCATTTAACAAAGCTTATGACTCGTGGAACCAGTTAGCAACAGAAACACGAGTAAGATTAAAGGCTCTCTGCTCACCTGAAGATACACTAGAAAGGGACATTAAAGCTAAGCACACTTTAGTGCAACAACATTATGAGCCAATTCGCCACAACCATACTACCACCCCAGTTATTGTTCAAAGAATGGATGCATGTGGCACTGTAACAGACAACATTTTGGAGCTCATAAGCAAACGTCTAGAGAACAAAGACGAGACATTTAATGAAAGTGAGGAAAAGGAAAGAGTGAGGATGACGCTAAATAAGAATCAGTATGGGTCTGTCTTTGTAAAAATAGTAATTTCATCCCCCCTAGTAAACATGCAGACGCAGAAGCAGATCTTGCAGCTAAGCTAGAACAGGCCAATGCAATAGAAGAAATACATGAACAACAAACAAAACTCACGAAGCTGGAGAGTGAATGGAAGCTTAAAGGCAGAGGTTAAATTAAGGGTGTATTCACACATGGAAAGTCCGTTAGTTCACTTGCTTTGGTCCAGACCAAATAGAATTTGGATTTTTTTTTGTTGGTGTGGTCCACTTTCATATTGCCCCTTTTGCAAGTGAACCAGCAATACGAAGCAAAACCACACGTGATCTGAAGTCATTCATTCATTGGACAGACATTCTGGGGTGGAGAGAAGCAGGAAGAACAAAGTAAAAACTGCGAAATATATCATTGATATAATATGGTTAAAAATAATAAAAATGCCTACATCTAGCCTATAAATAAAGAAGAAACACATCAAATTATTATTGTTTCATATGGTTATAATATGTAGCCCCATGTCAATGCCACGTTATGTGGCTTCTAGCCTACGATGTGAAATATCATTTTTACTGTATTCTTGCTGCTGGACGCGCGGCTCGCGTGAAGAATAGGCTCAAACTGAAACACAGCTGATTTAGCTGTGTATCAGCTGGGTGTCAGTTCGGGGCAGTTCAGCACCAAACTGACACGGGGATAGTACTGACGAAGAACAATAAAAACACACACTTCATGCAAAGCGCAGCGTGAATCTGTTGGCACTGTAGGCTACGGGAGACGCTCCTCTCCATCTGATCGCTGATCCGCACGCGTCATTATCAAATGTAATATTTTCGCTCGGGGCTCCCGGTCAAACCACAACTAATCTTCCTAACAATGGCGACAACAACACTTTCCCATAATGTGAAGCTGATGGCGATTTATTAAAAAAGAAAAGAAAGAAAAGGCGCAGTGCTTCCTGCAATTGGGCCGGATCGAGTCCGGCCAAATTCACACCACAAACGAACTGCAGCAGAGTGCGTTTCGAAGCGCATCGAGACCACCTCTTCAGCTGGGTCTCGGAGCGTTTGTTTGGTCCGCCCCTGGGTGCGATTGCTGTATTCACACCTGTCTGAAAGATGCGCACTGAAGGTGGAAGTGCACCTGAGTTCGTTTCAACCGAACTAAACACAGCATGTGTGAATACACCCTAAGACTAGAGGAGGAGAAGACAAAGCTACAATGGCTACAAGCAACAAAGGAAGTAAAGGTAGCTGCAGCATGAGGAAAAGCATACAATGCCTTTGATAATGTTGAAAGTTGTGATCAAGAAATTGACAACCTAATACTGCCCAACTACCAACATGCTGACCTTCAAACCACTAAATCCAAGAGCCCTGCCATTTCAGTCTCATCATACATCCCCTGAGATGTTGAGAAATCAAGAGGAGGTCTAACCTTTGTGTTGCAAAAAGAAGGAACAGAGCTTAATTCTTATACCTGTAACATATACTGTATAGTAGGTCCATTTCTAGCATACTGCCTACAACCTTTTCTATGCAGGGTTGAGTACAGCCTGATGCTGTTGATGGTGATATGGGTCTATATGCTTTTAGTAAAATTCTGTAGGAAATTGACCTGAGATTTGAATTTGTTGAACTAGAGTGTGACAAAAAGGTCTGAACATGCTGTTTCAGAGGTATATAAATAAATAACAGTGTGATATGCTTTGTGTTAGCATGGTCGACATGCTGTTGTATAATTGTTGTAGAAATAATACAGAACAACACTCTGTTTTTATAAACAGGTCTTACAGACAGGGCGAGATGAACCATTGTGAGGATTCCTTTCCATCCAGCTCGAGTGTGTGGAGCCTCCCAGTGTGATCCTATCAGGACGGAAAAAACGATTCATGGAATCACTCTGCCAAGTGTCCAGGACTGCTACACACATGTTGTAGGGGAACAGTGTTGGGCAAGTTACTTCAAAAGTGTAATGCATTATTTATTACCATTTACTGTCATTTCAAAGTAGTTAGTTACATTACAATATTACTGTCTTTGAATTGTAAGGCATTACACTACTTTTACATTACTTTCACCAAAATAACAGGAAATATGGATTTGGTGTCCTCAATAGATCTTATTGTGTTCAATGCAGCTCATTACACAGCAGGAGGTATGGCATAATGACTGAGCTAGTCGTAAGGTTAACAAAAGTACATCATATAATGATAACAGTTATGGCTCATGGTGCAATACATTTTATAATAGAAATACTGTATCTTTAGGTATTTATATTAATGTCAATAGAGCTAGAGCCTACTACTGTAGATTGGGAAAAAAAAGTCATGACAAGATACACAACCCTTTTTACATTTTGATCCCTTTATTTTTCTTTAATTCACAGAATTTGCAGCATGCACAGCGCCAGCATTTATTCTCCTCCGGGGCTAAGGAGGGGCTTGACCAATATGTGGGGGTGCTGCACTATAACGTAGGCAGAAAAGAGATTCTGCGTGTGTTTCATTAAAACTCTGTGTGGCACATTTATGTAGGGTCTGTACAACAGTGGGGGGTTTGAGCCTCAAAGATTTGTTTCTTGCGTTCTGGCGACTTGAAAGCACAAACAAGTTGTTCACATCATCAACTTTTGCCTTTTTTAGTTGTTCCAAAGAATCTGCCTTATCATCTTGCCATCCAATCTAAATGATAACTGACCATTATGTTAGTTTATCGTCACTCTTGCGTGACATAATAACAATAGTAGCCTAAAAATATATATCTCCTATGCTGTGCGCTGGGGAGAAATTGATTGTGGGTTGATTTGGATGCAGCAGCCGCCTATTTGAATGACATGACCGCTCGGCGGAGCTGCTTGACTCTCGGCCAGGTGCGAGGCAAAAATAAATAAATGAAAGGACTCGGCGCGTCACTAGCCTACATAATAGCCTAGACTGGCCTGATGTGAAACTTCTCTAACATATAGGCTACTTACTCAGGCTCGCCAACATAAAACAGACGCGCACATAGCCGCGGGAACATATTCTCAACAGGAGGTGCTGAAAAAAAAAGCTCAGCCTGCACTTGTCTCGCAACTCGCTACATTGATAAATACAAACTTCACCAATGTAACAGTGTCACATGCACCGCTGCATACAAGACTGGGGGTTTCCCCTACATCATAAAAAGTCGTGTCGTCTTATATTTGGGGTCTAATATTCGGTGTCCAGTAAGGGAATGCCCGTTACCAGAGCGATCATTCAGCTTAAGGGTCTGTGTCCACCTTGTTTCTTTTCTTTTTTTCGGGTGGAACACTGGTTGTGCGCTCTGTAGCAGCTGGGACGTGCGTTTTTGCGCTGGGAGACAGAACGCGGTGAGACTATAGTAGGCTATAGAAAGGCACGGGAAATCGCCAAAGAGCTCAACACCCCCAGCATTGAATTCAAAGCCTCGACTCATTATGTTGGGAGTCGACGTGTCAGAGGCATGAATCGACAAAGCGATCAACTTTTACTATTACAGTAATGCATTACTATTGTAACGCGTTACTCCCAACACTGTAGGGGAACCACTGAACATGACTTATACTGAACGTGATCACAAAACAGACCCCCCAAATCCCTATTCACAACAACAACAAACCCCACAACTCAAGACAGATTTATTATATAGGGCTCATTTGTATTCATTTATTATAGCATAGCCTTTATACCTTCGCGGCCTAGCATAGCCTTTGGGCCTTCGCGGCCCAACATATCCCAAGATTCATTGCGTTTTTTTCAGAGATGGCATGAAAAAAATAAAAAATAAATAACAAAACAGCAACGTGTTGCTCCACCTTCTTTTATCTTCCTTTCTTTTTTTCTTGTACTTTTTTTTTCTTTTCGTCTGGTTGGCAACTTCTTTTTCTTTTTTCCTCCGTTGACAAGGCTGTTTCCGTTGGTAGCAATCAGGGTTGCTAGGCAGCACAGGAGCGGCGAGTCGTCACGCAAGGCAACGGCTTGTTACGCAAACCGGAAATGCTCGTAAACGGAGACCTGCGGAGACCGTCTTGTTTAACAACGCTAGTTCGGCCTTCAAATCCGCCCCTTAAATAAGACACAGACAATGTCGGCATTCAATCTCTTCAGATGAGATACTTTTGATCGTTTAATGGGGCTGTTCAGACCTCTCACATTCCAGCTTAAAAATCTAGTAGTGGATCCATTGTCTGAGTCTGGGCAAGTTGTATTAATCATCTAAAGGTTGCATTTTAGCAGGAATGGAGAAGGTAGATGAAAAGAGGAGATCCCCCAGGGTAAAGGAGTTACACAAACCTAGGTAGGCTGTTGTTACTGTAGTGTATTTCGTGATGACATATTTTAAGATTACTGTAGTGTATTAGGTTACTATACATTTTATATTAAGGTATACTGATGAATCAGGAAGACAAGACATTAGAGTTAGTCTCAAATGCAGGGTGCAAAGTCAGGAATGTTAGCTGCTTGAGTGAAGAAACTCTCAAGGCTGATATGTAGATCATTCAAATGGCATACAAAGGAAGGCCTCAGATGGTCCTTGGTAGGGGCAATTCAAGATAGTTTGGTGAAGGCCTAGGGGCTATTTGGGACACTTTAGTGTAGGTCTAACAGCTAGTTTATTGGCTCCTGGCCAAAAGGTATTGTCTTAAAAGTTACTGAATCAGACTTCTTGGCCAACGGGACATATCGCCTCCAGGTGATGATTAAACTCAGATGTCCTCTAGGGGCCAGAGGACAACCTCTGTCTCAGTAGGGTGGAGTTAGTTAGGGTACACCAATTAGGTGTTAGGAGGAGCAGGGCGTACTGTCCTAAGGACCAATCAACTCACTTAGATTTCAGGTTATAGGCCACCACAATTCAGGAAAAGTTAGGTCTCAAACTAAGGAACTCTTCATAGCTTTTGTTGCATTAACCTCTATTCGTTTTTGGCTACAAACACTTTAACTTCTTATTGGCTTCGTTTTGACTGCAGGATGAGTTTTGTTGTTTTAATAAAGAATTGTTCCTGAGACCTCCTCATCTGCATTCAACTGTGTCTTCTTCCATCAACTAACTACCAACGCCGTTTTTCTGAGTAAAGGCCCAAGAAAATATACTGCATTACCAACTCCAATCAGATCCAGTTAAAAATAGAAACATATAAACATAAAGTACAGCTACATAAGTCACCAACTGTATTTAATTGTCCATGAGTGGACTTGGACAAATATCAAAGTCGTTCAATATAAACAAAAATATTAGGTGACAAATGGGGGCATAACATCACCAGGGGCCTCATTTATAAAGCTTGCGGCGCACAAAAACCTTGCGTAGACGGGCAGAAATGTGCGGTGGCAAACGTTGGTATTTATAAAAACATTCTTTGCGGAGAAGTGTGCGTATTCCTACGGCAACTTTCGACCATGCGTAGAGCTACCGCAATGTTTTCCTGACTCGGGGAATCAGCAACACTAATGGCAACACCACGAAATAAAGCTCAGTCATCAGAAAAACACACACATATTACTGTGAAATGCTTGGGACTCAAGTATATGCATAAGCGTACCTATAATTGTGAATATAGGCTACTGTAGTCTATGACAGTGGTTTTCAAACTGTGGTGCGCAGGGTTATGGCAGGGGGGGGGGGGGGCGGATGAATATGTGAAAAAAAAAATCTAAATTTTTTTTTTTTTTTTTGAGAACAACCCAGAGGACCCTGCACAATTTATTTTAATTTTAAATTAATATTTTTATGGAAAATCCATGTGTCCTTCTTCAATAGCTTCTAATTCATCAGACCCAGTGTCTCCAAATTATTTGTTCACACAAAATTCCTCATATTTAGCCTCTTAATTTTCCTCTCAAAATGCACCAGATTCATGCATTTCACTTTAAAAAGGTGAAAAAAAATCTCCCGGGGTGGCATACCCCCGGACCCCGCCAGGAGGGTCTGGTTTTCCACTGGCTACTATTTTCCTCCAGCAGGACATTGGAGGCACTAGCGAAAAAACACTGGATGTGTGAATGACATTTAACTAGTCAATAATTTGGGCAAGTCTGTCTGTCTATCTTTCTCACTCCGCTGCACACTCAGTCACTACTATCCATGCTTAAAGGAAGCAGGATTAAAACACTGGATTTAGATGTTAAAATGTATTAAAAAATGTGCTTAAAATGCACAACAATGTTTAGAATACTTAAAAAATATGTTTAAATTTGTAAAATAATTAAAAGATCTTTAAAAAAAAAAAAGCCTTCTGGAGGGGACACACTGCTCTGCTTGCATGATCATCCCGGAGCCGGGGTCAGGGACAGCAGCCCCCTGCCCTCCATGAGTCATGACAACGTAGAGTGGCGACAGGAAGCGCTGACTGAGCCCTCAGTGGGAAGCGAGAAATGTTAATATGTTGAAAAACCTGCTTAAACCGTGCAACTCCCCTGACCCGCCGGGAGTGCGCATGCAAGCCTTCCGTGGACAAACGAGCCTTCTGTGGACAACAGAGCCTTCTGGAGGGGACACACATTCCCTCAGCTTACATGAGCATCCTGGAGCCAGGGTCAGGGACAGCGGCCCCCTGCCCCCCATGACAACGAAGAGTGGCGACAGGAGGCGCTGACTGAGCCCTTTTTTTCTTTCTTTCAGTAGGAAGCTAGATAGATAAAATACCTTAGTGAGGCTATTTAAATCTATACAAAATGATAGTTATTGAATAACAGGGTGGAGACTAATATCGAGACACAGGCTGAGCGATCGTAGGAAGCCAGATAATTAAAATACATTTGAAAATGCTACTTAATCTATGTATATGCTTAATACATTATTAATTAGCTAACATGTTTGATAGTAAATAAGAGTATCAAATGCCATCGCAGTACCTGCTTGAGGAAACCTCTCGAACGCTATGGTCCTACCAGACCATCGTACTTCAGTGGAAGCCAGATAGATTAAAATACCTTAGTAAGGCTACTTAAATCTATACAAAAAGCTGATAAGTTATCCAATACCAGGGTGGACTAATATCTAGGCACACAAAGACAAATCATATATGCCCTAATTATTTGAATGAGTCAGCAATAGGCGAGGGCGAGGGCGGGAGGCAACCAGGCTCCAGCTCTGGGCACAGGTTTCTCCTCCATAACAAGGAGGCTCACGATGCTGGATTGAGGTGGGCTTCACTAATATCGACTCATAGGATAGAGGACAGAAAACAGAGTTAGGTTGGGTTCCGAATCGCATACTCTTTCTTTTTTCTATTCTGCATACTACATCCGACGATAAAAAGAATCTAGTTAGGATGCAGTAGGCATACTATTGGGACATACTTTTCTCTCTTATTTCATCATAACATTGCGCCTTGATCTTGCCTCTTGCATTTATATCCGTCTCATCCCCGTTTGTTTTCATATGGAGGCTTCGTCGATGTTACGTCACTTCACGTGCGCACTGGATTGTGGGTCAGAATCGCCCAAATAACATGAAGAGGTTGACAGTTGATCTTCAACAACCACAGAGCAGCGCACTGCGCACACCACTGTTGTTTATCCTACACCAGATAGACTACTGCACCATCACCATCAGATATTTCATGTCACTCGACAACTGTTTGCAAACGCATAACACGATACAAAACAAGCTTCCAGTTATTGCAATAGGGTTCACCGGATGCTTGCGCAACTTCAATGGATTCAATTTAGTATAGCGACAATATTACCAGTGCGCCGCATTCACTTCAATAACAAAAATTAAACATGCAAGAAGGGTCTTTTATGCCAAATATTTTACAACAGCCAATCCAACCAGCATATTAAGAAGTGTAGTTGAGAGTTGGTTCCCATATTATGCTTAGAAAGCGGCATCAACAATGAAAAACCGCATAACCTAAAGGCGCTAGGTGGGCACGGGCTAGCCAGTCATAGCGTCGTAGCTACAGTCAGTGAAGTGCCGCAAAAAAACGTTGTCAGCCCATCCAGCTTATGTGTAGTATTCCTGTCAAAACTATATCTAAACTATGTTAAACGATCACCTTTAAATAGCCATGCTAGATCGGCAGCGGGAGCAGTAGGTTGTGTGAAAGCGATGGCCATAGTAGTTCACTCACATCATCACAATGCTAATAGTGCGCGCGCCGAAGTTTCAAACTTCGCTGATGACATCACGGGGGGCTAGCGGCTGAGATATCGCTGGGCCTTGGGGCGGGCTGTCACTACACATCAAAATCTGATTGGCTGATGAGACACGTCAGTCAGCGTTATTATCCAATAGGAGACGGCAGCTTCAATGAGAGGCCAGCAATACTTCTAGCGCAAGTCCTGCTGCTCCACATAGCTGATGCGTTTAGATGAGATATGCCTGGGAAATCCAGCTCAGCCTTACAAAAAATAACTATATTGCAAAAAAATGTTTTATTATTTTTGTAATGTACTGACATTTTTTTATTAAATTCAGACACATTTAAACACAAATTAATATAATTTTAAACAACAAAAAAATATATATTATTTGGATTTTGACAGGGCCAGCAGAGAAGGCCCTGCTGGCCCTGACGGCCCACCACTGCTACATTCTAACCGTTGAAAATGTAATTTTTTTTTCCTATTTGAGAGATAGTTACAAACCTGCATGCAGCTTCCATGGGTCCTTGGCGAACTACTGCATGATGCAACTTCCTGTCTTCGAATGGATTTCAACATAAAAGTACTAAAAGTGGTTGTTCTTGATGGTCGCACCACATGATATTTCATAAAATGGACAACTTGGTACAAAGTTTGTTTGTATATAATGATATAAATGTAAATGCAAATGCAAATGCTTTGCAATTGTGCACAGAACTACAACACATTTAGGAGATCATGCCAAATAGAGCAGACAAATAATTAAATACATTCAGAGTAATGTCAAAGAAGTTTTAAAAACTGAAAATCATTGTGGACGGTCGCACCACATGATTTTTTGACACTTTTGATAACAAAAAAATTGCAAATGACTAATGTTTTTTGAAAAGTTTAAGTGAGCACATATATGGTCAATATGCCACAAATATATGGTATATATTTATATATTTGAATAATTTTTCAATTTCAAAAGAATGCAGAAGTACAGAAAATGAAGGCGTCACGTCTTTGACCCGAATATTCTGTAATTTGTGTTATGTCCACAACAACTTATCTGTAAACTAGTCCAGCTGGGGCTCAGCACCTCGCTTTGCAATTGGGTGCTGGACTTCCTCAGCGAGAGGCCACAGACAGTACGAGTCGGAAATAACACCTCAAGCAGTATCACACTCAGCACTGGGGCCCCCCAAGGCTGTGTGCTCTCGCCCCTACTCTTCACCCTGCTGACTCACGACTGCACACCAACCTACAGCACCAATCACATGGTGAAGTTTGCGGATGATACCACTCTGGTGGGTTCATCACTAAGAACGATGAGACCAACTATAGGAAGGAGGTCAACCTTCTGACCACATGCTGCAGCAACAACAACCTCCTGCTGAATGTCAGCAAAACTAAGGAGATTGTTGTTGACTTCCGGAGTCGCCACACTGAGCACCCACCACTGACCATCAATGGTGCTGCAGTGGAGCGAGTGAGCGGCACCAAATTCCTGGGGGTGCACATCAGCGACGACCTCTCCTGGACCACCAACACTGCATCACTGGCGAAGAAAGCCCATCAGCGCCTCTACTTCCTCCGCAAACTGAAGCAAGCACGAGCCCCCCCATCCATTATGTGCACATTCTACCGAGGCACCATTGAGAGCATCATGTTCAGCTGCATCACCGTGTGGGGCGGGAGCTGCGCTGAATACAGCAGGAAAGCACTGCAGCGCATGGTTAACACAGCTGCAAAGATCATCGGTGCCCCACTCCCCTCCATGCAACACACATACAACACCCGCCTCACCAGCAAAGAGATTAAGATTGTGAGCGAGGCCAGCCATCCCGCTCACAGTCTGTTCACCCTCCTGCCCTCTGGAAGAAGGTATCGGAGCTTACCTGCCCGCACCACCAGGCTCAAAAACAGCTTCATCCACCAGGCTGTCAGGAAGCTAAATTCTCTCCCCTCTTAACTGTCTTTGCACTATAATACACACCATAAAGACTGAATTAGCTGATATTTATCTATCTTTAAAAAATGCACTATACTACATGACACTTTGCTGCCAGTATTGACTGCCTTTTTGCACAATTATTTACTTTATTCATAGAGAAACTCCTATATTTTATGTCATTGTCTATCTTGTCTATTTTTAGTGTTGTCTCGTATATTGTTGTTTGTGCCTGTGCACTTTTTATATGTTCACCGCGGGATAGGGGAAACGTTTTTCTCGACTCCCTTACATGTCTTGTACATGTGAAGTGTTGACAATAAAGCTGACTTTGACTTTGTGTATCTCTCTGTATTAGTACCCCTTACACTAATACAAGACTTTATAATTCCTGACATTTCAGTTCTCATGGGAAAGAAAAGGTTTAACATGAAAGATTTGCTTTTCCTACCCAAATTAAGTGTCATGATGAGAAATAATACATTATTACACACCCATACTAAAAGAGCTTCGCACAAACTGCCCACAAATCACTACCCTACATATGATCAGTGACGGACCCGTTACACAGTACAGAAATAAGGCGAACTTTTACCTGTTAAGTACTTGGCCTTTCATGTATGGGTTCAAAAATATCACATGGAACTACTCAGAAAGGGCTCACGGAAAGGGTGCCCCAGATGGTATTGGTGGTGCTGTCAAAAGGGAGGCAGATCGTTATGTGATGCGAGGAGGTGAGCTGCTGACTCCAGTGGATCTGTACAACATGCTGACAAAAAAAGCAGGATCGAATATAACATTCGACTGGATTGACGAACATGCAAAAAATGGATGAAATGATTCCTGAAAAATTGGCACCTGTGCGAGGCACACTCAAAATCCACCAGGTGCTCTCTTCACAGGCTGGAATCATTTTGCACAGAGAGGTGTCATGCTTTTGCAAGCATGAAGATCTGACAACTTGCATGTGTTACAAGCCAGTACTGGTGAACCTTGGGAACCCAATCTGCCACACTGAGGTTCCCTCAAACACTGCTGAAGAAGCTGGTCTGCAAGACTTGAGTGGCAAGTTTGTCATCGTCAACTATGATGAGCTTCCATATGTAGGCCAGGTCCTCAAGGTTGTGGGAGAGGATATCCAGGTTAGCTCCATGCGGCAGTCTGATGAAAAAAATGTATTTGTGTGGCCACAGATTGCCGACATAATCTTCTACAGTAAGAAAGACGTCCAGGCTGTAATTTCAGAGCCAGAGCCAGCAAACTCACGCTACTCTCAGTTGAGCATCCAAGATTGGGCAACGTTCCAAACTGCCTGGGGTTAAATGTGGGGCAAAGCGGAGGAAAGAAGAGGAGAGGAGTGGAGGAAGGAAGGAGAGAGAGAGGAGTGAAGGAGAGAGAGAGAGGAAGGAAGGAAGGAGAGAGAGAGAGGAGTGAAGGAGAGAGAGCGAGAGGAAGGAAGGAAGGAGAGAGAGAGGAAGGAAGGAGAGAGAGGAGTGAAGGAGAGAGAGAGAGAGGAAGGAAGGAGAGAGAGGAGTGAAGGAGAGAGAGAGAGAGAGGAAGGAACGAGAGAGAGAGGAGTGAAGGAGAGAGAGAGAGGAAGGAAGGAAGGAGAGAGAGAGGAAGGAAGGAGAGAGAGAGGAGTGAAGGAGAGAGAGAGGAAGGAAGGAGAGAGAGAGGAGTGAAGGAGAGAGAGAGAGAGGCGTGGAGGATAGAGAGGAGTGAGGAGAGAGAGGAGAGGAATTGAGAATATGAGAACTGAGGATGAAAGCGACATCAGAAACATGAAGATTGCCAAGTTCAAATAAGTGTTTGTTCACTGCACTTAAATGCTTCTTTTGTTTGAGTTTTTTATAAAACAAAAAGTCTTCATGAAATATTAGTTTATGAATTTGTAATGCACTGACGTCTGTTTTGTTCTCTGAAATTTTTATAAAAACAATGTTTATGAAATGTAAGTTCATGTAAGTTAATTCTGTGGAAGTTAAATTAAATCAGTTTCAAATCTATTTTTCATTTGGAATTGTTTTTTTAATGACCTCTTTACGTAGATTTTTAATCATATGGAGGTATTTATGTCATTTGGTGCGACCACTCATCATGCGGTGCGACTAGTTATAGCAATAACTGTATTCAATTAAAAATAAAATATCAAATGTTTGTGGATGAAATAGTAATCACTGATATGCTTAGGTGAATGGCATTTTTTTTTAAACATTTTAAGCCGTTTTATGCAATTTACATTTCTGTTGACTACATATTTTAAGGAAGCTGTGACATTATAGAACAAATATGAGATAATTATTTACAAAAACTCAAAAAAAATACATATGCCTCTTTCACAAATGCTTTATATTACTGAAAACGTACAAAATAATATCAAGCATAATAAGGAAATTAATACATTTGAAGTTAAATCATGGTCGCACCACATGACACTTTTTAAGACCCGGGCCCATTTATCTAGGTGAAAAAGCACTAAAATCACTTGATTAAAACATTTCAGATGAATTCATATGCACACAACATTCTGAATGTTTGAACCAATGCGATATATATTATTATTTTTGGGATTTTAAAATTGACCTGTTGAAAATCCTTATACGTCATTGACCCATTCACATCATAGGATACATTTATTCCCATCAAGAAATACTTACACTGTCTAATGAACATATTTATATAAATTTAAATTGCCTTTGTCTATTCTGCATGAGGTACACCATGAAAAAGGGCAGAGAAGAAAATCCCCTCGAAGAGCAAGGACCTACCAAAACTGCCTGCGTGCACCAGTCCCTAGGATGAAAGAATTGGACGAAGAGCCTCAAGTTGACACGGGATAGGTCACGAATGTTTGTTTCTCAATATGTTGTGAATGGTTTACTGTAACACATTTTATTACACTGTTGTGTTACTCAAACTACTGTCTTCATATTTACTTTTTGTTTAGTTACCATAAAATTAAATTCTGCCAGAAATTAATCCATAAATCAGGCTTTTTATATTGCACCTTTCATATGCTCGTCTGTTTTGGACTGAATTTTAAAAAGAATATCGGTAAATATACCATATAGCGGCACATCGCCATTAGGGGTGTGAACATGTACAAAAATGTCTAACCGTGTACACAACGGATTTTTTTTCATGTACACGGTTAACCGTGACGTCATTGTCCTTGAGCGTGCCGTCCTGTAGGCGCGCGCGCGTGTTCGTTCACCTGTAAACACACAGTTTACATGAACCACGCTCGTTTTTATATAGGCTACTATCTATGGTTTACACACCTCTTATAATAGGTCCATGGTGCACACACACACACACATAGCCTACACACACACTCACATGTTCGCCTGTCATGTGTTTGCCGTAATTATCGGCCTTCATTAATTTCCTGATTTAATATAGCCTATCGCACATTTCTACATGTCCACGTTTATGCAGGTTGAACAGGTGTTTTAAAGTGCGGGCTACTTACGCGCATAGTTCACGTCAACCGGGTAACTTTAATCTTTAGGTTATCTTTCATCACTCTTCCGTGGCTGTGAGTCGAGCCCCAGCACGGCGACTCCCCGTGTGTGCGCGCGCCGATACACACACTCACTCACACACACTCGCCGAGGGACAGACAGATTTGGCAGACTAGTTTTTATCATCCCCAATTAGTTTATTAGTGATGTAAAATCAAATTGTGTCTCCAGAACATAATTAAAAACTTTGAAAAAAAGAAAATTTTAAATTCGAAGATTTTTCGTTTATTGATTTTTCCTTAACGGTTCTGATTTACTAAACGGTTACACGTGTACACGTGCACACCCCTAATCGCCATAGAGGTGATATGGTGAAAAGCCTGTACCCCTCATCACCATAGAGGTGATATGGTGAAAAGCCTGTACCCCTCATCGCCATAGAGGTGATATGGTGAAAAGCCTGTACCCCTAATCGCCATAGAGGTGATATGGTGAAAAGCCTGTACCCCTAATCACCATAGAGGTGATATGGTGAAAAGCCTGTACCCCTAATCGCCATAGAGGTGATATGGTGAAAAGCCTGTACCCCTAATCGCCATAGAGGTGATATGGTGAAAAGCCTGTACCCTTGTAATGCTTAAAAAGAACAGCAAACATTGTTTTACTTTTTCGTCTATCTCAGAAGTAGTTGTCCCAGTAAAACACAGGGATATCTGTAGAATTAAATCTGTCATTGAGTCGAGGAGGAAAGGATTTACAGCCCTGAATATAGCATAACTGATGTGGTAAACTATAGCCTGTGTACTATGTTCTCAGGAGCAACAATGCACTCCACTGTTAGGCCTATTTGTAAGAAGTCAAACATATGTATCTTGATATGGCATACTGTATAACTGTCGGTGTGTGCATTTCAGTAATGGATGGAAAATGATGTGCACATCTCTATATGTTAGTCTTTTTCATTAACATTTGCTGTTCACTTGGTCCTGTTTTCCCATTACTTAATCTTTTTTCGTTTTATTTCTTTCATTCGCAGCTTACATGATGCGTTTCTCCTCGGTTGATGGTTGGAAACCAGTGGAGTTACCGATATTGCTGCTACTCATCGGACATCGAACTGAAGCCAAAGACGATCCAAATTTGTTGGTCCATTTTTCTTTTTTCTGTTAATGCAGTTGCTTGTTCAGACTTCTTGATGATCTAACAATGAGGCCTTACTGTAACCGGCAGGTAGTTAAAGTTTCCCAGAAAGTTGCCATGTGTTTTTAGGACACCAGCGCCTGCTGCTTGTGTCGGCAGCATTTGTTGTACATTTATTTTTGAGCTCCAGGGAAATCTGACCTGTAAATAAGCATCAATGGGATAGCTCAGTGATTTTGGACATAGGGCCTCATTTCCAAGTAAGCCAGTGTGGTGTTTTCAACCAATTTCATTCAGTCTTTCTAGTTGCAGAGTTCACTGGTGCTAGGTTAGCGCAAGTCAACGGTTGTGTCTAGCCTGCAGAAAAAGTCTTACCCACTCAGAGGCAAATACATTGTAACGCTAGACTATTGATGTAAATGTCTGTTTTTATGTCCTATGTCCTGGTAGTAGGCTGTCTCAGCAGCAGCGGTATATGTCCTATGTCCTGGTAGTAGGCTGCGGCAGTGGCGGACCGATACTACCCAGGGTAATTGATTTGCCTCGCGTGTACCGTGACAGTAAGACTGTTTTTATTAGCAGGCTAGCAACAACTGTTGACTTGCGCTAGACTAGCACCAGTGAACCTTGCAACTAGAAGGACTGAATGAAATTTGTTAAAAAGAAATGTTAAAAAGAAAACGTCTCCAATGATAAATAACACATTTGGAAATGAAGCCCTATGTCCAAAATTCCAAACTACCCCTTTGAGTGCAAGTTCAGTGCAGCATACTACTGGCTGCACCAAGGTAGAATTTCGCAACAAGCATGTCTCCGTGAAACTCTATCCTTTTTTTATAATAAACATAGCGTTATGCACACTGATGGTCTCCTTTGCTGTTAATTCTCATTTATAATCATCAGAAAAGATTTGACTGTTTTTATAGAAATGTAAAAGTTCATTGTGGCAGATCCAAAGGGCTTTTTGTTTTCTCCATTATTACAGTCTTGCACAATGGTTTCAATACAGAAGAAAATGTTTCAATATTGCAATAAATGGCTTCCAAGAGTTAAAAAGCTTTTTGCATTTATGTTTTTATTTTTACTCTTTTAAATTTGAATTGACGTCTTGATTAAGCGTTTATTTGACAATATTTAATTTTAACAATTCCTCCAAAGAAGGTGATTTCTGAGACAACGAAAAGACTATTTTGAGCAGTAGAATTCATCCAGGCACTGTCTTATGTGTTTCTTAAATGACTTCCCCCACACCATGTATCAGACATATATAAGACATTCTATATACCAAAGTGAGACAATATTGAGATCTGAATTAAGCAAGCCCCTTTCTCTTATTTGCTTCTAAGGGTCTTAGGGAGAACATTTTAAGACATTCTTTATACCAAAGTGAGACAATATTGAGATCTTTATTTGTCTATTAATTGCTCCTAAGGGTCTTAGGGAGAAAACTCTAAGAACTGTATAAGCGCGGCAAAAGATCTCCACCTTTTCTTGTGTTTCTCAACTAGACAGGTTAAGTTTTTAGACTGATATATTAATTTGCTCCTCTTTTCTCTAGTGGGGTTTTAGGAGAAATGGTTAAGAATACAGTAAGCTCCAAATAAGAAGATGATTTATTTCTGATAAGACAAACAAAACACTATTGTGAGAAGCAGATTTTTCCTCTGGGCACTTACAATATGTCCACACCCAATGTTTAATTAAAACCTGTCCTACTACTTTGCAATTCATGAATTTGTTTATTTTAATAAGATTTTTGATGTTTTATCACATTTTCCAATTGTCTTTTATTTCTGATTTATTATGAACAAAATGTAAACTTGCAGGACACTAGCAAAAATGATTGGGTGGGAGAGAGGACACGGTTTTGGGTCCCTCGGCGAAAAAATCTCACTCCAAACATTTGGTGAAACTTGGCAGCCCTGCGTGGTACTAAAGACAACATAACATAGGATCAACAACGAGGAATGTTGTCTTCAAATAATAGAGGAAGGAACGTGAAAAATAAAATGCAGTGGAAAGAATTGGCCCAAGTGATTTAGCGTGCACCTGGGACTCCCAGAAGGTGTTAAAACACCAGGAGCCCTCTCCCACATAGCAGAGCAGGGATCTTATTACGCTAGAAGGCTAGCAGGTGCAACATACACATTAAAGCAAGTACTAATGCCTCCCCAATAAATGCCTTTATGACTGCATCTGTTTTCAAGTCCTGTGGTGGTAATGTCAGTAACAGGGAGGAATGCTTTATGGGGTAGCAAACAAGGGAAGATGGGGGCTAAGGCTTTTTAACTTTTAACAAACATGCATGTTCTATATATTTACATAGTCTTTAAAGGAAATACAACCAACTATTTGGTAACCGTTCCAGTGCCCTGAAAGCAGACAGTGTATCCAGATGTGAGTAGCCTGGGCACTTTGGATTAGTCAATTGCATAAACGCCAATCCAGGATGAAAAGGGTCCACTTTATCAAGCCAGGTGTAAGTATTTCTGTAAAGTTCCAGCCCACAGCTTTCTAAAGTACACCAGAAAATATTGAACTTTATCACAATATGCTAATTATATGAGAAGGACCTGTATATTGACCTTCAACAAAATCGGATATTCTTGTTACTTAAAGCCACTGCGAGTAACATGGCACGTTGGCGTCCCCTTTGGACAGAAGCGGTAGTATTTTTATGACGCCCGCTGTCGCAAAGCTGTTTTCTAGCTCGTGCCAGGCGTGCGAGTGTGAACTGAGAAGGGCGCAATATAGTGCATGTCTGTGTGTTGAAAGTGTGAGGACTCTTTTCGGCTCCGTGATAGTGGTTTTGACACTGCATCAACTAATGCCAGTCAGTGCGACACACACCTGATTGCAATGAGTTGATGCAGCAGCGTCACCTAACTACTCTTTCTCACGGAGCTGAAAGATTACGTGTCCTCACAGAAAGCGAATGAACGAGAGACAGCAGTAAACACTGCAGTCTAGTTTCGCTCTTGTGAAATTGTATACACGTTGCTTGGCAACGCCCTCCCGCTCGTCTATCACTCTCCCTTTTAGCTTTTCTTCATTGCATTTTCTTTTCTTTCTTTGATGGTTCAGCCCCGTTATCAGTTATTATGACGACAAATAACTGTCTCAAACAAGGCTCCCGCTCCCCTTCCCTCACCTGGAGGGATAGGCTTCTCAAATTGCATTGCTGCTCCACACTGAAATCTGTGACCAATACGGATATGTGACCATAGAGCCTGAACGAGCGAACCGAAAATCAGACTGGGTGTGCGACCAGACCAAAAGCAGTAATAAAAACTATTTGAAAACATCTTTCTTTTCACTGATGGTCTCGTTTGCTGTTAAAGGTAATTTATGATTATCAGAGGAAACATGAGGCTGTTTAAAAGATATTTAAATGTTACTCATAGCTAGCCTGGCATTCCCAGACCTGCCACTAGGCGCTGGCTAATTAAATTTGCTGCGCCTGCGACGTCGAAGCCGTGATAGTAAACATCAAAGATGGCTGCGGATATGTTGTGTGAGTTTGAGACTGCTTTGGCCTCGACCCTTAACGATTTGGAAGATGGCACTCAAATCTTTCATTAGCAAGTAAGTGGAATGTTCTTTTTTGCCAACCGACAACGACAAACGTTTAATTTAACAGTTTAACAGCTGTGTGCTAAACGAACGGGGCTTACGTCACCTTGTGCATCGCTCTGATTGGTTGTAGTGCTATCCAACTGCGTGCAGTGGCATTTGAAATGCACGAGTAGGAGCCGCCCCTTGAGTTGGAAATTACTATTGATTGTGGCCAGACCCTCTATCGTTCAAGATATCAGGGTATGGATTTCCAGGCTAACTCATAGCCGCTTTAAGTGAGAAAAGTTCCTTTATAAATCAACTAACATTTATGTTGCTGTAATCGTATTTAAGTAATGGTAAATGAATAAATAAAATAAAGAGCACACATATAAAGATATCTGAAAAAACATTGTTTATTTCTCTTGTTCAGAAACATGTAGTATATAACTAGTATATAACTTTGGGTTTGACAGAGACCTTAACATTTTCCAAGGCATATTCTCATAACTGAATATACAAACTTTCCTCACAGGAAAATTAGATCCCTGCAACACTGTTTGAAGTTAGAAAGAAATGTGTTTCACTCTTATTGTTTACAGCAGCAGGGCCCAGTTTTTTTTTTTACAAAAATATTCTAGTCTAACGTTTGGTTCAAGGTGCTCCAAAATAATTTTGTAATGATATGATGATGATAGAATTATTATCATTATATATATAGTGTTGTAAAATAACTGCAGGCTCTGCAAATGTAAACACATTTCTCTCTCTGAAACGGCATATTACATCTTAAACTAGTTCACAAACACAGAACACAAGATACTGGTTAAAAGTTGTACATACAATAGCAATGAATTTGATTAATTCAATCTTTTATATAACCTATTAAGCCTCAAACATTGAAGCACATTAAGTCAAGGAACTTATGAAAACAACAAAACCAATTAAAATCCAGAGCCTTGTGGACTGGCATCTGACAATTCCAAACATTTCTATATCACAGGCAGAGAGTGGCATGCTTAAAATAAGTGCACATGCAAGGTGTTACTAAAGCACTCACAAACTTGAACAGTTGACTGTGGATATGTACCTCTTGCAAACTGGCACCTGAAGCAATTTAGTGAATCTCACTTAAATGTAAATACATATATATATATATATATATTTTTTTTTTTTGAAGAATCTATTTCAGAGGCAGAGGGGACTTGAGCACAGAGCCAAGTCTGTATGAGCACCTACTACAATGCAATAGAACAGGCAGAAAACATAGGGTTGGCTTCCCCATTAACAGTCACAGCAAGCACTTTTTTTTTAGAGAGCCAAGCTCGAAAAATGGCGCTTTTCCACCGCATGGTATCAGCTCGACTCGACTCGACTCGACTCGCATTTTTGGC
Organism: Hyperoplus lanceolatus; assembly: GCA_026929865.2. Lineage (NCBI taxonomy): Eukaryota > Metazoa > Chordata > Actinopteri > Uranoscopiformes > Ammodytidae > Hyperoplus > Hyperoplus lanceolatus. The sequence continues at coordinate 1,417,388 of CM049408.1, forward strand.
TTTTCCACCGCAATTTCATGGTTCCTGGTACCACGTAGCGGCTGCTTTTTTGGTATCGCCTCGCTCTAGGGTCCAAGCGAGCTGAGCCGATGCTAAAAGGTGACGTCGGCAGACGGCCGGCCACTGATTGGCCAGAGACTATTGTCTGGCCAATCAGTGGCCAGAGACTACCGGCTTCATTCTTCATTCTTCATTCTTCATTCTCCCCAACTCTCCGGGACTTTTGAGTGTATTTCCGCCGCGTGCAGCCTTCTCTGGCTCTCTTTCATTTGATTTGCATCACAGATCCGAATTTATTTTCCATATATTCGCTAAGCTCACCCAGTGTTGGTTGTTGGGGAAGTTACTTACATACGAGAGGAGACTGGTAGGGCAGCTAGCAGCTAGGCTAAATAGTAGCCAGCTGGGACAGACATGATAGCGAGCGATTACATTACAAGCCTCGGACTGAATTGATTACCTCAATAAAATATTCAGGCCGAGACACGGCTTGCATTTGAAAACACGTATCCTGAAACAAGCACTAAACAGTCAACTTTATCATGCCCGTGTTTACGTGCATAGGGATGTACGTGAATATCCCTACAGCTGACTGTGTGGCAGAGTCACACATCGGGACAACAACCATCCCTTTTAATGGCCCGTAGCAATATTCTTCTACTTGTTTTAGCAAACAGATAAAAGGGGGTATTTCTTAAAAAAAATTCATCCGTGTTTTTGGCGGTTGGTTCAGTTAATAGTGCAACAACTGCTCGTAATTTCTGCTTTGCTACTTTGCTCCGGAGTAGGCTTTCAGCCCCTTACGACGACCCCGCCCACGTTCAGCAGGTACTATTTGCGGTGGAAAACGACCCGTGCTGCTACCAAACCAAGTTGAGTCGAGTCGAGTTGAGTCGAGTCGAGCTACATGTGCGGTGGAAAAGCGCCAAAAGATAGTCTGAATGGCTTCATGTGTACCTCATCTCCTTTTTGATAATCAATGTTCATGGCGTACAGTAGTCCATAGAGGTATGCAAAGGCAGTACCAAGGTCTGGCAGGTCATGTAGCACGATGGAACCTTCCAACACGACAGCCCAGTCCCGCATGTTTGGTGAGACAGCGGAAACATCTTCTCCAAGGACAGTAATGAGGCCAACAGACACGCCTCTGAGCACTCTTTCTTCAGGGTCAGTTTCCTGAGGAAAAGTAACAAGCACAGTGTTGGGCAAGTTACTTCAAAAGCGTAATGCATTATTCATTACTTGTTACTGTCATTTCAAAGTAGTTAGTTACATTACAATATTACTGTCTTTGAATTGTATTACACTACTTTTACATTACTTTCACCAAAATAACAGGAAATATGGATTTGGTGTTCTCAATAGATCTTATTGTGTTCAATGCAGCTCATTACACAGCAGGAAGTGACATGGTATGGCATAATGACTGAGCTAGGCTTAAGGCTAACAAAAGTATATAATATAATGGTCACAGTTAAGGCTCATGGTGCAATACATTTTATAATGAAATACTGTATCTTTAGGTAGCCTATTTATATTAATATCAATAGTGCTAGAGCCTACTACTGTAGATTGTAAAAAAGAAATTGAGCCTCAAAGACTTGTTTCTTGCGTTCTGGCAACTTAAAAGCACAAACAAGTTGTTCACATCATCAACTTTTGCCTTTTTTAGTTGTTCCAGAGAATCTGCCTTATCATCTTGACATCTACTTTAAATGATAACTGCCCATTATGTTTGTTTATCGTCTCTCTTGAGTGACATTTTATAATAACAATAGTAGCCTAAATATATATCTCCTTTGCTGTGCGCTGGGGAGAAACAGACACGCTGGCAACTTTTCTGGTATCACATCGGTGATTGAGGGATGATTTGGATGCAGCAGAATGAAATGTTGTCGGGCGGACTTCCCGGCGGAGCTGCTTGACTCTCGGCCAGGTGCGAGGCAAAAATAAATAAATAAATAGAAGGACTCGGCGCGTCAATAGTCTACATAATAGCCTAGACTGGCCTGATGTGAAACTTCTCTAAAATATAGGCTACTTACATACATACATAAACATAAAACAACATAAAACAGACGCACACATAGCCGCAGGAACATATTCTCAACAGGGGGTGCTGAAAAAAAAGCTCAGCCTGCATTTGTCTCGCAACTCGCTACATTGATAAATACAAACTTCACCAATGTAATAGGCTAGTGTTACATGCAGCGGTGATGGTTTTAATATAAGACTGGGGGTTTCCCCTACAAATAGGTCGTAAAAAGTCGGGTTGTCTATATATGTGGGGTCTAATATTCGGCAATCATTCAGCTTAAGGGCCTGTGTCCACCTTGTTTCTTTTCTTTTTTTCGGGTGGAACACTGGTTGTGCGCTCTGAAGCGGCTGGGACGTGCGTTTTTGCGCTGGGAGAGAGAACGCGGTGGGCTGAGACTATAGTAGGCTATAGAAAGGCACGGGAAATCGCCAAATAGCTCAACATCCCCAGCATTGAATTCAAAGCCTCAACGTGTCAGAGTCATGAATCAACAAAGAGATCAACTCTTACTGTGGCTTTTGCTGCGGCACTTGTAGTGCTGAGGAGAGCTTGCCAACTGTGCTGTCCTTTACGCACCATCACTGCCGCCGTTATGTTTAGATTTCATCATTTGCATCAAAGCACTTAAAGGATAATAAGAATTGGAGGCTTTATTTAAACGCTGTCCATGCGGTGGTTATATTAACTGTGTCGGCTGTCTTAAATGTTTTCTGAACTGTTTTATGTATTCTAATCTTGCCCCTGTAAAGCACTTTGAATGGCCTTGTGTCTGAATTGTGCTATATAAATAAACTTGCCTTGCCTTGTAGACTTAAACTAACGAGGGGGCGGCTGCTTCACTGTACAGTTCCATAGTTCGCATTCAGTTTGGCGACATGTCTCTGTGTATCAGGGCTCAGGACTCTGGACATGCAATCAGATCGCAGAAGCTGCTCCTCCGTTAGAAGGGAGCGGCACTCCGTTGTAAGGAGGGAAGTGATGTGGTCTCTTCTGGTTTCCTCTTTTACCCAGCGCAGCTTAAACTTGGGCAGTGAGACGGAAGCTAGTAGCGCATCTTTGGAATCAATTGTAGCAGCAAATCGAGTTTTCTTCTCCTCAAGAAGTTACGTTAGCGCGTTTTTTTTTATATAAAAACAACAAACCAGTACATTTTGGGTTTAAAATGCATTGTAATACGCGTAACTGAGATTTGTACCGAGTTACATATTACCATATTTTGTTGTAATGCCTTACATTACCACGTTACAGCAAAACGTAATGCATTACAGTAATGCATTACTTCCTGTAACGCGTTACTCCCTACACTGCAGATGCATGACTGATTGCTAGGTCGAACAAAAGGATGTAATTGTAATCAGGGCCCGATTTATATGGATTTTCTGGGGCTGATTAAAATAACTTATAATAGAATAATAGAAATAACTGGTTTTTTAAACCCTCAAATAATGTTCAAACACTTGTGACAAAGATTAATTGAAATCAGAACATGTGCATTTCCTATTGTTATTATTACTTACCAAAGGCTGCAGGAAAAACTTTGTTGCATCGTCCCGGACAAAAACGGGTAGGCATCTCAGTGCTGCAGTCTTTTGGTGAGACACTTGTCTGATGTCTAAAGAGTATACAGTGGAAAACATAAGCATATAAATGAGTGAAGTGCCATAGTGGATTTATACAAATTGCAAAATCAAACAATTTTAAGAAATATATACACTATGGAAAAAATGACATATTCTTTAAGATTACAGAGGGATCTTTTCATTGAAAGATGGGCACCATTAATGTCTGTGATGGAGGACTGTTAGAACTAGACCCAATTATACTGTATATTCCAGGTGAACTTGTATACAACCCATGTTTTGTTTTAAGTTGATGTTTGTTCTGTTTACATTGTTTATTTTCATTGTTGTTAATTATTTTTTATTTCTTCTTTCTTGTATTTGTGGACATATTCTCCTGTCGACTTGATTAGATACGTCAGAGCATATGGATGTTATGACCCATTGTAATGAATATTGTTTCTAAGTGAAAGTAATTGCTGTAAAAGGAGATCTGAAGAATATTCAAAATAAAAAATAAGTATTAAAAAAACAAATTGCAAAATCAGAAATTATTTTTAGTAATGAGGAGCACAGGTCTGACCCGTCGCATGCTTAATAAAAGAAAAAAAAACACTGCAAGCCTTCGGACTAGTTTATTTTCGAGTGTTGCAAATTAAAAATACTATAATTATCCAATGGAACAAACTAAGAACATAAAGCAATGACTGATAACATTCATTTTACTGACACATGTCCATCAATCACCTGTTCATCAAGCTTATCCAGGATGTCTTCCATTGGCTGACCAAAAGCTCCCTTTCTAGCGCGGTACAGTCTGAGCAGACGAGGAACATATTTGCTGGTGATTCAATTACATTCTTCAGATATCTGAAAAACACAAATCAGCGGAACAATGTAATTTAACTTTAATCGCAATGTAAGGTTTTGACTTCAAATTTTGGAGGAGCATGTATTGTAGTGGTAGGGCAGGGAATAGTAGTGTCAACATATGTATCAATGTAATACACTCCTACACCTATTAAATACAGTGCAATGAACATATTAATAAGAACTAAATAAATGACAGAGATGGCCTGCACTGTTTTCTCTTCACAGGAAAACAGTGCAGGCCATCTCTGCTGGACCTCTACTACCTCTGAAACAGGCATGCAAACTCATAACGGCCTCCACACACATCCTGCGTCTACCTCTGGAGCGCGTCGCCTTACCTTACTGCTGCGTCTCTCGGACTTTTATCGGACACACATGGAACGTCTCAGCAGCAGCTGCTGCTGCTTCTAAAAGCCATTTATTTCTACATAGAGTTTTCATAGATAATTCCCATTAAAAATTAAGTTCTTTTGTGTCATTTATGATGCATATGATTTATATTGAGTCTAATATTGAGTCTGGACAGTAATCCGTGCGCCCCATTGCCTTTTTCTTTTCTTTTCTTTTCTTTTCTTTTCTTTTCTTTTCGCTTGTTGGAAGTCTTATTTTGAAAGGGACACACCAGGAAATGGTGAAACTACAGGGAAAGCTGCCGGTATGAAGTCAATATAACTCGCAGCAGAGTATTTCTCTATCAGTTAAAGCAGAGAGACCCGAGAGAGATGCGGGGCTCTCAGAAAAAAATAGGCGAGCCTCCTGAGGTAAAGGGGAGCGTCGCTGCAGACGTGCATCAGCAGTGCGTCTGAGGTTGGATGTGTGCTTGCTCTAGATTGATTACACGGTCAGTGACAAAAAGTCAGACACAGACGCGAGGTAGACGCGCAGTAGAGGTAGGATGTGTGTGGAGGCCGTAAGCCATGAAAAAGGTGAGAAGTCCGAAAACAAACACCGGTGGGGGGGGGGGGCATCCCATTTTTGTGATTTGAACATTTAAGAGAAGCTATTTGGTGTATTCTGGTGAAGAGAATTAAGGACAAAAAAAAACGTTTTCAGATGAATAGTAAAATGAGCAAAACACGTAAGTCAGCCAACCTTCTTGACGTTTACAATACAAAGTGTGTAGGTAGCCTATTTACCCAGAAAAACGTTAAACAGCTTTGAAAAACGGTTAAAAATGCTAGCAAAACCAGCTTTAAATAAGACAGAAAATAACATGGAGCCTCAAATCAATCACACCAAATTCCCTTACAATAAACTAACTATTTATATTGTGGCAAACAGGATTTACCTTATCTTTGTTACACAACCATCAATATAACACATAAGAATACACTCTGTCACCATAGTTAATCTCGTGTGCACGCACACACACACACACACACCTCAGTCGTGCGCAGGAACATAATGGTGCAAAATGGGACGATAGTGGAGGAAGCAGGTGAGTGTGTTGTTTCGGCGCTGATCTGCTATGAATCACTACATTCATCTCAGGTGTGTCGGCCAGAACACCACGCACCATTCAAACACCATGAAAACAGCAATAGACAAAAGCACATTATTAACTGAGGTGACACGTTAATCTGAAGTGACAATCCGCCAACCGCGGCTGTTAATCAGCGCGCGCATAAAGCAATGCAAATGGCTGTAAAACAACGGTTGGCAAACTCTGTGAATTTATTTAAAAAGTGATTAACGACTTCCGGGTTACAGAGCATGGGGTAGGTACGATCGCTCTATAGCTCCCACAACATATTTCAGACCTAACTGATTAAACCCTATTTTCGTCGATTTTTTTGTGTGCTTGTGTTGCCGGTAACACTGATACTGTTTTGGAGAAATGCCTAGAAGCAAGAAAACCGCAAAAAGAGATTCTGCAGAGTCAGATATGTCCTCGGAGAGCGTGGTTAGCATGGACGTTGGTGCTAGCTCAGTGGCTTCCATTTCGGATCTGCTTGAACAGCATAGAGCAGCCATAGCCACCGAGTTTAAATCATCTTCCGCCAGCATGGACGCTAAGCTGGACAGCATCCAGGCCATGGTCTCAAGCCAGGGGAAACGTATAACCAATCTCGAGGAGAATGCAGAAACTATTTGTGGACGCCTGGAGCAACTTGAGGCTACGTGCTCCTCACTGCAGGAAGATAACAAGCTGTTGAAAGCTAAACTATCGGATTTGGAAGGGAGAAGCAGGAGACAGAATGTTCGTATTGTGGGCTTACCAGAGTCACTTGAGGGTGTGCGCGCCCCGCCGCCTTTTTCTCCGAGCTCCTCGTGTTTGGTGGTCGAGTTCTCCCTTCTCCCCCGGAGCTGGACAGGGCTCACCGCACTCTGGCACCCAAACCGGGCCCGCATGAGAGGCCGCGACCCGTCGTTGTCCGCTTTCACCGATACCAGACTAAAGACCTGATCATGAGAAAGGCACGTAAACAAGGCGAGCTGGAATACCACGGCCACAAGCTCCGGTTCTACGAGGATTACAGCGTGGAGGTCATGAAGCAGCGGGCAGAATACAAGCGGGTCATGGCTGAGCTTTATCAGCGCGGTCTCCGTCCTTCTCTTCTTCATCCTGCGAGGCTTCGCATTACTCTCCAGAGCGGCGAGAGAAAGTGGCTGCGGTCTGTCTCTGAAGCATCTAACTACTTATCTACACTGGATGTGTCCGTAGTGAATACGATTGCCTGCTGTGAGTATACAATGTGGACAAATGCTCTTTTCATATCCTCAGTCAAACTCTCAGACTGATGGTACTATACGTGTTTTTTCTCCCCTTTTTATTTTTATTTTTTTAAATGAGTAAATTAGCCGGGTGAACGTGACATTTTTGTTGCTTGTCATTTTGACGTATTGTCTAGCTCACTCGCTTTTTTTATTATTTGTATCTCTATTTTAAATCGGCTAGATAAGCGTGTCTGTTCTTTATTTTTTTTGCCATTTGGACAGACTGTCTAACTCACGCCTTGTTCTTTTTTTTGTATTTCGAATTTGTTGGGTGAGCACGGTATGTTTGTTTAGTGTGTTGTCATTTTGACAGTTTGCTGGATTGTTCATAGTGTTGCTAGCTGTTATGGGGTGAATTGTACAAGACTTATGTGGGAAGCTAGCACAGGTTAGAAAGTTAAGGCTTGGAATGTTTGTTGTGAGACTAGTAAGGGTCTTTCTGGGTTTGCTGTTTAGAGCAGTGGTTGTTGCGCACAAGTTTGTCTGTGCTGAGGTTGTGGCTTGTGAAAAAAAAAAAAAAAAAAAAATGCATTTTTTTTTTTTTTTTTTAACCTTTATTTATACAGGTATATCCCATTGAGTCCGAAGACTCTTTTGCAAGGGAGACCTGTTCCCATTTACACGTTACCATTCACACACACATTCATACACCGATAGCAGGCTAACTATCGACATTCACACGAGGCAAGGTGGGTGAAGTGTCTTGCCCAAGGACACAACAACTATGACACAGGTGGCAGGGCGGGGATCGAACCTCCAACCCTTTGATCATCGGCCGACCCGCTCAACCAACTGAGCCACAGTCGCCCAAACATTAAATTCATAAAACCCCAATAACATCCAATTGGATAATCAAAACGATGTTTAATGCTAATTAAAACATATTATTGGTCCACATTTAAATTCATTATTATATGACCTCTGAACTTGCGTAAGCAACCTTCTGGTCGGCCTGTGGGTGGCGGGTAATGCTGATTGTTTCGCTGCGGTCAGCCTCACTTTACACAGAAAAAAAAATATCTGTGAAACGTAAATGTACAGATGGTTCGTCTGTACCAAAGATGAAAATATAGCAATATCTCCAGAGATACATCGATTTTGGTTTTATGGAAGGACAGGACAGTTTTCGGCCAGAATGCGTCATTTGTGGCGAGAAGCTAGCTAATCAAAGCTTGAAACCATGCAAACTGAAACGACACCAGGAGACCAAACACCCCGAGACTATTGGTGAAAGTCGAGAATATTTTGAGAGAAAGAAGCAATTGGCACAATCCAGAAGATCCACGGACATCAGAAAAGCTTTTGAAAAAGCAGATACTGATTTACACAGAGCCACGGAGCTCTGTGTAAATCAGTACCTGTTTATTTTTTTTGCAAATAAAAGTTATTAATCACTCTATTCTTTTATTGTGTGTATGTGGGTCGGAGTTAGGGTTGGGGGGGCCTTGCTTGTCTTGGACCCTGGCACGGGGGTCCTCAGGGAAAAAAGGTTGGGAACCACTGGTTTAGAGCAATATATGGGGTGGGTTCTGGGTGGGATGGGGTGGTGTTAACTGGGGGTTTAGCTGATGGGTGTTTTCAGTTATCTGTGTTTTCCTTTTTTTTGTGTGTTTGTTTTTCCTCTGTATTTTGCTACTCTTTTTGTTATCGGAGCAACTCTTTTTACTCTCACTATAACTGAGCTAGATGAAGGGCAATCTTAATTTAATCAGTTGGAATGTCAAGGGGCTAAATCACCAAGTGAAAAGGGGTAAGGTCTTAACCCACCTAAAACGGCTCAGGGCTGGAATAGTTTTCCTTCAAGAAACCCACTTACATGACCCTGACCATGGGCGACTAAGTAAATGCTGGCGTGGACAATTTTTTCATTCTAATTTCAGGGCTAAGGCCAGGGGCACAGCTATCCTTATTGATAGTAATATTCCTTTTGAGTCCTCAAACATTATATCAGATAAAAATGGATGTTTTATTATTGTTTCAGGCAAACTTTACAATAAGTCAGTCATCTTGGCCAACGTCTACGCGCCTAACGTCGATGATTTAGAATTCTTTAAGAGATTTTTTTCTCAACTCCCCGATCTCAATTCCCATTCTCTTATTCTTGGTGGGGATTTTAATTGTTATCTAGATACAGTCTTAGATCGCTCTTCCCCCAAACTTGCCACTCTTAGCAGATCTGCAGGTTATATCAAATCATTCCTTGCTGATTATAGCCTCTCTGATCCATACAGGTTTTTATACCCCACAGGAAGAGAATAGTCATTCTTTTCACATGTCCACCACACTTACACCCGAATTGATTATTTTTTAGTTATTCTGTTTCTAAAGCTGTCCGATGCATGGACATATAAAGAGGTCCGATGCCAAACTTCGCCTTAAAGAGCTATTTCACCGGTGGAAATATGAAGGTACCTATGTAGATAAATATCTGTGTTATAAATGTGCAAACATTTTAAAAATTGGTTCACCCTAGCCTGAGAAACGGCAAAAAGAGTGTTTTTATGGTCTCCCTGACTGTCTCTAGCTCAAAAGTCAGAAATCCTCCGGCTACCACAATGCACTGCGCTAGCAGCACTCCAAGGCCCCGCCCACATTTTCATAGTCTCGTCTCGTCTGACCACGGACTCCGATGAGTTTATAAACACACTACTTCCCATTACAGTTCTTGGCCTCGACCAATACAGACACTACGTAGATTCCACAATGAATAATTTTTTTCAAAATATGAATGTATAGTTTCCGGTTTCACTGTAAAACGGAGGGAAGGAAACGCGCACGAGTCTAACTTTTCTTCAGTTTACAAGATAATGAACTGTTTTCAACAATGCCTGCGGCTAAAAAAAAACTAGCCTAGCCTTCAAACCAAACCGTAGGACTGAATCTAAATATTCTGGCCTATCTGGACGGGAGTAACGTATCTTCGCTGTGGACAGGTTGTGTGGACCGGGCCTGCAAAACGCACTCGCGTACAGGTAAGACTTTCAACGTATTTGACTATATTTCTGTTCACACAGTATGCAAGTATAGCTGCTGTCATGGGGCGCCTTGCTAAGCTGTTTCAGAAACAAACTAATGCAGCAGCATTGTGTCAATTGTGTCGCTCTGACAGAAGAAAGAGTGTCACTGTCACAACACGTCCCTGTACAGTTTAAAATCACTCCATAGAAATCTCCATCGGGATGTTTTTATCATTTCCTGATGATTTTACGTTTGATCGATCTGATCAGTATTCTCAGCCCTTGTGCCGTTCATAGGCGGCCACCTTACACACTGTGGACATGCTCTACATTCATATTAATAAACCCATTTGTATTTTATCATAATTTTTTTAATAAGGGGGTTTTTCTAACATCTGTGCCACTGAACAGATTTCTGTCAGGTTGAAATGTAAAGGCCGTTTCCAGTGTTGTGCCTGAACGCGTTCAATGAACGATCGTTCATGAACTCGTTCATATTGGGGGCGAACGTGAACTGAACGTATGTATTTCTGCCTCATGAACGTTTTTGCGAACGCGCTCATTCTGGCATTTGTGAACGGTGCTCTTACAGTCGTTCAATCGTTCATCGAGTGCCAGATTTCCATAGAAACAACCCGCTAAAAGACAGCGTAAACAGCCCTTAATATGTAGCTGAAAAACACCCAATCTGGCAACACATGCCACCACAGCGTCGCACCGCCGCTGCATCATCAAAATGTGAAACACCGCAGAAAAAAACAAAAACAAATGAATGCAGCAGCACTTACTCAGACCATGGACCTAGCCTCAGGCTCTACCTCTCCTTCGTATGATTGTTACCTACCTCAGATTGTGTTTGTGGCCCTACACTGCAGTTTAGAATGGTCTCCTTGGGGGTTTTACTAGTTTAAGTTGTCGGCTAATTTGTTTGTAGAACCTGCCTGGTATATTTTTCAGTATTGCTTTATTTGAATGAAATTTCATGTGAATTGTTTCCAGGTTTGGAAAATTATAAAAATGGAAAAACATTTGCACCTTAACCGTTTTTGTTTGAATAATTCTTAATTAAAAACACCATTCAAACAGCAACTTTTTCCTCATGTTTTTGAGAATATACTGTAAGGGTAAACGTTGCAGCTGGCTTCTAGTGTGGACTGAATATTATTGAAATAATTTCTGTCTGTGGTTCTATATGGTATGTGGCAATTATTTAGAAAAATAATAGCCTGCAGCAACATATTAAAAAAAAAAGAACTATGAACTAGTTCATTTTTGAACTGTGAACTTAGTTCATAATTTTGAATTATGAACTATGAACTGAACTAGTTCATTTTAAAGGGTGTGAACTGAACTTTGAACTAGTTCACGTAGAAAAAGAACTTTCCCAACACTGGCCGTTTCACACGGTAGGCGACATTCCGCTCTCGTTGTCGCCTAGCCCCGCGGCTTCACTTTGCGCTCCCCGTGTGAAGTGACGGGCGGAGGAGCGCGATTGTGATTTTTCAACCGCCACGACAAAAAGATAAACAGTTCTCAACTATTCCAACGGCCCCTACGAGCGCGTGCATGCGTTCAACGAGCATGGAAGATACAGTTCCACGGGAGTGCGCCCGCTTGTTGTGCAGCCACAAATGTGCTTTTGCGCATCACATGACTTTTACTACACTTTTGCGATAAGTCTGTTGCAAAACTAAATTTGCACACATCAGAAGTCGAAGTGCACTCGTCTGCAAGATGTCCGGCAACATGAATCACACAGCAAAGGTAAGGTAATGTTTAAACATTGTTAAAGGATTAAATGCAGGCAACACATCGCACTACTCAACCTCCCTGGTAAAGTCTAATAGGTGATGAAAAGGAAGGTTGTTGGAAAGGAAGCCAATAGTCGAACCTCAGATTGAAGAGGAACCATGTGGATTCCGTCCTGGCCGTGGAACAAAGGACCAGCTCTTTACTCTCGCAAGGATCCTGGAAGGAGCCTGGGAGGATCTGGCGTACATGTGTTTTGTGGATCTGGAGAAGGCGTATGGCCTGGTTCCCCAGGAGATACTGTGGGAGGTGCGGTGGATGTATGGCAGGGGTCTGCGACTAAGTTTAGCCACGGACTGAATTCTTTCCTAGCCAGCGGGTGGAGGGCCGGAACATTACCAACGGTTAATTCTAGGAATTAATTAATGAAAAATGCATCTGATATCCGTGACGGACCACTTCTCACACACACAAATGATAAATGCAGGAAATTAATTACATACAAAAAACACTAAATGTGTATAATTTTAATTTTGTTCACGATATGTAATTATGCTAAGTAATGCATCCTTTACCCATTAAACCTGGGGTATGTGATTTCTGATTGGTCAAAATTAACATGAGCTGTACACTTTGACCAATCAGAGCGAGACTCCGATTCTCTGTTCTTATTGGCTGTTGGGACTGTCCATTCACTTTGGCACGACTTTGTTGGTGTAGAGTGTGTCAGGGAGGGACCATAGGGGATGGACCAAAGAGAACAAGTGGGGCGGTTGAGGTATTTGGATTCGGATTTCTATCCCAACTGCCATTTTCTCCCCAAATCCTCCACACCAGCTTTAATGCAAGTAAATATTTGGTAGAATATGGGTATTACATGGGTCACGTTTTGATAGATTGGCCGACTACACACACACACCGGCTATTCCAGCACCAAGCGCTGTCTACAAGCAGATTTATTCATTCAAATACATTCTATAAAGTAGTTTTTATTTTTATTTCATTTTTACAGGGACAGCGTACAATTGCACAACAGTTGCACCAGAGTTAGCTAGTGGGCCTAGCTAATTTGCATATGTAGTCCCTGGGATGAAATATGTCTTTAATTCACTCAAAACATGAATAAAAGTAGCTTATGCTATATCATCAGGGGGTCAATCATTTATATTTGGGACTGTCACTTATATAAATGATATTGGTAAATAAATAAATTGAATCGATTATTATTATTTATTTATCAGAATAAGCTGGAGGGCCAGATATTACTTCTGACCGCTGGTGTATGGCATGAGGGGGTCCCTTCTCAGTGCCATCCAATCTCTGTACGCTCAAAGCAAGATCTAATAATACATTTTATTCTCTCACTCAGAGTGCTTTACAAAACAACAATAAAGAAACAAAAAGAACATGTAGAGTTGATGGGCTTGGGTGGTTGGGTGATCTAGGGGTAGGCGGAGGAGAAGAGATGGGTCTTGAGGTGGGACTGGAAGATGGTGAGAGATTCAGAGTCACGGATATGTTGGGGCAGGCTGTTCCAGAGCCTGGGAGCTGCCCTGGGGAAAGCTCTGTCGCCAAGGCTGCGGAGGTTTGATGTGTGGGTGGAGAGGAGACCGGCTGAGGAGGATCTGAGGGCCCGGGGGGGGGGAGGTCAGTGAGATATGGGGGGCCAGATGGTGGAGGGCTTTGTAGGTGAGGACCAGGAGTTTGTAATCGATCTGGTATGAAATGGGGAGCCAGTGGAGCTTTTTGAGGACTGGGGTGATGTGGTTCCACGAGTTGGTGTGAGTGAGGAGACGGGCAGCTGCATTCTGGACATGTTGGAGTCTGTTGATGGAGGTGGTGCTGATGCCGGCGAGGAGTGAATTACAATAGTCGAGGCGGGAGGAGATGAAGGCATGGATGAGTCTTTCAGCAGCGTGGGCTGTGAGGGAGGATCTGATCTTTGCAATGTTACGGAGGTGATAGAAGGAGGTTTTGACGGTGTGGCGGATGTGGGGTTCAAGGGAGAGGGTGGGATCAAAAATTATGTCAAGATGGGGCGCCCTTAGCTCAGTTGGGCCGGGCCCAGCAGCAGACCCGGGTTCGATTCCCGCCCGCGGTCGTTCTCTGCATGTCACTCCCCTCTCTGCCCCATTTCACCTCTGTCTCTTCATACTATCAATAAAGCATAAAAATGCCCCCAAAAATATCTTAAAAAAAAAAAAAATTACGCCAAGATTGCGGCCCTGGAGGGAGGGGGAGATCTGTGTCCGGGTTCTCGACAACTGCCGCGTACCTTTCTTCCCACTTAGATATTAAAAAGAAAATGTGTGGCCACAACATAATTATCTTGTTCCCACACAATATTAATGTTGACCAAGAATATCACTGATCAACTGTACCAATTTCTAGTTATCATCATTGGATTCCCTACCCCCCGAAAAATGTATGTTTAGCCACTGGAATCATGATTCCAGGTAATCTAGGAGGCAAGATATTAAGGGATGAGAGCTTGAAGGTCGCCATAATGGAGTCCTTGCAAATTGAATCATGCATTTTCTGATTTGTTTCTATATGAAGTTTTCCAAATCCCACAAAAATTCCCACAAAGCCCATGTTTGGACGTAGTGGACTGGACTAACTTCTAGGGCTGGCCCAAATTATTCGAATATCCGAGTATTCGTTTGTTAAATTAGTATTCGGAGCTTAATTCAGTATTCCGTTTTTTTTTTTTTTTTTTTTCAAAAAACTTTTTTTTTTGCAAAGGTAGCTCAAACCTACGGAGCCCCTAAAGGGACATGAAGGAAAAAAAATTTTGGTTGAGAAAAAAAAAAAAAAAAAATGGAGGAAAAAAAATTTGGTTGGAAAAAAAAAAAATCAAACTCGAGAATCTCGAGTTTAAAGTCGAGATTCTCGAGTTTAAAGTCGAGATTCTCGATTATTGAAAATTACAGACTAATAACCTGAGCACAATGTCAATGTCACTTACATATCAATATTGTAAAGAATAATACAGGCCAGCTGTCAGACTTGTTTTTGAATACTTTTGCAGAAGTGTTTTGACTACCAGTTAAGAATTGGAACAGGCCAAATACAAGGCCACTTCACACTTTATACACTTGGCATTGTCACAGAGAAACTGAACTGTGCTGAACTGATCTTAAAAGCTGAAGCAATTACATTAAAATTGATTGTGTATTGGGACTGCAGATTCAATTAGAAAAAAAAATTAAAAAAAATGAAAATACAAATGTATGTGTAAAATATATTATAAGTATATATGTGTACTATATATATATGTGTATATATGTATGTATGTATATATATATATATGAGCTATATAAGGCAAAGGGGGGGGGGAGAGAGAGGGGGAAAAATAGATTTTTTTGTTTTATTTTTATTTTCTGTAACAGTAACTGTGTATCTGGAAATTGAATTTGATGAAAATGGGGGCGGTACCTGATAAGCCTTTGTTAGCATTCTTCCGTCTCCCTTCGGACAACACAAAGTATGATGTATGAATATTTTCAAGAGAAAATTGTGTATTGTGTGGAATTGTCCGAAAGAATAATAAATAAATAAATTGATAAGCTCCTGTATGGGTTACGATGGCGCAGAGGACAGCTGATTTGGAACGAAAAACAGCTGTTGCCTCCATGCGGTAAGGAACTCCAACTTTACTACCGTTCGAAAGTTATTAAAGCATCAACAAACTACGCAGCTTGCTGTCTCGGCTCACACACTCGGTTTCAGTGAGTACATTGGCATTATTAACGTTGGTTTGATGGTGTGTTTTTCTGGAACGAATATTCGCTCGGAAAAACCAACAAATACTCGAAGCCTGAAAAATGGCATTCGGGCCAGCCCTACTAACTTCATGATCGACACTTGGGGCCCTTCCACTATATCTCCATGAATTGCGGCATAATAGCGCCCGCAATATGCCCCGTTTTAGAACCGTATCCACAAAGGACTTTCCCTTAAGCATATACCGGGGCAAACACACTCTCAAATTTTGGCAGCTGGGCGCAGGTTGCCCTCAATTAGGCAGGGGGGAAACACCTGTACAGTTCTCCCAGGAATGGTGGGTGGCACTTACTGGGTGCTTACTATTACAAAAAAAAACCTCAATGTTCTCATCCCACTCCTGTGCATGTGATGCAACAGTTTGAGTATTTCATCCACGCGTTGCTGCACGAGAAGGTGTCGTGGATCCATGTCACAAACTTGATGCACTGTGGTATTAATTGCACTATGAGACACGCAGCAGACAGTAACGGGTCTCTTCCCGGGTGGGACTGTTTCAGGCAGCACCGTGCACCTTTTCACCTTACACACAGGACCAAGACAATCAGTCAGTATTACCAGACATGGAAAGTCCGGATTGATCTACATAGACAAATCCCGGAAAGTGAATCGCGACCGGCGTTCCAAGTGTTTAGCGCTCTGCACAGCCACCCCAGACGGTCAGCAGGGAATACTTCTACATGTATGTAAGTCATCATCTGACACTTTAGTATGGTAAAACATGACTATAAATCATTATAACAACCTTTATAGGTCATAAAAGTAGGAAAAGCATAATAGGTGCTCTTTAATTATTAAATAAACCTGAGCTCTATCATAACTGTTTTTTCCTACATAAATACACAACCCCCTTCCTGTAGATTTACCTCATGAAACGACTCAATATCAATTCAATATCATTTAAAGCTCACAAGTGTTGAAGAGAGATAGAGGGAGACAGAGAGAAGGGGAGTGTAGAAAGATTGCGCAACTTTGTACACACTTTTCATATGCGGTAATTGCTCCACTGAAACGGCCTGTTGCAATTAGCGCTGTCCTTTGAGGGTAAGGTGCTATTAGCAACATGGCTTATTTTCATAGGTGCTGCACTGGATTTTGAATATTCCCTCAGTTCAATACATTCAAATTTGACAGGCGCACGCGGGAAACCCTGTGTTTGAGATTTTAAGAGCAACATTTCAGTTCCGTGACCTAGTATTTGGAACTTTTTTCTCGGCTTGTGGTCCTGCTGCTGTTTTTCTCCAAAAGGAGATTTTATAGCATAGCACCTGTTTGTTTGCTTTATCTGTGACTCGTGTGTGTTGTTTTGTTAGGGATTGTTGTTAGCCATCTTGTTCCCATTTAATCCTAGTTTCTAATGATACACTATCAAGTAACAATGAAGTCATGTCTTACCTTCTCAGCTCATGAGCTTGAGGTTTTTTATTGCCTTATTCTATTAAATTTAAGGGGACACTTTGAAGAGGGCCAGGGGGGGCATTGGCACAGAGCTAAACTTCTTGCACTGCACCACACAGTGAGGTAACGTTGTTTGTGAAAATCCTAAGCCTTTTCAGCTCACTGCTATCGTTTATGTTGGTGCAATTCATCCCTAAAAAAATGTAGGGATGCTCCAATCTCGATTTTTAGGGGCTGATACCGATCACAGATTATTTACTCTTTGCTACATGTTAATGACTAAATGTATTGGCTGTCTTTTCATCGAATGGCCTTAGCAATGGAGCGTATCAATGTTCCCAGGGCTCAATAGTACCAGGGGCCTCTACGAATAGTCAACTCTCCTATCCTTTAAGCCTCCTTTCCAATGCCTTAACCCTAAACGTCATCAGGGTTAAGGAGAGAAGAAAGGTGCTTCCTATCGAACATAGGAAAAGACAGCACTGTTTCAAATGAATTCGACTCCACTTTTCCTAACCGACGTCATTGCGCGACGGCGAGTATTGCTGACGTGAGTCACCAGCATGAAACTACACTATTTTCCGAAACTGGACTACACCAAGCGCTCGTTTGATCCATTCATTCTTTTCATATTGATTTTAATGAAGTTGTCGCCAACAGAGTGAGAATCCTCTCTTCTCTTCTCTTCTCTTCTGTTTTACCTCGTATTTGTGTAGAGTCGGTAAACTGTGTCGGTGGCTTGTTGCTTTAAAGGCCTACTTCACCGGTTTGAATATGAAGGTGTATTGAATTCTGAGATCCTAAGTAGTATACATGTGCAAAAAAAATTAAAATCAGTTCATCCTAGCCTGAGAAAAGGCAGAAAGAGTGTTTTTTTTAACCCTATATTTCTCTTTCTCGTGACATCACAGAAAGAGAAATATAGGGTTAAAAAAAACGTACTTTGTAAATATTACTGTGATGTCACAGTAATATTTACAAAGTAAGTTTTTTTTTTAACCCTATATTTCTAAAAAATATAAAATTCGCACATTTATACTACATAGGATCTCAGAATTCAATACACCTTCATATTCAAACCGGTGAAGTAGGCCTTTAAATATTGCCGCCGTAGAGGATTATGGGATACCACTATCTCCTTTTCTTTCGCATAGGTTGGTCCGGAGTAACCTATGCTAAAGGAGGGTTAAAGGATGAATCGAGACTCCTTTCCTAGGCATTTTGAGAATTTGAATCACCTATCCGCTGAGTACTTACGGGTCATCTCGATAGGAAAGGAAATTTCCTATGCAAAAAAGAGAATCCGTAGAGGCCCCAGGCCTCAATGTTCCCAGACTGAACAGGGTTATATGTCAGGGTAGTTTATGTGTGTGTGTTGGTCTCACTCCTTATCTAACCTCTCCCTGTCCCCTAACCCTAAACACCCAGCTGGGATGCTTGAACCTAATTGCTTATTTCAGTAACATCCTATTTGGTGCATTATAAACCTGGGAACATTGGGATGAGCCCCTTACCAATATTATTGTACTCACATGATGACTGTCTTTGCATAGATAGACGTTTCACTTAGACTAAGGTTGCCCATTATTAAAGGCACACAATTGAAGATCTGCACAAAGACAGGTCAACCACTTTGATTGATTGATTGATTGATTGAAATTTTTATTTCGCAACATGTTAAAGAAAAACAGAAATTGTTGTACAGAAAACAATGACGTCGCACAGAATAGAAAGCATTTAGATACAAGAATGACAAACAGTTGCTGATTGGAATAACATGTTGGAAAAGGACTGGGAAGAAGTTCACACTTATTTAGTCACACCCCTTCCTAGTAATTTATTGTAATTAAGCTTCCTTAGTCATAATTGTCATTTTCATTTTTTATTATTATATTTTATTATATATTTTTTAACGCATCCAAATAGATCATTTTCTGCAAATAAAACGTATTATTTAAATGTTCATATCAAATATATACTATAATTTCTTACACATTTCTCAAAAAATTTAAACATTCATGAATATATATCTTATCTCACTATTGATAAATTGTTGCCATGATGGCTAAAATTACCCATTCAATGGGTAAATTAACCTAAATCAGATAGCTAATATGACAATGTCATATTGCATTTAACAGTTTGTTTTTCCTGTTTATCTGGCATTAAACAGGCTTTAAACAAATCAGAGAGTGCTAAAATAAAATGAAATAAAAAGCAGACTCAAAGTCTTAGTTTAAAAGCATTACAGCCATGTAGAGATAAAGAGAAAGTGAGACAAGTGAGCAGTAGCTGTCTGGTATGTGCCACTAGCTTTAGCGCCCCTAGTGGTAATGACAAGTGGTCACGAGTGGTATGACCAGTGGTATGTGGTCTCTGACTGGTTTGTGCCTTTTATATCCTATCTATCTTTTATATACTATCCAGTGTTTCCCGCAGGATTTTTTTCAGCAGCGGTGGCGTGGTCCCCGAACCTCCTAGGGGGTCCGGGGGCATGCCCCCCCGGTCAATTTTTTTTTTGTACCCTTTACATTTGAATGCATTGATCTAGTGCACTTTGAGAGGAGAATATGCACTAATTACTATTCAGATAGATGGGATTGTTGGTGTTGCAACTTTGCCTTTTGTGTCTTTATTTACAAATTTTGACATTTTTGTATAGAAATGAATATTTAAACACAAAATGCCACAACGCAGAAAATTATTGGGGCGGGGGGGATTCCTTTATTTGATTTTTTGGGGACATGGAACTAGACAGGGACATTGGGTGCTATACATGGGAAGAGGTTCAGTAATGTCCAACACAGAAGTAGGCCTACTGGTTATTATGAGCAATTGATAAGCAGGACCTAAGACTTTAATTTAAAATAATGTGATAAAAATTACAAAGTATCCTTATACAAAGGCCTATAGATACAAATAAAACAAAACAATTCATGAATTTCAAGGGTGTAGGTTGTGATTAAACCTTGGTTTGGGACACATTTTAATGTGGGGGTCACTTCATTTCCTGCATTCTGGTGAATTTCTATGCACCAACTGTATGTAAAGTAGGCTAATTGACAACATTTAGGTTCCTGGTGACAAAAATAGAATACAATACAATGCAGTAATATCATGCATTCTGTATTGCTTTCAAATATTTATTCTCCTGTATTGTTCAAATATTTGATTTAAACCGTAAAAAAAAAGGTAATTATTCGTCTCTATCATTGAGAATGTAGTGGCTGGTGGTATTTTACTTGCCTGCAATCTTCTAATATTTAAAAATAATAAAGTGCAAAATGAGGGTATAATCCTCCTTCTGCTTCCTTAAAACTAGTGGTAGTGACTAAGTGTGCAGTGGAGAGAGAAATATAGGCCCTATACAGACAGATAGAGGGAGGAAGAGATAGCTTTATTTTATAATTTAGCTTTTTGATTTGTGAGAGTGATCATCGCTGACTTTAGACTGACTCCCGCTGTCTGCTCCGTGAGGCTCGAGCCCATCAGCTGAGCGAACAGCTGTCCGACACGAAGAAGAAAAATGAAACTGAAACTTAACTATGCTGTCCTGCCTGGACTGGTGGAGCAGCCAAATATAAATTAATACATATTGTACTAAACTGTAACACAAGTAATGAGTTGTGGAATTTGCACCAGTAGCCTACAGTAGTCCACATTCTTCGCTCAGCCGCTAACTGTTTAGTTAGTGAATGTTCCGCTATCTGTTTGTATGTCTCGAGCCCGGATACACAGAGCCCTGACGGAAAACTGACAGCGCGACTAAAGGGACTCTACAGTGAGCCGCTCCCCTCCGTTAGTTTCTGTTTTCCGCCAAGTAAGTTACATTCACCTCCGACGCATGGTCAGCGTTTATGTTAGGCATTGCCCCGTTTCTAAAATGAGCTACGTACCAAAAAAAAAGAAAGAAGAAAAGTAGAATAATGAGGAGGAAGAGGATTTTAATAGCAGCGGCGGAGAAAATATAGCAGCGGTGGCGCGCTGCTGTGTGAACGTGGGGGAAACACTGCTATCTATGGTCTGTGCCTGTGGCTCCATCGCCCCCTGGTGGCAATGCAGACCTGCAAACTCATAGGAGGTGAAAAAGGTGACAAACACCCGACCCTTCTAAAGGTACGAACACACTGCACTCCACGGCGGTTGGCCGCGCGAATCGCAGGTTCCGCGCCGCGTGATCATATTGGGTCATATTGTGTCCGCCGCCCGACCAGAGTAGCATTCTCCTACTCTGGGGATATGCTGGTGCTAACCGGTGCTGAGAACACCAGTCTGCTGTGCTGATGGTGCTTTACCCAAGCTAACTGGTGCTAACTCGGTTCATAAAGCAAAACTGATAGCTGTACACAGCAGGCAACAGACACAGAGGCTATTCACAGAAGTTATGGGAGCAAACTGTGACTATTATGTTTTCATCCATCTTAATTTCCTCTGTCAGTCGTCCCGAAGCGAGTGACGTCGGGAGGAGCTCAACCAGAGCTGCCAAGTCTCACTCTTTGGCCGTGAGACACACGCAAATCAACCAGTTCACACTCTCACACGCCACACCTCAACGTTCTCACGCGGAGAAATTAATCCCCAAAATAACATTTGTTTAGCGGGACTTTTATTTAAAATGTCTTATTTTGAAAAGCTAACTGACTTCCTCTTTCTGAACGCGCTTTAACGTTATGCTTTGATGTGCACTGTGCATTCATAGTGGGAGGCGAGCATGGACATATAAAGGAGGCGAGCCCCCTACCTACACCTTCTCTTCCAAGGTGTGTGTTGATAGCATAGATAGTATAAGGTTGATAGCGTGCCAAGTTACCGCTGATAAGAATTGTGTCCCCGCCGGCCGGTGAGCGCGCATGCATCAAACATATTAACCCTTCAATCTCACTCAAGTAAATTCAGAAGATCTTTGGATCGTTTTGTATATTGTTTTTGGTAATTTAGTTTGAAAATTAGGTTTGCAAAGTAACAAATGGCTCATCCGCCAATAAAAATGCTTTTATTCTTCTGTGTAATGAACTGTAGCCTGTGTATTGCACATTTATAGCACTTTTCACAACACAAATCAAGGTAGCCTAAGAGGAGGGACCAAGTAACCCAGATGTTTTATTTTATCCTAGTAGTTTGCATTGGTGTTGAACTGTTCCCTAATTTTTTTCTTCTTTGAATAAAGCCTAATGCTGCTAGTAAAATACCACCAGCCACTCAACCCTCAATAGTAGACATGATATAGAATAATTACCTTTATTACAGTTTAAAGAGATCCTATTATACTACTTTTTTGGTCTTAATTTCTTGTTAAAAACTGCTATAGAGCAACCTGACACGAATCACTACACAGAAAACTATGTAGATTTTCGGGAAGCTCTTTCTCTTATTTTGGCGATCCAGCAGGCCCTGTAAACGCTTTGCTTCTGCCATCTCCGCCCCCTCCCTGCAAACCCAACTCTGTTGTGATTGGTTACCTTGCGAAGGGGAGTCGTGATTCTAAATGTCTGCAAAGAATCAGCCCGGGCGGGACGCGAACGCGGGTCTACTGCTTCGTAAATGATCTCTCTAATGGCTGAGCTAAGCGAGCACTGGTCTAGTGTTGTCACCCCCTGTTATATATAGCAACCTGGGAGCTTGCCTGACCATATATGGCAAAAAGTTTGGGTGACACACACATAGTTCGGCTCGACTGGCTGCCATAGTTTTTAGTGCTCTGCACAGCCACCCCAGACGGTCAGCAGGGTATACGTCGAAATGCATGTACGTAATTATTTGATATGCTAGTATGGTTAAACATGACTATAAATCATTATAACAACGTTTATAGGTCATAAAGGTTGAAAAAGTATAATAGGTCCTCTTTAACAAAGGTTACTGTATATTTATTAATTGAAGACCATCATTTGGGATTTTAAAAGTTTTATTGTATTAAAACATTTAAATTTTCTGTTAAAAGAACATTCACTAAAAAAGATCAAATAAAACCAAGCAATCTTTATTAACTAGCTTGCTGTGGCAAAATACCAGCATTGCCCATCTTCTACCTTATCTCGAAAGCCCTTATTTGGCTGTTTTACTATAACATTACAAGCTCTAAGCTGTACATTGTAGACAATTTTCATGTTCTTTCATATAACCACGGCATCATAACAGCCATAACTACAGTATTTTGCTATGCATTTCTACAAAGGAAACGTATGTCCAATGTCCTTAAACTGGCTTCCAAGGTGACTTTTTAATCTTAGAACCATTCCCTAAGTGATTAACAAATGTTCACAAATTTCCCTTGGTAGCCATGTCTTATTTTCACGAATGCATCTAAGACTTTTAATTGATGTCTAGAAGGTCATTGGTTTGTTTCAACGCGACAATGACTCCAGCATTTGGCTCCAAAATACACTGAGGCTTGCATTTTTCTAGAAACCTTTGGAAGCTATCCCCCTTTTTGAATCTAGCTCAGAATCTTGAACATGTCAAGATTGGCTGCTGCTAACTCTGCAATAGCTGCTTGGTAGACAATTGTGTTCCTGTCCACTCAAATCTTGTTGTAGGCATCAGATTTTGTAGCACCACCCTTCACAAGCCCAAGGACCCTGTAATAGCGCTCAATGGATTCTTCAGGATGTTTTACTGAAAGAAAAGCACAACAAGTGTGTTAAAACATCAGGATGAAAGGAATGTATGAGTAGACAACAAAGATAAAAAATATCACTTTAATAAGGTTGTGCACATCCCCAACAATATATAGCGCAAAGTTACTTATAAAGCTATTGCGCTGTATTCCATTCTATCGTTCTACCATTCTATCGTAACTAAATTTATTATTTCACAACGTCACAAAGAGGGATGTCCATGGTTAACCATTAAACCGTAAAGAATAATTATAACCGATTAAGACTAAAGGTTAAACAGTAAAAAAATTAAGATTTCAACCCAACATTTGTAACTTCACGACTGTCCGTATGGAAAGCGCACCGACTGCATGCTCAAGTAAAGCCTTTCTAAACCGTGATGCCGCTTGTCAGGGGTGCCCTAAGTAAAATAGTATTGCAATGATGAAACTGAAAAAAAGAAAGATGGGAACATGAAAATGCAACATCATCTGCCCAATACATCATCTTAATTGTCTCTTTCCCGATGACACAACGTCAATATCTGGGAAGCCTGCCACCAAGTCCAAGGCCTTTTCTCTCTCGGAATGTGAATCTAAAAAAAATTAAATACAGTCCCGCGGGGGCAGCGGAGCCCCGTCCCTCACCACAGGAGAGAGGGCACAGGGCTCCACTGCTCCCTGTGGAACCAGGGTCACCGCTCCCTATACGCAGAGCGCCCCTGTACCTGGGGGTATAATTTTATTTTTTATTTATTTTTATATTACAAAGGAAAAAGAGATGATCCGGGGGCCCCTCAAAATTGAGGTTTCTTGTCATGATAATCATTACATTACAAAAAATATATAAATGAGTTATGAACAGGCCCATCGTTGTTTTTTCTTAAAGATCTCCTATTATAGGGGAGAGTGGCCTAAGTTGTGCGGTTGGGGAAGTGTGCCATCCCTTGTTTCTAGAAAACCATAGAAGAAATTGGAAATGTGACCACATATTTAAGAAGAGCCATCCATTTCACTCATTCTGTAAAGAAGGGAGAAACATGGAATAAGATATAAGCACATTTAAGCTCAAAAAAACATTTTTTTGCCTTTCAAAGTAAAATTTCCATGATCATGGTTTTTTGATTATTGTGTCTGAACAATTATAGACACGTTTGAAAACATTTGACAAATGTTTTAGTGCTTTAGTATGCTACACTTTGTGTCTATATTAGTTAGCACGATGTCAACCCTAAACTGCTGCATCCTGCCTATTATCGAAAATTCTGGGGTTGGGGTAGATAAACAATGAAGGTAAAATAACAATAACCAAAATAAAAGACATAAAGCCCATACATCCACAAATATAAACAAAGATAGTAGTGCAGAGGTAAGATAGTTAATGGGGAGGAAAAACCAAGGTGTAAAGATGGGTTTTGAGCCTTGATTTAAAGGCAGAAATGGAGGGGGAATCACATTTGTCAGGTGGCAGTCACAAGCACGGAGCAACTAGTGCGAAGTACATTTCTGAGAGTTTTGCCAGTGGCATGGCTGTATACGCTGGTCACCAAAAAGAAAGTGATTGTCTACAGTAGCTCAGAAGAGACTGACATCTCCATTCCACTTAACGACACCACTGATGAGATTTCAGATGGCCAGAAAGATGATAATGGTGACTTTGTCATTGTGAGCTTTGCAGGCAAAACCCCCTAGATCTGCTAGGCCTTGTTTAAGAAAATTGACCTTCAATCTTTGTAAAATATTTACTTTATTTGCTTTAAATAAACCTTAAATAAGTAATTGTCTAATGCAGGGGTTCTCAACCTTCTGCAAGCTGGGCCCCCCCAAAGCTGGGTCATTGCAGTTGGGCCCCCCCACCGACCCTGACAACCCCCCCCCCCCACACACACACACACCACCCTACACAGATAGATAGATAGATAGATAATCTATTATTGTTATTATCACAAGGGCTAGGCCAGTGGCGCACCTTTGAGTTGAACATTGGGTTTAGGGTTGGGGTCCGGAAATGTCTTATATTTTAACGTTAAATTCTGGTGCACTTTAAAAGCTAATTATGAGATTGTATCAATGAGACACTGAGGAAATATATATTTTTTTTAAATCTCCTCACAAGAAAAGAAAATAGTAGCCTAAATAGAACATACACAGAATAAATTCTACAATAGGTATACCTGTTATGAAAAAGCTTCACAAAACAAAGTCTATGATCAATGGGAAACACTGCTGTCTGACAACCCAGTTCAGAGAATGTTTCAACTATTGAGTCTTGGATTTGGAAAGTGGCCAGATTTAGCTTAAAATGCTACCTGCGATTAATGTGCTGTGCAGCCTGAACGCGGAGTTGTGTGTGTCTCAGTGGCGATTCCAGGAAATGTTGACTGGGGTGGCCAAGGTGGGCCACAGAGCTAGAGTGGGGTGGCCATTGCACCCCTGAATGAATAGCATGTGATATGCTGTACAACCAATTCAAAGATGATTTATAATCCCAAATGCCCAAATCATGTTAGTATCAATTGTAATGTTTGTCAGAAAACTAAACCCCTGAAGGGGGGTCTGGGGGCATCCCCCCCAGAAGATTTTTTTGTGTTTTTAACATGTAATCTAAGCATTCTGGTGCATTCTGGCGAAGATGATAAAGGAAAAAGTCAATATTTATTTCAGTTCAGATGAATAGTAAAATTAGCAAGACAACATAACTTGCTAGCAGCCAGATGCCTAACAACTGGACAGAGGGACGGATGACAACTAGCTTTTGACCAAATATCTTGCTAAAAAAATAAACCTTTATTTATGAAATTCTGCCCTAAGAACATGTTACACTTGCTAACTACAAACTTAATTTTTTTTATTCAGATTTCAAAAATCTGCTGGGACACGTGCCTATACACATGCATGGGTGGCACGCATGTCACAAGCACACACTGCTGTTTTCAAGACCTTTGCTGACCAGAGACCAGTTCTAGTGGCCACAGTCCTACCATTAATTCAGTACTTGAAAATTGCAAAATCTGCTTTCCCCGTGTTGAAATTCCAGGCGGCAGCCGCCCGGCGGTAGCCAATCAAATGGAAGGGGGCGGGAAAATTAAAAAATTAAATAATGGAGGAGCTAATAATCTTGGTGTCCGAGTATCCTGCCTTGTACAACGCTACACTACCATCGTACAAGGACAATCAGAAGAAACAGTGGGACAACATTGCTTCTAAACTACGGATTACAGGTACATACAAAATATACACACAAAATATGATGAACTAGTTGGTGTTTTAGCTACACAATGCGGTCAACATTAGCTGAGTGTGCCTTGTGTAGCCTACTACACAACGTCACAGGACTTTCAAAAATCGTATCTTGTTTAATAACTACATGTATACAGATAATATGAGACTAGCAAGAAGTGTCCTGTTTACAATGTATGAATACACTGATGGAAACAATATCAGGTTCTGTTATATGTTTTACCAGCCTACCAAAAGTAAAACATCTGTATTGCATATCAGATGCACATGAGTTTTCTGTGGTGGACATGAACATATTTATCTAGGATGCCAGCCTTTGTTTAATCTTGTTTTGTTTTTTTCACAAGTTACCTATTAATAGTAGGCCTACTTATTAAATCATATTACATCATTTAAAAATTAACCAGAATGTACACCGTAAAATGACAAATTATTTATTGAATAGTCATTATTTTGAATACAAAAAATCATTGATTACAACAAGAACATATATTTTATGATTTAAGTTAACTATATACATTGTGTGTTATTTTACATATTTATACACAGTTTTTTTATTTGATGGCGTTGTATTGCCACTGAAGCTCCCCAGCTGCAGAAACAAAATAATCAGCGTAGGTCTCCCTCACTTGCATGGCTGCCCTCGTTGAATTGTGTGCTCCGGTGTTGTTGAGCGACTGGAAAGACCCTCCTGTACATCTCTGGTCTGGTGCAGGGTTTGCTAAATCTGATTCCCTCAGAATTGACTCCCTGCGGAGCAGATTATGGAGCACCAGTGTAGCTTTTACAATAACCTCTGCGTGCTCTGGGTTGATTCCGAGCACTCGCCTGTACAGACGCCACTGGGAGGCCATGATGCCAAAAGCATTCTCAACAATGCGCCTTGATCGTGACAGGCGGTAGTTGAAGACCTGCTGTCTCTCTGTAAGTTTCCGTCCTGGATAGGGCCGCATCAGGTCGGTCCGGAGGGGAAAAGCTGTGTCACCCACAAAGACATGCGGTACAGGCCCCAGGTGATCCGCTTAAGGGAGAGGGGAGTCCACCGGCAGATCCAGCTTCCCCTCTCTGAGAGCCTTCCCAAACTTAGAGGATTGTAGTGTGCCCCCATCACTATTCCTCCCGTATCCCCCAACATCTACCACACTGAAGAGGTAATCGGCATCCACTACCGCTAGGAGCACGATGGAGAAACTGTGCTTGTAATTATAATACAGGGAGCCAGATGATGCAGGAGCCTGTATGACAACATGTTTACCATCAATTGCGCCTAAGCAATTGGGGAAGTCCCACTTGGTTTCGAAACGCTTTGCCATCTCTCTCGATTCTTCCTGGCTGGGAGGTTTCATCTGCTCCTCCACAAGCTCATCCCAGATAGCCTGAGCTACTTCCACCACGACTTTGCTCACAGTTGTCACCCCCACTCTGTAGCTGAAGGCAATCGTGGTGTAGACATCTCCTGTTGCTAGAAACCTAGAACAAGAATAGAAAAGTGTAGTAAAATTATAGATTTTTATAAATGATTTTTATAAATGAGAAATATAAGTTATGCACTGTGTGGTAAACAAAAAGAGCATCTAAGTTCACTTATTTCAGAAAAAGAGTTGGGGAAATTAAGGCACTACAGTGGTGCAATTTTCAACTTGGTATTCGAGATGAAAACAAAGCTAAATAAAACGTTTTGTATTATAATTAGTGTCTTCATATTTAAAACTTTTTTTGTTTATAGTGTGTTTTTAATCTGAATTTAATGTTATTTCCTTACAGAAGCAGATGTAAAAAAAAAAATGGAAGACTCTACGGGACAGATTCCGGAAGGAAATGAGGGCCCAAAAGACCCCAAAGAGCGGAGCTGCAGCTACTGAAAACAGCACCAGCCGATGGAGATATTTCCACATTATGTCTTTCCTGCTGCCGTACATGCAAGACAGGCCAACGTCCTCCAATATGGAGAAGTCAGAGGAAGAGGACACACAGATGGACGACACACAGACGGAGAACACACAGATGGACGACACACAGACGGAGAAAACAGAGCTGGACGACACCGACGTGACTGACCAGACCCCTAGACCTGCTGCCAGAACCCCTGATGTGAGGCCCAGAAAGAGGAAGAGAGCTGCTGCTGACTCTTCCTTTGAAGAAAAGATCCTGGGGGCAATACAGGCCAAGCCTCATGACGAACACCAGCACTTTCTTTCTAGCATTCTTCCGGTCCTGAGACGGCTTGATGCCAAAAAATCAGCGGTTGCCAGGATGAAAATCCAAGCTATTTTATTCGGCCTAGAATTTACTGACTAGTTGTTGTGTTTATGTTATTATGTTTTTGCGTGTTCGGGCTGTTTAAAGTGTTACTCTAAGTTGATTAAAAAATAACTGTTAATACTGTTGCCTATGGTCTGCTGTCCCCTTTATTATTTGTAGAATAAAATGTATGTGCATGCAGGATTTTATCAAACAATTCTCACCTCAAGCAGATGGCAAGGCGCTCCTCGGGTGAAATTGCCATGCGGTAGTTTGTGTCCTTCTTTTGGATGACAGGGGTAAGCCGTTGCAGGAGGACATCAAATTGTGATGGAGAGAGCCTGAAATAGGTCTTGAACCTGTCTTCATGAGCCTTCAATTGTTGAATTAACAATCTAAACTCTCCTTGTTCCCCCCTCACTTTAAGAAGTGGATGCACCCATACTCGCCTCTTTTCCCTCTCCTTTTCTTTTTTTTTCTCCTATTATAGATCAGAGCAACACACAACAATGCTTTCTTATCCTCTTCCATAGCTGATCTGAAAAGAATCTTAATATTTCCCCCAAAAAAAATTTTTTTTTTCTTTCCCTCCAAAATGTTGCATTTTGCTTAGAACACAATAGTTAACTCTCTCTGACAGAACCATTTATTAATGTATTGCCTTATTTTAAACATAAATACACATTTAAAAACAACCAATTAAAAGCATTTTGATCTTGATTTTATTTTATTATTTTAATGAAAAGGGTCTTGCATTATGTAGGTTATTAAACAAATAGTGTACATGCAAATTACATTGTGGAACCAACCATTGAAGCCTGTTTTCTAGGGGAATTATTTTTCAGACGGGACCATATATTTATATCCAATTTTATTCTACATCCACGCTTATATCTAGGGATTACAACTTTTAATAGTTACATGTATTTAAATTAAATGTGTTTACAGAAGATTCTGCGCACATTTGGGCGGGTTCTGACGTCCATCGAAGCACCACCCCGTCATTGACGCCGCGGTCAGCAGCGGTTGCAGCCGCTTTTAAAAACGCCTGGCCCCTCACAAAGCCGCGCGGTAGCGAGGCGGTTATCAGGGCGGTTGCCGCGCGGCTTTGGAAAAGGGCCTTTAGGAGGTGAGCTATTTCATTGCTAGGGCTATGAAGCTGCATAGTATAGACATTAATATTGCCAGCTGCTATCGAAATGGTAAAAAATTCTCTGGGGTTGCTAGAAATGTTTTATGTCAAAATGGGGTCACAGCCAAAAGAAGGTTGAGAACCACTGCGTTAACTTGTTCTTTCTGTTAGTAAATGCTGTTCGCAAAAACTCATCACTACAGAAAATGTGCCAAAAAGCAGTCGCAGAGATCTTGCAAAGGCAAACAATTTCCATCTTGGTGCATCTTCGCGTTTTTTTTATATATATATTTGTTTTGGGTTTTTTTTTTGGGGGGGGGGGGGGGGCTCACTGACAATTTAAGCTTAGGGCACCCAAAAGCTTAGCAGCGGCCCCGTGTGGGACAGTCAGATTCTTGTTGTGATTTTTTATATCCTGTACATCCCTAGAAGAGGTATTGATTTGATAGAC
This sequence comes from Hyperoplus lanceolatus, assembly GCA_026929865.2. Lineage (NCBI taxonomy): Eukaryota > Metazoa > Chordata > Actinopteri > Uranoscopiformes > Ammodytidae > Hyperoplus > Hyperoplus lanceolatus. The sequence continues at coordinate 1,448,125 of CM049408.1, forward strand.
CTTTTATATTGGTAACTCTTTTAGTGATTATCCCCTCTTAAAGTATAGGATACTGTAATGAAGTTGACACACTGCAGGTGAATAGGGTAACATTTTTAACGTATGGATATCACCATGACACTTTGCCAGTTGATCAAATACATTAAAACAACTATTTTTTAATTTTTTTCAGAAATGTTCGAATAAATATGTAGCCTTAATTTTGCAATATCTAACAATATGTGGAAATTTGCATTTTTTTCCAATTTTCTTTTTCATAGTATTTTTTTGTTTTATTAAATGAGAACAAGGCTGTATCCATTTTATGTTTTGTGAAAAATTCCCACATAATTAGTAAGATATTGCCAAATTTGCAGATTTATTCCAACATTTTGAAAAAATGTGTGATTTGAAAAACAATCGTTTTAATGTATCTAATCAACTGGCAAGGTTTCATGATGATATCTATAAGTTAGAAATGTTACCCACTGATGGGTAACTGGGTAAGTGATGGGTGTCTATAAACGTTGCTCAATCAGTTTAGTCATTTCAGACAAAAAAGCACTGGAAACACGTATAAATGCACATATATTTCCCCATAATATGAATAAATTAGGGCTGTCAAGCGATTAAAAAAATTAATCTAATTAATTACAGGCTCTGTGATTAATTCATCTAAATTAATCCCATACTTTTATGACACTTTTATACCTGTTTATAAACAGTTGTATAGCCTGCTACAGTTTGTTTCTCTCTCTCGCTCTCCGTCCACAACAGACAGCGCTGCACTTCCACCGATGCCTATGCCGATTCATTCACCATTCGTCGTACTCATAGGCAAAAATATTGACACACACACACACACGGGCTGGGTGTCCGTTTACGCGGGAGACGAGACAGCTAGCAAACAAAATTGAGAGATACTGTTTTGAACCTATATAGTTGCACCCACTAAATCAATAATGCACAGAATAAAGTAAGATGTCTTCCTACCTTCATGCTTATTTGCCCAAAGCATCCCATAAACCGTCCATAGAGCCCTCGGCCCCGCCCTTTCCTCTGCTTCTCTCTTTACTTTTCTCCCTTTCACCTGTGCGGGCTGTGTATGCAAGCTACAGGTGCAGCTCACCGAGCTGCGCACCACTTTTGCACCAGGTCAAAGGGCAGTATAGAAGTGCGATTAATCTGTGTTAATTTTTTTAATCGCATTAATTTTTCTGTGATTAATTAATCAAAATTAACACATTCATTTGACAGCCCTAGAACCCTAATACTAACCTGGAACAATTATTTGTCAACGCCTCATTATGCCGACGTCTCAATGTTCCGAAATATTGTGCCATTGTGCAAACGGTTCTACTTTACGAACTGAACGCATTGGTCTGATGTGCGGTTTTGCAGATTAATCAAAAAGTAGGCACATTAGGCCAACAGTCCTATATTCCGAAAACACACAATCCCTGGAGTTTTCCTACCTCTCTCTCTCTCTCTCTGTCTCTCTCTCTGCAGAATTGCAGCCTAAAGGTATTTTCCAGTATAGAAAAGAAAAAACTGCTGCATACAACCAAAGTCTCCAATAAATAAAATACTTCTTAAATAAAAGTGAAAGTCCTTCTTCACGGCAACACTTTCCTTGCACATAAAACAGATACATTCCCCCTCTTGTTAAATACCATTGATACACCCAGTGTTTTCTGCTATTGCGTCCAATGTCCAGCTGGGTGAAAATAGTAGCCAGCCGAGATCCCGCCCCTCCAAGGGGGGTCCGGGCATAGACATTATAAAAATTCTATAAAAATGTATAATGTCTATGGGTACGGGGGTATGCCCCCCCGGGAGATTTTTTTAAGTTTTTAAAGTGAAATGCATGAATCTGGTGCACTTTGATAGAGAAATTAAGAATTTTGCATGAAAAAAATGGAGACACTGTGCATGGTATCTGCACATTTTTAAAGTTCAAATTTAAAGACATTTAAGACCTTTTTTTTTGACCTCTAAAATGAAAAAATAATACCAATACCGTGGTAACAGAAATCGACAAACTACACTATACTCCGTAAAGGGTTGCATTAAATCTGACTACCAAATATTCAATGCACTTTAGCTAACAACTGCTGTCTAATTACAGAAAATAAAAAACGAAAAGGTCCAACTAGCTGATCTTTTGAGGGAACTATTAGTATCTTTAAAGATGAGCTAGTTGGACCTTTTCGGGTTGAAGATGGCCTCAAAATCAACTCCCAAACCTACTGCCAGTTTCTAGAAGATACTTTCTTCAGTGGTACAGTAAAAGGTCTGCATCTTTCAAGAAGACCATGATTTGTATGCAGGACAATGCTCCATCACATGCATCGAAGTACTCAATTGCATGGCTAGCCAGTAAAGGCCTTAAGGATGAAAAAATAATGACATAACCCCCTTCCTCACCTGACCTAAACCCTATAGAGAACCTGTGGGCCCTGCTTAAACGGGATATTTACAGTGAAGGAAATCAGTACACCTCTCGGAACAGTGTCTGGGAGGCTGTGGTTGCTGCTGCACAAAAAGTTGATCGTCAACAGATCAAGAAACTGACAGACTCCATGAACGGAAGGCTTGTGACAGTTATTGAAAAGAAGGGTGGCTATATTGGTCACTGATTTATTGCTATATTGGTCACTGATTTTTTTTTTTTTTATATGTCGGACATTTTTATTTGTAAATGTTGAGTTGTTTTATTATTCTCACTGTAACAGATGAAAATAAACAAGTGAGATGGGAACATTTTCATTTTTTTTATTTAGTTGCAGAATAATTCTGCATATTAATAGTTGCCTAATAATAGCAAAACATATATATATTCTTGTAAGAAAGACAAAATCTCACCTTTACTTTCGTAAACATTCAGGTTTAGGTTCTTTAACATTTTGGATTGACCGAGAGCACTGTAGTTGTTCAATAATACAATTAATCCTCAAAAATACAACTTGCCTAAACGTTTTGCACACAGTGTAAGAGATCACTGTAAAGGCAACCTGAAAACCAATCATTACCACCTTTTCAACCAATTACAGAACTGTATCAATTGGTTTACATTTAGCCTACTGATTAATCGAGTAACAAGAACAGTTTAATCAATTTAGAAAATATGTGTTAGGTGCAGCATACAATATTTTAATTAAGCTAAATTAAAAATGGGATATTTTGGGGGAAGAATAATCTGAATGTTCTTCATATTTTAATTCCTTATTCAATAAATAACAAACTTAGTCCATTAACTTTATTTTTCATAATTTATGGCAGAAACTATTTAAAAATTGGTTCCACACGTCAAGGGAGGTTTTTGCAATTTCAAAATCGTATGTTGGCCAACTGTAGATTTACATCCATGCTCACGAGACCTGCGGTAATTTGCGCAAAGTAATTTGTTCTTCATACAGTATTGTTGCAGGCGAGTTGTACCGATTGGCAAAGGAAACGTAGGCTACTATCTGCGATTGATGGGAGGATCGGCAATAGTTTTTATCTAGCTGTCAGAAAGGGAGTGCAGTGTGGAGAGAAAGAAAGTGACAGAAAGAGACCCGCGTCTCACTCCATGAGCTCACGCCAAGTCAACGCGACCTGAATGAGCTGAATGAACGTCTGATGAGCAGCTATTTATAAATATAGATACATAAACATTGTTTACTAAACACAATCAACGTGTTGTGTGATTTGCGACAGTAGCCTACCTATATCAGCGGACGGGTGGTTGCGCACTTACAAGCAGCGGCAGTGTGTGGTCGCGGGGTGAAAAAAGCCAGCCAGTCGTCCTCCCTCCACCTCTCACCGAATTTATAATAGCTTGGCATGCATTTCGCTGGGACGTTCTCTCCTTTTTGGCTCTACCGCGGCCGACTTCAAATTCGAAAGCAGGGAACACACATTCTTCTTCTACGTTTTAAATGCGGTACTCAGCCTCACACGGCCGTACTGCCTCTAGCGTATGTGTCGGACTTGCCGGATATCTTTGAAGTATAGGCTATAAAACACCGATAAAATAAAAACATAGAAATCTAACAATTAAACTAGAAAACTAGAATGAAACAAATAAGGCGAGCTCATTCCCAGATAGCAGCTGACTCTGGACCGGATCCGCTTTCGAACCGGCAGATCCGTATAACAGTCGCAGCTGTTTTACAACTCCGTTCCGGATGTGGAACGCATACAGTATTCATGCTCTCAGCAGTTGGCGTTCCAGGGTCAGTTAGCGGAATTAAACCGACTCTGGACCGGAGCCGCCTTCAAACCGGTAGACAGTTGGCTTTTCACTGTCAGTTAGCGGAATCAAACCGGCTCCGGGCCGGAACAGCAAATTTGTTCATTATTTTTTCAACCGACCGTTTGGTTTAGTCCGGACCTGAGACGAGGCACAAACGGCAGCAGACGTCAGCGCACGTTGATCATCTATCGGTAAGTTGTTGTTGTTGTCAAACAGATTGTTGTTTTACTGTTATAGATATTGTACATACTTTCAGAAACTTTTTCCGTTTTAAATTGATCTTACCAGTTTGTTTGTTTGTTTTCTAGCCGCGCTAGCTAGAAAGCTAAATTAAGCTACTCACAGGTAAATAAGCTACCATCAATGCTAACGGTTAACAAGATTGTGAATAGCTTCATTTGACAGCTTAACCTCTCTATTTCAGGTTAGCATATCCCCAGGAAAGTATCATGGATGGATAAAAAGGGTAAGTCATTTATTTCTGCTAAGGTCTGCCTTTACGGTACATTTAAAATGGGGTATTTTTAGGTTTTTAGGTCAAACCATAACGTTCATTTTAGTCAACTGTCATTAACGGTCTGTTCACTGTACAATTTTAAAAATGTGTAATTGAGACTAAAATGTAGTGTCCTGGGTAATGTACTGCAATAATCCTTTTGCATTTCTCACTTCACAACAATGATAGTAAACCACAATTTATAACATGAGTTTTTCTCCTTTTGTATTGCTACTGTTAAGATGTTGTCACTGATCACAGTTGCATTAAAATACTTGTTGGCAGGTGTCACTGAGTGTTAGTTACCATAATGTTGCTTTAAGTTTGTTGGGTAGCTATCATTAGGAGCCTTTAACACCAGGCAGTGAGATGTGGTGATGGACTGCCGATAATCTGCAATGCAGTTGTTTTTTTTCCGCATTTCAACTATTCACACCGGCACATATCACTGCCATTACACCTTGATACTGCCATTATACGTATATAAGTAGTCTAATAAGTCTAGAGGTCACAATATGGTTAACTTTTACAGCTACATCCACTGCTATACCTGCATCTCACTTGAAGGCACTTTTGGGTGTTGTGGTTGATCCCAGTGAAACATTTTTCACATATTTAAATTTAAGTTTCAGGGCTGACATTGTAAGCCAACAAAATAATTGCACAATTGTATTCAAGTGTTGTCCTTTTATCTGATAAACCTTTCTGTCTTGTCAGATTTCTGCTAATGGTGCTAGGAGGACAGAACACCAAAAGAATCACCTGGAATATACTGTCAAGGATTTTGCAGATGCAGTTGCAAGAAGTCTGTTGATCAGTAAGTATTGTAGAACACAATTGGGGCATGGCTAGAAGTAAAGAACACAACTGTTTTGTTATTTTAAATTTCATTCTGTAAGTAATTGTAGAAGACAGAGAATTTCTCTTGGTGACATTCTCTCTCTCATTCTCTCAACAAAAGGAAGAACCGCTGCTAGGAGAGATTCAGCAAGAAATAGAGAGGTTTAACCTGTTTGTGATCGGCGAATAACGTACTGAGCCAAAGAGACATTTAAAGGTAAGTTTCGGTTAAATCAGCGTGCTAGTATTTTGGAGCAACATTTGTTTTGTGTTTTGAACTTTACATTTTGTTTTAGGCATCACAGCATTCCTCTGAACAATATTGGCTACCTCATGAAGACACTGTATATTGAAGTCTAACAATAATTCTTCCAGTTTGCTTTGTTATCAAGGGAAATTTGTATACTTAATTCTACACACAACAGTCAATACAAATATCTGCATGACTTTTGGGTCCCAAAGGACTTTGTCTCTTACCCATATGTAATATTCTATTGCAATTTGACATGGTTACAGTATTAGGTTTCCATTTATTTAAAAATCATATATTTGATCAGTTGTTACTGATTAATGAAAATGATCAACAGTCCCAGTCAAAATAAAAGAAATGTGGATTGTACTCATGTTTGGCATTTCATTCTGACACAGCAGCTGTCCATTTTATTACGAAGAGACTAAAAACAGCACCTGGCTGTGCTGATAACATATTATTTATTATTATATATTACATATTATTATAGGGGGCGTAGTTTACACTCAACATTGAAAGGTAAATATGATTTGAGGTTAAGTATAAGTATAAGTAGAATAACTTTGACTACTTCAATTTTGCAGAAAGTAAATTGCTGGAGGGTAAAGACATGAATTAGAAACTATGGCCCTGGAAAAGCCAGTGCTTAAATTGTGTAACTAGATTTTCCCATCCTTTTACAAATTGTTGTTTATTACTGTAAATATCAGTATAATGTTCGAAGTGACCTACCCATTGTGCATTAACCACAAATAAGTGGATGTCAAATAGCAAGCCCTATTTGCTTTTTTATTGTAAACTACTGATAGACATAAAGTGGGATACCATAACCTCAAAGGTGGGCTGTCTCACATATGGGAGGGACTTCTTTAGTGCTACTTCAGTCTGTATGGCTTTGACAGATTGTTGAGGATTGTTGTGGCTATAACCCTTGATATTAACGGTTGTAAGGCTTCACTACATACATTGATCATTCACAAATCTTTTGTGTACTCTAATCATGGTCACATGCACATACTAGACCCGGAAGCGCTTGAAATGCTCCAAAATCATTTGGTTGTCACTTTGGGATATCATTTCTAGCAAGTCAGCTCCCAAATGGTCTTACGTGCTTTATTAAGAACCTCAGAATTTAATGTGTGTTTGTATTTGTAACTGCGTGTGTAAATGTAACACCTGCTCTCCTTGTGTTCCTCCTATACACTTAATTTTATTATTACTATTATTATTATTATCATTATTATTACTATTGTTATTGTTGTTGTTTTTTATTTTTGTTATTTAAGTCTTACACTTCTTATTGCACTGTTGGAGGAGCCCAAGACTTAAGAATTCCATTGCAGCGACTACTCTGTAATTGTTGTGCATATGACAATAAAAACATCTTGAATCTTGAATCTTGATGCATCATTTTGATATGTTTTAATCAGTTATCTTATTCTTAAGTTTTAAGTGTTTGTTGGGAGAGGGATACCCCTGCTCTTCCCTGCTTTAATAAACATTATAATCCCAATAACTGTTTGTTTATCAGTTTAATTGGTTTATTCTCCAATTTGCACAAAAAATAGAGCAGATGCGAAACATAATGTTGTGTAGCAAGGTCAGTGTGCAACCAATGATATTCAGAGCTATTTGCGCTTTGTTGTATGAGGATTCAGTCATGTGTTTCCAGATAAGAGGTTATTGTGTAATCTGTAGAAATACTTTTGATTAGATTTCAGACTGGATTTGATGCCATTATCAGTTTAGTAATTAATGTTTCTTTATCTTTGAGGAAGATCAATAGTTCAGAGGACGTCATTAATTGACATTCACTTGACAGTGATTTGTATTGCGGTATTGCCTTTGTCTTAAATATTTGGTTTTGGACTGTTAATGAATGTTGTATGGATACAATAAAAGCAGTTTGAAGAATGTGTCATGTCACTTTTCACTATATTCTGATCATGTTTAACATTAATGAGAAATAAAAAATTACCTGGACTAACAGTGAATACAGTTTTTGTTAAAATAAAATGTAATATGAGTTTTAAAATAGTTGTATCTAGAGTTGTATCATTTTGTAAATAATGTATGTGTATAAAACAAGAGTCTTTGGAGTAGGTACTATAGTAGGCTACTATAGAGAGATTATAACAGATAAAATAATAAGAACTAGGAAATGTTTATTTGATTTTTTTAAAGTAATTTCATGTCAGAAAAAGGGCATTAATGTTATCTTTGTAATATAATGAATGTGTGAAGGGTACAAAACATAATTAGAGAAATGTATAGCAATGAAGAATTTAATTTTAATGTAACTGTACCTAAATCCTATTTTTGTATACATTTTGGGTATGGATTATGACAATTTGTGGTGTGGATCAAACCGATTATTAATTAAAATTTAGCCCAAATAATCTAAAGGCGAGTGCGTTTGGATCCATTTTACAGATCGGTCCAGAGTCAAATAAACTCTGGGCCAGTTCCATTAGGAGTGCTCCAGGTCTGGCCCACCTTCGGACTGAATGACTACAAAATCACCACATCCGTTCGGACTGGCCAGTACCGGCCCAGTTGTGGAAAACGGATCCGGACGGTATTGGCCCTGGTAAGGACACGGGCGGGTCCTCGGATCTGGCCCAGAACTCTGCTACCTCGGCCGGATGTGGGCCAGATGATTTTTGCTATCTGGGTTAATTCTGCCCCCGATTAAATTTAATGCCGCCCACCCAATAATTCCAGACTTTTTAAGACATTTAAGGCCTTGAATATTGAAACTTAAATTTAATGACTTTTAATGCTTTTCAAGATCCGCGGCAACCCTGACTGTGTCAGATGAATTAGAAGCTATTGGAGAAAGACACATGGATTTTCCATAATAATATTAATTTAAAATAAAATACTATGCAGGGTCCTCTGGGATGGGCTTGTTGCTCTTTTTCTTTTATGGGACATATTTCTCTGTAATATAATGAGTGCATTTCAATTATTTAAAAATTAAAAGGGCCATATTACATTATATTTTTAAAATGTGCCACGGGCCAAGAAAAAGCGGGCCCGTGGGCCGTAGTTTGGACACCCCTGCACTAGAATATGTGGTGGTCTGTTTGTCTGAACAGTCTTCCTCTCTCTGGCTGTATTTTACATAGTAGAATTTGTCACAGTGCAGAAGCCTCTCCACTTCCTTGACTTGGATTAGCTTTGGTTAGCTCACTGGCTAACAAACTGATATGTACTGTATGTCAAATTAGAAAGTGGTGTCCTCTCTCCCTCCACCGAACGTCGGCGCATGCTCGCACGGCTCGTTCACTCTTTCATAGTAAAAAAAAATAATAATAATTAATTTTTTTTTTTTTTTTTTTTTTAAGAATGCCACGCGATCGACCCACACTACCCTCGCGATCGACCTAGTGGCCACCCCTGGTATACACAGTGCATGGGCAACTGAGGGCAGCCCCATTTTCAAATATTTTTAAATAAACTCAATACACACTGTGCACGCCATGGACTTGAACGTGACGTGATCAGTTAACCTCGGATTACCTCCTAGATGAACTGATTCAATTATTAAGCTAATAACTATCTACCAAAACATTGTATTCCTTTTATTGTATGATAATTTACATTTACATAATATGATGTTGATATCAAACACACAAACTAAAAAAAAAACTTGGCAGTTTGGACCCTAAGCAACCGCTCATTTCGCTTGTGGGCACAGCCCACATTTGGGTGGGCACGGCCCACCCTGGCCCCTGGCTACCGCCGGCCCTGATTTACAGCCACAATGAAAAGACATATTCAGGCTTTCTTAAACAAAAAAAGAAAAGAGCCCCCACCAGCCACAGCTAATTCCAGCACTGAAAAGCAGCAGCCAGGCCCTAGAAGTGGTAGGTCAAGTTCTGGCCATTCCATATGTCTCCTTGATCAACATACTTTGGCATGTACCCTCACATTAAATGTTACTAAGCAGAGATAGAGAAAGAGTCCTCACACTTTCAACACACGGACATGCACTATATTGCTCCTTTCTCAGTTCACACTCACGCGCCTGGCACGAGCTATAAAACAGCTTTGCGACAGCGGGCGTCGTACAAATACTACCGCTTTTGTCCAAAGGGGACGCCAACGTGCCATCTTACTCGTAGTGGATTTAAATTTACAAGGAATTTCTGTGTGGAAATTGTTATAGCGATTTTTTTAAGTAAATCACACTCCAAATTTTTTTCAGTATGCCCCACGTCATCTCTGTCTCTCCAAACTGTCTAATAAAGCATACATTTACTGCATTTCATTTCATAAGAATGGGAACACTGGTAAATGACGGGCCAGGGGAGGAAGCCAGATCTCCCTTTTACAGTCAGTTGCAAAAACAGCTTTTCTTTCTAATATAATACAGTGTTGATCAGAGCCATGCCAAGCCAGCACTCTGCAGAGGCATTGTTTTAATTGTTGCAGGTGGTCTGGCTCATGGAACATAGCTGTGATGCTCAGGGATCTGCAAATAAAACTCTAAAGCATGCTTGTGCAGACAGCTGTGCCTGGGATCGCTGTGCCAAGGTTCAAGGCCTGAGGTAACAGCATGGAATCCTTTCTCCTTATGTCACTGATTCACAGTCTGCAAGTGGGCCACTGTGGATCTAAACTGCATGCATCAGGTCTCCTCATATTTAATTGAAAGGTATTGTATTATTATGACAGACAATTCTAGGGGTTTGAAGGAGGTTTAACTCTAAACATGGACACCCTTTATATCCTCTTTGTTCAGGTGGAAATTGCTAGACTTGGTTGAGAAAATAAGAGCTGAAAAAGTTAACGATCCAACTAACTAGAAAACAAAATCTAATGAATTCGATTCTGGAGAATGCTTGTTGTCAAAATCCGTTTTCCGTCAAAATCCTTCCGTTACCTGAATGTCTGAGTGCTGAAAAGAAATCTGGTGTTAATACACTACAGCCCCTGTCTCACGGGGCTGTGACAAATTGCGAACGGCAAGGGGAAATGAGTGGCTAAGTGGATCCCTAGTGTGAGCCTTGTTGATGTTATCGATTCAGAACATTTTAAACTTGACCTATTTTGTTAGCATTTTGTTGTGGCAAAGGTGTACAGGTGGGGCTTGAAAACTTCTCCGCCTCCAAAGTGGGGAATGACAGAAAAAGTTTTAGAACCACTGTGCTACAGTGACATCTCCCAACTGTATGTGATTCATTTCCTAACCTAGTTTCAGTGGAGGGTCACTGAGCCGTGATGTGATGCTATGCTATGTGTGTATGAGCAGTAGGGTTGCAAAATTGTGGGAATTTTCAAAGTTGGAAACTTTCTTCTTCAAAGGTTTTTTTATTCATCAAAAGATTTGCAAAGCAAATACAATACAGTGATTTAGTTTTTCCCCTTTTTTCTTCCCCGAACACACCCCGCCCATATCCCTCCCCCCCCCCGCACCCAACCACAAACAATCCTGCATCACAAAAAAAACAAAAAAACAATACACAATGTTAAAAAATGACATAAACAAAATACACGCTAGAAACAAATAAACAATCGATATGAAAAAAGAAAAAAGCTACTCTTGTATTGTTGTTGTTAGGGGCGCCAAATTCTGTCAAATTTATTCTCGGATCCCTGGGTAGTGTAACGTATTTTCTCTAAATTCATACATGACATAATGTCTCTAATCCAATGTGAGTGGGAAGGAGGAGCAGGATCTTTCCACTTGAGTAAGATAGCCCTACGAGCAAGTAATGAGGTGAAGGCCATTTGGAGCAATGCCAAAAATTGCAGTGAAAGGGTTCGGCTCAATTTGATGCTGAAGTACTTCAGAAATTGTTTGAAAAACTGATGTCCAGAACTCAGTCAAGGTGGGACACAACCAGTACATGTGAAAGAGTGATGTGCTCTTACTGCTATCAGTAGAGCTGGGACCGGACTACTTTGCGCGCTTTGATTCCGAACTGCAGTGGTGACAATATTAAACCTGAAACCTGTGAACTCCCTTAAAATAATGACTGCAGAGAGAGGGTGTTAATGCACACATATGTATGTTCTATGCAATGCTGTACACTATCGTGGTCTCTTTGATTCACGATATAAACTACACATTACCAATCCCGCAGTCGGTGACTTGGGCTGACGCCAGATCAGTTTAAGAGTTTACTGCTCACGTACATTCACTGTTCAAGCCGATCTTTGAGCTGCTAACATATTTGGCGGTGGTTTATTTTAGCCAGACATTACTAGTTGCACGCAGATGCATGATGCACTTACGATCAAGTCTACATACACAGTGAAATAAATGTAGTAGGCCTAATTGTATTTAACAAATAATGCTGGAATGCTCCAGCATTCACACTAATTATCAATAATTGAAACAACAACCTACTCATATCTATGATGTGGATTATCAGAAAGTATATATATATATATATATAGGGGAAGGTGGGGTGATTTGTGCAACTTTTTACTCAAAGTGATTTTAAAGTCAGGCCTTGACAGTTATGTCTCCAACTCAAATATGTACATATATTTCAGGATGTTGTGCATCCCTGGCAATAAAAACTTTGGATCTGGAATAAACTGTTTAAGAAATATAGCTTTCGGAAAAAAAGTTGTCTTGTCGCACAAATCACCCCACGTAGTGGGGTGTCATTGTGTCACAATGACAAAGTCACCATCATCATCTTTCTGGCCATCTGAACTCTCATCAGTGGTGTCGTTAAGTGGAATTGAGATGTCACCCTCTTCTGAGCTACTGTAGACAATCACTTTCTTTTGGTGACCAGCGTATACAGCCATGCCACTGGCACAACTCTCAGAAATGTACTTTGCACTAGTTGCTCCGTGCTTGTGGAACCAACTGCCACCTGACAAATGTGATTCCCCCTACATTTCTGCCTTTAAATCAAGGCTCAAAACCCATATGTACACCCTGGTGTTTCCTCCCCATTAACCTCTGCACTACTTACTTACCTCTGCACTACTATCTGTGTTTATGTGGATGTATGGGCTTTACGTCTTTTTTTTGGTTATTGTTATTTTACCTTCATTGTTTACCTACTGAATGCACTATGTACAGCACTTTGGACAGTGCAAACTGTCATAAATGTGCTTTTATAAATACATTTTACTTACTTACTTACTTATAACTCACCCAGGCCCTTGCGCACAAATCACCCCATCCCCAGAATTTTGGATAATAGGCATGATGCAGCAATTTAGGGTTGACATTGTGCTAACTATATAGACTCAAAGTATAGCATACCAAAGCACTAAAACATGTGTCAAATGTTTTCAAACGTGTCTATAATTGTTCAGACACAATAATCAAAAAACCTTGATCATGGAAATTTTACTTTGAAAGGCAAAACACAGTTTTTTGAGCTTAAATGTGCTTATATCTTATTCCTTGTGTCTCCCTTCTTTACAGGATGAGTCAAATGGATGGCTCTTCTTAAATATGTGGTCACATTTCCAATTTCTTCCACGGTTTTCTAGAAACAAGGGTTTTGTTCATCACAAATCACCCCACCTTCCCATATATATATATATATATATATATATAATATATATATATATATATATATATATATATATATATTAGGGGTGTAACGATACACGTATTTGTACCGTACCGTGACGGTACAGGCACGTATTTGGTGTTACAGAGGTGGACCGCGGTCCGTTTGTGGCGTAGCCTACATAGCGTTAATATATGGCGAATGTACAGGCTTGTTTTGCGGTGTGGAACTTAAAACTTGTAGTCGGAGTTCCCCCCGGACCATTTAGCCTCCGCCTCGCTCGCACGTGCGCATTAGCAGCCAGCGAGAGTCTGTTATCTCCATGGTGAGCACAACATGAGGGTGCAGTGTTGCTAACTTAGCAACTTTTCAGAGCCCTCTGGCGACTTTTTTTTTTTCAAAAAAGCGACTAGCGACAAATCAAGCTACTTTTTCTGGTGTTATTGGTGACTTTTGGAGACTCTGTTGCTAAAGCATGTATCGTGCTTTACTTCTAAACAAGCAGCGGCTGGCTCCCGCCTCCTCCCAGAGCACTGACAGGCGGCCGAGTCCTCACGCAGCAGTCCCTCCCAGCTGCGGTCAGAGCAGGAGATACACACCTCTCCGCTCAAGTGTTCGGTTTGCATCACTATTAGCAGTTATAGCAGCGTTCCCCCCTCTTCTACAGTCTATGAGTAGTGCAAATAAAGATGTTATACAGTGCTTTCGAACAGAGAGCGAACTGCATGGCGAAAGACAACAGGAAACCGGAGCTTGCAGGCGTACCCCTGTCATTCAAATCCCGCTTGAGGGATAACTTCGGATTCCAGTAGAATTATGAAAACAGTGATAAACGTGTGGAACAATGTCGGCACACAGGTTATTGTTTCACCGCGATCGCCTATGTAGGAGCCAACCATGGACATATAAAGGGAGCCAACACGTTGAACATGCATACGCATTTGAAAAGGCACCATCCAGGTCTTACTATCACCGTTACTGTGAAGAAAAATCGAGCTGTGCAAACACAGACAGTATTTTCTTTTTTATACTGAAAATACATAAGCTGTCATTTAATTAGTTGCACTTTTATTTGATAATTGTTATATTTATAAGAGCACTTAGAGCTGCAGTAATATTTTATTTTTTTAAAGTCAAAAATACCTTAAAGAAGACATACCCTTTTTTTACATACCAGCTTACAGAGCCTGCTGAGCATTAACACTGGCTTTTTTCACTGCAATTTTAGTTTATGCTGCACATTCACTAGTATTTAATAAGTATTTTATTTATTGGAGAATTGCAGAAGTATTCTTTTTAGATTTGTTAGGCCTATGCATTTTATTTGTATGTTACATACTGTCAGCTAGTTAAAACTGTTCATTCTCCCTTAACTATGAACCGTACCGTACTGTACCGTACCGTGACTTCAAAACCGAGGTACGTACCGAACCGTGACTTTAGTGTACCGTTACACCCCTAAAAATAAATAATATATATATATATATATATATATATATATATATATATATATATATATATATATATATATATATATATTTCCCCCAGTACAATGTCAAGTGGAAAAAAATTAGAAGCACTTCTTCTGCTTGGAGATGCTTTTCTTCAAGATGTACAGGCAAGTTACATCCTTGTTTTACAGAAATACATCATATATACTCCAATTTGTTATTATTACCGTCTTTTAATGTTGTTGCATGAAATATAGAAATCCAAAACGGAGAATCAGAAGCCTGTCACAGGGAAATCCGATGTGACCTGGTGGAAGAGGGACCTCGATGGGCAGTGGGTGTACAGCAGCAAACGGAGGAAAAGGGGATCATCTGCTGGTTAGTGTCCATCGTATAAAATTAATTTCAGTGAATATGTGTGAAGAGTGATGGGATTTTGTAGTAGGTACTGGCTTGATAGCAGTGTATACCACTGACACATGGTTATATATTTGAACATTATCAGGGGACTGAAGGCAAAAACCATAAAACTAATGTAGATTTAATTCAGTGTTGGGCTAGTTACTCAAATAAAGTAATACATTACTCACTACTTGTTACCGTTTTAATAAGTAATATTTTAACTTTACTTATTACTCCTTGCCAAAAGTAACTTGTTAGTCGTTAGTTGCTGTTACATAACACTAAATTGGTCCCTAGCCTACTCCTCAAACTATGGACTTAGCATAGTATGTGATTGGGTTCACTTGGCAGTCAGGTTCACCTATAAATGCGCAATTGAAGCCCAATTTACACACTTATTTTACGCCAGAAAGAGTTTGATTAAAATGGGTCTAATGTTGTTGATGTGATTCTTACTTCCAAACAGTTGGCACACGTCCAACTTCAGCATGTCCAAGCTCCCGAGATCCGGGTAGGTACAAACTCATTTTCAAATTAAGGTTAAAAAGTTAAGTAAAAAGGAAGCCTCAGTACAAATGCATCTTGGTGATGTCATGCGATAATGATTTTCCGCTGTAGCAAATAGAGTAACTATCCATGTTTTTAGTATTTATTCCTCTCTTTGAAGATTTTAATATGCAGAGGCTGAAGGACCTTCTTCAGGACTCAGAGCATCGAGGAGGAAGACGTGGGTCAGCAGCCACCATCCAGTTGGAGCCAGAGACAAAGGGAGGTCCAACAGTGTTGGCAACAGGCGAGGCCACATAACGTTGACAACTTGTTGTCAGCTCAAACCCTCTACCAGGTGACATATAACCACTGTCAAATGAGGGACGCAGTCATCTGTTGTGTGGGAATGTATGCCCTTAGAGTGGTTTTGTGCAGAGTGTGATCAATTGGCACATAAACACCACACTCTGCACAGTAGGCAAACCACCATGGCTGGATTTTTACAGTACATTCCTCCAACGGAGTCTGTGAAACTTGTTGATGGCAGGTACGTTGTCAGTAAACAAGGTGAGTGTCTCTTTTTTAATCAAATGGCTCTTATTTTTCCTTCCCAGACAATATAATCACCTCTTGAAATACTTTTTCAAAGTACATGTTGCGACCCAAACATTCCTACATTTCTTCCTGATTGTCCTTCCAGATTGTTTCCTGCCAACTGCCTTTCCCCAGAACAACTGTTCTTGTGAAAGGAGTGATGTTGCCATCTCAGCTGGAAGATCTGTGATACTGGTTTGCATAAATGGTAGGATAGCGTGAAATATAAACAATTCTAACACATTTTTATAGTTCCCTGTTAATTATTTTTCTTTCACATGCTCTCAGGCCGGTATGATCTAAGGGTGTATTCACACATGGAAAGTCCGTTAGTTCACTTGCTTTGGTCCAGACCAAATAGAATTTGGATTTTTTTTTGTTGGTGTGGTCCACTTTCATATTGCCCCTTTTGCAAGTGAACCAGCAATACGAAGCAAAACCACACGTGATCTGAAGTCATTCATTCATTGGACAGACATTCTGGGGTGGAGAGAAGCAGGAAGAACGAAGTAAAAACTGCGAAATATATCATTGATATAATTTGGTTAAAAATAATAAAAATGCCTACATCTAGCCCATAAATAAAGAAGAAACACATCAAATTATTATTGTTTCATATGGTTATAATATGTAGCCCCATGTCAATGCCACGTTATGTGGCTTCTAGCCTACGATGTGAAACATCATTTTTACTGTATTTTTGCTGCTGGACGCGCGGCTCGCGTGAAGAATAGGCTCAAACTGAAACACAGCTGATTTAGCTGTGTATCAGCTGGGTGTCAGTTCGGCGCAGTTCAGCACCAAACTGACACGG
Source organism: Hyperoplus lanceolatus (assembly GCA_026929865.2). Taxonomy (NCBI): domain Eukaryota; kingdom Metazoa; phylum Chordata; class Actinopteri; order Uranoscopiformes; family Ammodytidae; genus Hyperoplus; species Hyperoplus lanceolatus. Next base: position 1,465,176 of record CM049408.1, read on the forward strand.
GGTTAGTACTGACGAAGAACAATAAAAACACACACTTCATGCAAAGCGCAGCGTGAACCTGTTGGCACTGTAGGCTACGGGAGACGCTCCTCTCCATCTGATCGCTGATCCGCACGCGTCATTATCAAATGTAATATTTTCGCTCGGGGCTCCCGGTCAAACCACAACTAATCTTCCTAACAATGGCGACAACAACACTTTCCCATAATGTGAAGCTGATGGCGATTTATTAAAAAAAAAAAGAAAGAAAAGGCGCAGTGCTTCCTGCAATTGGGTCGGATCGAGTCCGGCCAAATTCACACCACAAACGAACTGCAGCAGAGTGCGTTTGAGCGCATCGAGACCACCTCTTCAGCTGGGTCTCGGAGCGTTTGTTTGGTCCGCCCCCGGGTGCGGTTGCTGTATTCACACCTGTCTGAAAGATGCGCACCGAAGGTGGAAGTGCACCTGAGTTCGTTTCAACCGAACTAAACACAGCATGTGTGAATACACCCTAAGTGTTCCAGTCCTTACATGCCGACATTGCAGTAAGCAGTGGGGTCCAGAGGTCTCTGACTTTGTCAGGAGTGGGTACTGGCCTGCTACCATGCAAGCACAGACACTTTTCCACCAGGATCTGTTCAGTTCATTTGAGGCAATGAAGACTGCAGCTCCAGGAATGTCCAGACAGGCCTTCACTGCAATGTTGGACCACAGAACCAAGGAGTTTGGACGAGTGAGTCAAAATGTGAAGCAGACACTTTTATAATTGTAATTAGTATCATTAGGGTGGAAAGTATGGCCAAAGGAGGGATTTAGTTGGACATAGATTAGGTTTTTGCAAATATGAAGTCCAGGGTCCACAAATGGCTGTAACTTGATGGTCAATCAGATTATTGTCATAGAAATCTGTACTATGATTTGTTCATTTCAGACCGCAAACGTGAATGCAGATGCTTTTCAGAGGAGCTTCCTGCAATACGTATACTGCAAGTCTGAAGAACTTCTGGGGAAGGATCCATTCACCTGTCCAGCCTGTAGCCCTGAAATGGTTGCTGTTTCAGTTGATGGCAACAGGAAACTCTACAGGTTCCAAAAAACAAACCAGTACGTTTTTATGCATGTTAAAAAAACATTTATAATATGCCCTGGCTATATACCATTATAGTGCAGTTCTTATTTTGTCATTTGAAATTGAACTGTTTAAGATAATATCTGTATGTTTGCAAAAACTTGTTTTACATCAGTCATTATCCATAATATCTTTTTCTTGTAGGAGGGAAGAACCTGGGTTCTTCGATGGTGTGTTTTTGGCCAATGACTTGGAAGTATCTACTTTTGTTGAGGAGGTCCGGGGGGCTGTCAAGAGTGTAAGTTGTAAATCAAGCTGAGAAAAATGTATATTTTATTTTATGGCTTAAAGAAATCACATTGTTGTTATCCATCATAGAGTTAGATTGGGAAAAATGGGTCATGCAATCCGAGACAAAATCTTGACTGTGATAGTTGGTGTGTTTGACTTTGTAATCCTGCTATATAGTGTCTATTACTTAACTACTGATATGTTCAAATTATTTACTTGTGTAGAATTCAGGAAAAGCAATGTGCGGAGAAACTTGAATTGCAAACTGCAAGTGATAAATGTATCCAGGAGACAGAAAAGGCTGTCAATATTCCTATTTGAAATGTAAGGGGCAAATCTAAAAGAAGGTTGCTTGGGGGCGGGGTGGGGGAGGCGGTCTAACCACTACACCACCAGATTTGTGGTAATATCTTGTCGCAATTTCACACTCACTTTCTCTGTCCTCAAAACAGTGTGCTCTAAATGATATTGAAATTATATCTACTTATAATAATACATTCCTTCCTTTGCTAATCTTGCCTTTAGACTTTAAAGTGGCTACGAGGAGCTTTCAGTTGTTGATTTAAGCGACCCTTTGGACCATAGCGGTAGTGTTTTACCACACTAGCACCTGCAAAACCTAAAGATCTTTGCTAGGGTGTGGTGGTGTCGGTGGGATTAGTTAAGGATTTGGATTTTTTTTTATTCATACCATCTTCCTGGTTTGTAGGTCTTTTCGCCTTGGCCAATATTTTGACTGCTGGCTTCCTGTATAGAGACACAAAGAAGTGTACATTGTAATAGAGGTGTGTGGTGCTTTCCTTGCAAGCCAGTATAAGGCACTCTGAGTGTCAAACCACTGCCATGCAAATAATTACAAGTTGTAAGAAAAAGTACATAAAGAGCAACTCAGACAATGTCATCTTGCTTGTCAGGTTAGTTTGGTGTGCTGTTGCTGTACACTGAGACTTTTGTTGCTTTTCTGTATCTCATATTCTAGTAGGTCAAGATTGCCCTTATTGCCCAGCATCGTCTAATTTGTATTGTCACTTACCCATTTGCTGCCCTATTCTTCTTCTTCTTCTGTTTGTCTGCATCCCTTTTATTCTCCATTTCTACACCTGTCTTCTCCAACTCTCCTTTATCCGTCACTTCTTCCTCTTCTTGCTCTCCCTCCTTCTCATCTCTCGTCATGGTTTCTATCTCCCCCTCTTTCTCCACCTCTCCTTTCTCCATCACTTCAGGCTCTTCTCTCTCAACCTCTGTCTCCATCTCTTCCTCATTCCTCCTCTCCTCCGCCTCTACAACTTCACCTCCCTCACCCTGTTCTCTTTGGCCATCCTCTGTCCTCTCTTGCTGCCCCATTTGGTCAGGCTGCCATGCTTTGAAAAAACAACAACCAATCAAAACATTTGGGATGTAGTACATGGTTTTAAATGTAGGTAAACAAGGGGTCATGGTCTGTACTGAAATGTATTGTATTACAGAGGCATACATGTATTGCTATTTTGTTGTGTCATACCTTCAAGCATGCCTTCAAAAAGGCACATCATCCTCTCCAGGACTGCATGTGCCATTGGCGGCAGCTCGTATGGGCACTGCAGCTGAGCTGACCATTTATTGGTCCTTGGTGTGTACTTTCCCCACATAAATAAGGGAAAGTACCCCAGGGCCTTCAGTTTCTCCACCTTAATACAAATATATGAATATTAGCTCAGAAAGATTTCCAAGGATCTAGTGTGAAGTTACTGCAGATGCAAACTGAACATTTGCTACAGCTGTAGCATTATATTAAAAGCATTTTACTGGTCAAGCGTGAGCTGATGTGTATTTTGAAACACAGACAGGAATGTAGCATAGTGTCAGTCACTATAGCAGCATGCCTTCAGTGTGAAGTTCTATGTTGTGAAAGAAGACCACAGAAAGCTTGGAACTATAGTTCACACCAAAAGCTTTATGACAGTGGCTGCTGTCAGTCATTCATTTTCTATTGAATGGAGTTGTACAGTAGGCAGGATCGAATTCTGTGTAATATTTTACTATTTATACATAAAATAGCTCCTTACGGTCTGAAAAATTGCAAATGCATTTGCAATTGCATGATACTGCCATAGTTAATGCTTCCCTGTACAATGTAAATTACTTTTTTTCAAAAGACAAACAACATTTTTGTTACCATCAGGGCTGTGTTATCAAACACTTTTGCCTGGTTGCGGGACTTTTTGGTTTTCTCCGCCCATTCCTTGGCCCTGGCTCTGAAGCCTTTCATCCGGGCAGACTGCCTTGACTTCAGTTCCAAAAGCTTGCCACACTGAATAAGAGAGAGAGACACAAAAAAGCATGGTATGACAAAAATTAGTAACAGGTAGGTTATAAGCTGTATCCCTGAGGAATGATAATAATATTATAGGCAGGGTGCTAGACAGCAAGTTAGGACAACCAATAAACAGAACCATAGGACTCACTAAAACTATCCATATCTATAAAAAAATTATGAAATTTAAGAATGCCCATTACCTGGCTAGATACATAATGCATTATTGCTTGATTTTGAGGAGATGTAAAACTGAATTGAATGTTAATGCAAAACATGGATAATCGAATAATTTGCATTCATTATTGCAACAGAACTATTTTCTTTTCTTTAATAGACCTTTGTAATAGGGTGTTATTTAAACAAGCCAAAAGTCAAACATCCAATTGCAACAGATAGTCTTCCATCATGCGGGAAGTAAAATGTTATGAAATAACATAATAAGAAATAATAAAACATTTTTAAGGTGCAACAAAACCAAGTACCCCTGACTGCGGCCCGCAGACGGACGTTGAGGGGGAGGAGACGTTGAGGGGGAGGAGACATTGAGGGGGCCGGCACATTGAGGGGGGGGAGCTTGAGCAGGCGCTCGCTGTCTGCTTGTCCGTCTCTTTCTCACACATTCACTCGTAGAGGTCCGCTGCAGCCGTTAAGCTAGCGGTAGCCCACGCTCTTTATTAAATGTAACAGAGAGATGGCACGGGAGTATTATGACTTGCTATCTTTCTTGCTGCGTACCATCGACCTATTATAAAGTTAAGCATAGCCTAAACGACTTTATTTGCATGAAGAACGCATTCTTACATCCGGTTTAGTGATATCAAAATAAGAGTCCTGCATGCAGCAGTAGCATAGGCCCTACTTGGAATAATAACCGGATATAAGAAACATTTAGATAATTTTATGTTTAACCTATAGTATTAACCGGTTAAATATCTTCTTAAAGGTCAACAGGTTAACAATGGACATCCCTTCCTACTATGTTGATTGCTTTTGCTATCTTGTAACAGTTCACTTATGAGGACATAGATGATCCTGTGAGTGTTAAATTAGTGTTGTGTCTCCCAAGGGTCAGCAATGAGATCTATACTTACAAAAGCAAGTATATATGTATGTACAATGATTAAGTGTGCACTGTAAACAATGTGACATGTGCTAAAGAGAACTCCTGTACCTGTCTGTCTGTGACGGTTGCAGGCCCAGCTGCCTATGAATTAAGTAAGAGTCAAAATAAGATATGGGGAACTATGAAGGGGTCACTGTGACCCCAAGGTATGACCTTAACAGATGCAATGTGACCACATTCAAGGCTTAAAAATATACCTCAATTAGACATAACTAAATGCTACAGGTGTGACGCACATTAAGTTACACCAATCACAGCAGCCCTAACAACAGTCTTATTATTCAACAGAACAATGTAAAAATAACAACTACAAAAAATACATAGTAAACTATTAACAGAAAAGATAACTAATCAATAAAGTGTAGAACAATCAAAGAACACATATTGTCCTTATTTTTACCTTATACTCTCTCTTGCCATAGTCACCATAATTCACTATGGATGAGTCTATTTTAACAGCAACAAAGGGACAATTGCACAATCTATTAAAACCGTTAATATTGTTTATTTTCACAAGCTGTAGTGTTTCAGGGCTGACCTAAAATGTGACTCAATAACAAAAGTATCTTAAAATAAAGATGTTTGAATTGTTAAATGATTAATTGCATTTTTTACAATATTTCCAGACACACACTGCTGTAAGTAGACTATAGATGACACTTGTGAACCCTTACTGAAAAGATTTCCTTCCTGAACAAGGACAGGATTTTCCAGGCATATAACACTTTGAGGCTTTAACTGATCATGGATACATGTATGCACAGCAAGGCGGCGATGCCTCCTGGGCATTAACTGTAGTGTTTAATATACGGTGTTAAGGTGCTGGAAAACAAACATTTAAATTAAAGCGGTCAAACTTATGTTTCCACAGTGTCTGCACTTGATTGTGACCTTGCCAGACTGACACCGGCTGCCATTCTCAGGCGAATTTGCGGCCCAAAACACGCCCCTTGCCATCGAATAATTCAATTAATATTACTAATAATTAATACACACATATTCAAGGAAAAGAACAGGATGGCTGTAACAGCATGTATATTCTGTGGATACAATCCATAATAGCTATGGGTCTTCACTCTTCACAAGAAAGGGGTATTTAATATGCCAGGTCAGCTTGATAAAATGTTGTTTCACAAAATTTATTCGAGTCATTCCACCAATCCGGTACTGTGATCGTGAAGTTATCTATTCATTAAAATTAATTATTAGAATTGTTTTTACCTAATGCATGTTGAAAGCAATTTGAGTCTAAAATAAACTCTAATTTGTATATGTCCCCTTCAACCCCGTTACCATTTTCAACCCTGTTACCCTAGTTTCTGTCACACCTTTATGGTATGTATTCCTTTAAGCTTATAAAAAATATATACTGTTTGTTTAACTATGTCTTAAATATTTATGGCAATCATAAGAATATTGATTTTAGTTAAAAATATGAAGTAAAACCACATCTTTGATCAAAAATGGTGTGATCGCTGGCACAAAAAGGGCCCATTCCCTGTATGCTACTGCTCCATGCAGGACTCTTATTTTGATATTGCTAAACTGGATGTAACAAGGACTCTTATTTTGGTATTACTACGGATGTAACAATGCCAACTGCCAAAGTCAGACCAAACTACAGCAAGTAGTATAGGCTACGTTTAACATTATAATAGGTACCCTGCAAGAAAGATAGCCTGTCACAACACTCCCGTGCCATGTGTTTGTATTTAATTAACAGCGTGGGCTCCCGCTAGCTTAACATAGCGCTAGCATTAGCCTACTTGAGGAGTGAATGTGAGAGACTGAGCGCCCCGCCGTCCCCCTCAATGTGGTCTTAGGCTCCCCCCCCTCAATGTGCCGGCCCCCTCAATGTCTCCTCCCCCTCAACGTTGGCTGCGGGCCGCAGTCAGGGGCTTCTCAACAAAACTGAGTTTTTGGTATATTGAACTTATGTCTACTCTCCAAACTCTACTTTTATTGTCAGACAAAACAGTATATTAGACTACAGTACATTATGTACCTTGGTGCATCTTTTATTGCCACAGTTGGATTTCTCCTGGCAATGGGGGCACTGTCTAGTTGTTGACCCGCCTGGCATTTTCTGTACTATACAAAGAAAATAACAAAAATCATTAAATTATTGAGACAATGACTGTTAATTATTGCATTATACAAGTAGGTCTACTGCATTAATTTCACTGTGATCTTAAGTGCATCGTGCATCTGCGTGCAACTAGTAATGTCTGGCTAAAATAAACCACCGCCAAATATGTTAGCAGCTCTCAGATCGGCTTGAACAGTGAATGTACGTGAGCAGTAAACTCCTAAACTGATCTGGCGTCAGCCAAGTCACCGACTGCGGGATCAGTAATGTGTAGTTTACAGCGTGACTCAAGGAGACCACGATAGCGTACAGCATTGCATAAAACATATACATATGTGTGCATAACACTCCTCGTTCTGCAGTCATTATTTTAAGGGAGTTTACAGGTACCTTTTTAAAGTGAAATGCATGAATCTGGTGCACTTTGAGAGGGAAATTAAGAGGCTAAATCTGAGGAATTTTTTGTAAAACATGGATAATCGAATAATTTGCATTCATTACTGCAACAGAACAATTTTATTTTCTTTAATAGACCTTTGTAATAGGGTGTTATTTAAACAAGCCAAAAGAAAAACATCCAATTGCAACAGATAGTTTCCCATCATGCGGGAAGTAAAATGTTATGAAATAACATAATAAGAAATAATTAAAAAAAAATTAAGGTGCAACAAAACTGAGTTTTTGGTATGATGAACTTATGTCTACTCTCCAAACTCTACTTTTATTGTCAGACAAAACAGTATATTAGACTACAGTACATTATGTACCTTGGTGCATCTTTTATTGCCACAGTTGGATTTCTCCTGGCAATGGGGGCACTGTCTAGTTGTTGACCCGCCTGGCATTTTCTGTACTATACAAAGAAAATAACAAAAATCATTAAATTATTGAGACAATGACTGTTAATTATTGCATTATACAAGTAGGCCTACTACATTCATTTCACTGTGATCTTAAGTGCATCGTGCATCTGCTTGCAACTAGTAATGTCTGGCTGAAATAAACCACCGCTAAATATGTTAGCAGCTCTCAGATCGGCTTGAACAGTGAACGTACGTGAGCAGTTAACTCCTAAATTGATCTGGCGTCAGCCAAGTCACCAACTGCGGGATTGGTAATGTGTATTTTACAACGTGAATCAAGGAGACCACGATAGAGTACAGCATTGCATAAAACATATATAGATGTGTGCATAACACTCCTCTTTTTGTTTTCATGATGTTAAGGGAGTTCACAGGTTTCAGGTTTCATATTGTCACCACTCCAATTCGGAATCAAAGCCATGGACCTATAAGATCAAAGCGCGGGAAGTAGTCCCAGGTCCCCACCATTTTTTAAATCCCTGGATTGTATAACAAAGAGGATGGGACCCCGATCCTATAATGTCTGGCTGCAGCCTGTAGGACATGGACATCCACATCCAACTGCAACTTCACTCTCTTGCCACGCCCTCTTCGCTGTTAGATTCAACGGCGCGCGCCTCCCAAAACTGTATCATCGATAAGAAATCTACGTGACATCTCCCATATGATCTAATAAAAATTAAATGTGTACCGACGTAGACGGTTATAACGTTGCAATTGGATACAACATTGAATAATAAGTTAAATAATTAAATAAATATTAATGATTCATGAAAAAATATTCACCATATCGATGTTCAAAAAGGTTTTAAAAAGTCTGACGTAGCAGTTTATGACAGTTATGTCGTAGCAGTTGGATGTGGATGTCCTTCACGCTGTAATATAATAATATTATTATTATAATTATATTAATGAAATAAATATTAATGAATCATGAAAAAAATCCACCTTATCGATGTCTACAAAACGTTAAAAAAAGAAATATCGCAACCAACCGACGTAGACGGTTATGACGTAGCAGTTGGATGTGGATGTCCATGTCCTACAGGCTGCAGCCAGACCCTTCTCCCCCGATCGCGCATATTATTATTGTGTAACCATAGTGTGTAACTAACAACATGAAACAAGGAGACCACGATGGCAAAGAGTTGCATAACACATATATACAGGTGTGCATAGACAGGCCTTTACTGCAGGCACGATGTAAAGGTAGTAAGCCCCTTCCGGGCCGGCCGGTTGTATGGCGCTGTCACTGACAGCAACAGCCTCATATTGCCAGGCTGAATGACAGCCTGTCAGTCGTGTCAAATCAAGACAATAAGTATTTATTGACTTTAAACTGTAACAGGACTGGAGACTGTACAAATAAGCGTAGGCTTATGTCAATGGGGAAAAGGCCATAGGTCTACAGGCTAAGCAAAAAAAGCCGCCCACTGTTACAATATGTAGCCTAACGTAATGCAGACACTTCTGAAATCCATTCAATCACACTTGCTGCAATTAAGACAAGTGACCACGTAAGGTAACATCAAAAAAGGTAGCATATGTTACCGGTGATGCTACGGTCGTTTAACCTTACCTTTTCCTTTCAGATTTCCAGCGTTGAATGGATTGATGTTGCATTTCATTGTACTCGGAACTCGGGAATTTCCGACTTGGTAGTTCTGAGATCCGGACATGCCTGTGTTCCAGTGCATCTGATCGGGAAAATATATGGACCTACAACAGACGGATGTTTTTATTGCTATTTTCTGAGCCTCAGATTAATTGCCGTAGCGCTGTGAGCAACCAGTGTATGATGTAAATCAATCATCATACACCTCCTTTCTCATCCAAATAATGTAAACGTTAGGCTACAGCAGTAGCCGTGACTCAACATTGTGGCTGTGACCTCTGCGTCACCTCAGTGAAATCAAGTGTTGCCCGAATTTCCGACTTTAACAACCATTTTATTGCACTTTTCCTTATCGGAAGTCGGAAATCCCCGAGTGATAGACAGAATATCAAAAAGAAAATCCAGAAAATCACATTTAAAAAAATATATAAATTATTTTGCATTTCATTGAGTGAAATAAGTATTTGATCCCCTACCAACCATAAAGAATTCTGGCTCCCACAGATTAGTCCTCGTGCTGTAAAGAAGTATTCCTAATCTAATCTCAACTAGTTTCCTGTATAAAAGACACCTGTCCACAGAGTCAATAAATCAAACTCTAAGATCTCCATCATGGGCAAGACCAAAGAGCTGTCTAAGGACATCAGGGACAAGATTGTAGACCTGCACAAGGCCGGAATAGACTACAAGACCATTGGCGAGAAGCTGGGTGAGAAGGAGACAACTGTTGGTGCGATTATTCAAAAATGAAAGAAACACAAAATGACCATCAATCTCCCTCGGTCTGGGGCTCCATGCAAGATCTCACCTTGTGGGGTATCAATGATCATGAAAAAGGTGAGGGATCAGCCCAGATCTACACAGGAGGAGCTTGTTTATGATCCCAAGGCAGCTGGGACCACAGTCACCAAGAAAACCATTGGTAACACACTATGCCGTAATGGATTGAAATCCTATAGTGCCCGTAAGGTCCCCCTGCTCAAGAAGGGACATGTACAGAACCGTCTGAAGTTTGCCAATGAACACCTTAACGACTCAGAGAATGCTTGTGAGAAGGTGATGTGGTCAGAATAGAACAAAATCAAGTTCTTTAGTATCATAGTGACTCGCCATGCTTGGAGGAAGAGGAATTCTGACTATGACCCCAAGAACACCATCCCCACAGTCAAGCATGGAGGTTGAAGCATTATGCTTTGGGGGTGTTTTTCTTCTAAGGGGAAAGGTGGACTTCACTGCATCGAGGGAACTATGGATGGGGCCATGTACCATGAAATACTTGGTGAGAATCTCTTTCTCTCAGCCAGGTCCGTAAAAATGGGTTGTGGATGGGTCTTCCAGCACGTCAATGACCCTAAAAATTAGGGGTAGGAAAAAAAATCGATTTTCCGATTAATATCGATTCTCTCTCGAACGATTCTGAATCGATTCAGAAAAGTTAAAAATCGATTTTTTTTTTTTTTTTTTAGAATTTATTTTTTAGTAAATACTAATACTTCCTGCGCCATTGCGCATGCACACCACATATGTGCGAGTTGTTTCCAAAGTGGCTTCAAAAGGGCTGAGAGCAGCAAACCCATGACCTGCACCGGCTTTATCTCTGTTTATGTTTTTGTATGAGAGCTGAATTCCAAGCCATACTTTTTGTACAATGTGTTGAAATGACATAGGAAATAATAGATAATAGAATATAAATCCTATAGAAACATGATTTACGAGATTAGAAATAAAATAAAACTGAATCGGTTTAGTTTTTACATACTTCCATATTGTGTTGAAATGCAAGCTGCATTGATTATTGCACTGTTCATAGAAAGTCATTTTTGTGACAAGAAAAGCTTTTCTCTTAATACAATATTAGAGAAGGTAATTCATCTGTTGATTGTCTTTAATGATCATCACAGAAGTAGGAAGTGATTAGCAAACTCTGAGTAGCAAACTCAGATGTGCATATAAATATATTTTTGAAATTCACACATGTATGTACATAAAAAATGTTTTGCATTGAGATGCATTGAAAATCGATTTTGAATCGAATCGTTGACCTCTGAATCGGAATCGAATCGAATCGTGAGGTGCCAAGAGATTCCCACCCCTACTAAAAATACAGCAAAGGCAACAAAGGAGTGGCTCAAGAAGAAGCACATTAAGGTCATGGTTAATCCAATAGATCTGTGGAGGGAGCTGAAGCTCAAGCGACAGCCTCGAAACCTTAAAGATTAGGAGAGGATCTGCAAAGGGGAGTGGTCCAAATATCCTCCTGAGATGTGTGCAAACCTGGTCATCAACTACAAGACACGTCTGACCTCTGTACTAGCCAACAAGGGTTTCTCCACCAAGTACTAAGCAATGTTTTGATAGGGGATCAAACACTTATTTCACTCAATGAAGTGCTAAATAATTTCTATCTTTTTTTATGTGATTTTCTGGATTTTCTTTTTAATATTCTGTCTATCACTGTTGAAATAAACCTAGTATTAAAATGATAGACCGTTCATTTCATTGTAAGTGGGCAAACTTACCGTCCCTGAAGGATTGCTATGTACTCAGAATCTTTTGAGCAATTCCTGCAAGATTCCTCATGATGTATTAGCAGAGAACACTAAGCCAAAATAAACAAATGACATGCCATTTTTTAACTATTTTATGCGGAATTGCTTAGTTTATCACACTTACTGTAGATTCACATTTGTGCTTGGACCATTAGAGTAACAGAAAAAAATAAGTTCTCCAGCAGATGGCAGATTTTGTTCACTGTATCATGAGTCTCTTGGGTAGATGCAGCCTGCTGTCAGGGGTGGATGTTCCTTTGATAGCATGGCTTTGCAAACTACAAATGACTTCACACTGAAGGAATCTTAACTGAAGCAAATATACACTAGGGAGAAATCTAGTTTGGTTAACTAAAAAAAAAAAAAAAGTGGTTCAAACTACTTTTTACAAAACATATGCTTTTTACAAAGTAGTTTGAACGCCTTTATATATATATATATATATATATATATATATATATATATATATATATATATATATATATATATATATATTGGGGCAGTCAAAATTAACGCGTTAACGCAGGGTGATTAATTTCTGGAATTAACGCGTTAATTTTGTTTTAATGCAATTAACGCATGTGCAGAATGATCCGCCCCGTGCATCCCACCCACTCTGTACTACAGTCACTCTAGCGTTGTGGCTGACCCAGGATCAGTAGCTGCGCGCGGCCAAACATAGCAGCATGCTAGTCTGTGTTTTAAACTGCTAATCACGGAACTATAACTGCATTGCTAACGGCCATCTCTGTGTCGCGAGCGGCAGTTGCTCTCGGAAGCAACAGGAGAAACATTCTGCTCCGTTCACGGGAGGAAACAAACGTCTGCAGTTTTCAGAGGTGTGTGTGATTAATACGTGACATCAACATAACGCCGGCTTTCTGTTACGAATGAAAAGTCCCATAGAACGTGGTCGCGCGTGCAAACACACGCACACAAACTGCAATCAGGTTGTATTCAGGGATGCAAAACCCTGGATTCACCAAATTAATGCCATTCTATAGCCTATCATATATTTGCTCAAAGACATAGGAATAGAGACAGCCAAATTGAAGTATGGTGTGGTAGCATATGTTTTAGTTGATTATAATTTATTTGCAGTATTTACACCATCATTTGGATCTTCAATTAATAAAAAAAACTACATTTAAATGTATATATTCACCTTCTGTCCTTTATCTTTCCATTCATACAACAATATACAGAGAAAATGGTAATTTTTTCGGCCTATTTCGAATGGTAAAATCGCGATTTATCCACAGAATCCTGTGATTAATCTGATTAAAATTTGTAATCGTTTGACAGCCCTAATATATATATATATATATATATATATATATATATGTGTGTGTGTGTGTGTGTGTGTGTGTGTAAGAGCCAATATGCCAATAATTGATTTAGAATAAATATTTAGTTTAAAATGGTTAAAAATTGCTAACAGTAATTTCATGTTAATTCATAATATGTTAAAGCTGTTAAAATGCATAATTTATTATGTAATATGTTAAATAAGTTATTTTCTATGTTTTTGGATTTGTACGTGATGACATCACTGTGTAGTTATAACGTTAACTGCTGTAACGTAATTCAGTTTGGAGTTTGACTTTGATGGAAGCTACACAGTTTTTTGACCGTGCGTTAGACCGTGCATTTTACCATGTGAAGACATGTATTTTATTTTGAAGACTTTCAAGTAAACTTTTTAAAACGAAGGAACATTGTCTCGTCTTTTCGCTCGCGTTGCAAACACTGTGAGTTAACTCCAACAAGTGGTACACAGGAGAAGGAATGAGACGGAGTGCCACTACAATATACACTCAACAAAAATATAAACGCAACACTTTTGTTTTTGCTCCCATTTTTCATTAGATGGACTTAAAGATCTAAAATTCATTCCAGATACACAATTGTACCATTTCTCTCAAACATTGTTCACAAATCTGTCTAAATGTGTGATAGTGAGCACTTCTGCTTTGCTGAGATAATCCATCCCACCTCACAGGTGTGCCACATCAAGATGCTGATCTGACATCATGATTAGTGCACAGGTGTGCCTTAAACTGTCCACAATAAAAGGCCACTCTAAAATGTGCATTTTTTGCTTTATTGGGGGTCTGGGGACTCAGAACCAGTCAGTATCTGGTGTGACCACCATTTGCCTCATGCAGTGCAAAACGTAGAGTTTATCAGATTGTCAATTGTGACCTGTGGAATGTTGGTCCACTCCACTTCAATGGCTGTGCGAAGTTGCTGGAGACGGCTTATGGTGGAGAAATGAACATTCAATGCACGAGCAACAGATCTGGTTGACATTCCTGCTGTCAGCATGCCAATTGCACGCTCCCTCAATGCTTGTGGCATTTTGCTTTGAGACAAAACTGCACATTTCAGGGTGGCCTTTTATTGTGGACAGTCTAAGGCACACCTGTGCACTAATCATGATGTCAAATCAGCATCTTGATGTGGCACACCTGTGAGGTGGGATGGATTATCTCAGCAAAGCAGAAGTGCTCACTATCACACATTTAGACGGATTTGTGAACAATGTTTGAGAGAAATGGTACAATTGTGTATCTGGAATGAATTTTAGATCTTTAAGTCCATCTCATGAAAAATGGGAGCAAAAACAAAAGTGTTGCGTTATATTTTTGTTGAGTGTTATATATATATATATATATATATATATATATATATATATATATATATATATATATATATATAAAATTAAGAATGCACATATGCACATATGATATGCAATTAGCACTACATATAATACAAGAAAGTAAAATCTCAGCATGAAAATGCCAGAGTGTATTGTAGAAACTCAAAAGTGAGGATTTGTTCTTCACAGGTCACATATCTCCCCCTGCTTGGTCTGCTGCCCTCTACGACCTGACCCCAGATAAGCGGTTGACAATGAGTGTGGTCATCCCACTGCCATCTACACTGGGCCAATGTGCAAGAAACTGTGGGATGCTCTGAAGAAAATGTGATGCAGTCGGAGTACTACCAAATGGGCTAGAAATCAGTTTGCCTCAAAGGTTCTCTAAATGGTGTAATAGTTAATAGTTCCCCGTATGTTTTTTAAACTATGGAGGTTTAGGTGTTCCCCATAAACAGCCCTGCTCCTCAGGTAGTCTGGGTCTGCCACTGTAGTTTTTCTGACTCATGATTCCCTTCCACAAACAAGTTGGTTGCCATGTAAAATGCTTTTAACACCTTTACATGTGGTTTTTTTGCACCATCACTATTTGATTGTTTGACCACTCAAACAGACTTTTTCCATTCATTCAACCTGTTTTGTTAAATGTCTAATACATTTGGCAATATGATTTATATAATTTATATTCAAAATCAATCTTTTGCCTATTAGGACAAGTTTAAATACATAATTCTTAATTTCCACCATGGACCTCAATCATTTTTTTTTATAATAAGTAACAAATGCAGAGTAACTTTAAATCTCCCTGTGTCTTTATGGCACTTCTTCAGTCCGCCCTGCACTGCTTTGTGAAGAGGGTTCATTATTATTACAGTGTTCTCCAATCGTGCGAACACTAAAATTTAAAGTATTAAAAAATTATCAAAAAAAATGTAAAATAAATCCATCTATAATAAAAGTTTCACAAACACATTTCCGATCCACACACAAATGTGTCTTGTTTTAAACAAATGTTATATAAATCCATAAATATATTAATTTAAAAAGGATTTGCAATTTTCATCAAAAATGTGTTTGGATGGCGTTACATTGGGGAAGGGGGGGGGTTGGGTTGGGGGGGGGGGGGGGGGGGGGGGTATATACAAACTGTTACATTTGAATTTACAAAATGCTTTTAATTCGTGAACTTCCTTGCATTCATGTGTGAATTGGTCTGTATTTATGTGTGGATTTTTGAGACTCCTCTCACGTCTGCTGGATTCACAAATGTGTTTTTTTCAACCAGGAACTACCTATAGCCAATCGGATGTCTTCCTTGTTTTCAGCCAATCACATGAGCGCAGTCCCACAAGGGTCCGCTTATGCCCAGAGACACAGGACGGTACGGCACGACTGAATGAGCTCAACGTCAATGCATTATTTTTAAAACTGCTGTGGAGTTGTTGCCGCAGTGGACCACGTCTTTGGTGAATCATAAACGAGTCACCAACAATTCCAGCATTTGCAGCATCCATTTCTCCAAAGAAGAGTTTCGTAACGTTGGCTAGAAGGCTGCTGGCTTTGCAGAGCGGCTATAGCTGATGCCTGCTGGAGCTGCCTTTCTTTACTTCAGACTTCACCGACCCCGTGCTGATTGCCGATCATGTAAGTCACTTACCAGCTTAACTGTACATTACATTTTACTGTCTTATTAGCTTTAGTTATGCTACTACAGTGTAGTTCACTTGTGTGTGTTGCTAACATTTAGCCCCAGCCCCGGTGTTTGAAGCTAATGTAGCTAACGTTGCTATCATAGTAACCTACTACTGAATGTTTATTTTTGGCAGGTCATGCTAGCTACCTTGATGACAATCACACAAAATATGGCCACTGAATTAAGAATTATATTATACCCTAACAGAATATCTCTGTATTACAGCATTACAGGGTTGAGGGCTAATGCGACATTGAGCCTGAACCTCTCATCTCTACCCAGGCCGGGACACTGGAAGACAGATGATGTGACCTACACCTGCAGTAGTTAAAGAACCATGGAGAAGAAAAGGAACAGAGGTATGATGAAGAATCTACTCATGCTAATGTAGTTAAAGATATCCTAAACTACATAGAACTCTCTGTATATTCTATTTGATTGTTTCACTTAATAAGCTTATTAGGTGAACAATCACACTGCATGTATTCTTCTCATAAGGAATGTTTTCTTCAGTGTCATCATTGTAAATATATTCAATTTCGTCTTAAAAGCAGAAACAAGGTTTTACTCAAAGACATCTCGAAGTGCATCTTCACAATCTCACAAAAGTATTCATACCCCTTAGACCTTTCCACATAGATAAATCACATGTACATTTATTTATAATTATTATTATAATTATATTATTATTATATTAATTATTATTATAATTGTGATGTGGAATCAAAATGATACATAGTTTTAAAACATTTTTTAATAAAAATTATAAATAAAAAAACTGAAAAGTGTGGCTTGTAAAATAAGTTCAAGTGGTATGAATACTTTTGCAACCCACTGTAGATCATTTGACAACAGTTATCCAGGTCTGTGTGTGTTAACCATAAGCAAACCTTTACCTATTTTCTGTCACTGTGCTTTTGTGTTAGCCTGGCTCCGCCCGCCCGCCTACTTCCGGCCAAATTTAATTTTCCCTTCAGTAGTCAGTCTGGGTGTACAGTGCATTTCCCAGTTTTACCGGAGAATCTACAATCGTCCAATCAGCGAACAGAGCGAGTGGCTGAGAACGATGACGTCGAAGTCGCGCTCCAGTTTCAGTTGAATGCTGCGTTCCTTTATACTCGGAAGAAGGAGATTTCGGACTTGGTAGTTCCGAGTTCCGACCTGTCTGTGTTCCAGTGCATCTGCTCGCGAAAGTATGGACGCCTAAAACCTTTCTCGTCCAAATAACTAAACGTTAGGCTCTAACAAGTTACTGTTGCCAGGTACCGGTAGATTCATAGACTACAATATGTAGTGAAGTCGGAAATTTCCGAGTTCCCTATCCAACTGGAACGCACCGTCAAAAGCCGACTCATGACACACATGACAACCAAACGTGATGCGATTGGTCGGCTAATCCAGAGTGGCACTGGGCAGATCCAATAGTTTAAAACTTCGACAGACACCCGCCTCCAAGTGAGTGAACGTTTGCCAATTACAGCACTTCCAGACCTTCTGTACAAATGAAATGAAGTACGATGGTCTGGTTGGACCAGGCTACTTTTGTGTTGCAGCTATCAAGAACTGGACGAGAAAGGACAAAGTGTTTTTGTGGAAGTGTCCTGCTCAAAGACCTACTGACTTCAAACTCTTTAAATAAAGCCTCACATATTTTCATTCAACGCTGTGTGCATGTGTTTTTATGAATTTTAAAATAATTATTTTAATTATAATATAATTGAAGTGTAATAAATGATGAAGCATTTTCAAATAGTAGACACAGTATTATTGAAGAATGATGGATATTGAGTTATTTAGTAAGCTTCTTTCCCTCTCAAAGGCAGGGTTCCATAATGTGCCCTCTATAAACGTAGAGCAGCTTCTAAGGCATAAGGGTTGAGAAACATTTGGTTCAAGGCCTTGAAGAAGCGTCCTGCACCTTGGAGGCTCCAGAAGCACCTCGTTCCTGACCTGGAGAAAGTATTATTGTACAGGGACATGCACTGGTACAGCAAAAATGTTTTTCATAGTAAAAGTAATTTAGTTTATGCTCCTTCAGCCAAGGTAAGCCATCACAGAATATAGATAAAGAGATCTGAGAGGTATAATACATTTATTATTTACTGCCCACCAATGTTACAAACTGCGACATACCATTTCAAATAGTTACTGTCGTCGTCTGGCACTCTCCACGGGAACACCTGCAAGTACAATATGTTGTTTGTTAATTGTTTATTGGGCATTTATTGTACATACACTATAAGATTAGCATATGTATTCATAAGTACCTGATCTGCATCCAAAGTATGAAAATGAGACAACCAGTGGACACTCCTGGACAACACCTTGAAGACTTCCAAGTTGGAGGTCTGGTACAGTGGGCTGAGCTTCAAGATGTCTTTGAGTAAAACCTTGTTTCTGCTTTTAAGAAGAAATTGAATATATTTACAATGATGACACTGACGAAAACAGTATATTATGAGAAAAATAAATGCAGCGTGCTTGTTCACCTAATAAGCTTATTAACTGAAACAATCAAATAGAATATACAGAGAGTTGATTCTTCATCATACCTCTGTTCCTTTTCTTCTCCATGGTTCTTTAACTACTGCAGGTGTAGGTCACATTTGGCACTTTTCCACCGCATGGTATCAGCTCGACTCGACTCAACTCGACTCGCATTTTTGGCTTTTCCACCGCAATTTCATGGTACCTGGTACCACGTAGCGGCTGCTTTTTTGGTATCGCCTCGCTCTAGGGTCCAAGCGAGCTGAGCCGATGCTAAAAGGTGAGGTCGGCAGACGGCCTGCCACTGATTGGCCAGAGACTATTGTCTGGCCAATCAGTGGCCAGAGACTACCGGCTTCATTCTGTTGTTTATTCTCCCCAAGTCTCCGGGACTTTTGAGTGTATTTACGCCGCGTGCAGCCTTCTCTGGCTCTCTTTCATTTGATTTGCATCACAGATCCGAATTTATTTTCCATATATTCGCTAAGCTCACCCAGTGTTGGTTGTTGGGGAAGTTACTTACATACGAGAGGAGACATGTAGGGCAGCTAGCAGCTAGGCTAAATAGTAGCCAGCTGGGACAGACATGATAGCGATCGATTACATTACAAGCCTCGGACTAAACTGATTACCTCAATAAAATATTCAGGCTGAGACACGGCTTGCATTTGAAAACACGTATCCTGAAACAAGCACTAAACAGTCAACTTTATCATGCCCGTGTTTACGTGCATAGGGATGTACGTGACGCATCCCTACAGCTGACTGTGTGGCAGAGTCACACATCGGGACAACAACCATCCCTTTTAATGACCCGTAGCAATATTCTTCTACTTCTTTTAGCAAACAGATACAAGGGGGGTATTTCTTAAACATTTTTCATCCGTGTTTTTGGCGGTTGGTTCAGTTAATAGTGCAACAACTGCTCGTAATTTCTGCTTTGCTACTTTGCTCCGGAGTAGACTTTCAGCCCCTTACGACGACCCCGCCCACGTTCAGCAGGTACTATTTGCGGTGGAAAACGACCCGTGCTGCTACCAAACCAAGTTGAGTCGAGTCGAGTTGAGTCGAGTCGAGCTACATGTGCGGTGGAAAAGCACCAATTGTCTGTCCTCCAGGGTCCCGGGTTGAGATGAGAGGTTCAGGCTCAATGTCGCATTAGCCCTCAACACTAGACTTCCCGCTGGCATAGGCTGTCTGTAATGCTGTAATACAGAGATATTCTGTTAGGGTATAATATAATTCTTAATTCAGTGGCCATATTTTGTGTGATTGTCATCAAGGTAGCTAGCATGACCTGCTAAAAATAAACATTCGGTAGTAGGCTACTATGATAACAACGTTAGCTACGTTAGCTTCAAACACTGGGCCTAGGGCTAAATGTTAGCAACACACACAAGTGAAATACACTCTAGTAGCATAACTAAAGCTAATGAGACAGTAAAATGTAATGTACAGCTAAGCTGATAAGTGACTTACATAATCGGCAATCAGCACAGGGTCGGTGAAGTCTGAAGTAAAGAAAGGCAGCTCCAGCAGGCATCAGCTAGACATAGCCGCTCTGCCAAAAATAAACATTCAGTAGTAGGTTACTATGATAGCAACGTTAGCTACATTAGCTTCAAACACCGGGGCTGGGGCTAAATGTTAGCAACACACACAAGTGAACTACACTGTAGTAGCATAACTAAAGCTAATAAGACCGCTCTGCAAAGCCAGCAGCCTTCTAGCCAACGTTACGAAACTCTTCTTTGGAGAAATGGACGCTGCAAATGCTGGAATTGTTGGTGACACGTGGTCCACTGCGGCAACAACTCCACAGCAGTTTTAAAAATAATGCATTGACGTTGAGCTCATTCAGTCGTGCCGTACCGTCCTGTGTCTCTGGGCATAAGCGGACCCTTGTGGGACTGCGCTCATGTGATTGGCTGAAAACGAGGAAGACATCCGATTGGCTATAGGTAGTTCCTGGTTGAAAGAAACACATTTGTGAATCTAGCAGACGTGAGTGGATTCTCAAAAATCCACACATAAATACAGACCAATTCACACATGAATGCAAGGAAGTTCACAAATTAAAAGCATTTTGTAAATTCAAATGTAACAGTTTTGTATATAAATGTAACAACATCCAAACACATTTTTGATTGAAAATTCTAAATCTTTTTTAAATTAATATATTTATGGATTTATATTACATTTATTTAAAACAAGACACATTTGTGTGTGGATCGGAAATGTGTTTGTGAATTTTTTTTTTATAGATGGATTTATTTTACATTTATATATGACGGTATTCATTTGTGTGTGCATTGAAATGTATTTTTGAGAAGAGAGTCATTTATATATAAATCACAAAATACAAGTGTGAATCCTTCTCTGTGCATTCATTATTATTGATACCGGTCTGACCCCATACATATGTGCACCACTATAATCACAAAATCAGCCTCACACTTTTGCAAAACAATACACACAGTTTTTTTTTTATTGAAAATGTTTATATTTCGAACAAGTAAATACTAAAAAATGCAATAATAAACAATGAAATCAATGAAACAAGTGGACAGTGACAATAAAGTAATATTTACACACAATGAAAACCACAAATGAAAATAAACTGTCTTACACTTGCTTTACCTGTTCAAAAAGGGTTAGAAGAAAACTTATTTAATCTCACCCCTTCTCCCTGATATATATATATATATCTATAATGACTATTGGCTTTCTTATTAATGATATAATAATAATCAAAAAATAGTAATATATATTAATATATTAGTTTTCAATATTATACAATTTGTTACCAATTGCATATTTATCTAATACTATCGTCGTATTTCAATACACATTCATATTCAAACCGGTGAAATAGGCTTTTAAGTTCAATGACACATCCACATATATTGCCACCCTTGTTTTTTCTATTATTATACCCGAGTTCATAACCATTTAGTTCGAAATCAATCTCTTTGTCCGTGTTGATCCATGTTTCAGATATGGCAATTATGTTGAACGGTTGTGTGAATTTATTTAAATATTCCTTGATGTTATTGAAGCTTGCATACATACTTCTGCTATTGAAGTGTATAATTGATAATTTGCCTTTTGATGTAATGTTCCGGTTATAGTGATCATCTGTGTAGTAGCAGCATATATTGTTGTCATTGTTAATATTTGAGAATAAATTATTGTCCGGGTCCATGTCATGTTCCAAATCTTGTTGATTGTGATCAGAGTCCTCACATGTTTTTAACTCCAGTTGTTCTTGCTTGCCTCTGATATATTTGGCTGTTGATTCCAAGTGTATTTGGCTGCATTCCGCCAGTGTGTGTCATGATTGTGTGTGTGTGTGTGTGTGTGTGTGTATGCATGTTACCTCATATTCCAGTAGATGATTATTGGTATTTGTCCAGCTCTGCGACATCTCTAATTACCAGCACTTCAGCTTCCTCCGGTGGCCTGTTGAGTTTAGTGAAAACCTTGCAGTTAGTGGTCCAGGTGTTTTGGATTTTTTTCTGCTTCCTGAGGTAGCTTGCGTGTTTGGCTATTTCGGCGTTGTGTTTGGTGAGATGCTCTTTCAAGTATACATCTGATCCTTTAAGACGTCTGCCTTCTCTCAGCAGAGCGATCTTGTTCTTTCTGTTTACGAACCGGATGATTTTGGCCGGTTTTCCGCTGTTATTTTTCCTCTGCAGAGGGTGGCATGCCTCAATGTTGTTGCAGTTCAGGTGGATCCCTTTGGATTGCAGGAAGGCAGCCACCTGTTGCTCCGTTGAGCCAGCCTCCAGTTCACCGGGCCCCCCCTCGCTGTCAGCTGTCACCGCCCGGGCATTTGACCTGGGTTTGATTTTCAGCCTGGTGACAATTACATTATTGATCCTGGTGTACTGCTCTAGCTCAGCAACTTTATTCTCCAAGTCGGCAAGTTGTTTATCTTTTTCGGCGCTTTGGATCCGCAGAGTTTTCAGCTCATTTACGAATACTGCTCTGCTGCAGCCTGACAGCAGCCAGTTCCCCCGTCAGGAAGTTGAGCCACTTCTTTATGTCCTCAACATCCTCCTTCATCTGTAGATTCTTTTTAGGACCCATGGCCTGTTGTCCCGATTTACTCTGGTTCTCTTTGAGTAGTTTTGAGTAGTTTTGTAGCCTAGATAGCTTAGCGACCGGCCGGTGGCGTCTGCCACTCTGCTCCTAAAACTACAGTGATTTGCAAAACACTAAACACACTTGTATACATTAGACACAGAAGTATATCATGATGTCACTTTCTTGCAATTCCAAAGCACTGACTGTCAAAACACCACACCCATGAGCCAGTCAGTAAACACAGCCATTAGGTGCGCAAACACATGATTGCTTAATTGGAGACACACCAATCAGGTTCAAGCACTAAAAAAATGCAGCAGGTAAGTTCACCTGCCTTTAACCAAAATGGAAGGAGTCAGAATACAGTTTTTTTCGATTGCTTAAGCACGATTTTGAAAGCAGGGCCCGATTTCACAAAAAACTACACACAATTAGCACACCAAACACCCAATTACCAAAACACCTCAGACCCTTTGCAAAATGAAACACTCTTTTCAAAACTATACACTATTTTATAAAAAAAACAGATTTAGTCACCTAACCTTAAGCACTTTAAGTAATTCTACTTCTCAGTGATTTGAGTAATGTATATAAAGTACACAGAGAAAGTGCAAATATACAATACGTTCACCAAACACTTGACAAGACCAATGCAGCAGACACTTAAATAACATTTACTGTATTTCTCTTCATACACCCAAATCAGTCAACATGAAAAATCACAACAAAACATGTCTGCAGTAGTCTGCATAACACTGTCATCCCAGCAAACAACAACCCACATACAGTCCCGGAACAAAAGTCTTGTCACTTATACATTTTGTAGAAACAACAGCTTATAACCTGACTTTTAATTAATCCATTTGTTTTAGAAATGGCTCATATGAAAGCTAAAACCCTCCCAAATTATGTTTAATAAACTAAAATAAATTTGCTTCACTGAAGAAATATTGATCATTTAATGAACACAGAAAGGTCAGATTTTGGCAGGACAAAAGTGTTGTCGCCTACAGAGAGTAATGTGAAAATTTAACAAATAATTTACTTACAAAAATATGTTGCATAACATCAGTGAATTAAGTAGTGGTGCTGTGAGATCCATATTTAATATCTTGTATGACTTCCATGAGCTTGGACTGCATCCATGCGGTTTGACAATGATTCATACAATTTATTGATGAAGTCATCAGGAATAGCAAAGAAAGCAGTCTTACATGCCTCCCAGAGTTCATCAAGATTCTTTCATTCTATCCCAGACATGCTCAATGATGTTCATGTCTGGTGACTGGGCTGGCCAGTCCTGGAGCACCTTGATCTTCTTCGCCTTGAGGAACTTTGATGTAGAGATGGAAGTATGAAACTCTTGTATACTGAGTATACAAGAGTTTGGTGAACATATTGTATATTTGCACTTTCTCTGTGCACTTTTTATACAGTACTCTAATCACTGAGAAGTAGAATTGCTAAACTCTGGTCAACTCTGTTATGAACGTCATCTCTGTTACCATCAATGTCAATTCTGTTTGAGTTATGTTTTTATTTAAAATTGATGATTAAATACATTGTATTGTAATCAAATTGATTGGACAGTATGAAATAACTTACATATTTACCACAATAAATTACAATTTATTTAATACATTTTTAAAGCTACATTTAATGAAAAAGGACGCGATCTTGACATCATATCAGTTAAATGCATTGGCATAGTTTACTTTTTTTTAAAAGTCTCTTTCTTATCAGTCTAAAAGTTTAATTTATGGATATAGAGACACAAGTTATCTTAGGGAGGGCAAGGTTTTAAATTATAGATTGTTATTTTACTCTATATAATTGACCCAATTTGTCTCTAACAGAGTTGACCGACTTTACTGTTAGTAGGGGAAGGTGGGGTGATTTGTGCAACTTTTTACTCAAAGTGATTTTAAAGTGAGGCCTTGACAGTTATGTCTCCAACTCAAATATGTACATATATTTCAGGATGTTGTGCATCCCTGGCAATAAAAAC
Organism: Hyperoplus lanceolatus; assembly: GCA_026929865.2. Taxonomy (NCBI): domain Eukaryota; kingdom Metazoa; phylum Chordata; class Actinopteri; order Uranoscopiformes; family Ammodytidae; genus Hyperoplus; species Hyperoplus lanceolatus. The sequence goes on from CM049408.1 coordinate 1,489,992, forward strand.
TTTGGATCTGGAATAAACTGTTTAAGAAATATAGCTTTCGGAAAAAAAGTTGTCTTGTCGCACTACGTGGGGTGATTTGTGCGTCATTGTGTCACAATGACAAAGTCACCATCATCATCTTTCTGGCCATCTGAACTCTCATCAGTGGTGTCGTTAAGTGGAATTAAGATGTCACTCTCTTCTGAGCTACTGTAGACAATCACTTTCTTTTGGTGACCAGCGTATACAGCCATGCCACTGGCACAACTCTCAGAAATGTACTTTGCACTAGTTGCTCCGTGCTTGTGGAACCAACTGCCACCTGACAAATGTGATTCCCCCTACATTTCTGCCTTTAAATCAAGGCTCAAAACCCATATGTACACCCTGGTGTTTCCTCCCCATTAACTATCTTACCTCTGCACTACTATCTGTGTTTATGTGGATGTATGGGCTTTACGTCTTTTATTTTGGTTATTGTTATTGTACCTTCATTGTTTACCTACTGAATGCACTATGTACAGCACTTTGGACAGTGCAAACTGTCATAAATGTGCTTTTATAAATACATTTTACTTACTTACTTACTTATAACTCACCCAGGCCCTTGCGCACAAATCACCCCATCCCCAGAATTTTGGATAATAGGCATGATGCAGCAATTTAGGGTTGACATTGTGCTAACTATATAGACTCAAAGTGTAGCATACCAAAGCACTAAAACATGTGTCAAATGTTTTCAAACGTGTCTATAATTGTTCAGACACAATAATCAAAAAACCTTGATCATGGAAATTTTACTTTGAAAGGCAAAACACAGTTTTTTGAGCTTAAATGTGCTTATATCTTATTCCTTGTGTCTCCCTTCTTTACAGGATGAGTCAAATGGATGGCTCTTCTTAAATATGTGGTCACATTTCCAATTTCTTCCACGGTTTTCTAGAAACAAGGGGTTTTGCAACTTCCAAAATGCACAAATCACCCCACCTTCCCCTATGATGTTTTTGAGAATAAATATTTTAAATCATAAAAGTTTGAGATCAGAAGACAATAAATATACAACATTAAGATTGTGTTCTATCAGAATAATTAAGTTGAATTGGAAAAAATCACAAGTGTTCCCCGTATTTTTTCAATACCTGAAATGTACCCGTAATTCTGGAATGAGTCTCATGCTACCTAGCTCACTAAAGTGAGCAGTTGCAATCAGTTTTATGGCACGAAAAAATAACTAAAACTAGAACTGCAAGCAGTTATTCGGGGGCCAAGCCATCCGACGCAACTCGGGACCCGGCCGTCGCAGACCGTGCCGCCGGCCGCTCACATCACCGAATCCGGGGATGTAAAGTTTTTGAATGTGGGATGTTCGGTTTGGGAGTTATAGACCAAAAAGCAAAGAAATAGCATAGAAATAGGCTATAGTGTATGAGGAGATATATACTTTTTGTGTTTTTGGTGCCCCCTTATGGCGACATTTTCCAATTTTTTTTTATGAACGCTAATAAGGGTAGCATCAACATATGTCAACAATTCAGCAAATGGGCAAATGGGCGTGGCCTATGCCAAAAGATGCAGCCGACTCCAGTGAATCTGTGGATATAAAGTTTTTGACTGTGGGATGTTCGGTTGGGGAGTAATGAGCAAAAAGAGATTGTCAACCTCTCCACTGTAAAAAATTGGAGAGGCTGTCATTCTCTCCACTGTAAAACATTTTTTTTTCCTTTTCTGAAAAAGTCCCGCCCACATTAATATTTCTTGGCCATATTTCTTATATAGACTCGGGTATGCCCCTTGATGGTTTCCCTGGAGTTTTAAGAAAATTCCTTTGGGAGTTGTATAGGTATTGCTGTTTACAAGCTGATATACATTTAGTGTGCTTTTGCGTTTGGTTGGCGAGTTATGAGCAAAAGCAGATTAAAATGGCGGCTGGAGCTAATTACACAATGTAATGTCAATGGACATGCTAGCTGAGATTAGCAATTGCGCCTTAACTCTTTGATGGAAAAAAAAATCTAATTTTATTAAAAAGTCCCTTACACATTAATATGCCATATTTTTTATATAGACTCGGGTATGCCCCTTGATGGTTTCCCGTGAGTTTTAAGAAAATTCCTTTGGCCAATTAGGAGATATAAAATTTCCTAATTTATGGCGCCCCCTTATGGCGAAATTCTCCAATTTTTTTATTGAACGCAATTAAGGGTAGCCCCAGCATATGTTTAAAATTTGGACTTGATCCGACTTATGATTTTGGATTTATGAATTTCTACGTAAAACGTAGCTAATCAACAAATATTTCAAACGCTACCGTTTCGTTATCAATGGTCGGATCAAAATTCTTTTGAATAATTTTTTACCGTGTGGGTCGGTAGATGTTCTGTGCAAACTTTGGTGTCAATTGTCCAAAAATTGTGGGAGGAGTAGCGAAAAGTCAGTTTTGCAGTTTTTGCGATTTTGCTAAAAATTTATATCCACGCAAATGGACGTGGCCTATGCCAAATGATGCAGCTGACTCCAGTGCATCTGTGGATATAAAGTTTTTGACTGTGGGACGTTCGATGTGGGAGTTATGACCCCAAACGCGTTTTCCTTCGTTGTAGCGCCACCTAGTGGCCGGCATGTCTGAATTTTTTTGTATGCTGAATGACCACGGACCTGGATCTAGTCATGCAATTGGCAAGTCTGCACCCTTTACGGTTTGGGCTGTGCACACAGTTTTGCGGGCGACAAATAATAATAATAATCCTTACTAAAACAATAGGGTTCCCTGCCCAGCAGGGCTTGGGAACCGCGTTGCTCTGCATAACGCGGTCCCAGCTCCTACTCGGGCTTGGCCCCCTAAAAATACACTTGATGTTCAAGGCTTGCAGGCAATACAGAGATTTAAACTTACATGAATGTCGATTTGTCGATGAATCACGGGTCTCTCCTCTTGACACAGCTACGCTGCTCTAATGTGCTTTGTTCCGAACAGACTGACACTGCCGTGCCTGTTCGAAAACCCCGCGGAGAAAAAAGATTAGAAAAAAAAGTAATGGTCTCCTTATTTATTCGGTCCTGGGCAGTGGTAGTTCCAGAAACATAATCCAACACAAGAATAGACAAAAAAAATCCTGAAATAGTCTAAAGTGAAATCATAGACTATAGGCTTTATAATAAGAGTGAAATGGGTTGTCTTAAAATGGACAAGAGAAAAATTGCTGCCTAACTATTTCAAATTTTAATTCCCGCCTCTTCCTTTATTTTCCCGTCATGCACTGCTTTTTACAGAAAATACCTGCAACTGAAAGAAGAGAGAATTCTCAGATATTGCTGTAAAATTATTATTTTACAGTATGATCTTGTAGAACATCAATACAGTAGGATACTGTGAGATTTTAGCTGTAAATTTACAATCAAAGGTTTACAGAGTAGACCTACTGTATGCAGCGCTACTCTATGCTCTCACCTCAAATGGTTTTACCTGGCGATCTACACACACTGGCTCTTAATAAAGCGTTCTATAAAATCACAGTTTGCGACATTATTTCACTGTGGGCTTCTTTCTTTTCATCAGTAGCGATTACAGTTGGGACGTGACAGGTGACAGCTGTCACAGTTCGGACATCGCTGCAGACTCGCAGGTTAAGCTTCTCACAGTAGATTCATATTTGTCCGAAAAATCCAGACTACAGGTTTTTTTAATGTAGGCCTATTGGTATTTGTAAGATTCAAATAAAAGGATAATAGTCTATATCAAAATTGTATTCATTATGATGTGGCCCAAAACTAAAGTGATTTTCCATAGGCTATTCATGTTGGGACAGTGTCAGACTTAAATTACATTCTTATGTGTGGGACTATAGGCGTAGTGCTATAAATATAGCAAAGTAGCCTATATATATATATTAGGCTAAATGGTATAGTGTTTAAATCCGAGTTCAACGTTTAATTGTTTTATAATGTCACGTTAAGCACTGCGAGAACGATCGGCAAGATAAATAAATCATGTCCATGCTGGCAGCATTCCACTCTCCTTATTTTCAGTCAGAGTCTTTTTCGGCTCTCTGATTTCTGCTGTAATAATTCAGACTGACAAACTCTTCCTCTTGAAAGAAGTGGCGACACACTTTTGTTTTATTCAGCTGCTCACAATCAGACCGTTTGTGTAAAGTTAGCGGCACAAGATCAGTCCATTTTGTGTGGATACAGAGTCAAATGAAGGGTCAAATGCCCCCTTTCATGGGGACGCGCACAGAGCCTGAAGCCGAAACCCTCGTTCAACATAAGAGGTTGATAACTTCCTTCGTGATACCGGTTAGCTCTGATCGAGGGTGTGTGTTATGTTGAACCAGATCAAAAAGAGAGAGCTGGGCTCTGTTGAGTTTGTTTCGTAGTATACCCCTCAGGAGGCTTTCTCACTTCAAACAGTGATGTAGGGATCACATTTCCCTGTGAATAAAGTTTGTTTATTCAGTTATGAGAATGAGAATATACTTTAGTAAAAGTTCACCACTCTGAAACACCCAGTTACATATTGCACCTTTTAATAATATTCAGAAATCCCCATGCAGAGGTAGGCTACCACTCAAAGTCAAAGTCAAAATAATTTCTATAGCACATTTAAAAACAACATCAGTTGACCAAAGTGCTATACAAGATACAATACAAAATAACTTATAAGATACATGAAAAAAGTAAGGAGTGTCAAAGTCTCAACTTGTGTTAAATTCCAATGCAACAAAAGTGAGTCTTCAGCAACGTATCAAACTGTTCAACTTTACAGGGATCCAGGTTCTATTCATTCACACACAGTCATACCAATGACCAGGGGCGCCGTAATGGGGTGAAAAGTTAGGACGATTCTAAGGGCCCGTGACTGGCAGGGGCCCAAAAATATTAGAACTTAAGGATTTAAAAAAAAAATCAATACTTAATCTTTAATCAATACTCTCCATTAATAAAACATTGTATCTAACGTGAAACAAATCAAATTAATGGTTCATTTAAAAGTTTTCTGACAAAAAGTAACAATTTCAAAACTCTGTACACCCCCCTGTATTTAGAAGTAATGGTTTGGTCCGCTTTTCAAACCGCTCCGCATCTAGTGTTGCCACCCGTCCCGTTTTTCCCAGAATTGTTCTCTTTTTTCACCGGCACAATTTGTCCAGTTTTTTTGGGGGGGGAATGCCAAAATCTCATTTGATTTCCTTCGTTCAGTTAGTTAAGGCCGTTTCACACGGGCCGAAGCGTTTGTTGCGGCAACTAATTCTCAATGGAGAGGCGAGCGGGCCGGGCAGAGAGAAGGCGCGTTCCGTTGTCAGGCGGCACGGCACGACAAGCGGGCAGGGGCGGTCTCAACGATCTCGGGGCCCGTTTCAAGTTCAAGACCCAGTGTGGGGGGCCCCCTCTTTTTTTTTTTTTTTTTTTTTTTTTAAATAAATAACGCTTGCTCCCCGCGAAAATAAAAAAAAATATTGTGGAAACCATTTGGTTCATAGACGGATTATGAGATAATGGGCCCAGAGGGTGGATAGCTACTTTTATGAACAGTAAAGAATTCACACATAGAAAGCTTATTACTGCATGTGTGAAGCCCCTAAGACAGAGCTTATACGTAATGCTTTTGTTTTGCACTTGCTTTTCTATTTTTCACCTACTAGTTGAGGGGCCATGATGATTTATTTCCTTATTTTAGGCGATTCCTTTTTTTAGACCCGGTTATTGACATGAATGACTGAGCTCTTTGACAATGCGACATTTAAAGTTATTTTCAGTATTTCTGGCATAGGGCCCCCCTAAGCCCCTGGGACTGGTTGCATGCAATTTTCTTCTCAAAGTGCACCAGATTGCTGAATTTTACTTTAAAAGGTTGCATTTTTTCCTTCCGGGGGAATGCTCCCCCGGACCCCCCTACACCTCAGTCTCCTTATATATCCTACTGTAAAAAGCACTGTAGGTGTTTATGGTTATTATAGGTCATTACACTGAACTGGTAGCCTAATAATGACCGAGCCCTCCGCCCCAAACATCAAGTGTCCCTTTTTTTCCTAAATCCAAGGTGGCAACCCTATCCGCATCCCGTGCTACTATCGAGAGTGATTAACGGGGGATGATTGAATCATGTTTCAACGACAAAAGTCAGTATATCAAAAGCGAAAAGAGAGGAAAGAAAGAAAGATAGATGAATTAAAGGGCGACAGTATGTCTTTTTGATATTCATGTAGATGACGCAATTTGTTAATTTAAAGAGTTATATTACGTACATTGACAACACAATTGATGTTAAGATTTTTTTCATTTGAGAATTGAAAAAATAAAATGTGATTTTCACCATAAGAGATGGCCTGTAGCAGATTTGTTTTCCAGAATATTAGCCTTGCATCGTATAGAGAATTGTCTGCAGAATGTTGAACATTTGCACAGTGTTGTATTTTAACAGCTCAGTGTCAGTGTATTGTAGGCCTTTAGTATTGGACTTCAACATAGGTGCACGCCTGTATGAATAGAGTTATAGGTAGTTTAGGTATCTCGCCTGTATGAATAGAGTTATAGGTAGTTTAGGTATCTTAAGCTTCAATGGGTCTGTTGGGTTCTGGACGTTCCGTTACAGAACATTGCATTTGCTTGGCGTGGCCTGGTTGGGGGCCCAGAGTGATATCTTTTCATGGGGCCCAAAATCTCTGGCGGCGCCCCTGCCAATGACAGATCCCTAACGACACTTCCCTTTTTGAGCGCCATGTTCCCTAACTAAAGCGCCGTCCATGATGGAACAATACCAACCGACCCTTCCCCTGCCTGACACACGGGACCCTGGAGCCGCAGTACTGTAGTGTGGTGGGCTGGCGGAGTGAGTGAGTGACGCCCCGCAGGAGCCGGCCTGTGCGCTGTGATAAAGAGGCGGCCGCAGCTCGGAGCAGCACACTTAGCGGAGAACATGCTGCCGTCTCACTAACTCATCCACGGGCTGTACAGCAACACGGAGAACCCCCAGGAACCAGTCTCAACAGCGCTTCACAAGGACGCAACATAGATTTGATTGGTACGTTTTCACTTTGTAATTATCCTATTTAAAAAAGAAAGTCCTCCGAACTTCCAAACAGTGTAACCTATAAGTGTCTGAAGAAGTTTGAGCTTTTGCATTGTGCAACAGGTGTACGTCAGTAATTCTATTGGATTGGTATATCAGCACATTTGCTCTGTAGGCTAATAAAAAAATATTTTGCGAGAATAATATAGGCCTAGATGTTTAGATGCTGTTTTATATTAGTTTGCCTAAATGTAAAAGCCTGCTTTTTTCATAGGCTATACTTGGCTGTATTTAAATGATTTAGTTATAGGAAGTTATTTATCCTATGCAGATGGGCAATTGCGAAAGTCAGAAAGAACACTTCAAATCAAGTTTGTTCATTTTAGGCGCTTGGCTATTACATTTTATAAAAAATAAATAAAAGACTACGCAGCCTGTCAGACTGAAGTGTTTGGGCCGCTCATTAATCCTTGTCCTGATTGCTTGATCAGTTCAATTGTGTTAGATAAAGATCTGTAAAGGCCGCACAGTCAATAAACATCACCACAGACGGTTTAAAAATAAAATAAAAAGTTCTGACACTTCGCTCCAAGTTAATGATGCTGCAGAGGCACTGGATCAAATAAAGTCAGTCTGGCCTTTTCTCCTCATCCTAGTTCATGATAAAGTGTAAAAACTGCTTTTGTTTTAAAGTGCTGTAGGCCTATAGAGATTTTTAAATAAGGCACACTGTGGGTGAAGGTCCCGCACTCATTTTCCTTAACGTCTCTTTCGTATGAGTTGAAGGTAGTATAAGCATTAAGCATTATGTCTGTTGCAGACAAATATAATTTGTATAAATGTGTGAAATGTGTGTCATCATTTGAAGATGGTTCTAATTGTTTAACCCTTTCACGTTTTAATCCATAGAAATCTCATATTGTGTATGGTAGGCCAAACAAGTTATAAAATAAATAAACAAAATGTATTAAAAAGTACATTTTCCTCTAAATTGTAGCTATTGGAGTAAAAGTGTACGTATAAAATGGGCATAAATGACTTAAGCACAAGTTAATTTTAAATTGTAGGCTAATTAACAAATATTTAGTAGGCCTAAATGTAGACTACTGAAATACCCTACTACTGTTTTTTTTTAAACATACCATCAAATTAGTATGTTGAAATCCCTACTGCCGTGGTTGAATTAACTTGCAGTTTATATGAGTAACTTTCTGCATTTGTTTTAAAGTGACATTACACAAATCATGTAACCTACATGATAACATGCATTTTTAGCAATCAATTCTGTTCACAAAGTCAGTCAAAATTGTATTTGAAATGATGACCGTCGGTCTCTCAAAACATAACAGGAAAAAGATGGCTGCTGTTTTTGAAGAAAAAAAATCAAAATTAAATAGCAAAATGATTTGATGAACATAAACACATTTTGATGTAAATTTGACCACTTTCAGTCACTGTTCATGCATTTGTTCATGTGTCCTACCTGCACATACTGTTTTGTTGCTTTGCATGTCAGGCGAATATACTTGTGGAGTTAACATTGCGTTCTGATGAAGGCTGGATTGAATGGGTTTTAGTGCCTGCTTTGACCTCACTAGCCTATAGCTGCCAGTCAGCTTCATTCCTCAAGAAAAACTGTTATCAAATGGCCCAGCATTTCTAACCGTAGTCCTGTGAGCTTCTCCTCCTATCATTGTTAAGGTACAAACAACAAATCATACTTACTGCAACATTAAGACACAGCATACGTAGGGTGCGGTTCTGTCAGTCTTAAGTCAATTGATTTGTAGTTTTTTAAATACATATTCAGCAATCAAAAATCATCAACAATGTACATGAAACTTAATTGATGTTTTATGAATGCAAAACTGAAGTTTGCCGACTTATGTCCAGGCAAGGTTATCGCAATGAAGTTAACAACATCTTATCCTACGTACACTTGAGTCCATGCCATGCCTTAGGTGCTTGCACTTTGTACAACATTATGCTTCTACTGTTTTCATGTGGTAGCTGTTTAATTTTATTTTTCAACAGAAAAGCCCACACATATTTTTTAATTTCTTACTTGTATTCTTTTAAAATGCTGGCAGGTATTAGTTTTCCTCTGGGTGTAAAAAATACATTAAATCAAGCAAGCAACATGAGAGGGACAACATCATAAGATCAAGACCATGACGTGTGATTTGAAAGGGTCACAGTCATTGGTTAAAATAAGCCTGTTCTGATTTGAGTAGTAGTTGTACTAGTTGTTCACTTACAAGTTAAGTTAAGTTGGACTGTAAATGGAATATTTTCCCATATTGTTGTTTTTTCTACGCTTCCCTACAGCCTTTGTTTATTTGATATTTTTGGAAAACAAGTATGATTTAAATACATTGAGTGAGTTGCAAACCCCTGGAAATAGCTCATAAAATACACATCTTTGTAAGTGTAGATTATTAACTTCACCAGTTGCTAAAAACTCCCAAATTCAAACCACAGACATGCCCTGCGTCCTTATTGTTTGGAAGCATCTGTTTTTCAGTATGGACTGAGCTGGAAGTGTTCAGTTAGAAGAAGACCAGTTTACATCCATTAACAATGTGTGGCTGTGGAGTTTGTACTACAGCCGGCCTTTCTCACATTGACATGGATGTGAGAAGCAACGTCTCAGTCTGCCATAGAAGAAGGCCACATGGATGTTTGGATGTGGAGGCCCCTGGTATGCAGACATCAAAAGGTTAAAGGTGAGCGGAGGCTTAGCAGCGCTGCACTTATCTCCTCTAATGACCTCCTAAGTAAAAGTCAATTACTTCTGTGTCATGATCAGAGAGGAGCAGACCACAGGGGGCTGTTTGAGCTCCACTGCTCCCTCATTACACACCACTTCACACTGGCTTTACTGGATGAATGGCCTGGCCCTCAGGCTCAAGGTTAGGCCATTTTCTAATTGTCTTGTTTGTTTCGTTTATTAACATCTATGTAGCTTTGTTCATAGCTGCCAAATGTAAATTACTCTGCTTAAATTATTTACCATCTGCGTCAAACAAGTGTTATACTAACTGGATTGCATATTTTGCCTCCTAGCAGAAACAAAGTTATTTTGTTAGTTGGTTTATTTATTTGTCACATACACAATTGAACAGGACAATGCACAGTTGAAATTCTTATGGACCGGTCAGGCTGTAGTTCAACTGTTGAAGACTAAAGACTAGTGCAATTCTAAAATAATGATCGGGTGGTTGTGGACTAAGTGACATATTCAGTCTCGTATTTGTCTCATGGTTGCACATGAGTGTAAAATCCCATGCATTTTTCTTCAACCTAAAAGAACCCTGTTTGTGTAGATCCTCCTAAGCCTAAGATGTATCAGGCCTCCTGAGAGGCAGGTCTAATACATGTCTGTGTAGCGATGACCTGGTCTGGTCTATGTTTTATTAGTCCAGTAACTCACACACTGATGCAGCCGAATGTCTTCTCTAACCAATTGATCTATTTTATGCATCAGTTCTATCATTTTAATGATTATTTCACTCATTATATCTAACGTTATTCAGGTTTGGCATGTGTTAGTTTAACACAGTTGTACTGTAAACAGCAGTGGGAGAAGGAAATGTGTGCTGTCCTACAGAAACAACAACACCAAAACAACTCCCATCAAAAGGAAGTGCTCTGAATTCAAGATTGAGAAAATATAAATTTACACTGGAAAATATACTTCAGTAGGAAAAGGAAAAGTTTTCATTAAAAAAATAGACCCTTCCACATGGTAACTGATACATGCACAGAGTATGTGTGGTCATGGGTTACATATTACAGTGATTATAACAGAAATACCACAGTAATTTATCTTTAATGACTTCATCAGATAATTTGGCCTGTAGTCTTAATCATCTTTACTTTTATTTCTACAAATCCCCTCTCTCCTAATCTTCATCTGAAGGTAATTGGAGGATTGACCAGTAGTTTAAAAAGTCTATCTATCTATCTATCTATCTATCTATCTATCTATCTATCTATCTATCTATCTATCTATCTATCTATCTATCTATCTATCTATCTATCTATCTATCTATCTATCTATCTATCTATCTATCTATCTATCATTTTAAAAAAATACTTAAGTTATGTACAAGTCATGCAAAAGTTTACTCAAGAATAGTACGTGACCAACCCGTAGAAGTAATTAGATCCCCTCAGATGAATGATGCAGAATTTGTGTTTTTTTAAAGTCAATTGAAACCATACAAACTGTAGTGAAATGCACCACGTGAGAAACAGTGTTGTGTGAGTGTCCAGCAGTAGAGCGAGGGTGAGGTGGGAGGAGTGGCCTGTTAGAACTGAGAAGAAGGACGTGGAGCTGTGCGTGTGTCAGACAAAGAAACATTATTGTCTATTGTTATTCCTGCTTATCAAACCTGATTTAAGAGCTCACAGGTATTTCTCTGGCTGAATGCTGTCATTCTGTTGCTCTGCCTTGGACAGCCCCAGGCATGTTTCTGGGAAGAGGAAACACCCACCCAAACACACCGCTGCCTTTTCACTGTCTGACACGTCTGTGTGTGTGTGTGTGTTAATGCTGCCAATTGTTTCCTCTCACCTTCATACACACACACACACACACACACACACACACTTGTCATAATGTCTTAGTACACTTGTGAGTAGCATTAGACAGCGTTTCCACTTGGCATTAACATCTGACTTTTGTAATCGGATCACATGAATACAGCTCTAACTACAGGTGAAAACACTCTCAAGACGCATTGAGATCGGATCACAAAAACTATGTAGAGCCCTCTAAGCAGCGTAGTGCATCGCTCCTCCTTGTCTAAATGAGACAGTAGCCTATCTCGTCAACCTAGACCGGTAATTATCTTCGCATGTGGGCTTAATGCATTTTAATAGCAAATGCGATTAAAACTGTGGCACTGTACAGCCCTGTATGTTTATTTATTTGAACCCCACCGGTTAAAAACACCAATGCAAACGGAAATGATGTGCGTGTTGATTTAAATACAGCGCGGGTAAATGGAATCGGATCACAAGTAGACAGAGAAGTCACATTTGAAAATACAAGTGGGAACACACGGACTGAGAGCTGGCCACTTGTAACCAGATTCAAAAAGTCAGATGTTAATCCCAGGTGGAAACAGGGTCTTAGTGATAGTGATCCTTAATACCCATCTCTAACTGTAACCATAGCCCAGATTATAGAAAGATTATTTAAAACCAATTTTAAGAGTTGCTTCTTTGTTTTGGTTTTCTCCAAAACAATTTGTTCTTTAAACTGCAGAATGTCAAGGCTTAAGAGCAATTAATATGAATACAATATGCAGGTCAGAGTAGCATTATTATTTCTTTTTAGTTTGTAAATGTGTTTTTCAACTACTTTCTACCATTCTTAATAATGGGTTTGTCTTTATGCAGAGTATCCTGTTCATCTTTTACACTACTGTATAACCATGATATTTCCCTAATAACCTTACTGTAGTTGCCATGTGAAAATGTTGCAGGAAGTGAGAACAAAAACGATTTGGAATTATAATTTGACAAGGTGTTCCTTGAAGAGTAAAGTGTACTGCAGATGGTTTAACTGCATGAGCTTTCTGTAGTTTGGAACCAGCAGCAATGTACTATCACATGCAGAGCCACAATAAGATGATGAGGAGGTCCACTTCAACAGCTTCTTCAGCCAGCCAGACTGGATGTGTATTGGCTCCTGTGTGAATGTTGGTGTGTGTGGGGGGGGGGGGTGCTGGGGAGTGGGTACACCAGTAATGAACATTTAAAACATATTTATGGATTTCATCATTAAATAACATTAAATTATTCTAAACAAATGAACAACCAAAACACCATGAACAACCACCCCTTAATCACAGCAAAGGCAAGGTCCGTCGGGTTAGTTTAGCATACCTTCCTAACATGCTAATGTTGTCTGTCTCCACCAGAAGAGCTGTTGGATTCTGTGTAGCAGCCATGGGCAGCAAGACTCTTCCAGCACCAGTCCCTCTCCACCCGTCCCTCCACCTGGCTAACTACTCCTTCCTGCAGAGCTCCAGTGGCCTCACACTGCCAGCAGATCATTTCCACAGCATCTACAGCTTCAGTGCCCTGCATGCCATCCAGCTGCACCAGTGGACCCTGGGTTACCCTCCTCTGGCCCTGCCCCGCTGCACCATCTCCAAACTGCCTTTCCACTTCTCCTCCTTGGCCTCTCTGCCCATCTTCCCTCACCTCCTGCACCCCAAACAGGACTCCACAGGGCTGCTTCAGGGCTCCAAGAACAAGCCGCGCTTTGACTTTGCCAACCTGGCAGCAGCAGCCACCCAGGAGGATCCCCTGAAGGCAGAGGACTTGAGCATGACTGGTGCTGCTACGACACAGAGTCCATCTCAGTACCCAGCCTCAGGGGGTCTGGGGTGCCTCCTGGATGTCTCCAAACTCTCCCTACCGGAGCGCAAGTCCAGCAGAGGACGTCTGCCCTCCAAGACAAAGAAAGAGTTTGTCTGCAAGTTCTGTGGCCGCCATTTTACCAAATCCTACAATCTTCTGATCCACGAGAGAACGCACACAGATGAGAGACCATATACCTGCGATATCTGCCACAAGGCCTTTAGAAGACAGGACCATCTCCGGGACCACAGGTGAGATCAAGGCTGTCTTAAACCCTGTCAAGTCAGAATATGTAACACTTTATTTGCTGCGTGAATAAATGCTTACTTTTTGAAACTGTCAATCAGACATGAATGCTCACTTTATGATGATGTTAGATGTGGCAATAGACAAGTTCTGAATTCAACTCCCAACCTCTCCTTTTCAGTCATCATACAACTACAGGGCTGTAAAGTGCGACAGTTTTTGCATTTGCTAATGAAATTGATCACGTGCCAGTGTTTCCCCTACCATTAGACAGGCCTGGCGGGCCCGCCAGGCCAACGGGACCCCCCCCCCGCCAGGCCAACAGCAGCCGGACTTTAAAAAATAAAAATAAAAAAAAATCATTGATTCCGTAATAATCATTTGCGAGCGTCTGCGCGGCACTGTCGGTCTACCCCTCGTGTGCGCCTGTCTTTACAACCTCTCGTTTGATCACCCCATCAGCTGATCTGCGTCTGCGTGTGTGTATGTGTTCTGCGCGCGGCGCGATGCGCGTGTGCATTCAGTGCGCACTTGTTAGACACGGAAGCCAATGAGCAGGAGCATGACTAGCAAGCAAACGTTGAACTAGTGGTGAAAATAAAACCAGCGCCTGCTCTATGGAGATAGTAAGGACTCAGTAACAGGGACGTTGAACAGGAAAAAGTGCTGAGCAAAACTTAGAAAGTTAAAATCGCTACGTCGCCGTGGCAACACAACCAATCTGTATCAACAGCAGAGACAGCGCTGAAAAAACGGCATGCACACGTTTCAGTAAGTTTACAGAAGTGCCACACTGCTACTGCCTTTGACATTCTCAGAAAAGCATTCATTTATTTTCAGGGGACATATTAATTTATTTATTGTTTTAACTGTTAAGTTATCTTGAAAACAGCAGGCCATAGTAGGCCTACAAGCTTTATTTTTTTGTATTTTCAATGCTAGGCCTACTTTATTTTTATGTTTTAAATTGAGAAATAGGCTAGATGAAATATTCATTAGTTAATTAATTCATTTAACAAGGCTATTTGCATAAAAAATAAATAAAAACTATGTTTCAGTGGGCTAGCTTCAAGGTAAGGTGATTCAGATTATTCCAGAAATGAGTACTAGACAGGACCTGTCTATATTAGATCTTAGTGTTTATTGTTTTTTTTTAATTGAAATCCACATGTTTTTCTTCAATAGTTAACATGGCTTGTGTCTCCAAATTATTACAGGAAATAGTTATAGGCAGGACATATGACAGCTGTTTACAGAGCACATAATTAAACAGATTTCGCCTCTCAAAGTGCACCAGATTGATGTATTTAACTTTAAAAGGATAAGGTTTCTTCTGCAGGGGGATGCCCCCAGACCCCCCTAGAAGGTCCATTCTCACCCAGCAGGATCTATCCTGATCTAAATCCTGTGAGAAACACCACATGTACAAACGTACTGATGAATGTGAAAGTATAACCCTATGCCCTCATTTTTAACGGGCTGTCAAAAGAGGCTCATCCCAAATGGGGTTCGTTTTGGTCAATTTCTTCTAGAAATTTGGTACGCACGCGGTGCGCATACTCTTTATCAGCTCTTACCACCGGGCCTAAAAAAAATTCTAGGGGAAACACTGCGTGCGATGATGAATACAAGTCCACTCGCACTAGTGCCACAGGTTGCTAATACGCAGATGCTGTCTCTTTGAGACACACAACACTGCTTAGAGGGCTCTACATTAACACTCTCCAAATGCGGTTAAATGTAGTCTTAGGCGAGTAAGTTATTGAGTCCACCCGCCACTTTGGCTGGTGAAAGACGTGTGCTCTGGATCTGTGCTCGTGCGGGGATTCTAGCGTCTAATAAACTTCACCAGCGGTAATAAGAAGGAGACGGCTCTTAACATTAACACGGTTAAGTTAGCGCTTGTGCAAACAGAATATTTCCTGTGCGCCTTTACATTAAAAGCCTGTTACTAGCCAAACTTGAGTTGACTTTTATTTTGAAGCCAGTAAGAACAGGAAGTTAGCGCTTTACAGCACTGTAGTGCTCTAGCTTGAAAAGCAACTCATTCAGCTGCAGAGAAAAGTCAACAATAGTCTATTTAAACAAAGTTTGAAATAAGCCACTGAAGAGCTACTCCCAACACAGTCACAACAGCCTATTTAATTTATCCTAAATTGTACTAATATGTATACTTATTTATTTGGAATAAGATATAAGCACATTTAAGCTCAAAAAACTGTTTTTTGCCATTCAAAGTAAAATTTCTATGATCATGGTTTTTTGAGTATTGTGTCTGAACAAGTATAGACACGTTTGAAAACATTTGACACATGTTTTAGTGCTTTAGTATGCTACACTTTGTGTCTATATAGTTAGCACGATGTCAGCCCTAAACTGCTGCATCATGCCTATTATCCAAAATTCTGGGGTTGGGGTGATTTGTGCCAAAGGGCCTATGTGAGTTATAAGTAAGTAAGTAAGTAAAATATATTTATAAATGCACATTTATGACAGTTTGCACTGTACATAGTGCATTCAGTAGATAAACGATGAAGGTAAAATAACAATAACAAAAATAAAAGACATAAAGCCCATACATCCACAAATATAAACAAAGATAGTAGTGCAGAGGTAAAATAGTTAATGGGGAGGAAAAACCAGGGTGTACATATGGGTTTTGAGCCTTGATTTAAAGGCAAAAATGGATTGGGTATCACATTTGTCAGGTGGCAGTCACAAGTACGGAGCAACTAGTGCGAAGTACATTTCTGAGAGTTGTGCCAGTGGCATGGCTGTATACGCTGGTCACCAAAAGAAGGTGATTGTCTACAGTAGCTCAGAAGAGACTGACATCTCCATTCCACTTAACGACACCACTGATGAGCGTTCAGATGGCCAGAAAGATGATGATGGTGACTTTGTCATTGTGAGCTTTGCAGGCAAAACCCCCTAGATCTGCTAGGCCTTGTTTAAGAAAATTGACCTTCAATCTTTGTAAAATATTTACTTTATTTACTTTAAATAAACCTTAAATAAGTAATTGTCTTATGGATTTGTCTTGCATTACAGTTTATGAGATATATATCAATGGCACAATTTACCCCATGATATTCTCTCTTGTGGCACAACTTACACCACACCGGGGGCAAGTTGTGCCACAAGACAACTTTTTGCTATATTTCTTAAACAGTTTATTCCAGATCCAAGGTTTTTATTGCCAGGGATGCACAACACCCTGAAATATATGTACATATTTGAGTTGGAGACATAACTGTCAAGGCCTCACTTTAAAATCACTTTGAGTAAAAAGTTGCACAACTTAAGCCACTCTCCCCTATAATTATATGTATATACAAAAAATATATAGATATAGATATTATTTATGTATTTTTTTAAAGATATTTTTTTTTGCATTTTTTATGGTTTATTGATAGTGTAGAGACAGAGTTGAAATGGGGCAGAGAGGGGAGTGACATGTAGAGAACGACCGCGGGCTGGAATCCGCTGCTGGCCGAGGCCCCTACCAACTGAGCTAAGGGCGCCCCTTATTTTTATATTTTTATGGGGAGAAATAATTCTGAATTAGCAAAGAATTGCAATTGGCAGGTTAGATTATTTTGTCTAAATTGCAATCAGTGCACCCCTATTAATGTTTCTATAATTATTACTGCACACACTAGGAAATAATATTAATTAAGAATCTCAAATGAGACCAAGATGACATGCTCAAAGGTAATAAGAGCGAAATGCGAACCTGAACTGAACGTACTGTATTTCTGCCTGATGAACGTTATTGTGAACGCGTTCATTCTGGCGTTTGTGAACGGCACTTAGTTTGTCGCAGTGGCGTCACTAGGCTGTTTTATCGGGGCTAAAGCCCCGGATATAATTTAATTTGCCCCGAATATATTTATTTTGTAAACAAAATAAAAATATATACAGTATATATATATTTTTTGCTGCATGCGGAGCGGTGCCATATTCTCACGTCGCACACGCTCCTAACGGTTAGTACAGTCATGCAGCTTACAGCTAAAAATGTGTCTGCTGAAAGTTTCACAGCTCAGGACTTGCATTGAAGAAAATAGGTCAGTTTTCTGAGGGCTGTAAATAGGCCAATCTATGTGGCTAAATAGCATGCTACTATTGATGATTGATTCTGTCAAGGGTCTAAGGATGAATGCTAACATTATCTGGTTTCTTCTCTTTTGCCTTAGATTACAATATAGCTATCTAGCTAACGTTAACTAGCTGCTGATAGTCCACCCCTTTCGTTTCCAATGATGGCTTTGCATTTCATTACCAATGTAAAGTGTCATCAATAGTTAAAGGTTCAGTAAGCGGAATGGTCAGTTTAGCTAACTTCCTGTCAGTCACTGCAGTTAGCAGTCCCCTCTCTCATCCCTACGTCACCACATTAATGCAATGTGGTCTTCAAGAAGCGAGTTATCTAGCATCATCTCATATCCGTAAGTGTGATAAAACATGATAAAAACCATCAAAACAGACATTGGGAAGGATTTTTACCTGCTCCGCCATTGTATGCGCATATACATTAACCCATCTGTTGCTCTGCATGTGCACCGTCAGTGAGACGGGTGCCAGTTTGTAGCATTCTCTCTTCTGATTGGATACCAGTAGTGGGTTCACAGAAAAGTTTATTTTGCGGATTACATGCAGAGTGAGTGACTAAGAGATCGGCTTTATGAAACGCGTACACTGAATAAGTGATCACTGTATGAATAAAGCGATTTAACACTTAACATAAATAAATCGCTTACTTCACCTTTAACACTGGTGCTGAGTCATGATTCCTAAAAAAAAATACCCTAAACTAGGGCTGGGCGATATGACCAAAATCTCATATCCCGATATAGAAATGTCTCAACGATAACGATACATTTGACGATATAGCATATTTTCAGTAAATTCAATTAATACATATTTAATATAAACAATTAAATACTCAACTGGCTTGTAAATTCACCCCGCGGAGAGGGTGACCGCCCCGGGGAGTGCAGGAGCTTCTCACCGCTGAGAGAGCAGCTGAGCTGCGCATTACTGCGACCCGGAAAGTGCGCGACAGCCCGTGGGGATAACCGCTCGCTAGCTCGGCTGCCATCCCCCCGCGAGCCGGTCGAGCGCTGCCCAGTTGACGTCGGTTCGACTGCTGTGTCAGTGGGGATATATGATCCTCTGAATTCTCGTCTACACGTGTGCAATCACAGACAGGTCTGTTACCGATGGATTTTAGTGTCCAAAATGAACTTTGATTATCACACAAGCGAGAAAAGCCTGGTGTGGTCGGGCGGAAGTAGTGTGATGGAAGCGCAGCGAGGCTAGGAAGCGCTAAGTGTTTCTGCTTCAAAATAAAAGTCAAAGTTGACTTTGATTTCTCACATTTCACCAGTTTAAGGCTTTTAATGTGAAGTTACGCTGTAAGAAATCTTCGGTTTAACTAACAGTAACTTAACTGCGAGCTACATGTATAGTTTGTGTCCTAAAGAGTGGGATTTGCAAGATAACAAAATAAACGATATTGCATAAAATGAAACGATAGACGTTTTTGTTTCGTCGGACGATATATATCGCTATATCGCACAGCCCTACCCTAAACATGTGATATATTTTGAATGTGCATAAAGTTTTGAACAATCCAGGATGCCTGAGAGCCTTACTACGTTATCCATTATAGTTGTTTGTCTTTTCCTTCACAGATTTTTATTTATTTTCACTATAAATTGATGCAGAAAAGGCACAGATTGGTGGATAAAATTCCACCAGAGTACAGGAAATTAAGTGTTTTACGCTCAAAGATTTCTGGGGGAGCTCCCCTAAAATGTTGAACTGAAACCTAGCCTATGCCCTTGTACACAGGTTGTATACAATATATTCATAGATAAGTTGTTTTTACTTTTTGGATTAAAAAGATGGCAGTAAACTACATATTTGGCCCTTAGTGTGATTATCATATCATAGAGTGGCCCTTTGTGAAATTGAGTTTGACACCCCTGACATAGGTAATGTAAGGTCTGTCTCACTTGTATTCATTTTATTCTGAAATAACTTGAAGGGAACTTTAGATGTCTGGGGATAAGCAGCACATCAGTCATGTAGCTATTTAAAGCTTTAATACACTGCCTGTTTTGTTTATTTAGGTAAAGCATTATGAAAAAATGTGCATGCGCAATAAAGCATACAAATAAATTTGCCGCGTGTGCACTGGCCTTTTCCTTCATGGGCTAAGCCCCGGATGTTTTAGAAACCTAGAAACGCCCGTTTCTTCGTTCAAGAGAGTGCCAGATTTCCATAGAAAACCATAGCGAGGCTAAAACACACCGTAAACAGGCCACAGTCGCACCGCCACATGCGCCATCAAAATGCTTAATGGTGTTTTGTGCAACCAACGTAGCATGCAAAGCAAATCTGCCTTGGAGGCCCTATGCTCTATCCCTAACCCTAACCATGGGAGGCAGCGCTGCCTTCAAGGCTCAGTTGGGGGGAAAAAACACCCATCAAAATGCGAAGCATGGAGGCAAAAAAACATTTTTCCAGTATTGCTTTCTTTAGGCTCCTTTTTAGTATGGACTGAAATGTAATTTGATGTGAATTGTTTCCAGGTTTGGAAAAGTATTAAAAATGGAAAAACATTTGCACATTAGGGACTACAGTCCTGTTTTTGTTTCAATAATTGTTCATTAAAAAGACCATTCAAGCAGAAAGTTTTTCTTCATGTTGTGAAGGCCTCTAGAGTGGACTGAATGGGCGGCAACAAAGCGTTAAAGCA
Organism: Hyperoplus lanceolatus; assembly: GCA_026929865.2. Taxonomy (NCBI): domain Eukaryota; kingdom Metazoa; phylum Chordata; class Actinopteri; order Uranoscopiformes; family Ammodytidae; genus Hyperoplus; species Hyperoplus lanceolatus. Next base: position 1,510,373 of record CM049408.1, read on the forward strand.
ACAATGGGGATATGCCAGTATTCTGAGGGATGTACCCTCAATGCTAATGTAAACCCTGGTTGGATAAGGATTCAAAATTGGAAATTAAATCTGATGCATAGTTTCAGTGTTAAAACTGATACAATAATTGCTGTCTGTGGTTCTATATGGGCTGTGACAATCATTTAAAAAAAGATATCTTGCAGCAACATTTTGAAAAAAAGAAAAGAACTATGAACTAGTTCATTTTTGAACCGTGAACTTAGTTTGTTTGTATAATTAATATCGGTCCTATGCTGTCCTAAGTGCCATCCAGATATAATGATAGCTTCAACAGAACTTTCACAACTTCAACAGCATTGAATTAAATAATACAGTTTTTTAAAATATTAATAGTTTGCGAAATTGAGAAAAACAGTTGTGGTGGTTGTGCTCATTCTCCAGCTGGGTGGTCCCTCAGAGGGAGTAGAAACACTTTTCAGATGACACTTGGTACAAAAATGTATCGATGTGACCTTACTGATGAAAATGTGTCCACACAGGAGATGTTGGCAGAGCAGAAGCAGCTTAAATCGTCTGATTGGGTCTACAAAGGACAACTCACAATCACAGAGTTTCTTGCGTAAAACAGAAGAATACATGGGGCCATATTAATAAGAATGATTGCGTGCACCAGCAGCTCCATGATTTGCGGCCAAATAGTGCCCGCAATCTGCTCTGTATTTGCTTAGGGGGGGCAATTTTGTACTGGATTTTGAATATTCACACATTTACATACATGCAAATGGCACATGGGAGCCCACAAGGCTATCTGCTAGGCAGGGCAGTTTACGTGCATTTCCCCCTTTCTGTGTGCTCTGGATTGGATTTTTTTTTCTGTCATTTGCACAGGTTTAGCGGCCGCAAAAGTGGTGCTTGAGTGAAACTTAAACTGATCTGTAACCTAACAGGGATAAAGAAGAGTTACATATTTTTCAAGCTGTAGATGTTTATTTGGTGGTTGTTTTTTGTTGTAAAATTTCCAACAACAGTCCCAGGAACTTAAGGTTCCAGGAACTCCTCTTCCAAGAACTCAAAAGTTCCTGTGGCCCGATGATGTCTGTGTTTGTCAGTATTTCTCTGTATATTATTATATTTTATGCGGGGAATAACGGAGCAGTCTATGGAGCTGTGCGGCTGTTCCATAGATTGTACAAACGGCTGCTCTAATCCATTAAGACGGGCCCAGAGAAAGAGCCAGTCACAAGCACAGCAGATGCATGATGTGTGGCCTTGCCGTTAGTACTGAGGACGCTCATGTTGTGCTGTTGCTGATAGTTTTTTGTTACATCGCAAATGGATTCAATCCAAACGAGGAAATGATACGCTCACTAAGTGGAGTTTTAAACATGCCGGGTGAAGCGATACGAGCAGGCAACTCCACCAATCAGACGTCTTCAGCATTGCAGCCTTAAAGGTTCCTGAACCTTTGTAAAGTCCCCAGATCTTTTTCTGGGGTAATCAAAGTTCCAGGAACTATGTTTTAGACCCTAGTTCCTGTGGTGGAAACAGGCATAGTTCCTGCAAAGGTTCCTAGTTCCTGGAACTAGTTCCTGTGGTGGAAATGCAGCTTGTGTGTGGACATATCATGCTGAATGTGTCCAAATTACTGCTATGTCAGATGGTCTGTATGCAGTGTGGCAGCAGTTTAAATTGTCTTATTGTCTGATGCATAAAAACTGATTTAGCGCAAGTTTGAGAATTCCATTTAGTACGGTTTCAGTCAGATTTATATGTTGACATGTATTTTAAAAGTCCGGGTTTAGTCTGACTAACACAATAAATGGATTTACTCTAACTTCGTTTAGGCGTACTGAGTGACTCAAAGCCTGTAGGTAATTCATTAAAGCTCCCATATTATGCAAAATGCACTTTTTTGATGTTGTTGAACATAAACATGGGTCCACGGTGTGCCAAGTATCAAAAAAATAAAACTGTCCTTTTCTCACTCCCCCTTTCTGAAACCCCCACCCCTCCCCCCCAATGTACTCTGTTCAGAATTCTTCTCTCTATGTCGTCATAGAGAGAAGAAGCCACTTCCCCCCGACTTTAGTAACCAGAAACTTCCACCGTGCAGTAGTCTATGATAACCCCACCCCCTATTTCTTATTGGTCCACGGCCCCGAGATCCTCTGGAAAAATATTCCTTCACCTCCATCTTGTTTACCCCGCTAAGCGACAAGATGCCTGTAGTACAGCAAAGAATGCTGAATGTTGCATACACCAACACAGAATGCTTTTGTTCATAATCCACTAATTTATCTTAACCACAGCAGTCTATTAATGCCTCGTTTTTAATAACACAACGGATAGGAAGCTACTTGTGCTTTTTTTCAAACAGTGAAACTAAAAGAAATGTTTTTATTGGTATTTTTCCCTGACTGGTGTATAGCTATTAGCTTTGGGACAAGCAACCAGCTTTTGCTCATAATAACCCATTTAGATTCCCCACAGCAGTCTGGCAATGCCTCGTTTTTAGTCAAAGCATTGGAAGGTAATAGTGTAGAAGTCTAACTTTGAAGCTAATTTTTTTCACGGATTTTAGTGTTATTTTTAACCGTTAGCCCCCGAGTAGCTTCGCAGTAGCCTCCATCTTTTGCTGCATTTTTATTTTGAACATGACATTTCCATTAGCTTGTGGCTCTCAGTGCATCTGTATGAACATAGTCTTTCATATAGACAATGATCGGTCATGTCAAACTGTTCAAAGTGCGGCTGAGCTCCTGTGATACTAGCACTAGACATGGTTCTTCTCAGGCTAAACCTAACCGTGGTAACAGCATAGGGTAACAGGCACTGCAAGCTATGGACCTATGGGCAGACGCCAATGGCTTCGCTTCCGGACAGGGGCGGGGGGAGCTCATAGATTGTATATAAAACGAGGGGAGCTGAGGCTCGGTTTCAAAAATAGGCCATCGTGAGTTTAGCTGAAAATCAGGGGATAGAGGCATACTACAATAAATGATCTGAACGTTTTCTTCAGCAAACAACTAAAGAAAAACGTATTAGGGACCTCTAAGACCATATAATATTCACAGAAAATTGTTTAATATGAGACCTTTAAGTGTTGACTTAAGGGTATGTAAGCATAATATTACCAAGCCATAATAAAATAAAACTGGCTAAAGGAAAGGAAAAAAACAAAGAAAATATTAAAAGAGAAAAAGGTAATACAGTGTATTTGAAAGAAATAGTGCAGTGCCTGTCCAAAAAACTTAAAAAACAATCAAGGATGCACACCTTCGTGCCGTGCACAAACAATATCCGGGAGCTCAGGTCGATCTGACTAAAACTCAGAGAGATATGCAAGTCACAGACAGACACACAGACACAGACACACAGACGTTTCTTGCTTTATAGATAGATAGATGTGTCTTGTTTTTTTGTTTATATGATATTTTGGAAGGGCCTTGAGGACTGGCATACATTGAACATTTCAGTACTAATAATGGTGTTTGACATGATTCTTTCCTAATACAAACTCCTGTCTCTGTTGTGCTTCCTCTGCAGGTACATTCATTCCAAAGAAAAGCCTTTCAAATGTCAGGAGTGTGGGAAGGGCTTCTGTCAGTCCAGGACTCTGGCTGTCCACAAAACATTACACATGCAGGTCAAGGAGCTGAAGCCGGCCAAGATCAAGTGATTGACTCCAGCAGGGAAGGAACAGGGACACTAGAAAAACACGAGCAAAGACAACAACAGACAAAGAACAACCAAATACTTTTTCATCTAAGCTGTTGGAGGCAGAGCCCTCCGCTTCTGTGGGAATACTTTTCAAAGATGAAATATTTAACCAGCAAGTTCTTAAAGAAATAAAAAACGAAATAAGCCCTATTGGAGAAGTGTATGCTTAGTTATCAAAGCCTGACTTGGCAGAGCACCCAGTGGATATGTGGAATGTGAAATGGAACTCAAGACAAAAAACTTTGAGGCTGCACAGTTCAAATACTCTGCTCAGAGTCTTATTATCCATATGCTTTATGAAAGTGACAGGAATCTTATGCAAATTATTTTATGTTTTTTTTTTTTTTTTTTACAAAAACTGAGGATGATCAAAGCCATGTTAGCGTAGACATATTTTCTTCATTATCAATATGACATTCCAATGTTGTTTTTGTACAGATACATTATATCAACAATGTATTTTTGCACTTTAATCTGATAATTGATTTTACATATATCACTGGATTTCTTCAACTTATTTTTAAAATGAATAATCCTTTCTAAATAAAATATTTTACTGTATATGGTTGGCTGAGTGTCTGGGTTTGTGTGAAATATTGATATATAAGGTAAGAATTTAGTAAGCTGTAGGGATGGGAATCGAGAACCGGTTCTTGTTCAGAACCGGTGCCTAGTGAACCAATTCCTTGGAATCGTTAACATGCCTGCTTAACGGTCCTGCTTAACGGTCCTGCTTAACGGTTCCGCTCGTTGCAAATGCGTCATGACTTCACACTCGCGGTGCTGTGTTTTGGTTCAGAAGGCAGCAGACATGGCGTCGAGGCAGAAGCACTCTAAATGTTGGTTGTAATTCAAGCAAAAAGGAGACAATATGGCCACTTGCAACAATTGTAAAGTTTCTATTTCGTCAACCGACACGCGCACAAGCAAGCGCACAGACTGCGATCCTGACGGCTAAATGTTTAAACGTCCGCTCCGCTGTCTTACTAGTCGGCACCAGAATTGCCCATCACTTGGATTTGAACATAAAATGTATGAGAATTAATGTGTGTGTAAGCTTAGGTGTGGGCTAATAAAAGAGGGAGATACATAAAAAGGCGAAAGCAGCATCATGACCGCTGCCAAAGACCCGCTGTTTACTCTCGTTCATCAGCTGTTTATTGCTGCCTTTACGCACGGCGGTTGGGACGAACCAAAAACAACACACAGCGGGACTCGGCGGTCCGGTGTTAAGGAAACGTTTAACAAGACACTTTATAAAGACAGTAAGACACTTAAAATAACGGTCTCTGCCCATACAAAAAGCTCTGCCTTGGATTACTTGATGGAGCGATCGATGTATAAAACCATCCGCTACGTGTGTCTGATGACGGGCCATTATATTAATAATAAACAGCGCGCTGCACAGAAGAACAGCTTGTACATTGTAAAGCTGAGATGGAGCGGTGACTCCTCGTCGCTGGCGCGGTGAAGAATAAGCAAAGCGATACATTCTCTTTTAGCCTATATGGTGTATTTATTCTCTTCGTGTATAGGCTACATGACTGAATACTGTAGGCTACAGTCAGTTCAACAACAACGTAAACCCGTGACAGTTTGACCTGAGGCGTTCCTTCCATGGAACGTAGTGACATCATGACGTTGCCCTTTCAGAGTAAGGGCGCAATCATATAATAACACTTAACATACATTAAAGATCTCGTATCCTTTCTGAGAGGGCAAACATGATGATTTTTCTGCATAAAATACTTGTTTGTATTTTTTTTATGTCAGTTGAATGCAAATGAGCACAGTTAATATTCCAAAAGGCACAAGCTCTTCCTTGACTGTTTTCAGTCTGTGTTTTTAGTTTTTAGGGCACATAATGGCATTTGGGCTTAAAAAGCCAAACATATTTTTTTTGTCTGGACCAATTAATGTGAAAATTGACTATTTCCTAATCCTAAAGTAGCCTACTCTTGATAATCTTTCAAGGCACAGACTAGACACACTTCTGATGAGATATTAAAGAGAGTTAATACAAACAAACTAATGTGTACTTGTTCTCTCACCCAATGAGAATCAATAAGATAATCGATAAGGAATCGGATCGATAAGCAGAATCGGAATCGTTAAATTCTTATCAATTCCCATCCCTAGTAAGCTGTTTATGTCATGATCATGACAGTGATGATGAGGATAATGATAGCAAAGAGTTGACAGCCCAACCCACTATCTTCTTTATTGAATGTTTTATTTATTAAAGGTTAGAATAAATGCAACATCCACATATGAAACAATCTACTGTGGCTTGCAAAAGTAGTCCTACTCCTTGGACTTTTTCACATTTTCTCACATTACAACCACACACATAAATGTCTTTTATTGGGATTTTATTTGATAGAACAACACAAAGTGGCACGTGATAGTGAAGTGGAATGAAAATTATTCATGATTTAATTGTTTTTATAAATAAAAAACTGAAAAATGCGGCGTGCGAAGGTATTCAGGTACTGAGTCAGTATTTTGTAGAACCACCTATCGCTGCAATTACAGCTGCAAGTCGTTTGGGGTATGTCTGGAGACTGACATTTTTGCCCATTATTATTTGCAAAATAGTTCAATCTCAGTCGGATTGGATGGCCATCTGAATAGCCATTTTTTAAATCTTTCCAGCTATTCTCAATTGGATTTAGTTCTAGATTTTGACTTTCTAACACATGAAAATGCTTTGATAGAAACCATTCCATTGTAGATCTGGCTGTATGTTTAGGGTTGTTGTCCTGCTGGAAGGTGAACCTCTGCCCCAGTTTCAAGTCTTTTACAGACTCAGGTTTTCTGTCCTGTATTTGGCTCCATCCATCTTCCCATTAACTCTGAACAGCTTCCCTGTCCCTGCTGAAGAGAAGCATCCCCACAGCATGAGGCTGCCACCACCATGTTTCACGGTGGGAATTGTATGTTCAGGGTGATGTGCAGTGTTAGTTTTTTGCCACGCACAGCGTTTCGCACTCAGGCCAATAACAAGTCTGGTCTGATCTGACCGGGGCAACTTCCTCCAACCATGTGGGGGGACAGCAAACATGTGGAGTAAGGTGCTCTAGTGATGGTGACTTTCATTTTGAAGCAGAAAGGGCCAGGAAGGAAACTCTTCACAGCCCTGCAGTGCATTAGTCACTAGTACTTCAGTTTTCACGAGTTCTACAAAAAAAGGACAGAAAGCTTGTAATTTGCAATGCTTGGACTCACACCAAAAGCTTCATGAACGTTGAACTTAATTTTTTATTTTTTATTTTGTTTTGGCATTTTTATGCTTTATTGATAGTGTAGAGACAGAGTTGAAATGGGGCAGAGACGGAAGAGTGACATGCAGAGAACGATCGCGGGCTGGAATCGAACCCGGGTCCGCTGCTGGCCGAGCTAAGGGCGCCCCCTATATTTTCAATGTACACTCGCTACAAAGCAAGGGGTCTGGAGCCTCTGCTGCAGAGAGCAGCAACATGAGACCCATTTAAAGCTTTTGGTGCAAGTCCACAGTAAAAATGTGTTAATTAATTAATTCTGAAATAAGCCAAGGAAAGAAATTCTGATTGACCAAAGTTGCTATTGGCAGGTCAGACTCTTTGTTTAAATTGCAATCAGTGCACCCTTATTCATTTATCTACAAGTATTACTGCACCGTAGGATATAATATTGATTGAGAATCTCACATGAGACCAAGATGGTAGGGAGAGCAAAATGCAATGTAAATTCAATAATGCAAAAGTAATATTTTACGTAGAAAATCTGGCTGACTGGTATATTTTTTCATCTACCAGCCACCCTGGATGGTAAAACCTAAAGGTTGTTATCCCTGGTACCATGTACAGGTGAAACTCATATTATTAGAATATCATGGAAAAGCTATTTTTTTAAATCTAATTTAATTCAAAAAGTGAAAGTTCCATATATTCTAGATATATTAAACACATAGTGATATATTTCAGCCATTTTTTTGTTTAAATGTACAGGTTTCCCGGCTTACCTGTCCTGTGGCATCAGGAAAACCAAACGCAGCTACACCTGAAAAATAAACGGACACTTCAGAGACAGCAGAGACGCACAGAGCCTGTGGGGTGGTAACCAGACCATCACGGACTACAAACCCTCCCCACAGACCTGTGACAGCTAAATGACTCTTTGCCAGGTTTGAAGTACACAACAGCACACTCCCCACAGAAGACCATCCCCCTCCCCACGACTAGGCCCCCCAAGGTTGTGTTTAGCCCCCCTGCTATTCACTCTGCTGACCCACTACTGCACTCCATCGTTCAGCGGCAAGCACATTGTGAAGTTTGCGGTGAACCGTAGTGGGTCTCATCTCCAACAAAGATGAAAGTCATTACAGGAAGGAGATCAGCCAACTGGCCACATGGTGCAGACAGAACAACCTCTTCCTGAACGTCGACAAGACCAAGGAGGTTGTTGTCGACTTCTGGAGTGTCCCCACTCCTAAACCCCCACTGACCATCAACCGTGCTGCTGTGGAGAGAGTGAGCAGCACCAAGTTCCTGGGGGTTCATATCAGTGAGGATCTCTCCTGGACAACCAACACCACATCACTGGCCAAGAAGTACCAGCAGCGCCTCTACTTCCTCCAAAAGCTGAAGAGAGCAAGAGCCCCCCACCCCCCATGATGTGCTCCTTCTACTGAGACACCATCAAGATAATCCTAACCATCTGCATCACTGTGTGTTATGGGAGCTGCACTGCTGCCAACCGCAAGACCCTGCAGCGCACAGTGAAGGCTGCTGGACAGATCATCGGTGACCCACTCCCCTCTCTTCTGGATATCTATGGAACCCCCCTCTCCCACAAAGCAAACCAGCATTGAGGGAGACCCCCACTCAAACAGCCTCTTTAGCCTCCTGCTATCAGGGAAAAGGGACCAGAGCCTCCATGCCAGCTCCACCAGACTGGTGAACAGCTTTATCCACCAGGCTGTCAGGAAGCTCAACTCTCTCCCCTCTGCCCCAGGCCCCCAGGAGCAGTGCCTTCTTCTGTAATCCAGCAGTGCTCAGTGGCCAAGCCTGGTATTGAAATAGTTTTGACTGGCTATGGACGGTTGGTAAATTCCATACGAGCCCAGATATTCCCGTTCACTCCAATAAAAGTGTCAAACAGGAATGTGTCTCCGCAAAAAATGTCTGGATATCAATCAAAGGCTTTATGGCCTACTTATCTTTAGGCCATCTACTAATAAAATGGAAGTTTTCTCTATTCAAAACGCCACCACAAGCATTTAATAGCCATTTTGTTGGGGGGGGGGAAACTTCTAGCTTGCTACAGAACGAGAATACTTCTACATCCGGAACGTCATGCCCTAGGGGCGTGTTAGGCACCCATGATGCGGAAGAAATTCTGATCCTGCATGTTTCTCTGCGCCATTGAGCAGTTTTCATAGGAATTAATGGGTGCTGTGTTTTAATCCGGTCTCCATTTCTTTACATGTACATGCTCTGCCCCCATGAACCCCCTTCCATTTTCCGCCAAGAACTCTGGATGTTGAACATATTTATTGCCTTTATATTGTACACTTTCAATGTCTTCAGTCTACTGCATATTGCACATATTGTAAATAATGTTCCACACATTGAGCATTTCAATTTACTTACTTTACTCTAATTTATTTTAATTTTATATAGTATACCTTTTTGTTTTGCCTTACCTTTTGCACTATTTAGAATGTAATCATTGTAAATATTACTAATCTTATTCTACCTCATTTTATCCTTTTGTTCTTATTGCACCGTGGATCGGAGACTAACATAATTTGATTCCTCTGTAGTGTGTGCCAGCTACAGGGGATCACACTTCTTAGCCTCCCTGGTAAAGTGTACTCCAAAAGGAGGGTTCAGCAGAGCAACGGACCAGCTCTTCACTCTCAGGATCCTCGAGGGGGCCTGGGATTTTGATCATCTGGTCTATATGTGTAATTTAGTGGATCTAAAGAAGGAATGTGACTGGGTTCCCTGGGAGATAATGTGGGAGATACTGTGTGAGTATTTGGTGAGGGGGTCCCTTCTCAGGGCCTTCCTGTAAACTCAAAGCGAGAGCTGTGTCTGGGATCTAGGCAGTATGTTGGACTTTTTCAGAGTGGGGGTTAGTCTCTGCCAATGCTGCGATTTATCACCAATCTTGTTTCTGATATTCATGGAAAGGCTATCGAGGCGTAGTCGTGGTGGGGAGGGGTTGCAGTTTGGTGGGCTGAGGATCTCATCTCTGCTTTTTGAAGATGATGATGTGGTCCTGATGACATCATCGGTTTGTCACTGGATTGGTTCACATCCTCGTCTGAAGCGGCTGGTATGAGGATCAGCACCTCTAAATCTGAGGCCATGGTTCTCTGCAGGAAACCGATTGTCTTCTCCATTTACGGAATGAGTCCTTACCTAAAGTCAAGGAGATGAAGTATTTGAGGGTCTTGTTCCCTACGAGTACCGTTGTGAAGCGAAGAGAGCTGAGCCCTTATTCTGACATGTGTAATATAGGGCTGTCAAACGATTACAGTTAACTACAATCGCTTAAACACATTTCTTGATAGACTACCTCACTTCCTCAAAACCCTAGACACAAATCTCAAAACTCATACACTAAATTCAAAATCCTACACTTCTGTTGCAAAAGCACACTTTGCCCCCAAAACAGTGTTAACTCTTAACTAAATGGTGTTTTCTTTTCAAATGACAAACACATACATCATGAGTAGACATTTCTAAGCACTCATTGAACACTGGTGTGCAGAATGGATAACACTATGGTAAGAATGCAAAACATTATATGAATGCTTTATCAGTAGAATTATGCCTTTGCATGTTCATACACTTTCACCTACAGTAATAACAAATACTTAACAGTTTTTGCCAAATGCTTACACACATGTTGCAGAATAGTTTATTTTGCTATTTCAGATTGTTGCCAAAAAACACAAACAAACACAATGAATAGGTAGGACTGCAGTTCAAGCAATTCAGTGTGTCAGTATAAACTTAGAAAAAATTACAGTAAAATTAGGGAACAATGGTAAAAAAACAGCGTTGTAAGGAATTGGGTGGCTGGATTATGAATCCTTTTATGGATACCGCCTCCTGTTTGCGTCTGGCCACATTGCCTCATCAACATCACACTCAATGTCATCCTTTGAGAAGCAACAGGGAAATGATCACCTGATATCCAGTCTAAATCTCCTAATTGTGGAGCGACTCAGGTTGGGCTGCACTCTCTGTCCAGGCTCCCTCATTGATAGGCCATGATCTATAACATGGTCCACTATAGAGTCCCTGTTGTATGTGTCACCGTCTGTTGCCTTCTTTGTCCTCGTCCTCCTGTCACCCTCTCTCCTCCTCTTCCCCTGACTCTTACTGTCTCGGAAAGGAGCTGAGCTCACCTGGGGTCTATTTGTAGTGCTAAGGTTTAGACTGATTGGTATTCAATTAGTTTAATTTTTTTTCAAGAAGTGTGTTGGAGAATTTCAAACACAGCGCAAAGCATATATCGTGTTTGTAGGGTTGGTGCTTTGGTTTAGGGCATGGTTACAAAAGTTAGAGGTTGCGATGCTGTGGTCATAGCAGTCACTTTTAGTGTTTGCAGTATTGCAACCCAGTCTCACAGTGAAAAGTGAAATAGCTAGGTTGGTCCACAGCGCAAAATGTAGAGGTTTCACAATAAAGGCCTTGCAATTGTGAATTACCTACATTTGTTCCCCCTGTTCATTTCTAATGGACAGCGTAAGTGTCACGTGACTTTCAGGTCAGGTCCTTCCGGCCGAAACTAAACCCAAGCTGTGACCGCCATTGTCCCAGCTTTTATTCTGCAGATTTTTAAGATGTATAAGCTATTAAATGGGTTTTTGATAACATTGTTAGTGAGAAATGTGTGTCTTACTCTCACAATCTTCACTCAGTGAATGTATACGATGTAGTTTGATGGTTATCACGAATATTATTCTGGACATCGCCAAGAAAATGTAGAAATACAACATTTATTTCAGGTTGATATACTGGTTGCTATGCTGTTGCTATGACGCTCGTGGCACTGCCTTAAACCGGAAACAGGAAGTGTTTTGAATACTTATTTATTTGCTGTAAATGCTTAATGTAACTGTTAAATTGTGTTCTCTCATTTAAAAAACACATGTTTATTACAGAGGAGGGATGACGTCTCCAGAGTCGCCTGCTTACAGCTCCCGTGACAGTTATGAACGTTTTATATTTTCTTTGTCACGAGGAAAGCCAATCAGAGAGCAGAGCTCAGTCATCCTCCACGGTCAGGCAGGAAGTGAAGCGATAAATTACAAAGTAAAATTGGTTGGCACTTCCGGTTTCAACATAATGAATTTAGCTTTCTGTATATGTCCATGGTAGCCATTTAGAGCGAGCTGATTACTCAATATTGCTGACTTTACAGTTAAAATAGCAGGAGAGATCACTTTGCTTGCTTTTTAACCTCTGTATAATCTTGTGGATTAAATTGCTTTTTATGTTATTCATTATTTTACATTAAATTACCTTTGAGGAGAGATATCCTTGACACCTTTTCTTTCTCACCTGCACACTTTGTTACCTTTTACGTTATATCTTATTTTCTGTGGCCTATATCTTTTTAGTTTTTTTATTGTGCAAATAAATTAAATCAAATCAAAAGCATTAAACCGGAAACAGGAAGTGTTTTGATGACTTTTGTTTTTATTTTTTTTTTTGCTGTAAATGCTTAATGTAACTGTTAAATTGTGTTCTCTAATTTTTTTTAAATATGTTTATTTTAGAGCAGGGATTACGTCTCCAGAGTTGCCCGCTTACACCTCCTTTTTTATCGCGCAAATAAATTAAATCAAACTTACATTCATCATAAAGAGAGAGAGAGAAGAGAAGAAATATATCATGATTTACTCTCTTCATTGCATTTCCGGACATGCCCTTGATCCGGGAGTGGTGGTGTCTTCTACTTATAGAGCGTTTTAAAATAGAAGGGTATAAAACCTGCAAAATATATGTATATTATTTAAAATAGCAGAAAAGTGCTAAAAAAAACACTTTCCTTGGTTTTTAACCTCTGTATAATTTTAATTTTATTCATTATTTGACATTACCTTTGAGGTGAGATATCCTTCACCACTTTTTTTTCTCACCTGCACAAGTTACCTTTTACCTTTTACTTTATATCTTATTTTTCTGTGGCCTATTTTTTTATTGTGCAAATAAATTAAATCAAATAATAAGCATGATGGTGAATAGAATCTTTACACTGACAACATTGAGACCTTTCCAGCGATGTATTCAGTTTGTGTTCTCATGGCAAGGTTTTGGTCTTCTGATCACTTGTAAGGCCCAATAACGAAAATGAAGCTTTTTGTTTGCTCATTTGTTTTCTTTTGGAAATAATAATCCAAAAGATGACACTTTCAGAGATTATAATGCAGAACGCTATGCATAATCTAAAATACAGATAGGCCTAAATCAAATATACCTGCATACAGGAAATGAACTTTTTTGCCCACCTGCCACAGTGGCGGGTGGATGCCAAATTTTACCAGTCACTTTTATTTTTTACCTGCCACCTTTTTCCAGAAATCAAATTTAAAAAAGAAAATGCTTTTTCATTATTAAAATTGGAGATGGGCAAATGGAAATGTACTATATAAGTAAACGTACCTTGCCTTAATGGTGAACAAAACAGACTGACAGTGCCTCTTGTGTGACCGACTATCTAAAACAAAAGACTGTCTCTAATCAAAATAGAAGTAAACTAGATAAAAGATTTGATCAGACAGTTAAACTTTCTACATGTTTAATGAACAAAAAAAAAAAACAGACCTGCTCAGGAGGCTAGGCTAACTACTGTGACCGGAGCAAGTCCGACTGTTTTATAAAGTATCTGTCATTTCAAAAGCAACAACAAACAGATCGCAGATATCCTTACAACGGAAAGGACCAGAGACATGAATTAATCCATTTATTTTTGGCGTTATGTTGTCACACGGTGTGTGTTTAATTGTGTGTCTATCTTTTTTCCTATCTATAATCTATATCTATAATCGACTTTGATCCGTTGTTATCGTTAGCTTCATGGATGTATTAAGAAGGTTAGCTTCGATGCTCGCGGCAAATGATTTCCCATGATGCTCTGGGAGAGTCTTGGACCAATCAAAGGTTTGGTTGGTTAGGTCATACACCTGTACACTAATGGGCGGCTGCCACGTTTGTGTGACGTAAACTAATGCTCCGAGGCAAAGCCCAAAGCCCGGGAGAGCTTCTATGTTTCTGTACACAGCGCTTGAAACCGTGAACACGTTGTAGTATATTTTGAAAAAAATCCACCCGCCACTGTGGCGGGTAGACATGGCAAAGTCACCCGCCAAATTGAAAAAATACCCGTCATTGGAGGGTGCTAATTTCCCACCCTGCCTGCATAGATGGATGGATGGATAGGGAAATTGTAGCATTAAAGCAGCAGTTATTGTGGATTGTATTGCAGATGGCAGGAATGACTTTCTGTAGTGGTTGAATAGCTGAAGGAGCAGTGCTGTCCATTATCTTCAGCAGTTTGTGAATTATCATTCTCTCCACAACCAACTACAGTATATGGGCCCAAATAGGTAAATAATGATTTGCTCATGAAGTAGAGTCTGCTCTGTCCCTCCATTCACAACTTCCATGTTACATTTGCAGTCTGTTGTTGAAGTAAATGCCCAGGTATCTGTAGCCCTCCACCATCTCAACCTCTTCCCAGGATTTGAGTAGCCAGGCATCATATTGTTTTCGGCCTAGTGCTCCATTTCATCCAAAAATCCACAACCATCTCCCTCATCTTCCTCCCACACCATGCATGGCACAAAACTGTGCATGTAAATTGTCTCCTGTCCTGCTGACCACCCTCCACAACTGCTGAATATTCTGAATATCTCATTTAAATAGGCCTATGAAGAGAGTGCAGGGATTAAATGAGGGGCATGCAATGAAAAATGTCTTAACATAGTCTTTAGTCCATTTGGCCATGCTCTCTCTCTCTCTCTCTCTCTCTCTCTCTCTCTCTCTCTCTCTCTCTCTCTCTCTCTCTCTCACTCACTCACTCACTCACTCACTCACTCACTGTTAACATAGTCTTCAGTCTGATCCATTAGTGGATGATTTGGTTCAATAGGCCTTTTAACTGATATAATATATGTTTTTAATATATTTTATTTCATAATAAATATAATCAGCCACATGCCATTACATTAAAATCAATATCAAGCTATAAAACAAACATAGTGGCCTTTTGATTCAGTTTGGGGCAGACATGAAAATGGAATGCGGCCATTCAGATGACGTCACAAGCTAAAAGAATGCAGCCCATCACCGGCGGACAGCTCGGAACTCTTTATATGTCCATGCCATGAACTCATAGGCATCGCTTCCAACACTGTTGTGGGAGCTGCTCGTGAAAAAAAAAACTCTGGAGACGTAATTCCAGCTCTAAAATAACCCTGTTTTTTTAAAATGAGAGAACACAATTTAACAGTTACATTAAACATTTACAGCAAAAAAAAAAAAAAAAACGAAAGTCATCAAAACACTTCCTGTTTCCGGTTTAATGCTTTTGATTTGATTTAATCTATTTGCACAATAAAAAAACAAAAAAGATATAGGCCACAAAAAATAAGATATAACGTAAAAGGTAACAAAGTGTGCAGGTGAGAAAAAAAAAGGTGTCAAGGATATCTCTCCTCAAAGGTAATTTAATGTAAAATAATGAATAACATAAAAAGTAATTTAATCTACAAGATTATACAGAGGTTAAAAAGCAAGCAAAGTGATTGTCACTACACGATCTGAGGAGCCTGCACGATATGAGGTGCGTGTGCGCAAAATGGCCGCCATCATTGACAGCCCGCTTAGCTTAAAGTGTTTTGGAGAGCCACAGACTGCACTAAAAACAGACTGTAACTCGCTCAATTCTGAACCGATTTTCATGACATTTAGTTTGTTATGAAGATAGAACAGTTAATCATGCTACAGATTACGTGTTGGAATTAAATTCAGTTAAGGGGCCGCTGACCCACGGACTTTGTGTGTGTGTGTTTGTGCTCACGGGGAACTTTAGGAGGGGGCAGGGGTGAGGACGCTGACGTGCGTTGCCTAGGCGACTGCGGGCTTTCCAAGATGGCGGCGGTTCTACGCATGCGGTCCTCATATCGTGCAGGCTCTTCAGATCGTGTAGTGACAGCGATCTCTCCTGCTATTTTAAGTGTAAAGTCAGCAATATTGAATCACACAATTGTCCAATTCTCTACATATCTCTACTATACATTTTAAAAATCTGCAGAATAAAAGCTGGGGCAATGGCGGTCACAGCTTGGGTTTTGTTTTGGTCGGGAGGACTTGAAAGTCACGTGACATGTACGCTGTTCATTAGAAATGAACAGGGGGAACAAATGTAGGTAATTCACAATTTCAAGGCCTTTATTGTGAAACCTCTACATTTTGCGCTGTGGACCAACGTAGCTATTTCACATTTCACTGTGAGACTGGGTTGCGTAGCCTATTCGGTAAAAACTGTATTTGTACCAAAATGTGCAGTCTACTGTAAATCACAGCAAACAGGAGCTCATCTCTGACCCTTCAATAGCTAACTCTCTCATCCTCTTCCCCTGACTCTTACTGTCTCACAAAGAAGCTGAGCTCACCTGAAGTGTATTTGTAATGCTATGGCTCACACTGATTGGTATTCAATTTGCTTTATTTTTAATTTTTCATGTGTGTGAGTCTGTGTGCTTTTCCAATTTTAGTTGTGTTTTGTATTTTAAATAGATGTGTTTGTCCAATGATTGCAGGAGATTTCATTTTTGAACAATGTGTCTTATGTAAAAAAAAGTGTGTAGTGTTTTCCAAGAAGTGTGTTGGAGAATTTCAAACACAGTGCAAAGCACTTATTGTGTTTGTAGGGTTGGTGCTTGTGTTTAGGACATGGTCACAAAAGTTAGAGGTTGTGATGCTTTGGGCATAGCAACCACTTTTAGTGTTTAAGGCAAATACTGTAATCATGATTAATTCTACCATTCAAAATATGCCCGAAAAATTCGAATTTTCTCTGTATATTGTTGTGGGAACGGAAAGATAAATGACTGAAGGTGGATATGTACATTTAAATTAGTTTTCTTTATTCATTGAAAATCCAAATGATGGTGTTAATACTGATTAAAATTATAATCAAACTAAAACATAGGCCTACCACACCATCATTCAATGTGACTGTCTCTTTGCTAGGTATTTGAGCCAATAAAGGCTATATAATGGCATTTATTTGGTAAATCCATAGATTTTGCATTCCTGAACACAACATGATTGCAGTCTGCTGTGTGTGTGTGTGTGTGTGTGTGTGTGTGTGTGTGTGTGTGTGTGTGCACACGCGCCCATGTTTTGGGGGACAGTTACAGTTTTTACCTAATGCGATCGAACACTAAAATCAAAAGTATTACACAATTATCAAAACCTTAAACTCAATAAGCAAACCATTGGCCCATATGTGCACCACTATAAGCACAAAGTCAGCCTCACACTTTTTGCAAAACAATACACACAGTGATTTGCAAAACACTAAACACACTCAAAAACATAAGACACAGAAGTATATCATGATGTCACCTCATTGCAATTCCAAAGCACTGACTGTCAAACTACCAAAAACATGAGCCAGTCAGTAAACACAGCCATTAGGTGCGCAAACACATGACTGCTTTATTCTAGACACTCCAATCAGGTTCAAGCACAATACAAATGCAGCAGGTAAGTTCACCTGCCTTTACAGTAACCAAAATGGAAGGAGTCAGAAGAACAGTGAGAGTGAGGGTGAGAGGTGGAATCCACAGAGGTCCACAGATCCGTCATGCCAATATTAGCCCTTACAACACACCTCACATACTCACATTTTTAGACTGATTGCACAACATAGTCACAGCAGGTAACCAAATGCACCAGATGCAATACATTGTCATTTGGGACAATGTGTCATTCCATCGTGCTGCTCTGGTCCAAAACTGGTTTCAACACCATCCACAGTTCACAGTTCTATACCTTCCACCATTCTCTCACCAGGATGTGGATGAAATTCTCTGAAAAGATCCAGCTAGGTGAAGAGATAATGTCCAGTATTTTCTATACTGTATTTCCTTTATCATATTTTTTAAAATGTATTTACAGTATTATCTGTAATTTGTAACCTGTACTGGATACAGTATTGTATGTGTGTTGTTGTTTCCTGGGATAACAGTGTTATGCAGACTACTGCACATGTTTTGTTGTGATTTTCCATGTTGACTGATTTGGGTGTATGGAGAGAAATAAATGACCTTTTCCTCAGTCTGCAGCATTGGTCTTGTCGAGTGTTTGGTGTACTTTATATACATTACTCAAATCACTGAGAAGTAGAATTACTAAAAGTGTTTAAGGTTAGCAACAGCAGTGTGTAACTGGTTCAGACAGAATTAAGTTAAGGGAAAATTCGCCGATTTTCAACCTTAACTCATCTACCATAATATCCTTTGGGTTGCATTATATCCCCGTGTATTTTTTCAACAAGGTCCGTTTCGCGGGGACCGAGCTTCAAAAATCCATTCACCGGTGACGTTTCTGTAGCGTTTCTGGTTCAAGGAAGAGCTCGTGCAGACTACAGCCTCTCGGAGCCCAGCTCACCAACCCCCTTCCCTGTGAATCCAGGGGGCGGGCTCTAAAAGCACGTGCGAACCAAAACAAACCGTCTGTCCATGCCCATGGTCCGTGTCAGTTTACTTGTATAATTTCCTGCATTGAAAATTGCATCTTTTCACACGAGCACAGACGATATCATGGATGAGGATACCTTAATAAGTGTTTTGGCTGACTGGAATGAGGCCAGAGAAGCCTACACTGCTGAAGAAATTCAGCGAGGAAATACAGTATGCAGAGAGGCCGAGGCTGCAGCTGTTTTAGCCTGGGTTAGGGTTAGCCTTGTAAGACAATACAACTGGACCACCACTAGAAACCGAGAGGCATTTTCAATATCCCAAAAATAATTTGGAAAAGACAACAAATACCAGCAAGACCGGGAGGGCAGGTGATCATTGAGTGAGTAACATTATTTTTTTCTAGCATGTTGTAACGTTATCTTTGTCAAATTGTGTTGTCTGAGTCATTGCACTGATGTTGCACTTAGCATGTCTATAGCACTTTCCAGAAGAACCCTTTACAACAGGTCAAATAAAATGACCAGTCTTTTGTTCTTACATTGGCTGCTATTGTTACATTATAGCTTTGTGGAGAGTAGCCACTTGTTTTGTGTTTTACTTTCTTTAGACATAATCGACTTGTCGCACGTCGGTTCTTTATTGAGTGGGTGCTCCAAAGGGGAGAGACTTGGCAAGGGGGCCACATCGTCTTACCTGATTGTGTCATACAGCGCATCAGAGCCAAATATCCATCTCCAAATGGTCACTACAGAGGACAGGCTGAAGAAGATGCTACGTAGAAGCTACGGATGAGCTATGATCAAATATTTTGACCTGTAAATACTGCTGCTAACTATGGACACTGATTGAGATTTAATCATGTGAAAATGTGTCAATTCTCCTTGACTGTATTTACAAATAAAAATAATTTTGTATAAACATGATTGTTTTAGCATCATGTCATAGCACAGGTAACCATTTTAATACATAGGTTTGACTTATCAACTAAAAGTGAAATAGTTTCAGAGAATCAAACACTTTATAAGGCATAGCTAGAGTCTAATATAACAAGCAAGTACAACTATGTGCATTATTCTACACACAACTGTAAAGTATGTACATATACAAATGTAAAAAAGAAAAATAACATTTTCAAAAGCTTTGAGTTTCCAGTGTGTTGGGAAAAATAATTGGAGCATAATGCTTCCTTCGTCAAGTTACTGTTGAAATATTGAGTGATGTTTAGCAGCAGCTTCTTCTGTAGTTGGTTTTGGACATGTTGTGAGGAGGGCAGGCTGAGGGAGCTGTAGTCATGATGTCAGCACTTTGCAGGCAGCGGTCTCTTCTTTATGTGATGACGAGTTCTACGAGGGATGCTCTGAAGTGGTGCGTGTGGGATGTAAACAGTCTTCACAACCGATTGCGTGGTCCTCGGACAATACACCATCTTCCTTTGGACCTCACCTGAAATGACAAATTATGATTGTATCACAAGGCCAGCAATGAAGAGATGACACAAGAAACATCAATGTGTTATACTGTAAGATAATGTTGCTGTTGCAATAAATATATAAAAAAGACATACCACTATGTAACCATAGATAGGTCAGTGCACTAACACAACAGTAGTCTTTTGTCTAAGAAGACATCATGTTTAAACTAGAAATGCAATTCCTGAAGAAATTGCGGTGTGAATGCTGCGCTGCTGAACTGAAGCTGATGCTGAATAAACTTCACTGCTGAATGTTGATGAAGAACGAAGGATGAATATATCTGAATGAATAGAATGATTGAATAATACAATTTATGAAAAATTAATGAATTATGACCTTGAAACTTGACCTTTGACCTCTAAACTCCTCTGGGGTTATAATTGAGTCATAATAAACATTTGTGCAAAGTTAGAAGAAAATCCGTGTAAGTCTAGATCTTGCGGTAACTGGGACTTGAACCGCCAACTTTAAGCTCAGGGTTAAAAAATAAATAAAAATTACAGATATGCCTAACGCGCCATATGCACATACCACGAGACATGATCACACAAAGATTTGAGGTGAAAATTGCATTCCCACAGCTGGATTTGAACCTGTAACCTTCAGACTACAAGACCTGGGCTTAAACCACTAAGCCACCAAACCTTTTGTAAAGAGCATGGAGCAGGTCATATTTATAAAGAGAACTGTGTATTCCTATGGTGCGGTGGTGACAGCTAATCAGGGCCAATTGGTAACAGCTGTGGTACCTCTCCACCTTTAGAGCTCAGCGAAACGCATCCCTCGAACTTCTGCCTCTCACACGCCTGACAGACAAAATGAAGATACCGTGTGAATCAGAAGATTCCAATTAATATTCAGTGTCAAATGTGTTTCTTTAATGTAAAAACTTTCGAGTTGAGAGCAATTTACGTTTAGATTTTCTGTCGTGGAAAGTAGAATCTCTCCTCCACTCTGCCACACTCTAAATATCACAAAAATTGATATTACATGCGTCAAACATGGCCGAAAAATTTGAAAACTATGCATTTTTTTTAAAAGGTTGAATTTTAACAATGAAAGACGAAAGATAGCTGAACTGTTTGTAGAAGAAATTAACTTTGTAGGATGAATTATCAGTGAGCTTGAAGTATTTGAAATCAGTGCAAAACGCTTTGCGTTTTGCCGATTTCCTAATGCATTCCCAATACGGATTTTGGGTGTAGTAAACCTTTAAATATCTCTGAGGTTATGAATTTTATGAAAAAATAGTGAATTATGGAAATGTGCTCTCGTGCAAGACGAACATGGGACACTTTGAATCGAGTTTCTACGATTAAGTATGAACGAGAAGGAGGAATCATAATTTTGCATGAAATATTAATTTAATAAAAAGTTTATTTTATTTAAAATTATGAATGTTATGAAACATATTTTTTCAGAACATTAATGCCTGAACTATGCTGAACAGTTAGATACTGGTATCAAGTTTGTCGGATGAAATCTCAGGGAGAAGAGATTTTAAACTTTTCATAATTTTGGTTTAATTGCTTATTAATTATGAAGTTATGAATTTTTTTGAAAATTTTGAATGAAAGCAATAATGTGAAAAATGGGCTGAATATGAGGATAGTTGAAGGAAGTTTGTGGAATGAAGCATGTTGAAGATATGGCCGGACCTGAAAAGCGGGCGGAATAATAATAGGGAATAATAAATACGCAGAATATCAATGCTGTGAATGCTGAAAGCATTCACACCAATTAGCAGCCAAGCATACTGTATGCCAGGGTGTGGCTATGCATTTGCATTAGGAAGAGCCAAGACGACACAAGGCTAGGGACATCAGTGCTAATCACCCAGCCATCACCATCAGCATAGCAATTGTTTATGGTTTTGGAAAGCTGATCATTTTAACAACATCGCTAATAACCATGCACATGGAAAACAAACACACAGTCACACACAAACAGTCTTGCAAATTCAACTAAATCTTCCTCAATGTTACACAGAGGGGCCTACTGTCTCCCTCACGAGTTCACTTCTAGCTGTAGCTTAGCGGCTAAGGTAACTTGGCTACAGCTACAACCGGTAGACTAATTCCTCCTTGCCCCATCAATCTACACCGGGACACAATATTCAACAGCGGTGTGGGCAGCACAATATTAATGTAGGGGAAACACTGATACTAACTACAGTAGGCTACTATGCAATTTAGCTCACGTTAGCTTACCTTTATTCGGATTCTTTTTCCCGGGGCTGGGGCTATGCATCATGCCGGTGAATAGGCAACAGGTAGTATCTTCAGCTTACGCTTACTCCTGCTTCTTTTCTGTTTCCTAAAGTTGGCGCATCCAGGCACATTACAGGGCGGCATGTTTTTCTTTGTGGTAGTAGTCCAACAGTGAAATAATACGAAGCGCGCTATTACTGTACAGCTTACACGGGTCGGGTGCGTGCTGTGTCTGTGTGTGTATGTCACCATGGTAACGCGAGCAGGTCGGAATCTGGGCGGGCTGCAGAGCGTAGCCCCCGCGCAATGCATCCTGGGGCCTGTAGGAACTGTAAAAACGGCTACGTCAGCCCCGCGTCATCAGTTTAAATCCAAAATCATTGTGCTCTCTGCCAATTCGTATCAATTTTTGGGGGCTTTTTTCATTAGACTACTAACATACTCGGCCCTGATATACCATTCACATGAAAATGGGCGAATTTTCCCTTTAAGTTATATGAAAAGTGTGTGTTTCATATGGTGACAAAATATAGTTTTTATAAAGTAGTGTATAGTTTTGAAAAGAGTGTTTAATTTTGCAAAGGGCCTGAGGTGTTTTGGTAATTGGGTGTTTGGTGTGCTAATTGTGTGTAGTGTTTTGAAAAATCTGGCCCTGTTTTCAGAATTGTGCTTACAGTTTTTCACAATTGTTTAAACAAATTTTTTGGAACATCAGACACAATGTGCACAATCTGAAACTAATTTACCAACTGCTTAACCAATTCTGCTGAACTCCAAACACATTTCCTGCCTTAGACTCATATTCTCATTCGAAAACACACATTTTTCACAACAGTACACACAATTCTCTATATCTTGCACTCTTCCTGAATTCTCTCTCATGGTATTCACACAGAACACACTGCCAATCACATTTCTAAACTCAAAAGGCCTTTGTGCAGTTAGCTATAGAAGGGTCAGAGATGAGCTCCTGTTTGCTGTAATTGACAGTAGACTGCACATTTTGGTACAAATACAGTTTTTGCCCGAATACTGTAAACACTAAAAGTGACTGCTATGACCACAGCATCACAACCTCTAACTTTTGTAACTATGCTCTAAACCAAAGCACCAACCCTACAAACACGATATATGCTTTGCACTGTGTTTGAAATTCTCCAACACACTTCTTGAAAAAAAATTAAACTAATTGAATACCAATCAGTCTAAACCTTAGCACTACAAATAGACCCCAGGTGAGCTGAGCTCCTTTGTGAGACAGTAAGAGTCAGGGGAAGAGGAGGAGAGAGAGTGACAGGAGTATGAGGACAAATAAGGCAACAGACGGCGACGCATACAACAGGAACACTATAGTGGACCATGTTATAGATCATGGCCTATCAATGAGGGAGCCTGGACAGAGAGTGCAACCCAACCTGAGTCAATCCATAATTAGGAGATTTAGACTGGATATCAGGTGATCATTTCCCTGTTGTTTCTCAAAGGAAGACGTTGAGTGTGATGTTGATGAGGCGATGTGGCCAGATGCAAACAGGAGGCGGTATCCATAAAAGGATTCATAATCCAACCACCCAATTCCAATCCTTACAACACTGTTTTTTTTATTCTACTGTAATTGTTTCTTAGTTTATGATGACACACTGAATTGCTTGAACTGCAGTCCTACCTATTCATTGTGTTTGTTTGAAATGGCAAAATAAACTATTCTGCAACATGTGTGTTAGCATTTGGCAAAAACCGTATAGTATTTGTTGTTACTGTAGGTGAACGTGTATGAACATGCAAAGGCATAATTCTACTGATAAATCATTCATACAGTGTTTTGCATTTATACTATAGTGTTTTCCATTCTGCACACCAGTGTTCAATGAGTGCTAGATATGTCTAGTCATATGATGTGTGTGTTTGTCATTTGAAAAGAAAACACCATTTAGTGAAGAGTTAACATTGTTTTGAGGGTAAAGTGTGCTTTTGCAACAGAAGTGAAGGATTTTGCATTTTGTGTTTGAGTTTTGTGTTTAGGGTTTTGAAAAAGTGAGGTAGTCTATCAGGAAATGTGTTTAAGCAATTGTGAAAAACTGTAAGCAATCGAAAAAAACTGTAATAAATACAATGTGTTTTCCCCTTAAAATGACTAAATACATTTATCCAAAGGTCATGCTTCTGCTATTTTACTCTCCCGCGTGCATGCCGTAGTCACGCATGGATGCATGCAGAGCCGCAGAGCAGCACACACACAGACACACACACCAGCTGATAGAGAAACCCTTTGAGACACATGTGAACATTTATTTACAGCAAATCGCGGCCCTTCGCGAAGTTTTGACCATGGTAAGAGGTGCATTTACCTTTGTCAGATTTTTAACTTAATTTTTTTCTTTTTTTTTACAACACAGTCGGTCAACCTATCAGGCGAGCTACTGAAAACCCGATCGACGTGTTGGAGACCCCTGGTCTAGATGAACTGTAGTGGATCAATCTTTCACAAAAAAAACTCTGTATGAGGGGCACTTTACACGGTGAAAACAAGAAAGTTTTCCCATTTTGGTTTTAAAAAAAAACCCTGTTCAGACACAATTTATCTGACATCTTCACTCGTTCACATTTTCAGAGGAAATGGGACGAAATCGGTAGTAGCAGTGTAGTAGGCGTGCCAAGCCAATAATCAGCGGTGACACTTAGCCTAGTAGATAGTTCTTCCGGTACAATTTGATGCATAAAACCTTACTGTAACCGAAAATTAATGCCATTAACGTCTAAAAGTGGTTGGTGTAAGCTTGGGGTTACAAGTACTGTAAATGACAAGCTTTCTGTCCTCTTATTTCACCGCATTGAACTCATGAAAACAGAAGACATGCTGATAGTGAAGGGGCTTTGTGAGCGGCTACTTTCCTGTTAGGCGTACTTCAAAATAAAAGTCGACTCACTTTGTCCAGTGAAATGCTATTAATGTTTAGCCAGTGAAATGCTTTTACTGTGAAGCCTTAATGCTCCTTTTGTTGAACAGTAACTTAACCGCTGCGCGCTGAACTATGGATAGTGTTTTTTAATGTAGAGAGAGCCGTGTCCCGGGCATATAGAAGCTACACACGTTTATTTTGCTAGAAAAACCGGCAGAACACAAATCTTTCCCCAGACAAAGTGGCGGGTGCATGGTATCAATAACATAGACTAAATTGGCGAGTGTTATATTTGAGTCCTGCACGACACTCTCCGCTGATCACAGTGATGGTGCCGCGGAGACACCGTGCATGTTATGTTGTCTGTTATGATGTTTATAACTCGCGTGTGGGTATTTTGACAGCAAATGTTATAGACTACGCACTACGCATACGTCAGTGCTTCTCAATTATTTTCTGTCATGCCCCCCCTAGGAGACTGAAATTTTTTCGCGACCCCCCTAAATTGAAATACTATTGAGAACCTGCTAATATTTATTTATTTATCTGTATAAGAGTTATATATGAGTTTGAGTTGCTAGCACCAGCATTCTGCATACAATCACCTTATTATTAAAATAGATTAATAAAATTTGCTGACATCTGCAACATCTTAAAACAATTTCCAAGTTTATTAACTCAATTTGTAACATTTAAACAAGACCGTTCAGTCTGTGTGAATCTCAAAACACAGAAACAAGAGCAAATGTTTCACTGGGGTTTTCATTTAATTATAACATTTTTAAACAGTAAACATTGGTCACTTGTCAGTCAGCTTCATCAGCTTATTCCCTTTCAAAAATATATATGACTTAAAAATAAACATTACTCTTTGTGTGCAACATTTGCAACAATATTTAATGTACAATTTGCATACTTTCCCTGAACATAACACAAGACATTAAAAAAGCCTTGAACCCTGGACTATTTGAAACTGGCAGCTACATCAGTTTGAGCTTTTTTAATATAACTAAATTCACCTTCACAATTATTTTGAACTTATTTCCCTATTTGTCTGTTTTATATGAACACATTCTGCTTATAATACACAAAAATACAATTTGCTCTGTATTCTAGTGGCTGCAGTGAGCCCTCTTTGCAGTGCACATCATTCCAAATCTGGGCTTCAAACTTGATACTGCTACTCTTAACTCTTGCTCAATGTTAAGCTGGGACCTGTACTTTGTCTTGAGTGCAGCAACAGTGGAAAAGCCCATCTCACACAGATAGGATGTGGCAAAGGGTAGTAAGATGTTGACAGCCTTCTGTCCAATGAGTGGATACTCCCTTTCTTTGTAAGATCTAAATTCTGTTACACTTCTGACCCTTGGTATAATGTTTATTTAAGAAAAAAAAAAAATATATATATAGGGGAAGGTGGGGTGATTTGTGCATTTTGGAAGTTGCAAAACCCCTTGTTTCTAGAAAACCGTGGAAGAAATTGGAAATGTGACCACATATTTAAGAAGAGCCATCCATTTGACTCATCCTGTAAAGAAGGGAGACACAAGGAATAAGATATAAGCACATTTAAGCTCAAAAAACTGTGTTTTGCCTTTCAAAGTAAAATTTCCATGATCAAGGTTTTTTGATTATTGTGTCTGAACAATTATAGACACGTTTGAAAACATTTGACACATGTTTTAGTGCTTTGGTATGCTACACTTTGAGTCTATATAGTTAGCACAATGTCAACCCTAAATTGCTGCATCATGCCTATTATCCAAAATTCTGGGGATGGGGTGATTTGTGCGCAAGGGCCTGGGTGAGTTATAAGTAAGTAAGTAAGTAAAATGTATTTATAAAAGCACATTTATGACAGTTTGCACTGTCCAAAGTGCTGTACATAGTGCATTCAGTAGGTAAACAATGAAGGTAAAATAACAATAACCAAAATAAAAGACGTAAAGCCCATACATCCACATAAACACAGATAGTAGTGCAGAGGTAAGTAAGTAGTGCAGAGGTTAATGGGGAGGAAACACCAGGGTGTACATATGGGTTTTGAGCCTTGATTTAAAGGCAGAAATGTAGGGGGAATCACATTTGTCAGGTGGCAGTTGGTTCCACAAGCACGGAGCAACTAGTGCAAAGTACATTTCTGAGAGTTGTGCCAGTGGCATGGCTGTATACGCTGGTCACCAAAAGAAAGTGATAGTCTACAGTAGCTCAGGAGAGAGTGACATCTCAATTCCACTTAACGACACCACTGATGAGAGTTCAGATGGCCAGAAAGATGATGATGGTGACTTTGTCATTGTGACACAATGACGCACAAATCACCCACTACGTGGGGTGATTTGTGCGACAAGACAACTTTTTTTCCGAAAGCTATATTTCTTAAACAGTTTATTCCAGATCCAAAGTTTTTATTGCCAGGGATGCACAACATCCTGAAATATATGTACATATTTGAGTTGGAGACATAACTGTCAAGGCCTCACTTTAAAATCACTTTGAGTAAAAAGTTGCACAAATCACCCCACCTTCCCCTATATAAAAAAAAAAAAAAAAAACACTAAGTCCCCCCTGCCGCTCGCGCCCCCCCTGAGACCCCACCGCGACCCCCCAGGGGGTCGCGCCCCACCATTTGAGAAGCACTGGCATACGTGAAGTGGAGCCGTGACGTCAGCGTTACCAGGGGAAATGGTTTCGGTGTTTACAAGAAACCAAAACCGTTGTGTTTTCCAAAAAATCCTCCCTGGGAGTAGATCTTAAAAACTTGCGGTTTCATGCCTGCGTTTGCTTTTTTCATGTAAATGATATAGTGCAACCGCGAAAATATTTTCGCGTATGCACCGTTTCGTGTTGTCGTGTAAAGTGCCCCTGAGACTTTTAAAGTCAAAAACCATCAAAAGTACTGAATACAGATGTGTTTTGCATAAAGCACATCTGTGTGTTGTTGCTGCTAGGAAAGAGTCATTCAAAGGTGCATGTGTGTATTGGTTTGATGCTAAAAACAGTTTTGAAATGGTATTGTTAGGTTTTGTTTCAAGAGTTTCATTTTGCCGTATAAGTTAGAAGTTTAGCTCCATGTGCTTTGTCCTATTCGTCTTGACACAGTGAGCCAAAGTCTGCAACATGTGTGTAAGCATTCGGCAAAAACTGTAATTTGTGCCAGAAGCCAACGTTATGTTGATGTCACTCAATAATCACACACACCTCTGAAAACAGCAGACATTTATGTCCTCCATTGCACTGAACAAAGCAGACAATGTTTCTCCTCCTGTTGCTCCCGACAGCAACTGCTGCCCGCGACACAGACGTGGCCGTTAGCAGTTCAAAATATAGGCTAGCGTGCTGCTATGTTTGGCCGTGCACAGCTACTGATCCTGGGTCATTTTTACAGCCCTAGAGATATATCATACTTTTATAGATATATTCACCTTGAGTGAAGATATCCACTTGGCTCAGGTTTTTATGTCACTTAGATGTCAGGATAAGGATATAAGAATATAATCTTCAGTTATGCACATTAAAAATCCAAGATAGTGACCTATTCACAGTGCACTTATATGAGTGGAAATGTAAAACAATGGTTTGTGCATACATGTATTTGTGTGTTGGCATGCTTACTGTGTCATAGAGGAAGAAAAGGCAGCCGGTCCAGGGGAAGGAGGAAACCTGTGCGGATGTTAGGCCTGTTGCTCACCCATTTCTCTTGCAGCCAGGAACTCATCAGTCTGTCATCAACTCCCTGAGTAGCCATGGACACACACACACACACACACACACACACACACACACACACACACACACACACACACACACACACACACACACACACACACACACACACACACACACAGCTTGAGATGGCTGGGGATGTAACCATTGACTAATAAAGTAACTTAACTCAGGCTGCTGGCAACACAACAGACATTAAAGCTGGGGTGGAGGATTTGGGGAGAAAATAGCAGTTGGGACAGAGATTCGAATCCAAATACCTCAACCGCTCCACTTGTTCTCTTTGGTCCCTCCCCTATGGTCCCTCCCTGACACGCTCTACACAAACAAAGTTGTGCCAAAGTGAATGGACAGTCCCAACAGCCAATAAGAACAGAGAATCGGAGCCTCGCTCTGATTGGTGTCAGCTCATGTTAACTTTGACCAATCAGAAATCACATACCCAAGCTTTAACTATGCTAGCGCTATGTCAAGCTAGCGGGAGCCCACGCTGTTAATTAAATTATACAAACACATGGCACAGGAGTGTTGTGACCATTAGCTGTGACTGGCTATCTTTCTTGCAGCGTACCATATACCTATTATAAAGTAAAGAGCATCTATTATGCCTTTTCATGTTTTCTGATAAATGCTTTCATAATGCTAAACAGTCATGCTAAATGATACCAAAGTGTCAGATAATGACGTACGTGCATTTTAGACAAATTCCCTGCTTACTGTCTGGGGTGGCGGTTGGTGGCTGTGCACAGCCTTAAAGATCTCCTGTTATACTACTTTTCTGGGCTTAATTTCTCATAAATGATTCCTATAGAGCAACCTGACATGAATCACAGCACAAAAAACATAGCATACAGGGGGTAATAACCGGATATGGGGCCAGGCCCGCTTTCACTCTCCCCGTCTGGGCCACTCTACCACCACGCAGAGCCCCCTGCCTTCCACAACAACTTACTTTCTATGTGGGCTCCAGCTAGCTTAACACAGCACTAGCATTAGCCTACTTGAGGCGGATGTGGAAATCTGCCAGTGAATGTGAGAGAGAGTGACAGACAGGCTAGTGAGTGCCCGCTCCCTCAATGTGGGCTTTGCTCTATCTTGGCTGGGTTAAAAGTTTGACCTCGCCCACATTGAGCTCTGTCTGCAGGCTGCAGTCAGGGGCTTCTCATTTAAGGTGATTGTTGACAGTTGGAAAAGTTGAAAAAATTATATTTTTGATCGAACGTAAGACATCATTTTTCAAGATAGTTATTCCTTCAATGTGTCTTTAATTGAAAAGTAAAGAAAAAGACCATTCTTAACAATAAAAACGAATAATAGTACAAAAGAATATTAGCAGGGATGTTTACCATAAAAGCTCCATGAACATCCAGCCACCCCCTCGACCTTGGCTTTACCTCTGCAGTCCCGTGGGCCGAGGGGAAATATCCTTCACTGCTACTGTCCTAACTGAACGATTGAGGAAGGGCTGGCAGAGGGCATGAAGGGGATGAGGTGGTGCTTCACACAGTAGATGTGCTTGTGAGTCATTGGCACGTTTATGGCTTCCGACCGGTAGGGTGAGTTAGAAGGTGGCAGGATGGACACACAGTGAGCTGAAAGATACAGAGCCTGGGGGGACCACTTGTTTTTCCCCAGGCTTCCTCCCCCCACCCCACCCCACCCCACCCCAGGAAGGTAAAAGCAGCTCTTGATGAAAATCACTTCCACGTGGTTAATGGCCTCTTCACTCTACTACAGCAGAGTTACACAGACACAACAGCTGTCACTTCAAGCACTTCCATGTAATAAGCGGTACTTAGAATGACACAGCAACCTGCACCAGCATTACATTGGCAGCCATGGCATTAGATGCTGAGGTCACAACTGTTTCCCAGGGATCAGTGGGGATGGTATTGTCAGTTTTTTCTATTTGGTAGTACATTCAAAATGGTATGGATGTTTTGTCATTGAAAAAATAGTTTCTCAAGATGTTCTTGCTTCTCATTTTAGCTCTACTGTACTCCTGAGCAACAACTTGGTTCAAAATGCATTTTAAAAATGAGACATATTTAGCATTTAAATAACTTGAAATATTATGGTCACAAGAGGAAAAGTCAGACTTTTTGCCGAATGCTTACACACATGTTGTAGACTTTGGCTCACTGTGTCAAAACTTAACACACAGGACGAATAGGACAAAGCACCTGGAGATAAACTTATACGGCAGAAACAAAACCTAACAATCCCATTTCAAAAGTGTTTTTAGCATCAAAACAATACACACATGCACCTTTGAATTACTCTTTCCTAGCAGCAACAACACACAGATGTGCTTAATGCAAAACACAGCTGTATTCAGTACTTTTGATGGTTTTTGACTTTAAAAGTTGCTGTGATTTACAGGAGACAAATACAGTTTTTGCCTAATACTGTTAACGCTAAAAGTGAATGCTATGACGGTGACCACAGCATCACAACCTCTAACTTTTGTAACTATGCCCTAACCAAAGCACCAACCCTACAAACACGATATATGCTTTGCACTGTGTTTGAAATTCTCCAACACACTTCTTGGAAAAAAAAAACTAATTGAATACCAATCAGTCTAAACCTTAGCACTACAAATAGAGCCCAAGTGAGCTGAGCTCCTTTCCGAGACAGTGAGAGTCAGGGGAAGAGGAGGAGAGAGAGTGACAGGAGTATGAGGACAAAGAAGGCAACAGACGGTGACACATACAACAGGGACTCTATAGTGGACCATGTTATAGATCATGGCCTATCAATGAGGGAGCCTGGACAGAGAGTGCAGCCCAACCTGAGTCGCTCCATAATTAGGAGATTTAGTCTGGATATCAGGTGATCATTTCCCTGTTGCTTCTCAAAGGAAGACATTGAGTGTGATGTTGATGAGGCGATGTGGCCAGACGCAAACAGGAGGCGGTATCCATAAAAGGATTCATAATCCAACCACCCAATTCCTTACAACGCTGTTTTTTTTTTACAGTAACTTTGTTCCCTAACTTTACTGTAATTGTTTCTTAGTTTAAGATGACACACTGAATTGCTTGAACTGCAGTCCTACCTATTCATTGTGTTTGTTTGAAATGTCAAAATAAACTATTCTGCAACATGTGTGTTAGCATTTAGCAAAAACCGTAAAGTATTTGCTGTTACTCTTAGGTGAAAGTGTATGAACATGCAAAGGCATAATTCTACTGATAAAGCATTCATATAGTGTTTTGCATTTATACTACAGTGTTTTCCATTCTGCACACCAGTGTTCAATGAGTGATAGAAATGTCTAGTCATATGATGTATGTGTTTGTCATTTGAAAAGAAAACACCATTTAGTGAAGAGTTAACACTGTTTTGAGGGTAAAGTGTGCTTTTGCAAGAGAAGTGAAGGATTTTGTGTTTGAGTTTTGAGATTTGTGTTTAGGGTTTTGAAAAAGTGAGGTTGTCTATCAGGAAATGTGTTTAAGCAATTGTGAAAAACTGTAATAGCTTTAAAATATTAAGGAGCTATTTAGCATTCACCACTTAAGGTAGATTTTGGGATGCAACTGGGAGGTGAAGTGGGAGGACACAGGGCGGAGATCATCCGCGCACAATTTGACACAGGTGGGTATTTATAAAGGGAAGATTGCATGCAACTGTTTTTTTTTGCACAGCACAATTTTGGTTTTGTGCGAACCCAATGTTTTGGGATGGATTCTACGCACCCCTTTATAAATGAGGCCCTTGGAGCCTTCGGGAAAAGTGGACAGCCCAGCTTTCATAATCTTAATTAAGGGGTTGCAGCCATCCAAAAATGTGCCATCAAGAAAAAAAGTACAGACACTGCTAAACAAGAAATTTGAAGAAAATGTATGTGAACTTAAGTCTGAACTCTCTGAGGTCGATGGTGTGTGCACAACAGTAGATTGCTGGTCAGCTGTGAACAAGGCATTTATGGGCATCACAATCCACTGGCTAAACAACACTATGACACTATTCAGTAGTGGCATGCCGGTGGATTAAAGGAGCACATGTATACACATGATGTGTTGGCAAAATTATTGTCAGATGTTAACAAAGAATTCAAAATCCACAACAAGGTTGAGTGTACAGTAACAGACAACGCTGCAAATTTTGTCAAGGCGTTCAAGTGTTTTGGGATGGATATTGCTATTGATACTGAAGAGCCAGAGACAGTGGTCCACTTTGATGAAACTGAAGGTGAAGATGACAATGAACCAGTCAGCCTTTGCTGCCGCCAGTGAGAGTTCAGGTGAAGATGAACAGATGGAGCCTGAGGCCCTGTTTCCACCTGGGATTATGATGTGATTTTGGTAATCCGATCAAAGGTGGCCGGCTCTCAGTCCGTGTGTTCACACTTGTCTTTTTACATGTGACGTCTTTGTCTACGATCGGATTGCATTTACCCGCTCTGTATGTACATCAACACGTACATCATTTCCGTTTGCATTGGTGTTTTTAACCGGTGGGGTTGAAACAAGTAAACATACAGGGCTGTACAGTGCCACAGATTTAATCGCATTTGCTATTAAAATGCATTACGTGCAAAGATAATTACAAGTCTAGGTTGACGAGATAGGCTACTGTCTCATTTAGACAAGGAGGAGTGATGCACAACACTGCTTAGAGGGCTCTACATTAACACTCGCCAAATGCGGGTAAATATCATAGATAGTATATAAAAGTAAAAACTCTTAGGCGAGTAAGTTATTACGCCACTTTGGCTGGTGAAAGAGGTGTACTCGCCGGGCGGCTTTTCTAACATCTCTGCTACACTCTTGCAGAGGTGGAAAGAGTACAACAATATTCTACTCAAGTAGAAGTATGATTACTTGGATGAACTTTTACTTAAGTAAAAGTAAAAGTACTGGTCTAAAAATCTACTGAAGTAAAAGTGAATAAGTAGCTGATTTAAAATGTACTGAAAGTACAAGTTACTAGTTACTTTTTAACAGCGGGAGGGGGCAGGGTTCTCTTCTGTGTAGGGCATTATATACACTCAACAAAAATATAAACGCAACACTTTTGTTTTTGCTCCCATTTTTCATGAGATGGACTTAAAGATCTAAAATTAATTCCAGATACACAATATTACCATTTCTCTCAAACATTGTTCACAAATCTGTCTAAATGTGTGATAGTGAGCACTTCTGCTTTGCTGAGATAATCCATCCCACCTCACAGGTGTGCCACATCAAGATGCTGATCTGACATCATGATTAGTGCACAGGTGTGCCTTAGACTGTCCACAATAAAAGGCCACTGCATTTTTTTGCTTTATTGGGGGTCTGGGGACTCAGAACCAGTCAGTATCTGGTGTGCCCACCATTTGCCTCATGCAGTGCAACACATCTTTACATATAGTTTATCAGATTGTCAATTGTGGCTTGTGGAATATTGGTCCACTCCTCTTCAATGGCTGTGCGAAGTTGCTGGATATTAGTGGGAAGTGGTGCACGCTGTCGTATACGCCGGTCAAGCACATCCCAAACATGCTCAATGGGTGACATGTCCGGTGAGTATGCTGGCCATGCAAGAACTGGGACATTTTCAGCTTCCAAGAATTGTGTACAGATCCTTGCAACATGGGGCCGTGCATTATCTTGCTGAAACGTGAGGTGATGTTCATGGATGTATGGCACAACAATGGGCCTCAGGATCTCATCACGGTATCTCTGTGCATTCAAAATGCCATCAATAAAATGCACCTGTGTTCGTCGTCCATAACAGATGCCTGCCCATACCATAACCCCACCACCACCATGGGCCACTCGATCCACAACATTGACATCAGCAAAGCGCTCCCCCACACAACGCCACACACGCTGTCTGCCATCTGCCCTGAACAATGTAAACCGAGATTCATCCGTGAAGAGAACACCTCTCCAACGTGCCAGACGCCATCGAATGTGAGCATTTGCCCACTCAAGTCTGTTACGGCGACGAGCTGGAGTCAGGTCAAGACCCCGATGAGGACGACGAGCATGCAGTTGAGCTTCCCTGAGACGGTTTCTGACAGTTTATGCAGAAATTGTTTGGTTATGCAAACCAATTGTTTCAGCAGCTGTCTCAGTGGCTGGTCTCAGACGATCTTGGAGGTGAACCTGCTGGATGTGGAGGTCCTGGGCTGGTGTGGTTACACGTGGTCTGCGGTTGTGAGGCCGGTTGGATGTACTGTCATATTCTCTGAAACGCCTTTGGAGACGGCTTATGGTGGAGAAATGAACATTCAATGCACGAGCAACCGATCTGGTTGACATTCCTGCTGTCAGCATGCCAATTGCACGCTCCCTCAATGCTTGTGGCATCTGTGGCATTTTGCTGTGAGACAACACTGCACATTTCAGGGTGGCCTTTTAATTTGGAGACACAGAAATACCAAAAAGCAGAAACAAAAATATTAAGGTTTAAAA
This sequence comes from Hyperoplus lanceolatus, assembly GCA_026929865.2. Taxonomy (NCBI): domain Eukaryota; kingdom Metazoa; phylum Chordata; class Actinopteri; order Uranoscopiformes; family Ammodytidae; genus Hyperoplus; species Hyperoplus lanceolatus. The sequence goes on from CM049408.1 coordinate 1,545,512, forward strand.
AATCCAGTCATTCAGCATTCAAATTTTTTTTTAAATAATCTTTTCCCAAAGCTACTTCTCTCTTTGAATTCTTCGTTTTGCTTTTAATGGCTCAACTCAATATAGGCCCTCGATCTGGGTTGCCCCGAACAATGTTATTTAAACAAAAATAACAAAAATGTACTGGTGAATGATAGGCCCTTTGATCTTCATAGGCCAAAAAATAATGGGATTTTCTTTTCCTTTTTCTTTACTGGTTCATGTACGCCCGCCCCCCTACGAAGATTAGGGGCCTATCATGAGCCAGTCAATAATTTATTGTTTTAAATGACAATATTCGGGGCCTTCTTAGATCAGGGGCCTATATTGAGACAGTAAAAAAAAAAAAAAAAAAAAAGTTTTTTGAGAGGCCCCTAATCTTCGTAGGCCCTGGGGCTTCAGCCCAGGTAAGCCCGTGCATAAAGGCGGCCCTGTATACGTCAGCTAGATGGGCGTATTTCCCTCCCCCTGACGTCACATCAATGCCCTTTTTCGGCAAGAGGAGTGAGGCAGAGTAAAAATCTCTCAAGACGGCATAAGCCAGGAGAATTGAATGCAGTTGGAATAACTGAGGTAAGCCCGGATACTATATCCATTTGATGTACTATCTATGAGACAGACATACGCTACTTGCTTTATAGATACTGTAGATGTCAACTTTGTTGTTAACAGTATTGCAGTTAAGAATGGTCTCCTTGAGGGTTTTACTATTTTAAGTTGTAGTTTGTTTGTAGAACCTGGCTGGTATATTTTTCCAGTATTGCTTTCTTGAGGTTCCTTTTTAGTATGGACTGAAATGGAATTTGATGTGAATTGTTTCCAGGTTTGGAAAATTATAAAGATGGGAAAACATTTGCACCCTAAGGATTAACTGTCCTGTTTCTGTTTGAATAATTCCTCATTAACCCTCTGCACTCCACTCTGCAACATTGTATGGTAGAGTACTGTTAATCTAAACCTGAGGGGCTGTCTTATTTTGTTTATACGTCACTTTCTCTTTTTGTTAATGACTCCACAGCCAATGTCATCAATAAGTTATTCCTTGGTTTTATTTGGAAAAAAAAAACCCCACAAACTTAAAAAAGCACTATTATCTAACAGTAGAGCGGACGGAGGTCTTGAAGATTTAAATTTAATCGATTCTGTTAAAGGTCACATATTAGGCTAAATAAACTTTTTAAATGTGTTCCAACATATCCATGGGTCCACGGTGTGCCTAGAGACTGCCAAAATATAATCCTTTTCTCACTCTCCCCCTTTCTGAAACCCCCACCCCTCCCCCCCAATATACTCCGTTCATAATTCTCGCAGTTTATGACATCATAAACTGCACAGCCACATCCCCATATTTTCTTTATATGTCCATGCTTCCCCCCCACATTAGCAGTAGTCTATGATAACCCCCCCCCCCCCATTTCTTATTGGTCCACGGCCCCAAGATCCTCTAGAAAATTTTCCGAGCGACAGCCATGTTGCTTTCCCCGCTAAGCGACAAGATGCCCATAGTAGCCTACAGCCTGAATGTTACATACACCAACACAGAATGCTTTTGCTCATAGTCCACTAATTTATCTCAACCACAGCAGTCTATGCCTCGTTTTTAATAACACAACGGATAGGAAGCTACTTGTGGGTTTTTTCAAACAGTGAAACTGAAAGAAATGTTTTTATTGGTATTTTTGCCTGACTGGTGTATAGCTATTTAGCTTTGGGACAAGCATTCAGCTTTTGCTCATAAAAACATACACTCAACAAAAATATAAACGCAACACTTTTGTTTTTGCTCCCATTTTTCATGAGATGGACTTAAAGATCTAAAATTCATTCCAGATACACAATTGTACCATTTCTCTCAAACATTGTTCACAAATCTGTCTAAATGTGTGATAGTGAGCACTTCTGCTTTGCTGAGATAATCCATCCCACCTCACAGGTGTGCCAAATCAAGATGCTGATTTGACATCATGATTAGTGCACAGGTGTGCCTTAGACTGTCCACAATAAATGGCCACCCTGAAATGTGCAGTTTTTTCTCACGGCAAAATGCCACAGATGCCACAAACATTGAGGGAGCGTGCAATTGGCATGCTGACAGCAGGAATGTCAACCAGATCTGTTGCTCGTGCATTGAATGTTCATTTCTCCACCATAAGCCGTCTCCAGCAACTTCGCACAGCCATTGAAGAGGAGTGGACCAACATTCCACAGGCCACAATTGACAATCTGATAAACTCTATGCGAAGAAGATGTTTTGCACTGCATGAGGCAAATGGTGGTCACAACAGATACTGACTGGTTCTGAGTCCCCAGTCCCCCAATAAAGCAAAAAAATGCACATTTCAGAGTGGCCTTTTATTGTGGACAGTCTAAGGCACACCTGTGCACTAATCATGATGTCAGATCAGCATCTTGATGTGGCACACCTGTGAGGTGGGATTGATTATCTTAGCAAAGCAGAAGTGCTCACTATCACACATTTAGACAGATTTGTGAACAATGTTTGAGAGAAATGGTACAATTGTGTATCTGGAATGAATTTTAGATCTTTAAGTCCATTGCATGAAAAATGGGAGCAAAAACAAAAGTTTTGCGTTTATATTTTTGTTGAGTGTAGTTTAAGGAATAGTCAGTGTCCACCAATCAGGGACAACAAGGGGGCAGATCCTAATGACCAAGGGGACACTCATCTTACTTAGAGTCTGAGGATAAAAAGGCCTTAGAATCAGAAGAATAGCAGGTTTTGCTAGGAGCTTTTCATGATGCATCTACCTCACTTTAAATTTGACTCCAATACTTCCTATATTTTGATTGGCTTCGTTCTTTTGATTGCAGTCTGAGTTTTTGTTTATAATAAAGAATTGTTCCGGAAAACCTCCTCAACTGCATCAAGCTGTCTCTTTTTTCATCATCCTGGTACCACCACAGTTTTTGAAAGTCTGTCCAGAAACGACACAGATTAATCGCACTTCTATATTGCCCTTTGACCCGGTGCAAAAGAGGTGAGGCGATAGCAGAGCTGCACCTGTAGCTTGCTGACACGGCCCACACAGGATTAAAGAGTAAAGAAAGAAGCATAGAGAGGGACGTTTTATGGGAAGCTCCAGGCAAATAAGCATGAAGGTAGGAATACGTCTTGTGTTATTCTCCGCATCCGTGTCTGTGCACTATTGATTTAATGGGTGCCTAATTAACAATAGGTTCAAAACAGTATCTCTCAATCTTCCTCTGTGTCTCACTTTTGTTTGCTAGCTGCGATCGTCTCCTTCAAACGGACACCCGCCCCCTCTCACTCTTCCAAGCATATGCCTGTCTTTTTTCCTCCTTTTGTGTGTGTGTGTGTGTGTGTGTCAATATTTTAGGCTATGAGAAGGACGGTGAATGAGTCGGCATAGGCTATGTGCACCGCACCTGTGGCAGTGCAGCGATGTCTGTTGTGGGAGATAGACAGTCATTTAGCCTGCTTGTTTTTTTGTGGCGTTAGTAGTTCCTAAATTTATTTAATGTAGTAACCTGGCTGAGAGAGAGAGTGAGACGAACGGTAGCCTATACAGTTGTTTATAAACAGGCATAAAAGTGTCATAAAAGTATGTGATTAATTTAGATTAATTAATCACAGAGCCTGTAATTAATTTGATTAATTTTTTTAATCGCTTGACAGCCCTATTGGGAAGTGAAAAAAGCTATTTCAATTTGTGTGATCAGTCAGCAGGAAATGTAAACCTGAGTGAGGCCACAGAACCCACGTTATATTTATCAAACTGTTGTTACAGGCGAACCCGGATTATCCATATCTAGGATCGGGCGAGTGCCCTGGGGCACCAGCCTACTATATAGGGGGGCACCAAATGATCAGGACAATGATTAGACCCTTAAATCTTTTTTTCATATTTTATATATACTGCAAGAGACACAAACATGTACCATATTAACCATTGTTAAGATTATTAATGAAAAATAAATTGTTTTGACTTGGGTGTTCGCAAAGTGCCCCCCTCCCCCATCATGGACCAGTCCACAATGACACGGCGGCAGCGGCGCCAAATTTATGTAAACAAAAGGCAAGGCAAGGCAAGGCAAGTTTATTTATATAGCACAATTCAGACACAAGGCCACTCAAAGTGCTTTACAGGGGCAAGATTAGAATACATAAAACACATTATAAAACATTTAAAAGCGAATAAAAGAAGCAAATAAAAATAAAATTAAAATTAAAACTCAATTTAATAAAAGAAGCAAATAAAATGAAAATTGCAAGTTAAAAAGGAAACAAAAAAGTCTTCAGACTCGATTTAAAAGAACTGAGAGTTGCAGCAGACCTCAAGTTCTCTGGGAGTTTGTTCCAGATTGTTGGTGCATAAAAACTAAAAGCTGCTTCTCCTCGTTTAGTCCTAACTCTAGGGACTGTAAGTAGACCTGTCCCAGACGACCTAAGGGCTCTGGACGGTTCATAACTTATCAGCATATCAGTAATGTATTTTGGCCCTAAACCATTTAGTGCTTTATAAACCAACATCAGAATTTTGAAATCAATTCTTTGAGTGACTGGAAGCCAATGTAAAGACCTCAGAACTGGGGTAATGTGATCCACCTTTTTGGTCCTAGTGAGGACTCGAGCAGCAGCGTTCTGAATTAGCTGAAGCTGTCTGATTGATTTTTTGGAAGGCCAGCAAGGACACTGTTTCAGTAGTCAAGTCTACTAAAGATAAATGCATGGACAAGTTTTTCTAAATCTTGCTGAGACATAAGCCCTTTAATTCTTGATATGTTTTTTAGGTGGTAGTAGGCTGATTTATTGATTGATTTTATGTGTTTCTTGAAATTCAAGTCAGAGTCTACAACAACACCAAGATTTCTGGCTTGGGGTGTAGTTTCTAACATAATGGATGTAAGCTGTGCGCTGACTTTTAATTGTTCATCTTTGGCACCAAAGACAATTACTTCAGTTTTATCGTTGTTTAATTGAAGGAAATTTTGGCACATCCAATCATTGATTTGTTCAATGCACTTACTCAGTGCTTGTATTGGACTGTAGTCTCCTGGTGATATGGTTATGTAAATTTGTGTGTCGTCTGCATAATTATGGTAGCATAATTTGTTCTTATTCATAATCTGAGCTAGTGGGAGCATGTAGATGTTAAATAGAAGAGGGCCAAGAATGGAACCTTGGGGGACCCCGCATGTAATATTTGTCCGCTCAGATGTGAAATTGCCTATTGACACATAGTAGTCTCTATCCTTTAAGTAGGATTCAAACCAGCTTAGTACAGTTCCCGAAAGTCCAACCCAGTTTGCTAGTCGATCTAGTAATATGCTGTGGTCAACTGTGTCAAAGCGGCACTGAGATCCAGTAAAACTAAGACAGAACTTTTGCCACTGTCTGTGTTTAAATGGATGTCATTGAGGACCTTAACCAGAGCAGTCTCAGTACTGTGGTGTTGTCGAAATCCTGACTGGAAGACATCAAAGCAGTTATTCATTGCTAAGTAGTTATTTAGCTGTTGATAAACAGCTTTTTCAATGATTTTACTTAAAAATGGTAGGTTAGATATGGGCCTATAATTTTTCATGAGTGATGTATCTAGATTGTTCTTTTTTAAGAGTGGCTTGATGACTGCTGTTTTCAGGGCCTGTGGGAATACACCTGTCTGAAGGGACATATTGACAATTTGTAGAACATCTGAGGCCATACAGCTAAAAACAGTTTTAAAGAAGCCTGTGGGCAGAATGTCAAGGCAACAGGATGAGGAGTTAAGGTGTTGTATAATGTCCTCCAGGTTTTTGTGGTTTATAAGATAAAATTCTGTCATTGCATTTGAATTGATTTTAAGAGGGAACACATATGTTGAACTTGGTATTGATGCAGTGACAGCTTGTCTAATTTTGTGAATTTTCTCAGTAAAGAAGGAGGCAAATTCATTGCAGGCCCTCGTGGAAAGATGCTCAGACGCTACTGGCACAGGAGGGTCTGTTAATCTGTCGACAGTAGCAAACAGGGCACGTGCATTGTTGTTGTTTTTGGTGATGATGTCAGAAAAGAAAGAATGCCTTGCATTTCTCAGTTCTGAGTTAAACGTGCACAGTTTCTCTTTGAAGATGTCATAATGAACCTGGAGATTTGTTTTTCGCCACCTGCGTTCTGCTCTACGGCACTCTCTTCTTTCTATTCTGACCTGCGGGGCATTTCTCCAAGGAGATCTTTTCTTACCAGAGACAACCTTCATCTTAGTGGGCGCAATAGCATCTATAACACTTGTAAGTTTGCCGTTAAAGTTGTCTAAGAGCTCCTTAACTGAGTTACAGGGGAGGGGTGGTATCGAAGAAAATGCTTGAATGAATGTTTCACTGGTATTTTCTGTAATATACCGCATTTTGATTACTTTTGACTGATCAATTGTGTGAACAGACATTGTACTCTCAAAAAATAAACAGGAATGGTCTGAGAGGGGACCCATATCTGCCACTGTTATGTCTGAAATGTTCATTCCTCTGGAAATGATAAGGTCCAGCGTGTGCCCTTTGTTATGAGTTGGTTTGTCAACATGCTGATTTAGTCCAAAGTTGTCAAGGACACAGCACAGTTCTTTCGCACATCTGTCCTCTGGTTTGTCAGTATGAATATTGAAATCTCCGACGATTAATACACAGTCAAACTCAGTACAGATTACAGACAGCAGTTCAGTAAGTTCATCAAAAAAGCTTGCATTGTATTGTGGTGGCCGGTAGATATTGATGAAAATAGCTCTAGAGGCTGAATTTAACTGTAGAGCCACATACTCAAATGAATCAAAATTTCCATAAGACATCTTTTTGCATTGTAGAGATTCTTTAAACAGAATAGCAACCCCCCTCCTTTTTTATGCACTCTGGATTCACTCACAAAATTGTAATTTGCGGGGGCGGACTCTATAAGAACAGCTGAGCTGTTATCTTGGTCTAACCAAGTTTCAGTTAAAAACATAAAATTAAGATTGTGCCTAGTAATAAGATCATTAATTAAAAATGTTTTACCTGCCAAGGATCTGATGTTTAATAAAGCTAAATTTAGTGTGTTCGAAGCATTGTCAGCCCGATTTATTTCAGCACACTGTGGCTGAAGAGGAATGCTTATCAGATTTGATACATTTACAGGATTTAAGAGTTTCCTGTTACTTGAGATACACTTTGAGAAACAGGGCCCCAGCTTATCCTGTGAGTCGTAGGCGTTAACTAAGTAGCTGCGGCCCGGCACATATCAACAAGTGCTGACATCATCAGTCTCCCTAGCCTGATGATGATGACGTCGCGGTGGGATCAGAGGGGGTTTGCGTGGCGGGGTGAAGAGCCGGGCGCTGTGGCTTAGATTGGCGAGTTGAGGGGGACGTTGACTGCTGGGGGTACATATGATTTCCTTAAATCCCAGATCAGGAGAGGATGGAGAAAGGGTGGTTGTAGGAGAGAAACGAGGAGAGAGAGGTCGGCTTGGTGTTGACCTGCGTGGTCCAGGGGAGACGGGGATGGGTGGAGCCCCCTCCTCTCTGCCCTGATATCTCTCCTGGTCTGAGCTGTCATCTGGGGCCGGCAGTTGTCCTTCGGCGCTGCTGCTACGCTGTGTTATCTTCTTCTCCTGGGCCTTGTCCTTGGCACGAACAGATTGGTGACGTAGGACGTACATCACGTTGGATGTGAATAGTTTGACTCCAGCCTTATTTAGACAAAGTCCATCTGTCTTAAAAAGCTGCTTGCGGTTCCAAAAATGTTAAAATTGTCAATAAAATGCACTGAGTGGTCAGGGCACACAGTTGAAAGCCATGTGTTCAGTGCTAACAGTCTAGTGAATCGCTCAGGTCCTCTTCTGATTGGTGGCAGAGGACCACTGATAAACACCTCAGCATTCAGTGAGCTGACCGTGTTCAGGAGATTCATAAAGTCCTGTTTCAACATTTCAGACTCTTGTTTTACAACATCATTTGATCCGATGTGCAGAATGATGTTCTTTACAGTTGTGTGTGCAGCTGCAATTTCCAGGATTCTCTCTTCTAGGTCCGACACCATATCATTTGGAAAGCAGAGTACTTTGGTATCAACACTAAACATGCTTTTCATATCTCTAACAGAAAAGTCTCCAACTATCAGGGTTTCAGGCCTGGTCGTTAGCTTGGTTAGCCCGGTTGTTAGCTCTCTCTGTGGCTCTTGGCTTTCGGGCCTTACCTTGTTGTGTGAAGGCGCTATGCTATCTTGGTCATCAGAGGGAAATCCAGGGACTTGCATCAGTGGAGTAAACCGGTTCGACACTTGCACACTTGTTTGCTGTGGAAGTTTGTTGTTGTTACCTCTCTCCCTTGCAGTAATCCATTGCTGCGGCCTCCGAGGCGGGGGTTGAGGAGGCACCGTGCCTGAGTGATAACGCAGGCCAGCCATCCAGATCAGTCATCTCATGGTGCTCGGCCCTGCCGGTTATCCGTCCTCCCTTTTCCAATCTCTTTGGCCTTCCACCAAGACGATTCCAGGGAGGGTTATCACTAACCTGGACACGGCCCTTTGGTTTCTTCATAGCCTTGTCGGTGCTAGTTAGCTGTGCGTTAGCTCGATCTTGTCCACTGTTTAAAGTCACTGATAGAGTGGTGTCGTTCCCACATAGTCCATTCACATCAATGTTCATTTCTATTCGATTCATTTTTGTTTCCAGTGCTGTAATCCTCTGTAGGAGTGTTTGATAGTCCTCGTTAGATAAGGGAGGCATCTTGCTGCTAATTAGCTTTAGCTGAGCGCCTCGCTTCCAGTCACCACAGGCTTGTCCTGTTGTTAGGCCCCCCCTCACGTTCTATTGAGAAGGTCGTAAAAGTGTCCAAAAATGCCTGTAGTATCTATAAAAGTAAAAATAAATTACAGTCCCTTTGATTTGTATGTATCCAGGACCTGCTGCTAAATTTATTATCGAGGAAAAATAAGAATGTAAGCAAAAAGTGCAAGAGGAGGAGAGAGCAAGCAGAAAAGCGTCTGCACAGTAGGAAAGCAGGAAGGGGTTCCGCGATTCAAAATGTTCCTTCAGTCTGAAGTTTTTTTTGCCAGCAAGAAATAGAGGAATAAGTTATAAAGGTAACTTTTATTGACCATTATTTTTATCTGCTAATGTGTAGCTATGGTGATTTTATAAGCCGATGTGATGCCACGAAGGTGTGGAGAGGTGCAAAGAGAGAGACACTAGGCTCATTAGAGGCCAGTTGAAGCTCATCTGGAAAGTAAACGAGAGTAGCCGAGTGCAGACGGGGGAGTGAGCAAAGTGCCTGACTGAAGCCCGACAGCTCTGAGTCGGCTCGACTTGCATGTGCCGTCGGAAGTAGCATCTTTGTTGCGGATCATGTTCGTTTTCTAGTTTTATTTTGGAAGGCCTACTAGAAACATATTCGTAGAGAGGCTACACATACTACAACCGATTAGAAGCAGATTATAAAACCAAGAAGAGTAAACAACAAGATATATCCCTATTCCCCACACATCTTTATCTTTCTTGTTATTTTACGAGATAAGTCTACTTTTTCAATCCAAATAAAGGAGGTTTAGTATTTCTCCCTTTGCATAACAAATATTATAGGCCTAAAGAAAGTTAAAGTAGGTTAAATATCAAAAGAGAGTAATTTCAGTAGTAAAATTGTAATGTTGATACAGTGGATGTAGGCCTAATAAAAGATCCCTTATTGTAGAGATGGACATGATGAACTTTATTATGATGATGTCTAACATTTAACAAGCCTACAATTCCCAGAGACCATTTACATCAATGTCAATTAGGCTATGATTTAATCTTAATGGTATAAAGATATAACTTCACTATAAAGTAATGTGACTCTAGGAAGTCTTCACTTTTAAATAAATCTATAAAGGAGAGTTAGGGGGCGCCCTTAGCTCAGTTGGTAGGGTGTCCCCCCCATGGGCCTCGGCCAGCAGCGGACCCGGGTTCGATTCCAGTCCGCGGTCGTTTTCTGCATGTCACTCCCCTCTCTGCCCCATTTCAACTCTGTCTCTACACTATCAATAAAGCATAAAAATGCAAAAAAAAAAAAAAAGGAGAGTTAAACCTGCATGCATGGGGTCACAAAATTAAAATCTGAACCCGAAAAATAGCACAATATAGGATCTTTAAAAATAAATATGACCAACCTCAAACAAGAGACATCTCTAAATAGACGGCAACTATACAACTGGATTATCTTGGTAACAGTGGTATTGTGTAAGCACATGTACACGTGAAAAGAGAACTTAATAACAAGCAGTATATGTGGATTATTTGCTCTACCACTTGTTTGCTGACTCTGCCTTTCCTCCTGTGCGGCCCTGGGCTCACGTTCCCATAACTGGGAATCATCCTGATGCTGTGAAAATACTGGTTCCCTCCACAGTAGTGTGAATATGAATTGAACCTTGGGCATGAGAGAGAGATGGAAGGGTGAGAGGTTCATGTGAGAGGATACATTCTGGAGGTGGCTGAAGGCTTCCTAGATACAGTGCTGTAAGCAAGGTATGCAAAAGGATGAAGCAAAGTTCAACAAAAGGAGACAGGCCTTCCACAAAAAACTCCCACATTGGAGTGTTTTCTCTATAAACCTCTGAGACATTTGAGATAGGTTTTTTACCATGAGCTGCATCACAATGTCTTCCCTGTGCTTCCCCCTCCTCGGCTCAGCAAGCAGTGGCTGCAGGGAACTCCGCGACCTGGGGAAATGGTGGGTGGTGGACAGTGGAGGCGCAGTAATGTGCAGGAAAAGCATCCCCAGAATCCTTTGGCTCCTGCCAAAGTTAACATACACCAGGGGATTCTGTATCAAAGTTTCCAATATTTGGCTCCACAAACAGAATAGCCACTACAAAAACACAGTCCGAGGGGTTCCCTGCTGGTTATTCAAATAAAAAACGTTTAATTATGAACATTTGGGAAATCAAACTGCAATGTCTGAGCACTTTGCACCAGGCCCCCTTCCATGCTTGAAAGCATAGCTCACAGTCTTTCACCAACATCCAAACTTCACGCAGCTCAATAGGGCAGTTGAGTTTCCTCATTTCAACTTAATGTATGTGTTTAAGATAAAGGAGAGCGTTTTAGAAGAGCCACAGTCTACACATTTAGGATTTACAAACATAAAAGGCTGGTATATTGTTATTTGTCCACATAGGGATTTATGACATATCATCCTTTATATTAAAGATCTCCTATTATACTACTTTTCTGGTCTTAATTTCATGTTAAACTGACCAACCTGACACGAATCACATCACAAAAAACCATGTAGATTTTCGGGAATCTCTTCCTCTCATCTGAGCGCGCACAGCAGTCTCTCTCCACACTCGGCTTTGTGCTTCTCCGCCCCCTCCCCCCTCCTGCAAACCCCACTCCGTTGTGATTGGTTACCTTCCTTCCGGAACATTTTCAGCAGGTTTGAGAGCAGGAAGGTGGGGGCATGGCCGGAGCTTGCCTGAGCAGCACGTTGCAGCATTACCATACATGGAAACATCCGCTTTTCGTGAAATTCTAAACCGATTTGAACACGTGATTTCTCGACCGGCTGCGCTAGTGTTTAGTGCTCTGCACATCCACCCCAGACGGTCAGCAGGGAATACGTCTAAATGCATGTACGTCGTTATTTGATACGCTAGTATGGTTAAACATGACTATAAATCATTATAACAACGTTTATAGGTCATAAAAGTCAAAAAGTATAATAGGTCCTCTTTAAGTGAATGGGGGCCTCCAGCTCGTGAATATTTTATCTTCCTCAGCATGTAAAGGCTTTGAATTGCCATTGCCTGAAGCCGGATAGGCTAGTCAGGAAAGGCTGACTGAACATGGAATGTTATAGGGGACATATTATGGTAATCTCGGTTTTAAATGTGTATTTCCAAGGTCTACTAGAAAAGGTTTTCATAGTTTATTGTTAAAAAAAACATTAGTTTTCTACCATTGCCCATTTGTTCATCGCCCTTTCCAGCCTTTTATGCCCTTTATCTCAAAGGGTTGGTTTTGACATTTGCCCCCTGCTCTGACTGGTCAGATCTGGGCGTGCATGCACCGCCCTGCTCATTTACTCTATACCTGAATACGTGGGCATGGCACCGCCTAGCTGACAGTTTTGTTTACTTTTGGCCAATGCAGCATGGAGACCAATGTAAACATGTTTAGCTTCATTTTTACCGCAAATATCAGCACACTTCTAAACCAAAAGCTGTACAACTGAACCTGGTCAGGCAGGAGTCTGAGCTGAAAACTGTGAAAATGGCATCAAGATTACTGGTTTCCCTGACATTATCCTCAGGTAAATACAGTTTAAATGTATAAAAAATATATATTATAATATATATATATATCACTGTCAATAACAGAATATGAGCTAAGTATTTATCCATCAACTCTTTAAACTGGTAACATAGGGAGTTATATAGGAGTCATAGTTTTACATTTGTCTTTGCAGTTTAAACTGAGGAATGATCTACAGCCCAGTGGAGTGAAAAAGCTTTGGTTGTGAAGCCATGCTGAGGTAGCATGTAAACATGTACAGTAACGAGGCAGGAAAGGAATGTATCATGTGAAGATTCACTGGAAAGGCATTATCTTTTGTGAAATGTATTGTTGAAATAATTATGCTTACGGTTTGTCAGAGCTGCAAATAATCTGACACCCCTTTATCTATCTGAAGATTTTCTCTGATAAAACAATATCATTACATTTTAAAAAGACCAAAACCATCTTTAAAAATAAAGCAGTTTATTCATAGCCAGTGAAATGGAAATATAAAGTTTACATAATTCAAACAGAAGCAAAGCCATTCGTTGCTACTCTCGTTGTTGCTAGTGATCACTGAAGAACACCACCTGTACCACCCAGTGAAAAAGTCCTCCTTTCCTCTGATGGAACAGTTAGCTGGGTGAAGGTCATGGTGGGTCCACGGACACCTCATCAAACACAGGCTCCCTCAGGTCTGTAAAACATGGGACATTCAATGTTACATTGTGTAGCTGATATGTATACATCACACATCTTTCATTATGGCAAAGCTACAAACTAATATGCTACTCATAAATTCAATATAGCCAAGGCCCAAGAAGCAACAAGTTCTATCTCAAGTGATACTGTGTGCTGTTTAACCTTCTATCACACCTGCACACATTTATGTGTTTAGGGATTATAATTTCTAGCATAACTTTTTAATTTGTTGCTTATATTATTAATGATTTGATGTTCTGCCTTTTTTAAACACCCCTACTGCATTTAATCACACCTTCACACCTTCACACAAAAGTGTGTCCCATTGAAACCCATTCAAATCCTTTGAAATTAAAATTTTTGATCCTGCTTGAATAACAAGTATAAAACATGCAATGTCTCATTTCTCCATTTCATTCGAGGCCTGGGGCTTTAGTAGCCTGGCTCCGCCCGCCCGCCTACTTCCGGCCAAATTTAATTTTCCCTTCAGTAGTCAGTCTGGGTGTACAGCGCATTTCCCAGATTCTCCGGAGAATCTACGATCGTCCAATCAGCGAACAGAGCGAGTGGCTGAGAACGCTCCAGTTTCAGTTGAATGCTGCGTTCCTTTATACTCGGAAGAAGGAGATTTCCGACTTGGTAGTTCCGAGTTCCGACCTGTCTGTGTTCCAGTGCATCTGCTCGCGAAAGTATGGACGCCTAAAACCTTTCTCGTCCAAATAACTAAATGTTAGGCTCTAACAAGTTACTGTTGCCAGGTACCGGTAGATTCATAGACTACAATATGTAGTGAAGTCGGAAATTTCCGAGTTCCCTGTCCAACTGGAAGGCACCATCAAAAGCCGGCTCATGACACACGTGATGACCAAACGTGATGCGTTTGGTTGGCTAATCCAGAGTGGCACTGGGCAGATCCAATAGTTTTAAACTTCGACAGACACCCGCCTCCAAGTGAGTTAACGTTTGCCAATTACAGCACTTCAAGACCTTCTGTACAAATGAAATGAAGTACGATGGTCTGGTTGGACCAGGCTAGGGCTTTAGGTGTGTGCTCTGAGGGATTTCCTTTGAGATTTCGTTATTTTTACTATAGGCCTATGTGGCAAATGGAGATTTTTTTTTTGAGAAATAGAGAGCCTGCACTCTATCCTTCTCCTACTCTCGTTACACACGTTTTAAGGCATTATTCTTGTTTGAGTGTGCGAGTAGGTATGTGTGGGAATGAAGGCACATCAGAGTTTGTGCATGTGCATGCGCGCGTCTTCAGCGTACACACTTTATTACTGTATGAGCGAATGCGTTGAAGCGCAGATGGCTTTCAAATGGCCTTTATCTATACCCTTAATTTCATGTGCATTTTTCATGCAAAAGTTCAAAGCACCACATTTCTTTTGTTATAAAACACTTAAAACAGACATCTACCCCTGGCCCTTGCACAACTTTGAAATAAATGAAACTCAGGTCCTTTCCCAGAACATGAAAGTTACTGCCGCCGTGAGAATCAAAATATACGCATACTTTGTTTAGACAGGTGCACAATGCTCCTCTCTATATTGGTAGAGAGGAGAAAAGCTTCTAATTTCTTACCTGGCATCATGGCGAGACGATATTGTACCGAGGAAGCGCGGGATTTAATAATGGACACGGACCATGAGCCCGATTTCACATCGGACTCCGATTCGGAGACGGGGGATGAGGATGCAGACGTGGAGTACCATTCGGACGCTGACACATCCTCCACCAGCTCCAGTGAACCATCCGACTCAGGGGAAGAGGAGGCTCATCCAGACCTGCTATGGGGTCCAAAAACGGCCTTATCCACTGGGCACTGTCAAACGCCCAAACGATCCGGTACTTCCCTGCCGAGACCGGACTCACCCCAGGCCCAACCCGCTATGCTGTGGCCCGCCTCAATGAGCTGGTCGACACCTTTAATTTGGTTTTTACACCTGAGATGACAGCGCTGATCTCTACATATACAAACCTGTACGGCAGGGCTATTCAATTAGTTTTGAAGGGGGCCGGTTGGTGGAAATGATCCAAAATGAGGGGCCAGAAAAAAATGCCTAAAATTGATGAGCATCACATCAATAGCTACATATACTGTAAAACACTACTACTACTACTACTACTACTACTACTAACAACATAGAAGTGCGTATATTGTCTTTATTTTATCAAATCGAGTTCACCAGCTTATCAAAAAAAAATCCTATTTGATTAGCATAGGCTGCCTGTTGTTTAAGTGTTTAACAATCTTATCAGTTCAGGAAAACACAATAGGTTAACTCTTCAACATCATCATCATCATCAACCTTTATTTAAACAGGCAAAAATTGCTAAGAAACAATGTCTTATTTAAGCAATGGCCTGGTAGGAGGTGAATGACCTCCTGGGGGGAAAGGGGAGAGGGAGAGAACAAGACAACACTGTACTATAGCCAGTAAAATCACACATAGACAACAATAACATATTCAACATAGCAACAGAAGTTAGACAAACAGCAGTAACATACAGCATAGCAATAGATAAATGTACTAGATCACGGTGAGCTTAGACTGAAGCAGCTACAGGTGTGCTTTATGCATTGTGTTAGGGCCTGTTTGAAGAGTCTAACAGAGGTAAAGGATTGTAACTGTAGGGATTTTTGAAGTTGGTTCCAGCTGTCAGCGGCCGCAAACTGGAAGGAGGAACGGCCCAGGGAGGAGTATGCCCTAGGAGCATTTAACAGAATGAGGGGGGCAGAACGGGTGTTGTGTGTAGGGTGGGGGCGCAGGTGAAGAAGCTGAGTTAGATAGGGAGGAGTGAGACCTAGAAGAGTTTTAAAAACCAGCATCAGCCAGTGGATGTTGCGCCTGATGTCCAGGGGTGGCCAGTTTACCAAGGTGTAGAGGTCACAGTGATGGGTCCTGTACGGAGCGTTAGTTGCAAAACGAATGGCCGAGTGATAGAGGATGTTAAGCCACTCAAGTGCTCCTTTAAGGGCGGATTTGTAGTTGACATCGCTGTAATCGAAAAGTGGAAGGACAGTAAGCTGGACCAGGGAGCGTTTGACAGAGGCAGTGAATGAGGAGCGGTTGCGATAGAGGAAGCTGAGTCTGGCTTTTACTTTCGACTGCAGAAAGGACAGATGTTCAGTAAAGGAGAGGATGCTGTCAATCCAGACTCCCAGGTATTTGTAGGAGGACACTAGTTCAAGTTTTTGGCCTGTAGCAGTCAGAATGGTACCATCTTGGAGGGGGGGCTTACGACCAAACCACATGACCTTAGTTTTAATGGGGTTTGCAGCTCTTGCATTTGAATGTTAGGCATAAGGAAGGCGCATTTGTTGTTCATTTGTTGTTCAAAGGGTTCATTTAAAATATGAATTTGATATATTATTATATTATATATTATATTTGATTTGTGTGATAAGTTCTGATGCTGGTTAACTGATAAAATTTTATGATTTAATTTTGAATGACTGATTTCTTATGCGCACATAAATGTGTCTTATGCTGGGCTTACACTACACGACTTTTCACGCGATTTGACAGTCGCAGACAATCTTCCAATGTCGGACTGAAATCACAGAAGTCGTGCTGGAGTTGTGGCGCACGCACGTAATCTCAGTCGTTTGGTGTATGGTGGTCTTCCGACCGGTGTAGGTACCAGATCGACTCGGGCTGCAAGATTGACTCGGGGTCCTGCGCCTACTGATGACGTATCAACACTTGACGTTGTCACCATAGATACTGCTACGCAACGGCAAGACGTATCGACACTTGACGTTGTCACCATAGATACTGCTACGCTACTGCTACGCTACTGCAAAGCATTGTGGACATACACAACATTTGAAAAGATCGCGATAGCTGATGGTGCGAAACTCAAACAACATGTAAAAGATCGCGCTAGCTGATAGCTTAGCCAGTAGGCTCCATAGATAGATCGATTTATTTATTGTTCTGCAAGGTTTAAAATTAGTTGTTACGTTTGGCTTATAGTAGTCATCTCTCATTATTAAGGTTAAATTACATTTTATTTTATACGAATTTATAGTTTAGCAAGGTTTAACCCCCGGTTTTAACCCTGTTTGAGTGCTAAATTAAACATTTATTTAATAATACTTTAAACATTGAATGAGTATTTTAGTTTAATGTACTCTAGCATAGCGGGATAACCAAGTGGGATAAACAGAGCGCATGCGCATAACCATAGCGCATGCGCATTTAAAAGACAAAGTTTACAGGAAGTGCGTCATAATCGCGCATCTAGGACCCCGAGTCAATCTTGCAGCCCGAGTCGATCTGGTACCTACACCGGATTTCAGCCAGTCTTCTTCCCGTCTTGACGTTCCGACATTATCAAACATGTTTGATATTATCGTTAGTCTTAAGGGCAAAATAACATAAACACTGTCACACTCTTGCATGCACCAAGCACGACACAGGAGGAGCGGGATTAGTCGCGACCTGTGTCCGCCTGTGCAGGCACTTATTTCGGACACTTTTTCCTTGAAGCCTCGGCGGGTGAACCAGGCTGACAGCCGCGCAACCTTAACACTTTACCGTCAAATACAGGGTTAGGAGTTAAAGTTATTGGGGGACGAGATCAGCAAATAAAGATGGTCAAAACTAAAGGAAGTCCCCCGCTCGGAATATTGAATTAACTTTTTTTTAAATTAAATAATCAATATCGCGTTTGCGGAAATAATATTAATCTCAAAAGGAATCTAGTTGTAGTCTTGCGATATGAGACCCCCTGTCTTTTCAAAATCTCACTCTGTGACTGAAAACTAATGAGTTGTTTTCAGGTGTGAGTTGATTGTCTTCAGATGTAAGAGGGTTTGAGTCTTTTCAAACTCTTTTAAAAGTCCTCTATTGTAAGCCCAGCATTAGGTGTAAAGGTGTGAGTATTTTATGAAAAGTGACACTGCAAAATGTTTTAAAATGCATATAAATAAATGTTGCTGCTAATATTTCATACATCAGAGCCTGCAATAACCAAACCATAAATAGTCCAGTTTACATGAAGGTTTTTGAAAATAAATCATATTTTGCATATTTAAAAGCATAAAAAGGGGTTTTCGCATGTCAAATCATGTCAATTAAAGGGTCAATAAAAAATACATTTAATATTTGATATAGGGGAGAGTGGGGTGAGTTGTGCCAGTGGGGAAGTGTTGCCACCCCTTGTTTCTAGAAAACCATAGAAGAAATTGGAAATGTGACCACATATTTAAGAAGAGCCATCCATTTGACTCATCCTGTAAAGAAGGGAGAAACATGGTTTAAATAAACCTCAAATAAGTGATTGTCTAAAGGATTTGTCTTGCATTACAGTTTATGATATAAATAATATATATATATATATATATATATATATATATATATATATATATATATATATATATATCTCAATTGCACAATATATCAATTGCACAATTCACCCCATGGTATGCTCTCTTGTGGCACAACTTACACCACACCGGGGGCAAGTTGTGCCACAAGACAACTGAATTTCCGAAAGCTATATTTCTTAAACAGTTTATTTCAGATCCAAAGTTATTGTTGCTGGGGATGCACAACACCCTGAAATATATGTACATATTTGAGTTGGAGACTTTACTGTCAAGGCCTCACTTTAAAGTCACTTGAGTAAAAAGTGGCGCATCTCACCCCACTCTCCCCTATTTGGTTAGTTCTGTTGCTGGTCTAAAATAAAATTTGATTTTTGAAAAAATAAAAACAATAATTTATTTCATTTTTATAATGCTGATTTCTTATGCGCACAAAAATGTGTCTTAGGTGTAAAGGTGTGATTATTTTAAAGGGGCATGAAAGAGTTAATTCAATAGTCAGGTACCAAACAGCAGCAGAGGCAACTTACAGCATTACTGTTTGATTGATTCGATTTATTAAAGCTCACATATTATGCACTTTGCTCTCAATTTTATATGGTCTAAGTAATCCCTAATACTTGTTTTTTTAGATGTTTGCTGAAAAACCCGTTCAGATCATTTATTGTAGCAAGCCTCTATACCCTGATTGTCCTTTGGTCTCAGGATGACCTATATTTGTGCGATCTGGCTGGCCCCTCCCACCTCTCTGCCGGGCTTTCTTTATATGTCCATGGGGCTCTCTCACCGTCTCTGCCGTGCTCTCTCGATACTAGAGAGACACTGCGTGACCCAAAGCTAATAGCTATACACCAGTCAGGCAAAACTACCAATAAAAACTATTATTTTAGTTTCACCGTTTAAAAAAAAGCACAGGTAGCTTCCTATCCGTTGTGTTATTAAAAACGAGGCATTATTATACTGCAAGGGGAAAGCTAAGTTAGTGTATTAGGAGCAAAACTTGGTGCTACAAACGAAGCTACATGGGCGCTAACGCTAAAAATAAGACTCAGACGATTTAAACCAGTGAAAACAGTAGCTTCAAAGTGTGATTTCTACAGGAATATCTTCCCATCCTTTGTCATGTTAAAAAAGAGTCATTTTCAGACTGCTGTGGGGAATATAAACAGCGTGTTATGAGCAAATGTTGGTTGCTTGTCCCAAAGCTAATAGCTATACACCAGTCAGGCAAAACTACCAATAAAAACTGTTATTTTAGTTTCGCCGTTTAAAAAAAAGCACAGGTAGCTTCCTATCCGTTGTGTTATTAAAAATGAGGCATTAATAGACTGCTGTGGTTAAGATAAATTAGTGGAGTATGAGCAAAAGCATTCTGTGTTGGTGTATGTAACATTCAGGCTGTACTAAGGGCATCTTGTCGCTTAGCGGGGAAAACAACATGGCTGTCGCTCGGAAAATTTTCCATCGAATCTCGGGGCCGTGGACCAATAAGAAATGGGGGGGTGGGGTTATCATAGACTAGTGCACGGTGGACTTTTCTGGGGGGGAAGCATGGACATATAAAGAAAATATGGGGATGTGGCTGTGCCGACTATTACGTAATAGTCGGCGAGAATTCTGACTGGAGTATATTGGGGGGGAGGGGTGGGGGTTTCAGAAAGGGGGAGAGTGAGAAAAGGAGAGTGTTATTTTTTTTATATTCTCTAGGCACACCGTGGACCCATGGATATGTTAGAACACATTTAAAAAGTGCATTTAGCATAATATGTAACCTTTAAAGACATATCAAAATTACAAAACTAAATGAAAATCATGAAAATACAAAAAATTATGTTCAAATTATTTCACAAAAAAATTAAAATAAAACAATTTTTTTGATATGCCTGAAAAGGAGCAGGAAGAAGTATAAACTGTCAATGTGAACTACTCTGGAGACCTCTACCTCTACTGCTTACATAACAGCACACTGTCCAGACTTATTGCGGTGTTTACACCAGTGGTTGTCAAAGTGTGGGGCGCGCCCCACCGGTGGGGAATAGAGACATGACAGGTGGAGCGCAACGAATGGGAGGAATATGTGTCCACATCCGTGGTGCATAGTTTTTAGAAATATTTTAATATAGGCTATATATTTTTTTTTACCGTTTCCCAGTGTGAGTTGGAGGAGTGTGAGTTAAACAGTGTGGCGCCAGATGCGCAATTAGGGATGGGAAGTGATAAGAATTTAACGATTCCGATTCTTCTTATCGATCCGATTCCTTATCGATTCTCATTGGGTGAGAGAATAAGTACAAATTAGTTTGTTTGTATTCACTCTCTTTAATATCTGATCAGAAGTGTGTCTAGTATGTGCTTTGAAAGATTATCAAGAGTAGGCTACCTGAGGATTAGGAAATTGTCAATTTTCACATTAATTGGTCCAAACAAAAAAAAAATGTTTTGCTTTTAAGCCCAAATGCCATTATGTGCCCTAAAAACTAAAAACACAGACTGAAAACAGTCAAGGAAGAGCTTGTGCCTTTTGGAATATTAACAGTGCTCATTTGCACTTGAAACAAAATTCAACTGGCATAATAAATATAAACAATTATTTTGAAAAGATAAGACCAACTATCAACTTTGGCAAATCAACCATTTTTATGCAGAAAAATCATCATGTTTGCCCTCTCAGGAAGGATACGAGATATTTAATTTATGTTCAGTGTTATTATTATATGATGATTGCGCCCTTACTCTGAAAGGGCATCGTGATGATGTCACTACGTTCACGTGAAGGAACCCTTTCTTTCCGTGGAAGGAACGCGTCAGGTCAAACTGTCACATTGTTGTTGTCATGTAGGCTATTCAAGAAGAGAATAAATACGCCATGAAGGCTAAAAGAGAATGTATCGCTTTGCTTATTCTTCACCACGCCAGCGACGAGGAGTCACCGCTCCATCTCACAATGTAGCTGTTCTTATGTGCAGCGCGCTGTTTATTATTAATATAATGGCCCGTCATCAGACACACGTATAGCGAATGGGTTTATACATCGATCGCTGCATCAACTAAATCCAAGGCAGAGCTTTTTTTTTTGAGAGCGTTATTTCAAGTGTGTCTTACTGTCTTTATAAAGTGTCTTCTTGTTAAACGTTTTCTTATCAACGGACTGCCCGAGTCCCGCTGTGTGTTAAAGGCAGCATTTTAACAGCTGATGAACGAGAGTAAACAGCGGGCCTTTGGCAGCGGTTAAGAAATCCTTTTCGCTTTGCTTTATGCTGCTCTCGCCTTTTTATGTAGGCCTATCTCCCCCTTTCACTTGCCCACACCTAGGCTTACACACACGTTAATTCTCACACATTTTATGTTTAAATCCAAGTGTTGGGCAATTCTGGTGCCGACTAGTAAGGCAGCGGACGTTTAAACGTGTAACCGTCAGGTTCGCAGTCTGTGCGCTTGCTTGTGCTCGTGCTTGTGCTCGTGCTTGTGCATGAGCCGTTTCATGAAATGGAAACTTTACAATTGTTGCAAGTGCCGTATTGTCGCCTTTTCGTGTGAAATACAACCACACTTTAGAGCGCTTCTGCCTCGACGTCATGTTTGCTGTATTCTGAACCAAAACAAAGCAGCACGTGTCTGAAGTCATGACACATTTGCAACGAGCGGAACCGATAAGCGGCATCGTTAAGCAGGCATGTTAACGATTCCAAGGAATTGGTTGCCTCGGCACCGGTTCTGAACAAGAACCGGTTCTCGATTCCCATCCCTATGCGCAATGGACACACTGTGTCATTCACTGGGAAGCGCCGCTAGCGTCAAGGCAGCTCATCCCCGAACTATACAAAGTTTTGACAGAGGTTGTGAGTGTGCTCCATTTCATCAAAACCCGACCAATGAAAGCACGATTGTTCCCCTCACTTTGTGAGGAGATAGGAGCTGACACACACACACACACACACACACGCAACACTGATCATACAGCTGGGCTCACAATGAGGCAAGGTGTTGTAGTGCGTCTTTGAGTTCGGAGCGGAGATTCGGCTCTTTTCTTCATTACTGCATATAAAAGTGTTGTATACCTACCTTTAACTGTCTTACCTTCAACTGTCTTACCTTCAACTGTCTTACCTTCAAACTCCTCCAACTCAGTCTCATAGAGTTAAAAAAAAAACTGTCAGCTGCTGCTGCATCAGACGGTGTGCAGTCGGGCTCGGAGTCCGAGTCGGCACAGTGCGCATCAACAGTCATTCAAAGCAGCGGCAGTTATCACACAACCAGATGGTGGAGAAAGTCCCGTCAGTTAAAAATAGTGATCCAGTTTTCAAATCCACGTTAAAATCGGCAGGATATAGAGCTAATTTGCTTAAAAAAAAGTTGCTAACGGTGTTGTGTTGTGTTCAGGTCGGCTCCGTAATATTAGGCAAATGTCTATAAAAGGTCATCATGATGTGTTCAAATGTAACACAAAAAAATAAAAAAATTAGTCTTCCGCAAGAAACTTGAATAATATGGTTTTGGTGAAAAACTTGTTTTCCCAGCAATATAAAATAGATAGTAAATATGGATTTATGACCTGTTTCACGTCCTATCTTGAGCTCTGATCATCTTATAGGCAATTAAAGCAATAATACCAGTTCTCTTTCAACAAAATAATAGAAAAGTATCGGTAGTGGAATCGATAAGGACTCAAATTGTTAAAGAGGACCTATGATACTTTTTGACTTTTATGACCTATAAACGTTGTTATAATGATTTATAGTCATGTTTAACCATACTAGCTTATCAAATAATGACGTACATGCATTTAGACACTAGGGCAGCCGGTAGAGAAATCACTTGTTCAAATCGGTTCAGAATTTCCTGATATTCTTGTCGTCACGAAAAGCGGATGTTTCCATGTATGGTAATGCTGCTCAGGCAAGCTCCGGCCATGCCCCCACCTTCCTGCTCTCAAATCTCCCCGCGTGTTGCTGAAAGTGTTCCGGCAGGAAGGTAACCAATCACAATGGAGTGGGGTTTGCAGGAGGGGGCGGAGAAGCACAAAGCCGAGTGAGGAGAGAGACTGCTATGCTCGCTCAGATGAGAGGAAGAGTTTCCTAAAATCTACATGGTTTTAGTGTTAGGTTGCTCTATAGCAGTTTTTAACAAGAAATTAAGACCAGAAAAGTAGTATAATAGGAGATCTTTAAGGAGACTCGATAATGGTATCAATATCAATAAAAAGTAGCGATCTCCATCCCTACTTGAGATGCAGTATTGGGCCTTCAGCCCTATTTTGAAAATATGTGCAGTGCAAAACAGGCTCATTGCAACCAATGCAGGCCTAAGACTCACATACTGACTTGCTCATTGTTTTTTACAATTTTTTGGGCTCAGATTACAAAGTAATGACACAAATGCACATATTTTCTCTATTTTTTAATTGTAGGCTATTTCTTGATTTCATTTCAATACATTTTAAACTTCGAAGCCTGACCTATTTAGTTACTATTTTGTTGACGCAATCGGGGAACGGTGGGGCTCGAAAAGATCCCCATCTCCAAAGTGGGGAATGACAAAAAAAGTTTGAGAACCACTAGTTTACACAATAGATAGTATATAAAAGGTTTACACACACTGCATTGGTTTACCACAGCATTTCGGACATATTGTGTCTCTCTGTCTTCCTGGTACACAGTCTACTCCACAGTCCAGTAAAAGGGCAGACTGCCAACCTTTGCTGGACGTATCCTTTTATATACTATCTATCTATGTAAACAAAAGTAGTGAATCCATTTAGCTCTGGTGTGTTTCGAGGCTGCGGTTGATGGTAGCTTGAGAATGAGATAACACTGCAGCTTGCAACTACTCTTTGTTGCATTAGCAAGTTGAGTTTCAGGTGTGTGTGGTTACCAATGGGGGCGTCTTATGCCAATCAACTGCCGAGTTTCTGGAGAGCTTTCCTGTGGGAGTATAATATGTTAACGAGCTTGACACGTCACCGTTCAGTACTTTTAGTAACAGGCTGTAAAATCACCCATTTTTTAAAATAAGCATCCAAGAAGAAACAGACATATTTGTCTTTTTGAAGCTTGTGTGTGCTGGTAGGGACCCCAATAACCTAAAAAGTGTGCCCAAACACCGGAAAAGTCAGTTTGTCATATGTCCCCTTTCAGGAAAGTTACGGTACAGCCATTGTTCAGAATACATTTTCACATACTGTGTCAAACATCTACATCTGTGGAGGATCTGAAGTTGTATTTCAAGCAAGAATGGGAAATAATGTTGCTTTCAAAATGTCAACAATTAATGTCCTCAGTTCCCAAACCCTTACTCAGTGTTGTTAAGAGAAAGGGTGATGTAACAGTGGAAAACTTTTTTGAAACGTGTTTTTTTTTTTTAAATTTGGGTAGGGGAAGGTGGGGTGATTTGTGCAACTTTTTACTCAAAGTGATTTTAAAGTGAGGCCTTGACAGTTATGTCTCCAACTCAAATATGTACATATATTTCAGGATGTTGTGCATCCCTGGCAATAAAAACTTTGGATCTGGAATAAACTTTTAAGAAATATAGCTTCGGAAAAAAGTTGTCTTGTCGCACAAATCACCCAGTGGGGTGATTTGTGCGCATTGTGTCACAATGACAAAGTCACCATCATCATCTTTCTGGCCATCTGAACTCTCATCAGTGGTGTCGTTAAGTGGAGTTGAGATGTCACTCTCTTCTGAGCTACTGTAGACAATCACTTTCTTTTGATGACCAGCGTATACAGCCATGCCACTGGCACAACTCTCAGAAATGTACTTTGCACTAGTTGTCCGTGCTTGTGGAACCAACTGCCACCTGACAAATGTGATTCCCCTACATTTCTGCCTTTAAATCAAGGCTCAAAACCCATATGTACACCCTGGCTTTTCCTCCCCATTAACTATCTTACCTCTGCACTACTATCTGTGTTTATGTGGATGTATGGGCTTTACGTCTTTTATTTTGGTTATTGTTATTGTACCTTCATTGTTTACCTACTGAATGCACTATGTACAGCACTTTGGACAGTGCAAACTGTCATAAATGTGCTTTCTAAATACATTTACTTACTTACTTACTTATAACTCACCCTCGCACAAATCACCCCATCCCCAGAATTTTGGATAATAGGCATGATGCAGAATTTAGGGTTGACATTGTGCTAATATATAGACTCAAAGTGTAGCATACCAAGCACTAAAACATGTGTCAAATGTTTTCAAACGTGTCTATAATTGTTCAGACACAATAATCAAAAAACTTGATCATGGAAATTTTATTGAAAGGCAAAACAAGTTTTTTGAGCTTAAATGTGTTATATCTTATTCCTTGTGTCTCCCTTCTTACAGGATGAGTCAAATGGATGGCTTTCTAAATATGTGGTCAATTTCAATTTTTCAGGTTTTTAGAAAAAGGGGTTTAACTTAAAAAAAATACCCCACCTTCCCCTATATGTATAAAAAAAATATATGTATCAGTTTAAACAAATATGTTTTTGTACTTTTATTTATTGAATACATGTCAAAAAGCATAAGGAAATTATCACAATCTGTTGTATTCACATCGTACATAACGTCCCAACGTCTTCGGATTTGGTCTTGTAGATGACATGATTTATAAACATAACTTTCCAAACTGGTAATGATATAATTCTATTTAAAAATCTATCTTTATATCATGTTTCTCCAACTCTTAATTTAGTCCTTAAACTGTGCCAACTGATAGCATTTGGATAGACTTCTGACTTTCTGCTAGTCCATGGATAACACCAAAATGGTTAACTGATACAGATTTTTGAGACTTTCAACTTTGTTTTTTGACACAAAAGTATTCATTGCATTATATCAGTTTTAAAGGGGCACACATTAAAGTATCATCAAGATCTTTCTTTTAAGTGAGAGGTAGATGGGATGATGGTATCTTTGCACGGAAACTGTTGTTGCATGTCTGCAGGTGTTTGGTAATTGGATTAATGCAGGAGCAAAAGCAGAACTGTATTTTTCCTCTACAGGCTGTAAAGGCCCAAAGACAGCCATGTTTGTTTAATGTTAGCGGGTGAGGGAATGGATGATGACGAGCCCCATCTTTCCCACAACTCGCCTACACAGCAACTCCCCTAACTCGATGAGCATTTTTGTTTCTTCAATCGTGACGGTAGATTAAAAAAAAATCCCCTTGCCCAGTAGGTGACCGCGCTTGCCCTCTGGAGTAGGAGTTTATTTAAAAGCATAAGCATAACAATAGCAGTGTGGCTGAAGGATGACGATGAAGGGCCTCCTCAAAGTTTGATCCCTCTCCAAGAGCAGCTTGGGTAACGTAAGCCAAACAACCCCCCCAGAGCATCTGAATTAAAGCTTCACTTTATGGGGCTCTATACACAACAATGGTCTTTGTGACGTTCTGAAAGGGTTAGGGTTAGGCATGGCAGTCCACGGAAATGTTGGCTTAGTTATGAGAGGTGATGTTAGACACACAAACCGGCATTTTTCTTGTCATTTTGATATCGTAGAATTGTTTAAATGGCCTTTAACAAAGTTCATTAAAAAGGAACAGGAATAAAGAGAAAGAAAGAAGGATGTATAAAGAGAGAACAATGCAGCCTGTTACAGTAGCTCCTGCTCGTTTAACCAGCAGAACCAAAACTCAATAAAGCTTTTTTTCAATTCTATGGAATGGCTAGTCATTCATCAGACATCCTGCTTTGATATCTACTCAGGTTAAAATTTTGTTCATCCTTGGTGTCCTGCACTACAGAGAGATTTCAGGGGTACATTCACCGACGTGCGGATCATTTGTGATGCAGACTGCCTGGCTAGGAGGTACCCAAAACTCAGTCATTTTAAACACTCTACTGCATTAATAGTAAAATAATTAATAGTATTAATATGCCCTAAACACATGGCTGATGACTCCATTTGCCCATACCATTACCCCTCAAGAGGTGCACCAAACCACATCCACACCAGCACGCCTACTGTGAAAGAGCCCACATTTGGTTGTGGTTCAGTCTTGCCACAACATCTCTAATTATTTTTTATTTACTGAGCCACAGTCTGTTTCTCAAGGGACACAACAGTCACCGCATTGGTCATTTCAGCCAAGCCTTATTAATTAAGTACGGGCCCATACTTTTAAAATCTCCGCAAGATTTTCTAGTTTTTCTTTATCATCCCTGAAAAAATCCCCACTTCATTTATTTAATTTTTTAATTTAGGGGCCATGCATCTCTCTTACAACTTCACCGATTTCTCCATGATACACATCTAGTTAATGTATGTATACTGAGAAATGAGGACATGGCAGTAAGCTGATAGCAAATAGTGGACACCTTTTAAAAGGATTCAGGTTTAGTGACATATGCATGGCAATAACAAAAATGGCCGGTTTGCATTTATTTGATTCAGCTGAGGCCTGTTTCAGGTAGCTGGTTTTACATACTCTGAGTTAAATCCTGTGCTCTGAGTTGGTCAACTCAGAGCGCAGGGTTGACGAGCAACTCTGGGTTTTGGGTTTCAGAACAGTGGATCAGCGTTGGGTTAATCAACTCTGAGCATGTTCACTCTGGGTGGAGCATGTGCGTAAAAGCCATCGTCAATGGATCGCTGATAACATGATTCACCATGGAAACAGAAGAAACAAGTGCTTGATCCTCCCACTTCTCCACTTCTCAAAAAAGAAAAGAAAAAAAATCTCCGCTCCTCCCACTAGGGTTAGAATTATTAACGAATGGGTTTATGGTAGTCTATGGAGAAGAATTAACGGGGATATTGTCTCATAACTCTGATCTAATCTCCTCTGCAATTCAGAAAAAAACAGAGCAAACATTTTTTGTCAAGAGAATCATTTTGCTTCCGTATGAGAAGCCATTGTCTATTTTAAAAAGTTACGCATATCAGCAGTAAAGTATTAAAGCTGGCGCGGCACAGCATTGCTGACAGTGTTTTATATTCGCTGTATAATATGTTGGCAAGCTATAGCCTGTGCAGTAAACAGACTGTCGCTTCTTTTAAATGGGGATTGAAGGACATCAGCGTCAGACACATTAGGTGATTTATTTATTACCAGATCCATTTTCCTCAAGTGATCACAGTTTGTTCACGATGTGTAAGGTGGCCGCCTATATGAACGGACCGAGGGCTGAGAACAAGGCTACTGATCAGATAAATTATCGATCAAACGTAAAATCATTAGTACATGATAAAAACATCCCAATGGAGATTTCAATGGAGTGATTTTGCTTTAAACTGTACAGGGACGCGTGTGACAGTGACACTCTTTCTTCAGTCGGAGCTGCAGCGTAAAGTGAAAACAAACTCAGGGTAGGTCTAACCACCTCCCGAGCAGGTTAGACCCACGGCGTATGTTGCCGCAGTAACTGACTCTCGGTTGCGATGAACCTGCTTCCTGAAACTGAAAACCCAGAGTTTCCACTAACTCAGAGCGAACAAACTCTGGGTTGCCTCAAAACCAGCTACCTGAAACAGGCCTCTGGGAAGCAGGAACATGTCAACACAAATATAACTGAATGACGACCAATCATTGCATGCTTGATCTGACCATACTTTTTCAGCTTGTGAGCTACTTTTAAAATTAACAAGTCAGGATGATCTACCTACTATAAAAATGCAAAACATATATTTATTTAAACATATTTTGATCATTCTTTATATGTGCAATATACATAAGTTGGTGCACCTTGCATAACTTCATGAACCCATATTTCCAGGCCCCCTCAACCTTACAACAAAAACTGTGTAATATTTATTTTGATTCATAAACAAATAATTTTAAAGTAATACAGTATTTCTCAAGGGAATTTGAGAAACTGTGGTGGGGACTCAGGACCTCCTAGGGGGGTACGGGGTCTTGCCCCCCAGAAGAAAAATGTGAACCTTTTAAAGTAAAATGTATCAATCTGGTGCATTTTGAGAAGAAAACTAAGGCTAAATCAGCTGTGTCCAATGTGAGCTATTTAGTACTATTTTATGGAATGATTTGAAGACACAGAATTACCAAAAAGTAGAAAGGTTAGGGGCCTATAATGAGCCAGTCAATTGTTTATTTTTTTTAATAATGTTGTTCTTTCTTCGTTTGTAGACTATATTGAGCTAGTAAAAACAATATATATATATATATATATGTTTAATATAATTTAATATTTTAAATTGAAAGAATGCCATGCAAACTACCCACACTTTGCTCGCACCTTGTGTGGTGGCTGCAACTATTGGTGTATAAATGTGTGTGTGAATGGTAACGTGGGGATGTGAACAGGTCTCTCCTGTAAATGAGTCTCAAGAGATTACCTGTTAAAATAAAGGTAAAAAAAAATTGGAAAAGTTGATCCAATATTGAAAGTATTCAGCCAATGCATCTTTCCAAGATAGTGTCCCTTACCACCTCCTGTTTATTTGGGAAGTACAGCTCATCTTCTCCATCTACATTTAGGCTGGTGGCAAAAGCAAAAGTGGCCAAAATCTGATATTTTGCTGATATGTGACTCAGATGTTTTTATTCCATCACTTCAACAGTTGAGGTGGTTGGGGCATCATGTTTAAGTTATGTTCGTCAATTGTACACAAGGCATATTGAATCTTTTCGTAAAGCCCCTCTCAAGTTTTACCTTTCAGAGGGGGTCAGAGCGCATGCAGGGTCAGCCATAGCACGGCGGCCCTGGGGCAGTCGGGGTTGGTCAAGTAAACAATGGTAGAGATGGTGGGAGTAATTTTCAGCCCTGTAGTTTCATGCCCACTTGATTTCACAATCGACTGTAATAATGTAATAGTGCACTTTTGTCGTACAGTCTTGTATTTCATTGTGATTTAATTTTTTTAATATCATCATTTCCAATTCAGTGAAAATAAGTGTTGCTTCACAGTGATTTTTTGTGAACATTTAATATCCGGACATTCTCCGGGTCGGATTCTCTGGATATTTTCCAGTGTGGCACCATTGCTGATACCGATAACTAATTTGTATTTCTTTATTGAAAACCAAACAATAAACATATAACATATAGGCTAGGCCTAGACTATGTAACAGATTAGTGAGCTATATAGTAGAAGTATTTACTACAACCTAGCTCAAATTCAATAGGTTGTTGTGAATGTTTTGGGATAGTTCCTCCTCGGCGTATTTCAAACTGTGGACTCACCATAGGGACTCACACTATACACCTGTGGGTGCTCAGGTTGCGCGCACTGCTGAGGCAGACACCCTTCGTAGCGAGCGTAGCATACATTGAAAATGAATGACTGGTGGATGCCACTTAAGTTCATAGCCCTTTTGGTGTGAGCGTATTACAGATTGCAAGCTTTCGGTTGTCTTCCTGCTGCGTATAAGCTACAACTCCCATTTGGAAGACATGCTAAGTCTAGTGAGCAGGGTTGGGAAGTGCTACGCTGAGCTCACATTCTGGTCAAAGTCAACACACGTTTTGCCAGTTAAATGCTTTTAATGTGAAGCTGAAGCTGTAGGAAATGTTCAGATTGAATTAGCAGTAACTAGTATTTTTCATGGGCACGGATCATGGCAGAATAAGCCAATCTGTGTGATGATATTTAACCCAGTGCAATGACACCGGCCCTCACGGCCCAAAAACCAGAGCTGACTTTGCCTGGCACCCCAAGTCAAACTTGTAAACTGTATATGTTTAACTTGGGTCATGCGCTTCCTAAACCTCAATCTATTATTAACTAAATGTTATTCATGTTTTGAAGTATGACATTTATCAAACTAACATTTGTGTTGGAAACATACCCACAGTGTCCTCAAGTGTCAGCTTCAGTTTCAGCCTCTTGTTTTGATTAATCAAGTGTTCATTCCATAACGGAAGCATTTGGAACATTTGAGACAAAGCAAATATACTCCATTTCAGACTGGCCTGTAAGAGTATTTCATGAGAATTCCAAAGTACTCGCTAAGAATTCTTCTAGCTGTAAAAGGTTTAATCATCTCATTATCATTAACAATATACCTTATAAAAGTAATTAAGAGTAATTAAAGAGAAATTAAAGGTTGTTCTAGCAATTCATTTTATGGCGATCTGTGAATAGAGCAAACGATTGAGGGTGTGATCAGAGTAACTGTCTAACATACTGCACGGGAAACTGACACCAACATTGATGCCATGTTTCCTGGTGAGCTGAAATAGCAACCAGCATAGATGCTAACAGGCACAACCCCAAACAAAAAAGCCCTGAAAATCCCCACAAAAATGTTTTTATTGAAGTGAATAAACTATCAACAGAGACAACTACATTAAGGTTGGAACGAACACACACACCACTCACTCCCAGCATCCACTCAGAGTGAGAGAGAGAAGAATAACTGTACTAAGTATTTATTTAGTTAATTGGAGATATATTAAAGCAGAATCTGAATACATTTCTGTTATCTATTACAAGACTTGTATATCATCATTACTTATATCACACTGTTTGATTATAGTAATTGCATCATAAGGTTTAACTGTATAGTGTCCCTATGCTCAGGCAGTGCTGCTATACTGCTTTCAAGGCTGTTTTGTTTTGCCTAATATAAGTCATTTTGGGTTGGCACATTAGGAAACTATACCCTCATGCATCGTGGGTCCAGATGAAAGTGGTATTTGCAAAGCTTTATATTGCCTCATTTGGGTGACAAAACAACAAAATGTAGGTATACTGTATTATATGCAGTGAAGATCACTATGTCAAACAGATACTGCAATAATGGTTGAGCCTGCAGCAGCAAGACCACTTAATATGTAATATATTAATACTAAATATTAAAGTATTATAGGGGAGAACGAGTTAATGTGAGACATCGGGCAATGTGAGACACCCCCTGTATCTAGGCAACGGAACACATTTTTGGTCATGTGAGCGTTATGTTTTCAAGCCCCTCTCATTTCCCCTTGGCCATGAAGGAGAGGACCTCATTGAGCTATTGTAAGCATGTTTTTTTCACAAAAATAGTTTTATATATTTGCATGTGAAAGTAAATGTTCTTGCTGTCAACTTAATCAACTGTTGTAAATGCAAATGGATTCAGGTAGAAACACTTTTATCATACATGTTGATGAACTACCAACATATGTGATGAAGCTCGGCAGAAGGGCGGCAGTGGCGAAGTCGGTAGGGAGATCGCCTCTGGAGTGCAGGGTCGGAGGTTCGATCCTCCGTCTCCCCGCCACATGTCGAAGTGTCCCTGAGCAAGACACTGAACCCCAAATTGCTTCCGATGGTTCAGAGAGCGCCTTGCATGGCAGCTTCTACCATCGGTGTATGAGTGTGTGTATGAATGGGTGAATGTGGTAAGATATGTAAAGTGCTTAGGGGCTGAGAAAATCGGCTAGAAAGCGCTATATAAGTCCATTTACCAAGCTAATTGAAAATTAGCCTGAATTGCTAAGAGAGGTAGTTTTTTCTCAAATTGTGGCGGTGGGTTAAAGTGAGACATGCTGTGGGGTAAAGTGAAACAGTGTCTGTGCCCTCTTTTGATGAATCCATTATATTTAAGGTAGCAAGGAGACTAGTTTCAATAGAGACCATGCGGGCCGTAGGTGGGGGTTGAAGTTGAAGAGGTGTCAGCAAGGGCACGGTTTGGCAGGTATGTATGTGGGGTACAGGAGAGTGACCTTTAACATCAATGGACTCTAAGTAATATGTCTTTATTCAATGAATGATCCCAATAAAACAAACGTGGAAAATATTTATCAAAGACTCAAAAGATGGAAAATGACAGGTGGGTCTAGTCCTGTGTTCTAAGTCTCAGTCTGTTCTAGCTGGATCTGATTGTCCTTTGCCAAACCCCATGATTCTGTTACTAGTCCGACATTAGTTCTGGAATATGTGGTTTTCAAGCTAGCTGTCAGGATTCTACACTCAACAAAAATATAAACGCAACACTTTTGTTTTTGCTCCCATTTTTCATGAGATGGGCTTAAAGATCTAAAATTCATTCCAGATACACAATATTACCATTTCTCTCAAACATTGTTCACAAATCTGTCTAAATGTGTGATAGTGAGCACTTCTGCTTTGCTGAGATAATCCATCCCACCTCACAGGTGTGCCACATCAAGATGCTGATCTGACATCATGATTAGTGCACAGGTGTGCCTTAGACTGTCCACAATAAAAGGCCACTCTGAAATGTGCATTTTTTTTTGCTTTATTGGGGGTCTGGGGACTCAGAACCAGTCAGTATCTGGTGTGACCACCATTTGCCTCATGCAGTGCAACACATCTTCATCGCATAGAGTTTATCAGATTGTCAATTGTGGCCTGTGGAATGTTGGTCCACTCCTCTTCAATGGCTGTGCGAAGTTGCTGGATATTAGTGGGAAGTGGTGCACGCTGTCGTATACGCCGGTCAAGCACATCCCAAACATGCTCAATGGGTGACATGTCCGGTGAGTATGCTGGCCATGCAAGAACTGGGACATTTTCAGCTTCCAAGAATTGTGTACAGATCCTTGCAACATGGGGCCGTGCATTATCTTGCTGAAATGTGAGGTGATATTCATGGATGTATGGCACAACAATGGGCCTCAGGATCTCATCACGGTATCTCTGTGCATTCAAAATGCCATCAATAAAATGCACCTGTGTTCTTCGTCCATAACAGATGCCTGCCCATACCATAACCCCACCACCACCATGGGCCACTCGATCCACAACATTGACATCAGCAAAGCGTTCACCCACACGACGCCACACACGCTGTCTGCCATCTGCCCTGAACAATGTAAACCGAGATTCATCCGTGAAGAGAACATCTCTCCAACGTGCCAGACGCAGGGGCGGATCTAGAAAAATATTCATGGAGTGGCAAGAGGGTGGCAGGAGATTTTAAGGGGTGGCAACCTGTGGCGGATGTATATACAGTATGTCGATTTAATTAAAGCCATATAAATAAATATGTACTTGGGAAAGCCCCCACATTTAGATATGTTGACTAAATAACATAATACTTAATGTATTGTAGCACGAGTGAAGCCTTACATTTAAACATAAAAGGTGTCAGACAATTTTAAAGATTATTATTATTACTGAATAATTACTACATTACCTGCCTCACAACAAACACCTGCACTAATACACCAGCATGGGGCTCAAAAGCTATGCAAATAGGGCTGCAATAAGTACTTAGTTAACAGTGAGTCTTTGGTATGTGTCTGTGTTAATATGAGATACTCCCATCAGATGTCAATCATCAGTCTAACTTGAGTGCAAATATCAAGTTATTCAAATATTCTAGTAATTTACATACAATACAGATAAAATCATTCATAAAAATATTGTGTGGCATTTTCCTATGTTTGGTCACAAACAGTGACCTGTTAAACACACTGTAAATGGGAAGAGGTTCAGTAAAGTCCAACACAGAAATAGGCCTACTGGTTATTATGAGCAATTGATAAGCACAACCTAAGACTTTAATTTAAAATAGTGTGATAAGAATTAGGAAGTATATCCTTATACAAAGGCCTATAGATAAAATTAAACAAAATAATTAATGAATTTCAAGGGTATAGGTTATGATTAAACCTTGGTTTAGGACACCTTTTAAATGGGGGGTCTGGGGGTGCCCCCCCAGAAATTTTTGAGCATTCATCACTTCATTTCCTGCTTTCTGGTGAATTTGTTTGCATCAAGTTTATGTAAAGTAATTGACAACATTTAGGTTCCCAGTGACAACAATAGAATAGAATACAATGCAGTAATATCATGCATTCTGTATTGCTTTCAAATATTTATTCTCCTCTATTGTTAAAAACAAATTGGTTTAGAAAAAAAGAAGAAGTGATTATTCACGTTTATCATAGAGAATGTAGTGGCTGGTGGTATTTTACTTGCATGCAATCTTCAAATATTCAAAAATAATAAAGTGCAAAATGAGGTTTTAATCCTCATGTATTTCCTTTAAACTACTAGTGACTAAGTGTGCAGTGGACAGAGGGAGGAAGAGATAGCTTTATTTTATAATTTAGCTTTTTGATTTGTGAACTGATCCTCGCTGACTTTTAGACTGACTCGCGCTGTCTGCTCCATGAGGCTCGAGCCCTTCAGCTGAGCGAACAGCTGTCCAACACGGAGATGAAAAACTAAACTGAAACTTAACTATCCTGTCCTGCCTGGGCTGACTTAAGGTGGAGCAACCAACTATAAATGAATAAATATTGTAGCCTACTAAACTGTAACACAAGTAATGAGTTGTGGAATTTGGATCAGTAGCCTACAGTAGTGCACAATCTTCGCTTATGTGAACGTTATTGTAGTTTTTCCGAGGCATTCACGAGTTCCTAACGTTATTATTAACCTCTAGTCATTGTCACCACACAGCAGCATATTAACTTTATAGGAAAACTACAACTCCATTAGCCCTGCTCTTTTATCATTATTGTCATTTCTTCATAGATAGACAGTTGATCAGTAATACCTGGAGAGTGTAGTCTCTCCTGTGCTGCTTGCTTCGTTAGTCTAGACTAGAGGTTTCTTAGTGAGCTATATAGCCGTCTCTCGCACGCCTTCCTTGTATTCTAAATCAGTGCCGTTAGGAGCGGTTAGGAGTCTCGGGAGTGGGTCGCGGGGGATCGGGGTGGGGCAATATTACCTGGCTACATTCACTTGCAGTTGGACATTTGAAACTCGCGCTCGTAAATGTCTCTAAACAGCCAAAAATAAATGTTTAATTTGGCGCTGCCAACTGGGGTGGCAGCTGGGGTGGCAAGGCTTTTTTTAGGGTGGCAGTTGCCACCCCGGTAGATCCGCCCCTGGCCAGACGCCATCGAATGTGAGCATTTGCCCACTCAAGTCTGTTACGGCGACGAGCTGGAGTCAGGTCAAGACCCCGATGAGGACGACGAGCATGCAGTTGAGCTTCCCTGAGACGGTTTCTGACAGTTTATGCAGAAATTGTTTGGTTATGCAAACCAATTGTTTTAGCAGCTGTCTCAGTGGCTGGTCTCAGACGATCTTGGAGGTGAACCTGCTGGATGTGGAGGTCCTGGGCTGGTGTGGTTACACGTGGTCTGCGGTTGTGAGGCCGGTTGGATGTACTGCCATATTCACTGAAACGCCTTTGGAGACGGCTTATGGTGGAGAAATGAACATTCAATGCACGAGCAACAGATCTGGTTGACATTCCTGCTGTCAGCATGCCAATTGCACGCTCCCTCAATGCTTGTGGCATCTGTGGCATTTTGCTGTGAGACAAAACTGCACATTTCAGGGTGGCCTTTTATTGTGGACAGTCTAAGGCACACCTGTGCACTAATCATGATGTCAGATCAGCATCTTGATGTGCCACACCTGTGAGGTGGGATGGATTATCTCAGCAAAGCAGAAGTGCTCACTATCACACATTTAGACAGATTTGTGAACAATGTTTGAGAGAAATGGTAATATTGTGTATCTGGAATGAATGTTAGATCTTTAAGTCCATCTCATGAAAAATGGGAGCAAAAACAAAAGTGTTGCGTTTATATTTTTGTTGAGTGTAACTGTTACAACATGTGTTGTTATGGTAGTTTTAGAGTGGAAAAAGTAAGTGGATCAGTTTACCCCCTTTGTTTCTCTGGTCTGTCTCAGTTTACCCCTTGGTTGGGGTAAAGTGAGGCACATGACAACTTTTTTTAAAACAATCATATTTTGACTGCCCTTCGTCCTGAATATATTCTGATAATTTCCATTGCTAGGAAACATCCTGAATTAATGGGAAATGTGTAAATTTGACTTGATGATTTGATAAATCATTTTAGCTCTCTTAAAGGTGAAGTAAGTGCAGGGCTGTACAGTGCGACAGTTTTGATCGCATTTGCTACTGAAATTGATCACGTGCGATGATGTTTACAAGTCCACTCGCACTAGTGCGACAGCTTGCTAAGGAGCAGATGCTGTCTGTTTGAGAGACAGAGGAGCGCTGCACAACACTGCTACATTAACACTCTCCAAATGCGGGTAAATGTAGTCTTAGGCAAGTAAGTTATTATGTCCACCCGCCACTTTGGCTGGTGAAAGATGTGTGCTCGGGACCTGTGATTGTGCGGCAATTCTAGTGTCTAAAACACTTCACCAGCGGTAATAACCGGAAGGAGACGGCACACAGTTAAGTTAGCGTGTGTGCAAACAGAACATTTCCTGTGCGCCTTCACATTAAAAGCCTGTTACTAGCCAAACGTGAGTTGACTTTTATTTTGAAGACAGTAAGAACAGAAAGTTTGCTCTCCACAGCCCTGTAGTGCACTAGCTTAAAAATCAACTGCTTCAGCTGCAGAGAGCAGTCACCAGTAGTCTATTTAAACAAAGTTTGAAATAACTGATAAGCCACTGAAGAACTACTCCCAACACATTCACAACAACCTATTTAACTTATCCTAAATTATACCAATATGTATACTTATTTATTTAATAGGCTATATGTTTTAACGTTTGGTTTTAATGAACAGAAGGACATTTACCAAAAAAAAATATTATTATTAATATAATAATTATATGTAGGCTATATACAAAAAATATATAGATATTCATTTTATGGGGAGAAATAATTCTGAATCGGCAGGTTAGATTATATTGTCTAAATTGCAATCAGCGCACCCCTATTAATTTTTCTACAATTATTACTGCACACACTAGGATATGATATTAATTGAGAATTTCAAATGAGACCAAGATGACAGGCTAAAAGATAATTAGAGCGAAATGCATGGGTTAAGGTTATGCAAGTTTTCGATCATACTTTGTGTGCTATTTATTTTTGTGCTACTGATTTTTTTTGCTTGCTAGCACCAGTGCTACCACCTAAAAAAATAAGCGTACAGCCCTGAGTAAGCGGTTTATTTATGTTAATATAAGTGTTAAATCGCTCTTTATTCATACAGTGATCACTTACATAATGTGCGCGTTTCATAAAGCCGATCTCTCAGTCAGCTGCTTTGCATGTAATTGGCAAATAAACGTATTGGAGGATCCCGAAAATGTTATCCAATCAGAAGAAAGAACGCTACAAACCGACACCCGTCTCACTCATCATAATATATACACTCCATGGTCTCACTGCCGGTGCACGCCAGAGCAACATATGGGTGAATGTGTATGCGCCTACAATGGCGGAGCAGGTAAAACTCCTTCCCAATGTCTGTTTTGATGGTTTTTTATCATGTTTTATCAATAATGGATTGGATTTATATAGCGCTTTTCAAGGCACTCAAAATGCTTTACAGGGTTCCAGGTTCCACTCGTTCACACACAGTCATACCGGTGGTGGTAAACTACGATAGTAGCCACAGCTGCCCTGGGGCAGACTGACAAAAGCATGGCTGCCACCACCTCAAACATACAGCAATCATACACATTCACACAAGGCAAGGTGGGTGAAGTGTCTTGCCCAGGGACACAACAACCATGACACAGGTGGCCGGGCGGGGATCGAACTGCCAATCCTTGGATCATTGGACGACCCGCTTAACCACCTGAGCCACAGTCACCCCAATGGATCTGAGATGATGCTAGATAACTCACTGCTTGAAGACCGCAGTGCATTAATGTGGTGACGTAGGCACGAGTGAGGGGACTGCTAACTGCAGTAACTGACAGGAAGTTAGCTAAAAGAACCATTCCGCTTACAGCACCTTTAAAGGGGACCAAATGTAAAAAGTGTCTTACGTTGCCCCACTCTCCCCTATTTATGAATTGCTATTTAGGCAATAAAGCACACATACATTATAAATCCAGATGTAAATCAAGAGGTAACTCACCACCAAAACCCAAGATTGGAAGTTTTCATCATGTGGATATTGTGAAAATATTTATATTTTTTTAATTGATCCATTGAAGACTGGAAAGCACTCACTTGAAATACAGGTACTTCCAATTAAAACTGTGCAATTATCATGATTATTTATTTTATTTTAACATGTGATAGAAGCATTTTGGCGAAGAGAATTAAGGAAAAAGACAACATTTACTTCACTTGTGATTAATAGTGAAACGAGCAAAACAAATTGACATTTTTGTTTTAGCTTGAAGATATGCCTAGTTGGGTAGGCCTGTGCAGTTTGATAAATCCTTCCTGAAACACTGAGAGACAAGTAATAGAAAGTGTTTTTGTACATGTTTGCTTTCATTCATTCTCTGCTTAGTACACGCTGTCATGAATAAACCAATACAGTATCTCCCCTCTGGATGCTATTTAGAATGGCAATGCATTCAATGACAGCAACAATTGATTGTACTTCAAGTGAACACTCTTCACCACAGTGAGTGAGACTGAGTGCAGGTGTTGATGATCATTTACACAGCGAGCACATGTTTTTCTGTTCGCCTGTCACAGAAGCAGGTGTCATGCCCTCAACGATTTATTGCTTTAATAAAGAGTTTGAGCTGGAAGTCAGGTGTTGGGTGTTGGTGACAATAATAAGGAATGCTTTGTGTACGGAGGAATCTTTCATGGCTTCCTGCTGCCAGTTTTTTAAACAATGCTTATTTGTCAAAGAGATGCTTTTGGAAAACACCTTTCATTTATTTTGGCACATTTTGGGATGGCTTTCACTTGCCAGCACTGGATTAAATGGCTTTCAGTCTGTCTTTCTCTATGTCTTCATCTCCCAGATAGAGACATGAGATAAGAACACAGGCCAAGGGGACAGGCACAGACTGAGGTATAGACTATGTATGTGCAGAGGGAGCTGTCAATCACTCACTGTTAAATGAACTGTAGAACAAATTAAAAATGCTTTAGCAAAGGGAAACAGTAATTCTTCATCAGAATATTAGAAGGAGCATTCTGAATGGTTATGGGCAAACATCACAAGGTTCTCGTGCTAAACTGTTCCAATTCTATGAATTTATCATAATAAACACAACAGCAAATGAATAGGTGATACGATCAACCTTATGAGGATGAAATCCTTTCCCAACACTTGATATACTGTATGTTGGGTGTGTTTGCAGAAATGTATCTTTCCATTGTGAGCGTCTGGCCTGTGAAGCTTTGCTCCATGTTGTGCCTAGGACCTAACGTGTTCGGTCATGCATAGATCCATCAGAAGAAGGAAAAACAGGTTCTTAAGACTGCAGCGCTCTGTGAGGGAGATAGATATATAGGTGTTTGTTATTAGAAGACTTGCCATCACCAGACAACTCCCCGAATTCCTGCCTGAACATTCTGGCTGTATATGTGTGTAACTGCCACACACTGGCACAATAAAGGCCAAACTCTTTCCTCTCATTGACGCAGTATCAGCGGCCACTATTCACTGCCAGTCCTGCATGGGCCTTGTAAGAGCCTGAAATGTAATAAAAAGAAATTAATTTAACCCAAAATGTAATATCTGAACGATAATGTAAAAAAAAGCTCAGCCCAAAAAGTAATAACTTCCCCAAAATGAAGCTACTTCTGACATTTTGTGTCAGTCATTACATTATGGAGCGAGCAAAATATTTTTGAAGTCTATCAGTCTACTTGTGTATGAACACTTTAAGCCTTGAATTACATTAGACCTATTAAAAATAAAGATTTTTGTTGGTAACTACTCTCTCCATTGTAGGCAAGGGCAATGCAGAGGAAATACTGTATACTGATACACTGTGGACCTATGCTAACATATAGCTTGAAGAATCGTAAAACCCAATACATAAAATAATAAAATACATGTTATGCAACTGAAAACACTCTATAGCAAATTAAGGTTCTTCTTTTAACATTTTATTCATATGAACCAATTCGAAGAGTAAAATGTTAAAAGTACTTATTTTAAAGCCTATTATAAAACTGTACCAGTCGGTATACCTCTGTACTAATATGTACTATATATACAGTATCTACATACATTTCAAGCATATATTTTTGACCATTAAACTTAAACTCATTTCTATCTAGAGGTTTGTCCACAGAGACTCCAGACACTCTTAAAGTTAACTCAGCTTGTGTGTATTCCCCAGCAGCAGAACTGGGACATGAGTTGATCATCAGTCAAAAGAGCTTCTGTTGGCTACACAGACACGGCTGTGGAGTCATTCACTGATCCTTACCAGTGTTATTTCAGACCCCGGCACTAAACTTTGATGTGCTTGAGCTTAAAAGGTGCACTATGTAGTTTCAGGGGAGGGGGATTTGTTTCAATGTTCAGAGCCTGCAGTTCATTTACAAAACATATTAACTCAACATGTAATTCTTAGCATTGGATGATTACAGTATATTGTCATAAATCAAAACTTAATTATTTTGAGGAACCTGGAACAAAACGAACATCCCAAAAAATCTTTGCAAACCAAACTGTGGGCCTTGCTGCTGTACACAAAAAGCAGTGAAACAGTAACTTTTCATGAAGCTTTTCAACTTCTAACAGTTTCCAGGGATCACATTTTCATGTGATGAAAGTTTGTTTATTCAATTAACAGGTTATATCTTAGAAAATGTTAACTTCTCTCCCAAAGTTACATAGTGCACCTTTGAGACTTTTTTTTAAAGAAAAGCAGTGTGTGCAAACTAGCACACTACTTTGTGAAAGCTCCTAAAAAGCTTAGTGATTCAGAAGACAGCGAAGGTACCACCACACTACTGAGATATGGAGGTAAACTAGGAACGTTGACACTCGGAGCGCCACTAATCACCAACACTGCACACGTTTCCAAAGTCAGGAAGTAATAAAAGATGGATAAAAGAAGGGAAGACGAAGATAAGAAAAGAAGGAAGAAGAGAAAGAGGCATGATGTGTAACATGTGTAGGAGACTGGGTATCACATCCATTCACAGACCTACATTTAATGTTTGCCTTTTTATATTATGTCAAGCAAAAATTGTATAATTCTCAATTCAGGAAACGCTAATATTAGTCCATTGGAAATAGGCATTTGGACATTTTGGGAAATCAATTATTGTTGTCCTGCTGATAATATCCAATCAGACACTACTTTACCTGTCATTGTGCAAGGCCGTGAGAAGACAATGTATCTAATGTGTTATTATTTCTTAACTAAGGCTTGTTGCTAATGACAACAGGATAAATAATCTATAATAGTGGAAGATGGATTTGAATATCCAAATTCAATAGAAGTGTGGTAGAAAATGCACACCTTTACCTGGGAAAATAAAGAGGTCACAGATCTCCTTCCCTCGCCAGTTTGTGAGCGTCATTAGGACGTTTGAGAAACACAAGCAAGTGCCTTCAAGTCTGCACTCCTCTGCCCTGACACTCCCATCAAATGAGATTCAGGTGTTGGCAAATTACCTCAGTGAGCTGTGACCTTTCAGAATATCTAAATATGTCTCAAATGGGCAAACTTCTGGAAAGTTTGTTTGCAAATATTAATGCTTAAAAGTTAACTTAAAAAAATAGATTATATATTATTTTTCTATATTTTGACTTCAGTATTTCAGTACAACAGCCCTAGCGCCTGTGAACCATTTTTTTTATCTGCAGCTATTTTGTATATGCTTGTATAAACAATAACAGTGCGTCAGCCGTGTTGAGTATTTGCCTGCGGCGGTTCAGCCTCCCTGACAGACAGACAGACAGACAGCACAAACCTCCTTTGTTTCATCTCAAGAACAGAAGTTGTACTGTGGTTAAGCTGTTTCGCCTGGATGGAATGTGCTGCTGAAGAGGAGCCAATTGAAAACACACCCACCTGTTTGCGCTGAAGATAGCATCGCATTGTGTCATAATGACTGGTGCTAATTTCTGTGGATGCAGAAGAGATGAAGATTTATGACTTCTTGATGACATTAAAAATGTTTTAACTGAACAGAACAGACAGAACTATCAGTTTTTTTTCCAATAGCTTCGGATAACAAGATAAACAGATCCCTCCTGTCATTCCTCAAGCTTTATGTATATGTATACAGTATATACAGTGCTGTGTGGAAGTTTGTGAACCCCTTGAGCCTTTTGGAATTGTATTTATTTTAACCACTATTCATTCATTTTGATCAATTCCAGTATTTTTTATATGAAATAACAGATGTTTTTTTTATCAATTGAACATTTTTCTTTTCCAGAAATCAACTATTAAAACAGATAAAACAAATTATTTGACAAATGTTGTATCTGCAAAAGTTTGTGAACCCTAAGCTGCATTGCTTAAATCAAGCAAGGTAAACACAATCAGGTGGGCCAAATTGAGTGATGAAATAGACCAATGTAATGAGAGATCTTTAGGGAAGAAGTTGGGCGGCACTAGATAAAACAAAGATAAAACCAGGTCAGTTTAGACCCACCAAACTGAACCCATACAGGTCAGACATGCTCAAAGGGGAAAAAATCTCAGACGATCTCAGGAATAGAGTTTTGATGTTGCACATATCCGAATATCCGCAGTCTGTCTAAAAACTATGATTGTTTGAAAGTATATTTATCAACATTGTCACACTCATTTTCCGTTTTAGCTTTTTCTGAAACATGGTTAAACGATGATATTGTCAGTCTTTATCCTTTGATGAACTATAATTCCACTCACTCCTGCAGAAACAACAAAACAGGAGGAGGAGTTTCTTTGTATGTCTCAAATGCTTATAATTTCATCACAAGAAAGGATTTGAGTGTTGAGTTCGATACAACACTTGTGGAAACTGTATTTATTGACATTGCATTATATTAGGTAAAAAAGCATTATAGTCGGCTGTATTTATAGACCATCTGATTCAGATATAAATACGTTTAATGACGCATTGTATTCTACTTTAGAAATCATTAACAAGGAAAATAAATTGTGAGCATTATTGGGTGATTTCAATATTAACTTGCTCAGAGATGATCTGGTATCCACGACAGTCTTTCTGAACACACTTTACTCTGTAAATTTCTATCCTTTAATTACCAAGCCATCTCGTATTACTAGATCATCAGAATCTTTAATCGACAACATTCTTTTTAATTCTCTTGATTATGAAATCACTTCGGGTTTATTGATGTGTGATATTTCAGATCATCTTCCTGTATTCCAGATTGTTCATGCTATTGATCCTCCTAACTCTAAAGGTATCGATTCCACTTGTGGCCAATTTAAATTTCGTAAATTCACTAGAAATAATCTGGAATCTTTCAAAACAGCCATCAGGTATGTCTCCTGGGATGAGGTTCTTGGGCTAAATGATGTTGTTGCAGCATACCACCTATTCATAGTACTTATTAATTCTGCTCTAGAATCATCTTTTCTTTTGATCTGCCCTAAAACTAATTATTCTAAAGGGAGACCTTGGATTACTGAAGATCTGAAGAAACGCTCCGCTAAAAAAAATAAACTCTATAGGAAAGCTATTTTATAAGAAATATAAAAACAAATGTATAGCTGATAGGGGAGAGTGGCCTAAGTTGTGCAACTTTTCACTCAAAGTGACTTTAAAGTGAGACCTTGACAGTAAAGTCTCCAACTCAAATATGTACATATATTTCAGGGTGTTGTGCATCCCTGGCAATAAAAACCTTGGATCTGGAATAAACTGTTGAAGAAATATAGCTTTCGGAAAAAAAGTTGTCTTGATGCACAACTTGCCCCTGGTGTGGTGTAAGTTGTGCGGTTGGAGAGAATACCATGGGGTGAATTGTGCCATTGCTATATATCTCATAAACTGTA
Source organism: Hyperoplus lanceolatus (assembly GCA_026929865.2). Lineage (NCBI taxonomy): Eukaryota > Metazoa > Chordata > Actinopteri > Uranoscopiformes > Ammodytidae > Hyperoplus > Hyperoplus lanceolatus. The sequence continues at coordinate 1,590,369 of CM049408.1, forward strand.
CTGCAAGACTAATCCATTAGACAATCACTTATTTAAGGTGTATTTAAAGTAAATTAAGTAAATAGTAGGGCTGTCAAGCGATTAAAAAAATTAATCTAATTAATTACAGGCTCTGTGATTAATTAATCTAAATTAATCGCATACTTTTATGACACTTTTATACCTGTTTATAAACAGCTGTATAGCCTGCTAGTCTCTCTCTCTCTCGCTCTCTCCATCTCTCGTAACTTCTGTTTCCACAACAGACAGCCACAGATGCTTATGCCGATTCATTCACCATCGTCGTACTCATAGGCAAAAATATTGAGAGACACACACACACACGCGCACACACACACACGCACACACACACACACACACACACACACACACACACACACACACGTTTACGCGGACGACGAGACAGCTAGCAAACAAAATTGAGACACGGGGAGAACGATTGAGAGATACTGTTTTGAACCTAGCCTACATTGTTGCACCCACTAAATCAATAATGCACTGACACTGGCTGCGGAGAATAAAGTAAGATGTCTTCCTACCTTCATGCTTATTAAACCGTCTATAGAGCCCTCGGCCCCCTGCTTCTCTCTTTACTTTTCTCCCTTTCACCCGCGCGGGCTGTGTTTGCTTCAGGTGCAGCTCGGTGCAGCTACGCACAACTTTTGCACCGGGTCAGAGGGCATTATAGAAGTGCGATTAATCTGCGTTAATTTTTTTAATCGCGTTAATTTTTCTGTGATTAATTAATCGAAATTAACGCGTTAATTTGACAGCCCTAGTAAATAGATGACAAAGATTGAAGGACAATTTTCTTAAACAAGGCCTAGCAGATCTAATGGTTTTACCTGCAAAGCTCACAATGACAAAGTCACCATCATTCTGGCCATCTGAACTCTCATCAGTGGTGTTGTTAAGTGGAACTGAGATGTCACTTTCTTCTGAGCTACAGTAGACAATCACTTTCTTTTGGTGACCAGCGTATACAGCCATGCCACTGGCACAACTCTCAGAAATGTACTTTGCATTAGTTGCTCCGTGCTTGTGGAACCAACTGCCACCTGACAAATGTGATTCCCCTATATTTCTGCCTTTAAATCAAGGCTCAAAACCCATATGTACACCCTGGTGTTTCATCCCCATTAACTATCTTACCTCTGCACTACTATCTGTGTTTATGTGGATGTATGGGCTTCACGTCTTTTATTTTGGTTATTGTTATTTTACCTTCATTGTTTACCTACTGAATGCACTATGTACAGCACTTTGGACAGTAAAAACTGTCATAAATGTGCTTTTCTAAATACATTTTACTAACTTACTTACTTATAACTCACCCAGGCCCTTTGGCACAAATCACCCCAATCCCAGAAATTTGGATAATAAGCATGATGCAGCAATTTAGGGCTGACATCGTGCTAACTGTATAGACTCAAAATGTAGCATACCAAAGCACTAAAACATGTGTCAAATGTTTTCAAACTTGTCTATAATTGTTCAGACACAATAATCAAAAAACCTTGATCATGGAAATTTTACTTTGAAAGGCAAAACACAGTTTTTTTTAGCTTAAATGTGCTTATATCTTATTCCTTGTGTCTCCCTTCTTTACAGGATGAGTCAAATGGATGGCTCTTCTTAAATATGTGGTCACATTTCCAATTTCTTCCACGGTTTTCTAGAAACAAGGGGTGGCACAACTTCCAAAATGCACAACTTAAGCCACTCTCGCCTATAAGGAAAGCAAAAAAAAATTATTATGCAGCAAAATTCACTCAAGCTTCAAACGATATCAAGTCAACCTGGAACCTCATTAATCAATCATTTGTTGAATCACAAGAAATCAGAAGCAACTGCACCTGTAGAGATGCGTGGGAAAGAGAGAATTCTCTCAAAGCCTAACGAAATAGCTGATGGCTTTAATAATTTTTTTGTTAATGTTGGCTGTGATCTGGCATCAAGTATCTTGGGTACAAATGAGAACCCTTGTAACTTGATTAAATGGCAATATCCTCCTCTCAATACCTTTGTACCTCCAACTACACAGGAGGTCCATAATATCATTATGGAATTAATTAATTCAGCCCCAGGTCATGATGGCATAAAGAGCATTTTGTTAAAAGAAACCACTGATCATTTAATTCAACCGCTAACCCATATTCTTTCTTTATCACTCCAATCTGGAATTATTCCCCTCCATCTTAAAATTGCTAAAGTTATCCCTATTTTCAAAACAGGTGCTACTGATGATTTCGGGAAGTATAGACCTATATCAATCCTGCCTTGCATCTCTAAATTATTGGAGAAATTAGTTTATGCAAGAATATCCAAGCACTTAACTGATAATAAGATCCTATATGCTCACCAGTATGGATTCCGTAAAAAAACATTCAACAGAGCATGCATTACTCCAGATGACTAACATAATTTCAACTGCTATGGGCAATGGTGAGTTTCCCATTGGGATATTTTTGGACTTAAGCAAAGCATTCGATACGGTTAACTACAGTATTCTGATAAGCAAATTAAATAGATATGGAGTGGAGGATATTGCCCTGAACTGGTTTAAGAATTACTTAACTAACAGAGAACAATATGTGTCGCTTAATGGCTATTCTTCTACCAAGTCCAGAATTATACATGGGGTGCCACAGGGCTCAATACTGGGCCCTTTATTATTTTTGATCTATATAAACGATTTAGCCATGTCTTGCAAACATCTTTATCCTGTATTATTTGCTGATGACACTAATCTCATAGCAACTCATAATAACTTTAATTATTTGATTGACTGTGTGAATGATGAATTATGCTCTATTGCTAAATGGTTTCAAATTAATAAATTAACACTTAATGTGAAGAAATGTAACTTTGTGATCTTTTGCAACATAAACAAGTCTTACCCCAAAGAACAAGCAAAAGTACTTATTAACGGATCAGAAATTATGCAAGTAAAGGCTACCAAATTTTTGGGAATTCTAGTTGACGAAAGACATAATTGGTCAAATCACATAACCTGGTTTGCAAAAGGTCCACAAAGATGATGGGCATATTAAGGAAAATGTGTCCTTTTAGCTTTATACTATAGCTTTTTGTTTCCTTTCCTGAACTATTGTAATCTGGTTTGGGCAGCTTCATATCCCAACCATCTCAAAAAATGATGTATTATTCAGAAGCGATTTTTAAGATTCATCTCACATTCAAACAGATATGCTCCGTCAGCACCACTTTTTATACATTTTTATATATTTCCAATTCACAAATTGAATATCTATCACATATGTTTATTCAATCACAAGTTTATTTACAGAAACCAAGATCTCCCGGAAAGCTTTCAGACTTTGTTTACTTACATTCACATCGCACTAGACAGAGCAACAATAACAACTTATCTTTACCCTTTTCCCGCACATCACATCATCAATTTAGTATATATTATAGAGGCCCGGCTTTATGGAATGTCTTACTTCCCCTTTTAAGATCCATATCATCCCACTCAGTCTTTAAAAAGCAGCTTAAAAAACATCTTATCTTTTTGTGAATCTTCTAATCACCTCCTGACTTTTCCATTGCTTTTTTCTTTTTCTTTCTCATTTTTTCATTATCTTTGACATGTATTTATCACATTTTTTTTCCATCTATTTTTGATTATTTTGAGTATTTATGTACCTTGTCTCCTTAATTTCTAGAGTTTATTTGTTAGCCTGAATATGATTTCAATGTGATTATTGATAGGGGTGGAACTCTGTACAAGCCCATTGGGCTTCGTTCCCTCCTTGCACCATTAATTGTTAATGTGCGCTAAATAAATAAAACAAACAGATTTGTCTGGGGACAGCTATAAATTCATATAAAAAAAGTTTGAGCTCCATCGGTCCACCGTGAGGCAAATCATCTACAAATGGAGAGCTTTAAGAGTGACTTAACATCTGTTAAGCAAAGTTGTGACAAGCAGTTTTGTTCTTTTTTGAGAGCAGAGGCTTCTTCAGCAACCCTCCCTTGAAAGCCATGTTGACTTATTCTTATTCCTATTGTGGAACCATGCACATCTGTCCCAGATGCTGCAAGAGAGGTCTGCAAAATTAATTACAGCACTATCATACCATCCCGCCTCCCTCCAATGCCCCCACACCCTCATTCGATGCTTGTATCACTGGTTTCACTTCAGAGGTGTCGGCCAGAATACTTATGGCCAAAGGCGTCAGACTATAAGCATGAGACTAGGAGAGGAGGAGTAGGGTTTTATCCGCTCTTTATTTTCCTTCTTTCACAGGCACAGTCGCATATAGATCACGGGAAAAGAACAAAGGTTTAAACTCTGCTCGTGAGGAGACGTTACAACAGCTGTTGCGACCCGCGAATTGCATGCAAACTATATTATAACAGCGATCGGGACTGCATGTACATACTCACACACGGGTGATTCACATTTAAACTCAGATAAATACGTTTCCATGTGGAATGATCGCTTACTGTGGCAACGCTCACACATCTGACCGAGGGAGAAGAGAACGGAAACTAAACAGGCTCTCTGTCCGACTGACGTCACGGCCCTAACTGACTGCTATCCACACTGAACAAAACACATTTTAACACACTGTAAGAACTAACAACACTGTAACTTATGAACGTTGGGGCCTTTTCTACAATGGTCGCTACTCGCTACTGTCTGCCGTGGAATCAAAACAAACCCTCTAGTTGAGAATGCGCAATACAGAAGCAGACCGCATACAGACAGGTCTGTCGGCCAATCAAATCGTTCGGTCCGAACGATTTGATTGGTTGAATTTTATATATATTTTTCATAATATTATGAGATTGAAATCATTGTTTGTTTTTACTCCTGGTGGGTCTGTCTTATATTTTAGAGTGTAATTACCTTATTAATACCATTTTAACCTAATCCAAAAAAAGTGTAAAAATGCAACAAAGGTAAGAGTCGCTTTAAAGTAAATTTTCTTGCTGTCAACTTAATCGATTGTTGTGCCTAATCAAATTGATTCAGGTAGAAAAACTTCTATCACACATGTTGATGAACTACCAGCATATGAAACCATGTGATGATGATAACTGAAGATTAGCCTGAATTGCTGAGAGAGGTAGTTTTTTCTCAAATTGTGGCAGTGGGGTAAAGTGAGACAAATGCTGTGGGGTAAAGTGAGACAGTGTCTGTGCCCTCTTTTAATGAATCCATTATATTTGAGGTAGCAAGGAGACTAGTTTGAAAAGACAATGTGGGCCAGAGGTGGGGGTTTATTTGTTGAAGGGGTGTCAGCAAGGGCATGGTTTGGCACGTATGTATGTGGGGGACAGGAGAGTGACCTTTAACATCAATGGACTCTGGGAAAAATGTCTTTATTCAATGAATGATCCCAATAAAACAAATGCGGAAAAAAAGACTCAAAAGATGGAAAATGACAGCTGGGTCTAGTCCTGTTCTGAGTCCCAGACTGTTCTGGTTCTGATTGTCCTTTGCTCTGACCCCCATACACTAGCTGGCTCTAAGGGTCCTGTGTTCTGACCCCCAGACTGTGTTTTAATCTTACTGGTTCTATCTGTCATTTGAATGTTAATTATTGAATATGAATTATATGGTGTATTTGATCAGAGTTACTTTCAAGTGTTTAGAAAAATGTTTTGCTTAATTGACCAAACCCCATGATTCTGTTACTAGTCCGACATCAGTTTTGTAATATTTGGTTTTCAAGCTAGCTGTCAGGATTCTAACTGTTACAATTTGTGTTGTTATGGTAGTTTCAGAGTGGAAAAAGTAAGTGGTTCAGTTTACCCCCTTGATTTTTCTGGTCTGTACCCCACAGCTGGGGTAAACTGAGACACATGACAACTTTTTTAAAACAATCATATTTTCAATGCCCTTTGTCTTGAACTGAAATCTGCTAATGCCCATTTCTTGGAACATCCTGAATTAATGGGAACTGTGTAAGTTTGAGTGATGAATCATTTTAGCTTGCTAAGAGGAGACCAAATGTAAAAAGTGTCTCAGATTACCCCGTTCTCCCCTACGCTAGAATTTTTTTTTAGGATGTCCCCATTCTTGTGGCCAGATTTAGTTTGGTTAGAAATACCCGGATGTCTACTACATCCGGCCGAGACTTTTAGTGTTGAAAACAGCATCCGATTTGGGCGATTCTGACCCACAATCCAGTGCGCACCGGAAGCGACGTAACATCGACAGAGCTTCCGTGTACAAAAACACCCAGAGATGTGACGGATGTAAAAGCAAGAGGCAATGTTATGATGAAATAAATAAGTAAAATGATGTCCCAAGTATATGCCTATTGCATCCTAACTAGATTATGTAGAATAGAAAAAAGAAAGAGGATGAGATTTGGAACGCAGGGAATGTCTCAAGGCCGTGGGAACCATGAGCAAAATGGGAATATGCAAGACATTAACCTACTGTTATTCCTTCTTCTTTATCCCATAAATCATCTTGATGCAGTGTAATTACTAGTTTGTCTACTAGATATTTAATATATTTCGTACAATTATCTTTTTATTTATGACCCTGTTTCACAACCCTGCTCTGTCAACCTGAAAAAAACTATAGCAATGGTGCTTGTATCAAGCTTGTAAATTGTTAAATTTGAGGCCACCACAGTCTCCCAAATTCGTCTGAGAAAACACTGTGTGTGTGTGTGTGTGTGTGTGTGTGTGTGTGTGTGTGTGTGTGTGTGTGTGTGTGTGTGTGTGTGTGTGTGTGTGTGTGTGTGTGTGTGTGTGTGTGTGTGTGTGTGTGTGTGTGTGTGTGTGTGTGTGGTTATTAAACATCATTAGACTGGTCAGTCACAACTGGTAATAATGGCAGAGCCCTCCGCCCCAACCTTTTAAAAAAAAATGTCAGCAACAGCGAGAAAACCTTACGAGGTGAAAGGAAAGAGGAGCTTGTGTCGTTTCTCTCTCATTCACTTAAAAAAAGCAGTTTTTTGCCTTTTTACCATTTTTCCAAGCTGTTTTTTTTAAATGTCTTTGAAAATACTTGTTTTGCTCATTTTACTTTTCATTTGAACTGAAATAAAAGTTTTCTTTGTCCTTAATTCTCTTCACCAGAATACACCAAATTGCTTCTTTTACATGTACAAATCACAACATTTTCTTCTGGGGGGAGGATGCCCCTTTTTAGCCTATTTTATCAGCCCCAAAGCGCTTAACATTTCTTACCACATTCACACACACACACACACTCATACATCGATGCAGTAGCTGCCATGCAAGGCGCTCTGGATTACTTAAATCAAATCCAATCAGTCAAAACTACAGAGGACTTTACTGCATAGATGCTAAAGCCATTTCTATTTTCAGAGTGCTTTTTTACTGTAATAAATATTTGTAAAAAGAGCATTCTATGTGAACTGTTTCCATGTTATTGTGTTTGTCTATTTTCTCAGACATGCAATACTTCATAATGTCTGTGACATGTTGGACAGTGCATGACTATTACATGTAGTAGAGAGAATATAACATACAACATTAAAACGTACATGGAGGTTATTCCAATTGACAAAGAAAAATGATATTAATGAGTGCATTTCAAATTTCAACCAGACCTGGATGTAATTAATGATAAAATTTATGCTTTTCTCAAACACAAATCTTCAGAAACCTGAGTTACATGTAAGTGGCCTCTCACTATTCTTCTGGGCCCCAGCTCCTCTCAAAATTCTAAGTTATACCTCTAGAAGACTTTACTCCAGGAGACATTTCCATGTCTTCACCCGTCAATTACTGCATTAGAAAATAAAGTCATATTTTTAAAGAGTTCCTTTCCTGCATTTAAGTCACCTGTGTTGCTTATCCATATGCCTCTCATTGTCTCTGTGTCCCAGTATGCATGTCCCAAAGGTGCTCTAGATGTTTGTCATATAATCTGTAAACTCATGTAATCTCTATCATTGTCTGACAGAAATTCAACCCGATCACACTTAGGACCTTTTCATGAAAGACGAAACATTTTTTAACGGTCCAGCATTTCTTAGAACACAGTAAGACAGTGAAGAGAGAGGAGTGTTATTTTTTTTTTTCTTCATTTTTGATATGATAATTCATACCATCCCACTCACATTCTGTAAACCATATAATGTTATGCACATTAATTTGGTTCCCGCCAGGTCTGCACTCTTCACCATAATAATGCATTTGGTCCTGGGACCCATCATGCATACCTTAGGCCCTTGTCTAAACAGGAAAAGAAGTTCTGAATCAGTAGTCCTTTGTAGTGGATACGTTTGGAGGGCAGCCAGCCAACTCTCTCCTGGTGGAGAGGGAGAGCTGAGCTTCTACTGGCGGGCTGCTGCTTCACTCACTCTATGTCCATGTGCTGTGTGAGGATTCTGTTTTACCCTTCTTTCTCATGTAACTTGGCTCTTGTCTGACAAAGGGCTGTCACTTTTTACAAAAATGAAGTTCGAACGAATTTGACTCGTAATTTGCCCCAATATATTCAAATCCCCCCCCCCCCCCCCCACCACCACCACGCTCGCTCCCCTAACCACGTCAGAATGTTCGTTATGCTGCTCCGCTAAATGACGTCTTTGAACAGTGCGACAGCACTTTGTGACGTTACCATCAACGGTGTAGAACCCAAAATACTTCCACACACTTCTGCTCATATTTTTGGGTGATCGTTCGGGACGGCACTGCTCACTATTGTCTATTTTGGTCGCAAAACAACAGATTAACACCATGATTAACATTAGCTTGGTTTACTGATAGGTCAACAGGGTTTACAATAGGTCAAACTGATAGAAAAGTTAGAAAGCGCCCTCTGCTGGATTACAAGGGAAACTACTTTGAATGGTCTGATATGCTTGAGGCTGTAGCAGCACACATATTGAACAGGAAATGACAGTTTGAATATGAACTTTTTTACCCCACCTTTGAACTAATATTCACATTTTGAATTAAAAGTGACAGCCCTATCTGGTATGAACCCACCTGACTCACCACATGCTCCTTTAGTGCAATGACTGTGTGGACATGCATTCTTCATGGGTTTATTGATAATAACACCATAACCCAATATATGGAAACATACAAGACATACAATGTGGGGTATTTGTGTATTATTCTTAAAGGAGAAATTAGATCAAGTGGATAATCCTGCAATGAACCTGTTTGATCTGTGCCCAGGGTATAGGTGTGCACATATCACAGAATATGGGCTAAATGGATTTCTCACATTGGAGCTGTAGGAAATGAAGGGGCGATAAGGAATCAAAGAGTAGAAGTATAATGGTATAATGCACGCATTTAAATAAAGTTATGAATTGCTTGCATAGATTAGCAAGTCAGCTTCAATCACAAGATATAAAGTGCAGAAACAGTGTAGGTTGACTGAGTGTTGAAGCTCAGTATATAAACTAGTATTCCTTTGCTTATCTAAACATAGCGGCTGCAGAGACAGGCCAGTTTGAGATCTGACACACACAGCTTCTGGCAAACGAAGACACTTGTGGAACATCCGGCAGTTTCCTTCTCTAAAACCCATGTTTTGACAAGAAATTCTTACTGTGAGCCACTGTTTGAAATGTGGGACTATGTACACAATGTAAGCCTGAACGCCTGCACCCCTCTGCTGCTGACACACAGGCTGTGCTCACTGTAGTGCCGTATATACTGTATGTGTCTTACAGTTGTCAGGTAGTTTGTGCACTGACACTGCAAAGATTTGTATTCAATATAGAAAGGATTGTGTGAGAATGACATTAACAATAGGCAATGTTATCATCCCTGTGTGTTTCCGTACACTGTTAGGAGAGCTGCTATGTCATTGAGCAAGCAAAAACATGGTGAGTTTCTCTGCTATGGGCCTTTTTTTTATCAGAGAGACAAAGACAATGAATACACTTAAAGGTGTAGTCGGCGATTCTGGAGAATGCTTGTTGTGTAATGACACAAGATATTATTTCAGTGCACACATAGTACGAGGTAGCGGAACGTGAGGATATATTCACAGATTTTGAAAAAAGTGATTTTTAACAAACAGCGTTGGTTCCTTCCCCCCCCCCCCCACACACACACACACTTTTTGGTAAAAGTAAATATCTATGTCAATTCGTTTGGCGGATAAACAGTCATTTGATCTAATAATAATATTCTCAATTTATATAGCGCTATTCTCGCAATCAGTCCTTGGTACCTTCAACATTGGTTTGCAACAGTGCTGGTATTTCTTATGGCCTTGTGTTTTTGAGTTGGTAGGTTTAGTCAGCGGGTTCTGTTTAGGGAATCTCAACAATAGCGTGGTGGTGAAAGTGGACATAGAACTCAGGAAGACCTCAGTGGCTCCCTGACTTACCTGCTGGGAATGTTTGAAGAGCTTGGCGTGGAGAGCAGGGCAGACCTTGCCTTGGTAGAAGAGAAGGATCTGGAGAAGTACCTCAGACCAATCCAGTGTCACAGACTGTTGATCGGCATTAAGAATAAAGGTAAATCCAACTATGACACTGCCATGGTTTTTATTATTTCTATAGTTGAATCGTTAAAATAGCTTAAGATTTTAGGGGTGCTAGAGGCACAGTGGTTAGAGCGTCCCCCTAGAGGCACCAGACCTGGGTTCGAATCCGACCTGGATCTACTTCTTGCTCTACCTCTATCCATAATAATTTTGTTTTCTCACTTCTAGAATTTCCACCAGTGGAATAAGAAGATTATGTTGCTGTCGAATCTCCACCCCTCACAAGTACTCCCTATTCCCACTTGTCAAGTTCCGAAAGCACTTTAAATTCTCCTTTGTCATCACCCATATGGCCTGGCAGGCCATGATATGCTGACTTCCGGGTCAGATGGGACGAGATGCCAGCAGCTATTCGCAAAGCGACGGAAGATAACAAGACCATCACCGGGGGACAGAAGAGATATGGTAAAGACAGTGGTGGACCAAATGTTAGAGCATGAGCTAAACCCAACAAGGGCAACAGCATCGCCCACAGCATTGTGAGAGACTGGCCCGAAAGCTTTGCTGATGTCGGAAAAAAGGGAGAAATGCTTGGAGACGGCTGCTACTCTCTTCTTCAACAAATAAAAATAAGACTTGTATCCAAAAAAAAGAAACAAACTCTTCAAACACTGCGACGCAGGCAGCGCAGGCCTTGCAATGTGGCGGCAGAGGGGGCTCTCGTAATGGCCAGAGGCCCATTAGATCAATACGGTTGTGTGAGGTGGTGTCTGGAAGAACTTCCTGCTGGAAAGACGGAGGCAACCTTGGAAGAAAAAAAATGGAGGAAGGGATGGGAGGGGCAGAGACGGCTGAACATCTGATGAAGAGGACCTACATCACCCAGCACCAGGACATAAATGGTGCCTGCACCAGTCATTGCTGAGATCACGGAGGAATTGCCATTCCTATTCTCGCACAGAGGCCTTTTCTCCAACTTCAGTCTGCTGACGGATGTCTCCATACAAACTAAGTATCAAGAGGCTATGAACAGCAAGGGCAGTACCATCATTCGGTTTTGCCAGCAACTCAGCAGGTATCCAGGCATCAAGGGCGTCCTTGCTAAATACGAGCCAAAGGCGTCAGACAAGGCTGCATGTGTCCTTCTGTTACTGATGGCATATTTCAAGGAACCAAAGCATGCCAACATGCTTGAGACTGATGTAAGTTGTTTAAAAAATCAGTTTGTGATTGTATTAGACAGTACTATTATGTTATCTTTTGCACGATGTGTTGATACCAGGGCTGTCAAGCGATTAAAAAAATTAATCTAATTAATTACAGGCTCTGTGATAAATTAATCTAAATTAATCGCATACTTTTATGACACTTTTATGCCTGTTTATAAACAGCAGTATAGCCTGCTACAGTTTGTTTCTCTTTCTTTCTCTCTCTCTCTCGCTCTCTGTCTCTCGTAACTTCTGTCTCCTCCCCTCAGCCAGGTATCTACATGAAATAAAATTAGGAACTAGCGCCGAATTTTCTCCGAATTGAGATATTCTTCGCTAATTGAAGTGCATACAAATCATATCCAGGAATTCTACTAAAGGGTTTATATGTAGGCTATGCATATTTAACAAGATATTGCCTAATTTGCATATTTTATTAAATGTTTTAGACAAAGTGTAATACAAAAAGTATTTAGCTTAATATGAAGATTAATCTGGTAAAAAAGTATGAGGATATCTATAAAGGAAAAAAAAGTCCCATTCACCACGTAATGTGATACTAGTGTAACCTGTTGTGGTCATTTTCAGGACTTTCGCCCCGGATAGAGATTTTGTCACACATCCCATGTTGTTCACTGGGGTCATATTAGTCTATAACAGTTGAAATATTCCCCGCTAAATGAAGCGTATACAAAACTTTCCCAGCACCTCCACTAGTTTACAGTAACTAATTAATAGTGCTTGAATCACAGTATCTCAGTACCTACTCATTAACTAACCATTCCTTCCTCGGTGACTTTGTGTGAGCCTTATTGTAAAGTCCATCCATCCATCTTCTACCGCTTGTCCCGTTAGGGGTCGCGGGGGGGGCTGGAGCCAATCCCAGCTGCATTGGTACACCCTGGACAGTTCGCCAGTCCATCGCAGGGCCACATATAGGGACAGACAACCATTCACACTCACATTCACACCTATGGTCAATTTATAGAATCCAATCAACCTATCCCCATTGCATGTTTTTGGAGGTGGGAGGAAGCCGGAGTACCCGGAGAGAACCCACGCGTACACGGGGAGAACATGCAAACTCCACACAGAAAGGCCCCGGGCAACCCGGGATTTGAACCCAGAACCTTCTTGCTGTGAGGCGACTGTGCTAACCACTGCACCACCGTGCCGCCCTTATTGTAAAGTGTTACCATATAATTTTACTGGGGGGCCCACATAGAAGCTCAGTCCAATTCAAAGCAGACCCGGTTCGAATCCGAACCCTTCTCTACCCCATTTCAAATCTGTCTCTCTGCCTATCAATAAATCATTGAAAATGCCAAACAATTATCTTTTAAAAAGAAAAAGCATTTAACTGGTGAAAAATGTGTTGACTATTATTTTGAAGCAGACACCTTTTTCTTCTGTCTGATGGTTCTTGAGCAGCGGGGATGTAACATGTTTTGGCTTCTGTGCAGACAAATTCGACAAACAAAGATAAGGGAGGAAATCTGACTATGTTGTTGTCACATTTGTATTTTGACTAAAACACTGTCCACTTTTCCTTCGGATTATATGACCAGATTTCTGCAATGTCTAGGTATGGTAGTCCTGGAAGTTAGCCTTCCAATGTTGCAGCATCAAGATGCACCAACAGGTCTAAAAGTTTGCGGAGCTTTTGTGGATCTTTGTTTGTTTGACATTCTGTAGTTTGGAGAAAAAGAGCTTGCTACATGGCTTCGGGGCGAGCAATGTGTCTCTTCCAGCCATTCCCTGGACTGGTTGCTTTGTCATTTGTTAGTTCCTTCTATTTGTGAATGTCTGACTTAATTATCAATCTGGACCTTCATCTATTGCCTGCCTTCTCATTTAACAACCTGTGATCTGCCAGTAAGCTTCTTTTTGTATTATCCTTTATTCTTCTAACCTGCATCCTCAACTGTCTGCATTTGGGCCCAACCCGTGTTGCCCTACTCACATCAGCGTGGCATTTTCCAGCCTCATGACCTCAGGAATTTCCATGATTTCAGCTTTGGTGTACCTTCTAGTTGGTGAAAGTTACTACTACTACTTTATTAATATTCTGTGTGAATTAGTAACTTGCTTCTACAGTTTAGTTTTTCTATACTTCTATAATTTTTGGTTGTGTTGATTTGGACAGTGTCATTTGGTTCTGCTTGTTGTGCTGTCATGTTTGTTCAGGAGAACGGCAGGAGCAAGCAATCGCAAATGAATGTGGAGGGTCTACAACCACTGGCCGAGTGAATGACTACATCTGACATTCTACCCAATGTCAATTTCAGAGATGTATGACATTTTAGGAGCATGACTCACACCCTGGCTCCTTGATGTGTTTGCCTCTTTAATCCCGCTTGAGAAATGCCTTTTTAGAGTCACTTTTTAAGGGACTTGTTCCCAGTTGAGTCACTGGTGGTGATAATGCGAGGGCGTCAGAGGAGAATGGACGGACCAGCAACAATCACACTTCACTCTCTTAATGTTTGACTTTCAGTGGCAGAAAGTCAACATCCTTGAATGGAAGTTTACTGGACAGACACTAAAGGACTGCTTTGATCTGAGTTCAAAAGCCACAGTTTAAAATAAATCAATGTTCAGTGAATCAAACAGCAGTGGTTGTAGCATGATATGTTGAAAGACGTTTTCATAGTCAAGTGATTGGGTGCTCTGACAGTTTCATTCACACTATTTTATTACACATCCACAGCTTTCCTCTAAAAGCAATGATAGAAAAAAACTATCCTTGAAGTGGCATATTACATTTCCAATTCAGTTTTTAACTGCTTTTGTGCAGCTCTTTCCAATAAAATAATCTAGTAGATCCTGTAGAACAATAAGATGTTTCCCCAATGTCTGAATGTCTAGTGTCCTCTTCATGTTGAAGAAGTGGACCTGTTTTGTGTTTTGTTTTCCTACAGAGAACCCTCTGGCTAACAGCATGTTTCACAAGTACTTCTCACTAAATTCATCCAATAAATCTGTGCAGCAATGTAAGACATCTGGACAATCTGGCACGTCTCTTTCCCAGAAAAAATGTTTTTCTCCATCTTTAACTGCCCGCAATACAAGACAGGTGGTCTTTATTGTTCATACCGTCTTCCCTTTATTGGTTAGAATTCCCTCTTCTTAATCTACAAGTCTGTCTAATGGGCTTGTTCAGCCAAAACCTGAACATTGTGATAGCAGATGGTTAAACAGTGAATATGGAAGATGCTGTCGCTCCAACACCACAACATCATTATCAGCCTTCAATAGGTACATAATGTTACACTGTTTTCTAACACTGTAGGTAACTGAAATCACCTCTGAGCAAAATAAATCAGATTCATATTGCTTTGTTTGAAGGCGTAGTCAGCGATTTTTTTTAAAATCAGTAAATCCTCAAGATTGGCTACCTGTCGGTACTTTGTGCGTGCTGAACATGCCCATTTACAGAACCTAGGCTGAGTCTTAACACTAGATTATTTTTCAGCGCAAACACAGTACGGACAGGTATACATTTTCATCCCATTAATGTGTGTGTGTATGCCGTCATCCTACATTGCACAATGGTCCACAGGTTGTCCACTTTAGCTGGGGTACCACCCTTTTTAACAAATGTGGATTTGCTGGTTCCAGTAACTGACCCCCAGTCAAAGGCAGGTCTCACCAGCTATCAGGAGGGTGCTGGTAAGCAATGTCCAGGATCTGAAAATACTGTACCCTCCACTGCTGTGCTTCATGCTCAGTCAAGCCTCCTGCCTGACAGGACCCATACAGTTTCAGTGTTCGGAGACAGCGTGTCACCACTCAGCTGGTCAATGGCCCGAAAGCCCCTAGTCAAGCCCAGGGAAGCAAGTGCTTCATGGACACCTTCTCTGCTCCAGGATTTACTGAACATACATCCATATTGTAAAGCCCTTTCCTGAGCCTTGATTCTTCGCCATTGCTAAATGGAGTAAATTATGGAAAGAGAAGTTTACCATCCATCATGTCATTTTGCTGAATAAAAATTGTATATTTGGTTATAAAAAAGAGTGGGAGACAGAGAGAAAGGAGAGAGGACAGACACAGCATTTTATTGCCTGTTTGACTGGGCTCACTGCAAAGGGAATAGCTTTGATGAAGAACAGGGACAGCCCTTACCCAGTAAGGCTACTTACAGAGTGTTCTGTGGAACTGGACATGCTTAATACACATTATATATTTCATTTATCACCAGAGAGCTGGTGAGATGACAAGAGTGGGGCCCATGAACCCTCCCAGGAGAAGAAGGCTCACAGGAAGATGGAGAAGTTATTTTATTGAATGGATTGCCTTAAGAACTGCCTGCTTCTCATTGTAGGCATCTCATTATGACAGCTTGTCAAGACTCCAAATGAAAACATGCAGAGCAAATTATAAGTTCACTTGAGATGTGTTTAGAGCTAACCAGGCAGATGTGCACCAGTGGCTCTAATATTACTGGATTGGGTCTATGTGTTCAATGAGTGAACAGACAGAATATGTACACACAGATTACCTCCTCTATATCTTCCGCATGACTCCAGTACCCTGGAAATCCAGACTCGCCTCAAGCAAATTTACAGAGTCACCAATCAAATCGTACTATCTGATACTGGCGGGCGTAACCGGCTGACGACAGTGCTGTGCCATCAAGGTTGTGATAGTAAACAAGAAAGATGGCCGCAAATACATACTTGTGTTCAAAAAGGCTTTGACTTCGACACTTAACGATTTGGACTTGTGCTTTTTCTTTAAGAAATGAACAGAAGACGGCACTCAAAACTTTCATTAGCAAGAAAGATGTATTCGCTGTTTTGCCGACCGGATATGTCAAAAGTATAATTTACCAGTTAGCCCGCTGTTCGCTAAACAAATTGGGCTATCACGTTGTTCATTGCTCTTGTTGTGCCTACAAAGTGTCTTGTAATGTGTTAAAGCTGATTCCATTGTGCATACCGAGAGACTAAAGTCTAACATAATGTATGTTTACATAAATGTCTCTGTAGAATCAACCATCCCTGAGGGTGTCATAAACTCATTAAACACTCTAACAGTGTGGAATACTGAGGAGGGACAATTAATCAGGAAATCAGGAAATGATTTTGATCTGTGTGCTACCAGTCATCCCCATCCCCAAGCTTTACATTCCTCTTATGCCTCACAAATACAAAGTTTGATGTTTTTTTAAAGGTTCAGTGAGCAGAATGGTCAGTTCAGCTAACTTCCTGTCAGTGACTGCAGTTAACCGGCAGTGAGACGATGCCGGTTTGTAGGGTTCTCTCTTCTGATTGGTTATCAGTAGTGGGATCCCTGAAAAGTTTATTTGCCGATCACATGCAGAGCGAGAGATCGGCTTTATGAAACGCACACACTATATAAGTGATCACTGTATGAATAAAGAGTGATTTAACATTTATATTAACATAAATAATTTGCTTACTTCACCTTTAATCCAGCAGTGCTCAGTGGCCAAGCCTGGTATTTAAATTGTTTTGGCCGGCTGTGGACGGGTCAGTAAAACAAAATGGAATTCATACGAGCCCGGAAGTAGATATACCTGTTCACTCCAATACAAGAGTCAAACAGGAATGTGTCTCCGCAAATTTTTTTCGGGATATCAATCAAAGGCTTATACTTATCTTTAGACCATGTACTAAACGGCCCCTTATCAGTCTACGTCACACAGCGTCACTCCCCGCTCTACTGCGCATGTCAGTAGCAGAAAGAGAGCCCAACGGCCCGACAGCTAGCCTGGCTCCGCCCGCCTACCTACTTCCGCTCAAATTTAATTTCCCCTGCAGTAGTCAGTCTGGGTCTGCAGTATATTCTTAGTTTTTTCTCCGGCCAGATTTCTGCCGGTCCAATCAGCGCACAGAGGGAGTGGCTCGGAAGCCGATGCATAACATAACGTCAAGCCCCAAAGGCTATGCGATTGGTTGGCAGATCCAGAGTGGCACTGGGTAGATCCAATAGTTTTAAACTTCAACAGACACCCGCCTCCAAGTGAGTGAACGTTTGCCAATAGAGCGATTCCAGACCTTCTGTACAAATGAAATGAAGTACGATGGTCTGGTAGGACCAGGCTACCCGACAGCGGGAGTCAGTCTAAAAACAGATTATCACTAGGCTAGTTATGATCACTTTTAAGTCAAAAAGCAAAATTATGAAATAAAGGCATCTCGGCCTCTCTTTGTCTATCTGTCTGCCGGTCTTTCTCACTGCACACTGTCACTCTCCAACAGCATCTGCAATAAAAGTCCGCCCACTGGAGTCGTCGGGCCATTTCTTCTCATCATTTATCCACTCACCTGCCCGCAACGCGTATGGGTCATTAAGACGTATCCCGTTCAATAGTGTTAATGTTTCCGCATAACCTATTTTATCCCTTGCTAATAAACTGTTGTAGTAAGCTGACAACATCGCTATTTAACACCATGGACCTATAAAGACACACCGCAACTGCAATATAACCAAACGGGTAACCATGGCAACCAGTCAAACAATTTTTCTTTCTGCAGGCGTGCTGATAAACAAATAAGCCTCCATAGAATGGAAGTTCTCTCTTTTCAAAACGCCACCTCAAGCGTTTAATAGCCAGTTTCTTTTGAGTTTTACAGGGCTGCCAAGTTTCACCAAAAGTTTGGAGTGAGATTTTTTGGCCGAGGGACCCAAAATTGTGTCATTTCTCCCACCCAATTATTTTTGCTATTGTCCTGCAAGTTTACATATTGTTCACAATAAATCAGAAATAAAAGACAATTGGAAAATGTGATAAGACATCAAAAATCCTGCATTCTGGTGAATTTTTATGAAGCAATGTGTGCCTTTTCTGCATTCATTTTTATGTAAAGTAAAATAGAACATTCACGGTCCGGACCAGGCTAAACTTAAAGGATAAACTTATTCTGTTGCCTGATTGGCTCAGTCAGCTGTCACTCCAATCTGAAATCAAGGTGTTTAACAGTTATTCCATGATCTTCTGTGTACTGCTTTATTTTCACTAGCCTGTTTTAAGGTACCACATAAAAGACTGCATTGTCATTTAGTTAAATAGTTCTTCTTTTTTATTTATTTAACCTGAACCATTTATAATTAACCTAATTATAATTAAGATAAAGATGCAATATTAAGATGCAATGATATAAATTTTAATAATGTATGTGATAGTCTGTTCATATTGCAGGCTATATTTATACAATTGATTATCGATGGCAGATGACGTTGCATATGTGGGTCAAATAAATTCACTTTGTACTTACAACTATATCGAGGTGCATCTAAAACAAAATTCAATATCAATGAAAAATTCCTTTTTTCTGTAATTGAATTCAAAAAGTGAAACTTAAATAAATTATAGAAATTCATTACACATAAAGTGAAATTAATCTAGAATAAACATACTTTCCAGAAGGTCGACATTTCTGTATTATAAATCCTTTTTCTGATTGGCCTGACATATTTCACTTTGTGTAATGAATCTTTGAAAGTTTCACTTTTTGAATGGACTTTCCATGATATTAAATTTTTTTTTGCACCTGCAGACTGCTCACTGTCAACTATTTCATCATAAAACAATGCAGGGACATCAAAATCAGTCGGCAGAGAATACATCTGCTGTATGAAATTAACTGCCCCCTGACTTACGGTTTAAACTAGCAAGGCATTGTGGGAAAATGGGCCGTCTTTTCCATTTTTACATCAGTAAATCTGTGTTCGATCTCTGGGTCTACTTCTGAAAGCTGTGGGCTGGCACTTAACAGAATGACTTACACGTGAGGGGTATACTACGAAACAAACTCAACAGAGCCTGGCTCTCTTTTTTTGATATGGTTCAACAAAACACACACCCTCGCTCAGAGCTAACCGGTATCACGAAAGAAGTTATCAACCTCTTATGTTGAACGAGGGTTTCAGCTTCAGGCTCTGTGCGCGTCCCCATGAAAGGGGACGCGCATTCGCACAAAATGGACTGATCTTGTGCCGCTAACTTTACACAAACGGACTGATTGTGAGCAGCTGAGTAAAACAAAAGTGTGTTGCACAATACACAATGAGAATACATAATAAGTTTACACACACACACACACACACACACACACACACACACACACACACACACACAGACAACAACAATTTAAAACATTCAGATCAATTGAATGAAAAGACAATAGCCTAATTAAAACAGTTACAGTAGAGGAGCTGATTCAAAATAATTTTTAAATTGGTTAACAGTTATGAGTGTATTTATTTTAATTGTATGTTGTAGGCTGTTCCAGGAATCAGGGGCACTATGGCTAAAAGCGGTTTTACCAAGCTCAGACCGGGCATAGGGAACATATAACATGAGCATGTCAGTTGAGCGGGTTTGATAAAGCCCATCTGAAATAAGCAGCATTTCTGCCAAATAGAGTGGTAGCTTTCCAGTCAGAGCTTTATATATAAAAATATGCCAATGTGCATCACGTCTCTCCTTAAGGGAGGACTACCCAACCTTTTCATATAAAACACAATGGTGTGTATCATAGGCATCTCCTGTAATGAATCTCAAAGCAGAGTGAAATACAGAGTCCAGGAGTTTAAGGCATGAATGAGATGCATGCCGATAAACCACATCACCGTTAAACAGATATAAAAACTGCCTCAATAATCCTTTACCTACTGAACAACGGGAAGGTGGCTTTGTTCCTATAAAAATATCCAATCTTTTGTCGCAGACGACAGACAAGATTTTTTATGTGAAATGTAAAAGAGAGTTTTTCATCTATCCAGATGCCAAGATATTTATATTCAGTGACTCTTTCAATATGAGATCCATTATTTGTGTGAATAATAAGAAATGTGTAATTCTTGCTCTGGAAAAGCACATATATTTTGTTTTTTCTGTATTAAGGACAAGCCTGAGATCCAATAGACAGTTCTGCAGGGTGTTAAAAGAGCTCTGTAGGTTCTGAACAGATTGTTGTACTGAATCAGAAATGCAATACAGTACAGTGTTGTCCGCATACAAATGGGCATGGCAGTTTTGTAGTGATGAAACAATGTTATTGATGTAAATTGTGAATAGGACTGGACCTAAAATTGAGCCCTGTGGAACACCATTTGTAACTGTTAAAAACTCAGTTTGGTAGCTTCCCAGTTTTACTGACTGCTGTCTATCAGAGAGATAGTCCCTAAACCAGCTACATGTAGAATAATCAAAACCAATTTCATGCAGCCTCTCTAAAAGCAAGTGGTGATCTAAAGTATCAAAAGCTTTTGACAGATCAACAAAAAGTGCTGCACAGTGCATTTTTTTATCGATAGCTGTAACAATGTTGACTAAGACCAAAGTGACAGCAGATATGGTACTGTGGCCTGCCCTAAAACCAGATTGAAATGGACTCAAAATGGAAGCACTGGATAAAAAGGTTTTCAACTGAGTATTAATGACTGATTCTAGAATTTTTGCCAGGCATGGGAGTTTGGAAATTGGCCTGTAATTATTGAGATCACTTTTGTCACCCCCTTTATGTAATGGAATGACGTGAGCTTTTTTCCAGACTTTATGAACAATACCAGAGGAGATGGAAAGATTAAAAATATGGGTTATTTGTTTTGATATGATAAGTGCAGAGAGATTGATTGAAAATGGGTCCAAATTGTCCTCTCCCATGTACTTCCTGGGGTTGATGGCAAGAAGAGCATCTACAACAATACTTGTTGGAACTTGAACAAGGCTGAAAAGAGGAGTTTTAGAGACAGGTGGTATGCTATTTTTATTTCTGGTGGTGGAAGGCGTAGATACTCCATTGTGAAAGAGTTTACCAGCTATAAAGTGTTTATTGAAAGCTAAACCAATTTCTTTCTGATCATTTAAAGTCTGATCATTTATTTTTAAATGACTGGGAACAGTGCTAGAATTATTTTTGTTATAATTCACAGCCTTCCAAAATAGTGCAGGGTTGGAGTAGCAGTTGGAAATTAGTTCGAGGTAGTAATCTGATTTAGCTTTCCTAACCATGGATATGCACCTATTTCTGATTTGTCTGAAAGCAGTCCACTTAGAGTTTTCACCAGAGCGTCTAGCTAGGGACCATGCTTTATTTCTCTCTGCAAATACATCAGACAATTAATTTGTGAACCAGGGGTTTGATCTATTTTTTACTCTGTGCTTTTTTAGGGGTGCATGCTTGTTCAAAATGGAGGAGAAAGTATTGGTTAAAAATTCTAAGGCCAATTCCACATCAGATATTTCACTTGTGAGATGAATGTCACTTTGATAGAGTTCATTTAAAAATGCTTGCTCGTTAAAACCTTTAAAATAACGCTTAATAATGATTTTGGGTTGAGATTTTTTAAGATGAATACTTCTGATATAGGCCACCGGGCAGTGATCACTGATTCCAAGCTCAAAGACACCAGCAGAAACTATTTCATTGCTTTGATTTGATAATATTAAATCGATCAAAGTTGATTTTGCTGGGTTTTTTAGATTAGGTCTTGTAGGCTCAGTTATTATTTGTGTAAGATTTAGGTTGCTACAGATTTCTTTAAAAGGTTCTGAGGCACCAGAAAGCCAGTCAATGTTAAAATCACCCATCATAATGACCTCTCTATTTACATATGGAGAGATTAAATGTGCTAGCTCACTCAAGGAGCTGGTTACCGCTGAAGGGGGCCTGTACACACCAAGAGATCCTCTCCTTCAGTAGGCCTAAGGTAAGGTTGCAATCACACGTTTGTAGCATGGTGGTAGCTGGTTCTAGCTTGCTGTATGGCTTAAGACGGGCCACGCCGGGGATAGAGTCTTGCTGTACGGATGTGACCAGAGGGTTCGGGCTCTTAGTAAAAGAGTGTTCCCGCTCTGAGAAGGCAGTTCAGGGCAACTTTCACCTACTGTTATCCTAGCTCCTAGCTTAGCGGACCTAGGATAGTTAGCCGGCTTCCACTCCCAGTCCCAGGCTCAAAACAAGCCCCGCTGGGGATCAATCCCACAGTTCGGCTGAACTCATCCGAGTTATGGTTCAACAATGCACTTATTGTCCACAGGCAAAGTACATAGAACGCACATAAGTCGGTCAAAAAAGTTGCAGAGGAGCAGTAGTGTTCTAACTGCCTCTATAGGCTAAGGAGAGTGGAATGCTGCCAGCATGGAAATTATTTATTTATCTTGCCAACTGTAATCGCTACTGATGAAAAGAAAGAAGCCCATAGTGAAATAATGTTGCAACCTGTGATTTTATAGAACGCTTTATTAAGAGCCAGTGTGTGTAGATCGCCAGGTAAAACCATGTGAGGTGTGAGCATAGAGTAGCGCTGCATACAGTAGGTCTAGGCTATTTAACATTTTCTGCATCAATAACTATGCATGTGGCAAAAAGCCCCAGCGCGATGTTACAGTTCACTCTGCTGTAAGCCTTATGTCACGGCTTCGTTGCGTTCATTAACTTACTGATCAATAAGTTTACTTATTTAACGAGTTTCCTCAGTGAGAATATATCGCTCAGACAATATAGTCAGGTCCGCGGGATTTCAAAATGTGTAGTTTCCTTAAAGGGCAGCGCTCTAAGAGCCGAATTTAAGCTCAAACTCTGAATCAAAAACTGCTCTGAGCAGGTTAGCCGTGCAGCCTCTGTTACCACGGTGATCTAGCCAAGTAAAAAGAGAGCCACCTTTTGTGATACTGAAAACTCTGGCTTTAGACTCAACAGACCTCGCTCAGCCCTTAATCTCGCTTCGTAGTATACCCCTCTGGTTTGACAAAGCAAGCCCCTTTGATCCTGGATTGGCGTTTATGCAACTGACTTATCCAAAGTGCCCAGGTGAGACTTTGTCAAGGCTGGCTTTATCAATCATCCTGGATATCTTCATTCCACTTTTATGCAACAGGCCCCAGGTAACACACAATGAGACACTTCTTAAAAGTAAAATGTCCAATATACGAACATGATATAAAGGATGAGCTACAAACAAAAAATATTTACAATAGGTCTAGAGGTGTGAGGACATAGTATTAGCAGAGCCTTAGATGGGATGCTGCTGAATTTGAGGTAGGACTGATATCCTCTCTGTGAAGCTCACTGCAGCCACCTTGGTGTGGGCCCTGATTGCAGTTGAGTGGGAGACAGCTATTGATCAGATAGATCAACTTTTTACCCCACTATCACAGCTGACATGGAGGCTGTAGACATCGGATTCTGAAATGTCACCATAAAATACAACAGTTAGGCGACTATAAGTGAAACGTTAGCTTTGAGCACTCACTGAAAATGATAGTGGATGAAAACTTTTTTCTTTAGTTGCCTTACAAACACACAAACGGTTGTTACATTAGTCTGTTTCTGAAACAGTTTAGCAGCTATAATTGCATACTGTGTGAACAGAAATATAGTCTAATAGGTTGAAAGTCTTACCTGTGTGCGAGTGCGTTCTGCAGGAGGTGGTGCATTAGAAAAGTCTATGGGACAGGGTCCCGGTCCGCATACGTCCCTCCCGTCCAGAGTGTCCTCTTCTTGCCCAGAATATTTAGTTTCAGAGACCTCCGGTTGAAAAACTATTTTGAAAACTGTAGCAAACTTAGCCGAGTGCGTGTTTCCTTCCCTCCGTTTTACAGTGAAACCGGAAACTATAGATTCATATTTTAGAAAAAATCATTCATTGTGGAATCTAAATAGTGTCTGTATTTGTCGAGGTATCGCGCACAACCGTATTTGGAAGTTGTTGTTGTTTACCAACTCTCATCAGTCAGATGAGACCATGGACGAGACTACAAGGGAAATGTGGGCGGGGCCTTGGAGGACCGCGAGCGCAGTGCATTGTGGTAGTAGGAGGATTTCTGACTTTAGAGCCAGTGACAGCCAGAGAGACCATAAAAACACTCTTTTTGCCTTTTCTCAGGCTAGGATGAACCGATTTCTAATTTTTTGCACATCTATACTGCATAGGAGTATAGAGTTCAATACACCTTCATGTTTCCACCGGGGGAGTAATTCTTTAAGTTTGTTTGCAGAAGACAGGTCTCCTTCAATACAAAGTGAATGGAACGGTGTTCAACGGTTTCCCCCACGATGGGCGTGGCCTATTTCATGCACTGTCTCTATCGCATGGTATCAATGGGTTGTAGGAGGAGCTTATTTTCATGCGGCCCGGAGGCAGATATCCCCGTCCACTACACTACAAGTGGCGAACAAGATTGTGTCTCTGCAAACTTTTTCTGGATATCAATCATAGGCTCATACTTATCTTTTAACCATATACTAAAAAAATTGAAGTTTTCTCATTTCAAAACGCCACCTCAAGCGTTTTATTAGCCCAACGGCTTTTAACGGCTTTCAGTTTTAGCCGTTTATTTTTGAGGGAGAAGGAGGGGTGGGCAGCCGTGGGCAGCGGAACAGAGTCGTAGTGAAACAAAGGTTTCGGTTTCGGCCCGGCCTCACGGCAGGAAAATAAAACTAATTCTTACTCATTCTGATAAGGCAATTGCGTTCACAGCTACAACATTGGTCTTATAAGAAAACTTTATAAAGCTAACTAACTAAAGAGCATAATAGGTGCTCTTTAAACATTTCAATCCTTTTTTTTGGTGGTTGGTACAGTTAATAGCACAACAACTTCTCGTAAGTTCTGCTTTGCTGCTTGGCTCCACTAGAAAACAATGGAGAGAAGTCTGTGTATACTGCTTTGACTTTTAATGGGTGCCTGCTCACGTTTTACAGTGCATGTAAGTTAAAGAGCACCTATTAATCTACATAGTTGTTTGTGCTGTGATTCATGTCAGGTTGCTCTATAGGAGTCATTAATGAGAAATTAAGACCAGAAAAGTAGTATAATAAGAGATCTTTAAGTTTAGTTTTTGCAGTGTGTGTCCGAGTGAGAGCTTCATGTCAGTGTGCACCAGTAGGTGTCTCATCTTTATCTGTTTCCTGTGTTCCTGAGTTTATACTCCGGCTTTATTTTCTTTATTGTGAGTTCTATCACGCATTTCTATGTGCCAGTTTGATGTTGAATTTCCTAATTTTGAAGCTAAGTTAAAGCAGTGCTGTTTAGGCTGCTATGATAGTTAATTGATTGCTCCCCACGTGAAAAGGTAATGTCTGTCACCACATGTAGTGTAGCCATTCTGACCTGAAACTCCAGGGGCCTATTGCATAAAAGTGGAATTAAGATATCCAGGATGATTGATAAAGCCAGCCTTGACAAAGTCTAGCCTGGGCACTTTGGATTAGTCAGTTGCATAAACGCCAATCCAGGATGAAAAGGGTCTGCTTTGTCAAGCCAGGTTTAAGTAATTCTGTTAAGTGCCAGCCCACAGCTTTCAGAAGTAGACCCAGAGATCGAACACAGATTTACTGATGTAAAAAACGGCTCATTTTCCCACAATGCCTTGCTAGTTTAAACCGTAAGTCAGGGGTCAGTTCATTTCATACAGCAAATGTCATCTCTGCAAACTAATCTTGATGTCCCTGCATTGTTTTATGATAAAATAGTTGATAGTGAGCAGTCTGCAGGTGCATTTCAAAAAGAGAATATCATGGAAAGTCCATTCAAAAAGTTAAACTTTCATAGAGTCATTACACAAAGTGAAATGTGTCAGGCCTTCTTTTTGGATGATTGATTGATCATGGAATAAAAAATCCAGTATCTCAAAATACTATAATATTGCATACAACCAATCAGAAATGTCGACCTTCTGAAAAGTATGTTTATTCTAGATTAATTTCACTTAATGTGTAATGAATCTAGAACATATTTAAGTTTCACTTTTTGAATTAAATTACAGAAAAAAGGAAACTTTCATTGATATTTAATTTTGTTTTAGATGCACCTCGATATAGTTATAAGTACAAAGTGAATTTATTTGACCCACATTTGCAACGACTATCACGTAAATTATTATAATTTATATCATTTCATCTTAATGTAATTATAATTAAGTTAATTATAAATGGTTCAGGTTAAATAATAAAAAAGAAGAACTATTTAACTAAATGACAATGCAGTCTTTTATGTGGTACTTTAAAACAGGTTATTGAAACTTAAGCATTACACAGAAGATCATGGAATAACTGTTAAACACCTTGATTTCAGATCGGAGTGACAGCTGACTGATCCAATCAGGCAACAGAATAAGTTTATCCTTTACGTTTAGCCTTGGCGGGACCAGGCTAAACGTAAAGGATAAATCTCCAGGGTAACTTATGTCCCTCCACTTTTATGCAACCGGATCATGGCTAACGCAAGCCAGGATAACCGAAAAATCCTAGGTTAATCCCTTATCCTAGTTTTATGCAATAGGCCCCAGGGCTGAAAATGAGTCCAACTCCGGTGACGATATTGAGTAGTATCCTAATAGATATGCCATCCTTGGTTGCTGTTTAAACCTAATAGAGCACGCCCTCCTTCATAACTTCTAAAACAGTTGGCTTTCTGCCCCTTGTATGCGCGTGCATATGTTCGATGACGTTTGACAGAAACACGTCTATAGAAGGAAACACAAACTGATCTTTAAATGCCCAGAAACACAAATCCATTTACACTAGTTAACCACAAAAGTCAAAAGTAAAAATGTTATTCAAATATGGAGACATACAGTTTTCCTTGTTGACAGACACTGATCCCCTTAAAGGCAAAGCAGGTGTTGGAGAGGGATATACAATGTGACATTCCAGGCAACATAATATCTAAATTCCATCATTCTCCATCTTACTGTCACTGCTATCCATATTCACACCTGAGTGTAGGTATGTGTGTGACATAAGAAATACTGAGGTTAATGTTGGTCAGTGTGCTGTACTTTTCCACAGCTGTTTATGTGGAACAACTAACTGAGCAACAGCATGTGTGCCCTGTTTAGAATTCTACATCACAGATACATTCTTGTCCACCTTCAAAAAGGTACATGTTTGCGCAACATGAATGAATTGTATGTTTGATGTGTAAACAAGATAAAGACATCATTGATTATATTTCCTTAGGAATGTTCCAGGGTCTTAGAGCATGTTAATCAGTAATGAGATAAGTGAAATGTAGAAACTGATGTCAACAGTTAGATTTTGAATACCTGGATACATGTTGCTCTTTCAGTAGGTAAACACTCAATAGTCTTTTTCTCTCTACATCATTGTTGTCCAGTTCTGACAAATGTGTTGATCTGGTGCTTTACTTTACAGGAGGTGACCTACATTTTAGCAAATGACTGCTGATCTAACAATCTTTGAAGAGTTTTGTATTATAAAACCAGTGTCGTGCGGTCAGGGGAGGCAGAGCATCATGAAAAAAAAATAATAATACAATAGATATACAGTATCTCACAAAAGTGAGTACACCCCTCACATTTCTTCAACTATTTCATTATACCTTTTCATGGGACACCACTGAAGAAATGACACTTTGATATGATGTAAACACACAGCCAGTAATGTCTAAACTGCTGGCAAAAAAGTGAGTACACACCCCAAGTGAAAATGTCCAAATTGCGCCCAAAGTGTCAATATTTTGTGTTGCCACCATTATTTTCTCGCACTGCCTTAACCCTCTTGGGCATGTAGTTCACCAGAGCTTCACAGGTTGCCACTGGAATCTTCTTCCACTCATTCATGGCGACATCACAGAGCTGGTGGATATTAGAGCCCTTACGTTCCCCCACCTTCTGTTTGAGGATGCCCCAAAGATTCTAAATAGGGTTTAGGTCTGGAGACATGCTTGGCCAGTCCATCACCTTTACCCTCAGCTTCTTTAGCAAGGCAGTGGTCGTTTGGAGGTGTGTTTGGGGTTGTTATCATGTTGCAATACTGCCTTGTGGCCCAATTTACGAAGGTTGAGTGCACATGCTCAGTGTCATACCCAGAGGTTGGCTTTGGAAAATAGACATACTGCCACCATTGCTGAGCTTGAAGGGGAGGGGGTCAGCCTGTCAGTGCTCAGACCATACGCAGCACTCATACTGGTCTGCATGGCTGTCATCCTCGAAGGAAACCTATTCTAAAGATGATGCAAAAGAAAGCCCACAAACAGTTTGCTGAAGACAAGCAGACTACGGACATGGATTACTGCAACCATGTCCTGTGGTCTGATGAGACCAAGATAAACTTATTTTGTTCAGATGGTGTCAAGTGTGTGGGACTGCAACCATTTACTGTTCCCAGAGGGGGAATACGCGAGTTGAGGCAGCGAGCAGTGGTGCCTCACTTAGGATTGCGCAATCCCTCACAAACAGGCCCTACCTTCCGAAATGCATACTTTCTACTATTTAGTATGGTAGAAAAAAGATTTAGGATCCTGATTCTTGTCGCCAGATTTAGGATGGTTTGAGACACCCGGATGTCTACTACATCCGGCCAAGATTTTTAGTGTTGAAAATAGCATCTTATTTGGGCGATTCTGACCCATAATCCAGTGTGCACCTGAAGTGACCTCACATCAACAGAGCCTCAATATAAAAAACAAACAGAGATGGGACGGATATAAAAGCAAGAGGAAAGATCAAGGCACAATGTTATGATGAAATAAATAAGTAAAAGTATGTCCCAATTGTATGCCTACTGCATCATAACTAGATTATTTTTATCGTCAGATGTAGTAGGTAGAATAGAAAAAAGAAAGAGTATGCGATTCGGAACGTAGGGTGGGTTAGCTTTTTCACCGTTTGTCACCAATGTAATGTTTGTTGACACTTTTATTATGTCAGCACTTAACTTAAAACAGTTAATGTATTTTATGTATGTGTATTCATATAGTCTTGCAGCAAGACTAAATATGCTGATCTGACATAAAACCGCGCTAAAAAAGCATGAATACGCATACGCCACTGAAGGAGGCGTATGCGTGAGCCCACAGGGTTTACAGGATATTACTGTTACCTTCACAACCTGTAGACCAGGGGTGTCCAAACTTTTTTCACTGAGGGCCACATAAAGAAAAATCTACGAAGGGCCGGGCCACTTTGCAAAAATAACACATTTATCAGGATATGTAGCTGCTCTGATGTTTAGTTTCATAGTGTCTTCGTAAATTGTAATCCTTCTTCACGGCAACACTTTACTTGCACATTAAACAGATACATTCCCCCTCTTGTTAAATGCCATTGATACACCCAGTGTTTTCTGCTTTTGCGTCCAATGTCCAGCTGGGTGAAAATAGTAGCCAGCCGAGATCCCGCCCCTCCAAAGGGGGTCCGGGGGTATGCCCCCCGGGAGATTTGTTGAAGTTTCTAAAGTGAAATGCATGAATCTGGTGCACTTTGAGAGGGAAATTAAGAGGCTAAAACTGAAGAATTTTGTATGAAAAAAAATGGAGACACTGTGTCAGATGAATTAGAAGCTATTGGAGAAGGACACATGTATTTTATATAATAATATTAATTTAAAATAAAATATTATGCAGGGTCCTCTGGGATGGGCTTGGTGCTCTTTTTCTTTTATGGGACATATTTCTCTGTAATATAATGAGTGCATTTAAATTATTTAAAATTTAAAAGGACCATATTACATTATATTTTTTAAATGTGCCATGCGCCAATAAATCAGTTTTGACACCCCTGCAATAGTGGGTTAACTAAGAAATGCAAAAAAATATATATTTGATTTTTTTCAAAGGGCCATATTACATTATATTTCTAAAATCGGCTGCGGGCCAATAAAAAGCGGGCA
This sequence comes from Hyperoplus lanceolatus, assembly GCA_026929865.2. NCBI lineage: Eukaryota > Metazoa > Chordata > Actinopteri > Uranoscopiformes > Ammodytidae > Hyperoplus > Hyperoplus lanceolatus. The sequence goes on from CM049408.1 coordinate 1,620,605, forward strand.
GCCCGCGCAGTAGTTTGGACACCCCTGCTGTAGACCTACTTTAGTTGAGCTGGCTTTATTTATCCATTCTTCCGTTTGGCTAGTTTTGGTATTTATTTGTTTAGGGTAATGAAAGGCAGATTTTGCCAACAGGATTAAAATCGATGAGCTGGTTTTCAATAGACAGCTGTCAGTTCGGCCGCGGCGCAATGAATGAATAAAGATCGTCAACACGTAGGAAGAATAAAAACATTTATTTTGACAGATGTGCCCGAAGTTACTACCTTACAACCTTGTTGATGACCAACATTTAGAAAAACATATAGATTACTTTTAATTCAGCTTTGGGTGAACAGGGTGAAATCGAAGCGTAGTGTGTACTTCCAACTGCACTGGATGCATGCGCGCTCCCGCGGACGGGGGATACAATTCTTATTGGGGATAACTACATTTGCACGACACTGGTACTATATAACAGTTGGGTGCATATATTTGTAAATCTGAATCTGAAAAAGTAAGTGCCTCACCAGCCACGAACCTCACCGCACGTCTCTGTATAAAACAGTCATATTTCGTCTAAAGTAGTTTTCAACACCAATAGTTGAATGATATATGAATTTCAGTTAGTGTATGACTGTAATGTAATGCACAGACAATACTTAAACCCAAATGTACACCACACAGATGGAGTAGAGTAGAGTAAAAGTTCTTACCTTTTATCGAAAAACAACCTATGGTAAAATACAAGACATCAGTCAGAAAAAGGAAAACTTGACTAGTTGGCGAGGAATAATCAACTGTTAACGGAGATGAGTCTGAAGACAGAAGCCGGTAGGAAGGGTGGATGTTCATGGCCTAGGGGAGGCAGAGACAGTCATTTAATAATAATAATAATAATAATAATAATAATAATAATAATAATAATAATAATAATAATAATAATAATAATAAATAATTATAATAATAATAGCACATTTTATTTATATTGCACACTTTAGAATACAATGAAATCTCAAGGTGCTTCACAAAAAATATGTTAAAATCCACCAGTGCAGTTACAAAAAGCAGTAAAAGTGTGAATATTTAAACTAGTTAACCCTCTGAGGTCCGGGGCTATTTTGGCCGTTTTTGCATACTTTTGATTCATACTTACTAATGTACAGTAAGACATTTTTATCATGACAATTTTTGTTTTTTGTTTAGCACACCCCCACCTATATGACATGATAGTTATTTTTGTCATTTTGACATAATAAATGATCATATTGGATCATATTACAATAAACGTAAAAACAGATTAAAAAAAATGTTATTTTTACTATGGTTACATAAACATTTATAACACATTTTTTTGGAAGCTGAAAATAAATACATGGGATGTCATTATGGTAATGTGAAAGATTGATTGAGGTGGCATCAACCTTTATGAACAAATAGCAGGTGAATACATAGGCGTTTTCCCCAAATTCCTCAAAATTCTGTCAATCATGACACAGAGGGCACATAAAAGAATGTAAAGCTTGCTGTGTTTGGTATATTTTGTTTCAGTAAAACTTCACCTGCATTACCTGTTAACCTTCTTTCCCGAGGGTACATAACTGTACCTTTTTAAAATCTATAGCCTACAGTTAAATTATGCAGCAATCATTGATCAACATAGAGTAACTAGGCTATTTTAATGATCTAAATAACCCTTTTCAGCTAGCTTTTAAATTGCATTGTAACTATCCCAATTATAATTGAATAGTCCTCCTTTGAGACGAAGTGAATCAGCTACATAGCTGATTTTTCTGTGGGTCTTTTGCAGAGTTTGTGTGCGCGCAATGGAGCAGAGTCACCTCAGAAGAGTTGTTGGTTATTGAAGACTCTTCATGTGGCCTTAAGGAACAAACAGAGTGAAAACACAGCTGTGGATGTCCAGTGTCAGGCCAGACCTCTTCGGTAGGGGCCAGAGTATGGGTCTGCCTGAGGGGTCCAAAACCCACGCTGCATCCCCACCTCATGCTGTGTGCTTTATTTACTCTGTGGTCACATGGTCCCTGCTTAAGCTCAGCAGCTCTGGCAGAAGCCGTTAGCTTCCCCATACCTCCCCTCTCTCTGTCTGCAGATGGTACCGAGGTTTATTTGTATTTAGAGGGCTTTTGTTTTCTTCAGTTGCATCAGTAAGCTGGTCGTCCACCGATGGGGTCACATGCCTTTGTGTCAGACTGTGTCTTGCAGATGGACAGCTGATTCTTCTGGGGGGTGAAGTGTTCCTGTGCACAGGCTCCCATCTCTCAGAGGACGCTCACAGTCAAGATCTGATGGTCAACACAAAACTGCCCTCCAACTGGACGATTACTTTTTTATGTCTACAGTTTGGAAGGAGGTCAAATCTTTCTGCAGAATTGACTCTTGATATAGTGTTTGTGATTTGTAGTAAGTTGTAGGAAAAATGACCTGCTCATTATTCATGGGATCCTCTGGAACCTTCTTGATTGTATTCTTCCACTTATTTATTTTTTAGTGAAGCACTTTAAAATATTGTTTCTGAACTATGTCCTCTGTGTTCATTTTCATATTTGTTTTCTTATGTTGCAGCCTGTTATTCAAGAATTCAATTGCCCACTACTGCAATTGTCATGCATATGATAAAAAGAAAAACTTGATCAAAGTCATGAGAACACATATGTAAGTCTCCCAACCCTCCCCACAGTCCTTCTGTGGGTGGGGGCATCATGTCGTTTCCTCCTTGGAGTTGATTGTCATACGATCTTTGTAAGTTTTTCCACCTGCTCATGTGCCTTTGGTCTGAGGCCCACCAGAGCAAACTGACAGGAGTAAAAGCCTACATGTTGATTCAGCTTCCTCTCATCCAAAGCATTCCCCGAGGAAAGAGATCCTGTGTGTGGGACAGGTGCTAGGTAGGGGGTGGATGTGGCCCAGAGCCATCCAGATGACATCTTTAAGTTCAAAAGGAACACATTTTGAAATAATCTTTTAAATTTGTAAATTTAAAGTGGCAAGGCTGGTGAAACCTTAAAGAGGACCTATGATGCTTTTTGACTTTTATGACCTATAAACGTTGTTATGATGATTCATAGTCATGCTTAACCATACGAAATTATCAAATAATGACTTACATGCATTTCGACGTATTCCCTGCTGACCGTCTGGGGTGTCTGTGCAGAGCACTAGACACTATTCTAGCCAGTCGAGAAGTCACGTGTTCAAAGCGGTTTGAGGCTTTGTAACTTCGTGACGTCGAATGTAACTTGGTGTCGTCACCACGCGGATGTTTCCATGTATAGTAATGCTGTCACTTCCCTGTTCGCGTCTGCCTCGCGCCCTTATAGGTCCATACTCGCGCTTCCCGCCACTGAAAGTGTTCCGGAAGGAAGGTAACCAATCACAACGGAGTGGGGTTTGCAGGAGGGGGTGGGGGAGAGTGGAGATGGCCGAAGCACAGGCGGAGGGAGCGGATATGGCCGAAGCACAGGCATGCTGGATCGCCAAAATAAGAGAAAGAGCTTCCCGAAAATCTACATAGTTTTTTGTGATGTGATTCGTGTCAGGTTGCTCTATAGCAGTGTTTAACAAGAAATTAAGACCAGAAAAGTAGTATAATAGGTCCTCTTTAACCTTTTATCAGGCATAGAAAGCAGAATGTAGCAGGGAATTCCCATTCTATTTTCATAGGACATTTCAAAGGCATGCCATTATTTGCTACGTGCTACACTGAAAGTAAAAAAAAAAAAATTAAAATAAAAAATTTAATTTACAGAGCCCAATGTCACAAATTTGCCTCAAGGGACTTTAGGACCATCAATCCAAAAAGGAAAATAAGAAAAGTTAAGAAATCCCAGGAAGAGCAACCAAAAAAAAGGGTACAGAATAGACCAACATTAAAATGACTGTATGGAAAATCAGGATGAACAAATTGATTGTAAACATAATGGGAAAAATGGATCAGGGAGGAAGGTTGATCACTTTCAGATGTTTGGAAACAGATAGGAGCCACATGACCTCTTCCCCACTATGGAAACCTGGACAGGGCCCACTACACAAACACACATGACCAAGCTGCAGCAACGCATTCACACACATAGGAGAAAAGAAACAAAAACACACATCTGAGACACACAGAGAGAAGAGACACTGGATCTCCTGGAGGACATGGTTCCACAACCAAACATCTGGAATGAGAGAGAGAGAGAGAGGTCAGCAGACAGAGGGTAAGGATGCACTGTACTAAAGTCTAGTGTGTTCTCCCAGTGCTCCTGCTCCGTACACTTCCTTGGCCTTGGCCCGGATGGAAGAGGAGAGCTTCACCACGGTACAGATGCTCATAGAAGAGCATAAATGGGATACTGACCTGTAATTCATATGCTACGAACATGTAAAAACAATGCTGTGATACACAGGATATCTGTAAATCAAACCAGTAAGTATTGTGTTAGTGCGAAACAATCACAGCAGCATTTAGAGCTCCCCACGCCTCATCCAATTTAGCAACAAACTCTATATTTTCTTGGGTTCTGTCAAATAAATGTCACATGATTTGCCATTAACATTCTATTCTTCTGCAGGCTTGTTTAAAAAACAATTGCTATAGACTGTATATTATATATACACTCACCGGCCACTTTATTAGGTACACCTGTTCAATGGCTTATAAAAACAAAAAGCTAATCAGCCAATCACATGGCAGCAACTTAATGCATTTATGCATTTAGACATGGTCAAGTCAATGTACTGAAGTCAAATCAAGCATCAGAATGGGGAAGAAAGGGGGTTTAGGTGACTTTGAACATGGCATGGTTGATGGTGCACGGCAGGATGGATACTTTCATGTTGTTTATGCCAAATTATGAACCTGCCATCTGAATGTCGCAACTGAAATCGAGACTCCTCAGGCCAGGCATGATTTTTCAATCTTCTATTGTCCAATATTGGTGCTCCTGTGAGAAATGTAGCCTCATTTTCATGTTTTTTAGCTGACAGGAGTGGCACCCGGTGGGGTCTTCTGTTGCTGTAGCCCATCTGCTTCAAGGTTGAAATCATTAAAATCATTTAACTGGGAAAACGGCGAAACGTCAATTCTGACTTCCTAGCTCAGCTGCGCGGCCTAGTCTTCCGTGTGTGACTCTGAGACCCATGCTCTGAGTCTACGCGGAAAAGAACAGAAAAGAAAGCTTTTCATTTGCAGAAATGTTACTTATAACCCTGCGCGCACACCAAAACCTCCATGAATGTTAGTGGCAGCCGCCAGTCATTCATTTTCACTTTAATTTTCGCTATGAAGGGCGACTGAAGCCTCGGCTGCAGCAGCGCCATGGCAACCACCTGTGTGTCCACTCCACACACAGTCTGAAATAAGCCATGGATAAAAGACTCCCAAAACATTTAGGCCTACAACAACCAGTTTGTAGCCTTAATACTAATTTGTTTTATATACCCTATGATGTTTTATGTTTTGGTTTTTAAATAGAAAAATAAGTTCCAATATGTTTGTGAATGCTGTTCTAGGGGTGGGGTGCAGGGGGGAGGGAGGGGTCTATATTGTTATTTGCACTGAATTGCAAATAATGATATTTTAGAAGAAATACACTGAATTACAATGGTGTAGACATCATTGTAATTCAGTGTATTTCTTCTTAAATATCATAATTAGAATGGGTGTGATAAGAGCATTAAAATGAGAAAAAATAATGGGACAAAAAGAAGTCAAGGGACATTCAGGCTAGAATAAATAAAAATGCGATTAATCGCGAGTTAACTATGACATTAATGCGATTAAATATTTTAATCGTTTGACAGCACTAAATATATATATATATATATATATATATATATATATATATATATATATATATATATATATATATATATATATATATATATATATATATATATATATATATATATATATATTATTGTCAAACGATTAAATATTTTAATCGTTTACAGCACTAATATATATACATATATATATATATATATATATATATATATATATATATATATATATATATATATATATATAAAAATATATATATATATATATATATTAATACAAGATAATAAAATTATTAAAAAAACATGTACAATCTATACAGTTTGACACACAATACTTCACAGACAAACATTTAACAATAAACAAAAAAAAAGCAATTTCAAGTGTGACTACATACATGTTATCTAACCCCTCGACACATTGATCAAATCATTTTGGTAAAATGAGGTGAAGCTGAGTTCAGCAGGGTAGAAAGGGCTGAGTGAAAAGAGCACCTATTATGCTTTTTCAGCTTTTATGACCTATAAACGTTGTCTTAATGATTTATAGTCATGTTTAACCATACTAAAGTGTCAGATGATGACGTACATGCATTTAGACGTATTCCCTGCTGACCGTCTGGGGTGGCTGTGCGATTCACTTGTTCAAATTTCCGGGATTTATCTACGTAGATCAATCCGGATTTTCCATGTACATATGGTAATGCTACAAGGTGCTCAGGCACGCTCCTGCCATGCCCCCACCTGCCTGCTCGAATCTGCCCGCGCGCCGCTGAAAGTGTTCCGGAAGGTAACCAATCACTACGGAGTGGGGTTGGCAGGAGGGGGGCGAGGGGGCGGAGAAGGACGAAGTCTAGTGTTGACAGAGAATGCTGAAAGCGCCCAAATGAGAGGAAGCATTTCCCGAAAATCTACATAGTTTTTAGTGCTGTGATTGGTGTCAGGTTGCTCTAGTCATTAATGAGAAATTAAGACCAGAAAAGTAGTATAATAGGAGATCTTTAAGTAACTAGGACAATGTATTTAATGGTCTCTGTTGATGTTTTGAAAGGAGCAGGAAGTGCAGGAAAATGTTCACTCAGTGAGCTTCTACAAAAGAGAATTAAATTCCTTTTTTTAATTTAGTATTGGATTACCCATCTGCAGTATTGCATACACAACTCTTGAGAATAGATGATTGTGTTCCATTGATGATGATGTCAGCAGGGTTTTTACCCCGTCCTCCCAGCTCCTGGTTGAGTGCCAATTTGGCAAATGTCTTATAGTATGAAAACAGAGAAGAAACCATGCCTGCAGTGCTTGCTTATCAGTTCTCTTCCATGTGCTCGGTCCGTATAAATATTTAACAAAATAAGAAAACAGCCTGACATGTAACACTGGATGTCAGACAGATGGTTCTGCCAGGAGTAATGCTTTGGATTAAAGAGGACCTTTTATTCTTGTTTGTATTTTCTGACCTATAAATGATGTTACAATCAAGGCCGTAGCCAGCTATGAGGTCACCGAGGTCCGGACCTCGCTATTTTCATGGAGTGAGAACAAAAACCATTACAGCCATTTACGGGAGTAGTCACATCTCACTGAGGGTAAATCTCAATACAGGGGTTGCGGTCTACGAAGGCTCCATTTGAAGACCGATTGCGTCATAGCGGCGCGCAAAGGTTGTTCCATTTGCAAGGCTCCTCATATGCGGCCGAGAAATGCAGCCTTCGTTTCACGGTTTTGAAGGCTGCATCAGATGTATCCTTCGTGGCCCAACATATCCCAAGATTCATTGCGTTTTTTTCAGAGATGGCATAAAATAAAATAAAAAATAACAAAACAGCAACGTGTTGCTCCATCTTCTTAACTTTTATCTTCCTTTCTTTTTTTCTTGTACTTTTTTTTCTTTTCATCTGGTAGGCAACTTCTTTTTCATTTTTCCTCCGTTGACAAGGCTGTCTCCGTTGGCAGCAATCAGGGTTTCTAGGCAGCACAGGAGCGGCGAGTCGTCACGTAAGGTAACGGCTTGTTACGCAATCCGGAAATGCTCGTAAACGGAGACCTGCGGAGACCGTCTCATTTAACAACGCTCGTTCGGCCTTCATAGGCTATAGCCTTCATAGACCGCGTAGACCACGTCCTTCCAAGGACCCGGTCTCTGGATTGAGATCCAGCTTGAGTGTCTGCCTGCTGCCCACTGTGAGTGTGTTAATGCCAGGACGTCTCCCATCCGCTGTCTGACCTGTGTGTGTTGTGCCCATCTAGTTGAGTTATCACCGTCAGGCCAGTTTCCATGGCTGGCCTCGAGCGTGCACGAGCAGGTTATAGGGTACTTTCTTCAGCGAAGAAGGTCTACATTCTGGACGTGGCTTACTACTGGAGTAAAATACAAACTATGCATTTTGCGAATGATCGATCCACAAACAAAGTATTACCGCACCTTACATAATAGGCAGTAGCCTATATGTAAGGTGCGGTAATACTTTGTTTGTGGATCTGCTATCTAGTCTATCTGCTGTATGAATTTAGTGGAGCAGGTCAACACCTGTTTCTTTCGTTGTTCCTTGTATCCAGTCTGAATTATAGTAATGTGAATAAACCCTTGTCTAATATGGTATCAGTGACCAACAATTGCCTGCTTCAAAAACACATTTTACAGCAGTGTCTGAATTCAAATCTCTCCATGCCACGGTAGTGTGTTGCCCTGGGACCAGCTGAGAACACAGCTGTCTGAACCCCTTTGCTCTGCAGAAAATGCATCCCAGCAGGTAGCAGCTAGTTAGGGAACTGTAAAGTACATCTGAAAGTCAATTGGGGATGGACAACTGGTAGTTTTTCATCTTAGACAAAGCTGCTTCATTTTCTTAATACGTTTTGTAGAGCATTGTTGAGAGAGCCTAATAAATAAGAATTGCATTGCTTCAATACTGGTTGCATATGACAGATGAATGAACTTTGAACATCAGATATGTAAGTGCAAATGCATTGCATGGTAACAGGGGAAACAATGGCAAGGCAACGGTGCGTTCAAGCTCTATTGCACTGAAGGAGACCTCCATCTTAGAATCAGATAGGACTTATCAGAAATGACTTAAGTGGCTCCCAATGAAGGCATTTTTCTATATGAATGCTTGTTTGCAAAACAGTCACTGTAGGCCTCTGAAGGTATTTGGCAAATGAATTGCCCAACACCAGATGTCAGATTTTAAATTGACAAACGCTCGCTGCTCTGTATAAAACTCAACTGCAACTCTAAATATCTGCTCATGCCCACAGAGGTTCCAATAATGACATTGGCAATGGCATTCATGGCAGTACAACATTGTAACAACATCACATATGACAGTTGTGGGGATCACTACATCAATACATATTTTTTACAGAAAGGACCATGTGATCAAATGATCCAAAGGAAAAGACAGATGATGGCACGTGTCATCCCACTTCCCCTCCCAGTTTCATCCCAAAAATCTGCCATAAATGGTGAATACTAAATAGCTTCTGAATATGGTGACTCTCATAATAAGCACAGCACTTTGACATAAGAAAATATTAGGTGACCGTAAAGAAAGTGACTAGCACACTGATCACAATATCATGATTGGAACAGTAATTGTAGTATTTGTAAAGCAGTTTCGCCCATATCTTGCTGTGTGAAATATCACATATTAGCCTACCTGTAGGCCTATAAGTATATACAGTATTTTGTGAGAAGTGAAATATGGGATTATAGCCTATTTAGGGTTCTTGCACCATTTTTTCACCATTCATAGCTGCAAACCAATAAAAAATAATTAAAAAAATCACTAAAATGGTTTTGATGTGTAGTTAGTGAACACCTCTTTTAATCAGAATGGTTGAAGTGAAAAAATATTTTCCAGGAGTCAGTCTGTGTGAACTCAAATCACAGACACTGAAATCCTTGTGTAAAAATAGGCTATTTCGTAAAACTCATAGAAAGCCATAAAACCAGTATTTTTGATTCCTTGGCCATGGCAAGATATAATCAGGATTTATATCATGTTTTGCACTCATTTTGAAGGAGAGGCATCACATTTTAGGTTGTAACTCATCTAGTAGATTTATGCATTTCATATAGTCTCCAACTGAGGAGCAAACATGCCTCATGACACAAACGAGAAAAAAATAGGAATTTTCATATTTTATGTCAAACCTCCGGATTACTGGCCACTGCGACAACAAATCTAAAGAAAAATGTCAAAGGTGTTCTGATATGGATAGTATGGACTGCTGTCTGCATGTCCATGACAAAATAAGATTGTGTGTGTGTGTTTGCATGTGTCATAGGCTATTACGGCTGCAAATCTGTACCCCTTGTAATTTCACAAACACACAAGCACACTTTCACACACACACACACACACACACACACACACACACAAACTTACACACGCGCACACACACAGACACATATACAAACTCATTTTTTTTTAAAGCTGGTATTTTGTAGTTTTAGTGAGTGATTTTCATCATAAAAACTCATATTTTGAAATAAAGACGATGATAAAAGAGGTGATATAATGGGCCCATTTTACTATTCTCTTTCATTTTACCAAATTGCATGTCATGGTCGGTCTTTGTCTTGTTTTGGTGTTACCGGGGTTTCCTGTTTTATTTTGGTACGTCTGTCTTGTTCCTCCCCATGTCCTGTCAAGCTTCCCTCTTGTTTGATTACTGCTCCCTTCCCTACTGTGTTTCACCTGTCCCTCGTTGTCTACCCTGTCTTGTGTGTGTGTGTGTGTGTGTGTGTGTGTGTGTGTGTGTGTGTGTGTGTGTGTGTGTGTGTGTGTGTGTGTGTGTGTGTGTGTGTGTGTGTGTGTGTGTGTGTGTGTGTGTATAACTACCAGTGTTTCTTTGTTCACTGTCTGAGCATTGTACCTGTTGGTGAGTCTGTCCCTGTATGTTCCTGTGTTCCATGTGCCTTGCGCCTTGCCTTTTTGCGTTTCAGGAGTTTTTGTGTTTTTTTGGACAATAAATTACCCTCACTTGAAACTTTCTGCATGTGGGTCCTGCTTGTCTGTCATCACCGTAACATTGCATTGTGTTTTATGCAGTAAAATGGGAAATCAGACGCAAAAAAAAATCATTTGGTGCACATTTCCACTAACATCCTCAGTCTAACTTTTTGACATTTGACATTTTTTGACATTATGCCAAAAGTAATAATGCCCCAAAATCAATTTTCTCACCTATAATTCAGATGGCTAAGCCGGTGATACTAATAATAATCAAAGTAAAAAAAAAAATGTTATATTGAATTTTAGTGCATTTTTCAAAAAAGTAAACAGTACTTAAAACAGTACTTTAAAGACTCAAACTGTACACACTTTGTCAAAAAAGAATGCCCTTTCATATCCAGTGCCATATTCAACACAATTAACTTTAACAATATAATTACGAGTAACTTACAAATAAACTATTTTAAAATTTTAATAAAATAAAATTCACACAATTTACATACTATCTAATACAACAATACTGTTTCAAACAATATAATAATGGAGATTAATGTGGAGACTACCAGGTAATCTAATCTCCATCTTAAACCTTTAGCTAAAAGTAATCATTTTGATAAGAAAGAGTCCTTATGACCTGAACAATACAACACCTTACAAATTAAAACAGTTACACATATAAAACAACCATATGAAATTAAATGCAGTATTGGATTTACAGTGAGGGAATAAGGGAATAAGTACACCCAATGAGAACCACAGACTGAAAACAGTCAAGGAAGAGCGTGTGCCTTTTGGAATATTAACAGTGCTCATTTGCATTCAAAATTAAAAAAATGTCAACTGAAATACAAAGAAGTCTTCTGTAAAGATAAGAACACAACTACCAACGTTGTCAAATTAACTATTTTTGTGCAGAAAAATGATCATGTTTGCCGTCTCAGGAAGGATACGAGATCTTTAATGTACATGCTGTTCTAATGTGCAGCGCGCTATTTATTATTAAAGGTGCTGTAAGCGGAATGGTCAGTTTAGCTAACTTCCTGTCAGTGACTGCAAAGTATGTTTAGTTTCTGACTGACCACTTTCTTCCATGGTACAAAAAGGACAGTGCCTTCCGTAGTAAAATCATCTTCATGCATGACAATGCACCATCTCATGCTGCAAAGAATACCTCTGTGTCTTTGGCTGCTATGGGCATAAAAGGAGAGAACCTCATGGTGTGGCCCCCATCTTCCCCTGACCTCAACCCTATTGAGAACCTTTGGAGCATCCTCAAGCAAAACATCTATGAGGTTGGGAAGCAGTTCACATCAAAACAGCAGCTATGGGAGGCTAGTCTGGCATCCTGCAAAGATATTCAAGCAGAAACTCTCCAAAAACTCACAAGTTCAATGGATGCAAGAATTGTGAAGGTGATATCAAAGAAGGGGTCCTATGTTAACATGTAACTTGGCCTGTTAAGATGTTTTGATTGAAATAGCTTTTGATTTCACTAAATATGACCTTCACATTCTGCAAATTCAACAAATGACCATGTTTAGTTGTTTACAACCTATAAAATGTTTTGTGCATAATAATTTGGAACGGTGCATTTTGAGTTTTTTATTTTTGAAAGAAATACCGTTATCATTTGGAGGTTTGTTCAATAAAATTTGAATCATACTTTAACGGTTGATGACTTGAACATTATACTGACTGTCATTTGCATCGACTATTTAGGAAAATATGAGAAAAATATCATTTGCATAATAATTTGGTACACGCTGTAGTATCACCCTAGGGAATGGGACTTGTTTCCCTTTATAGATATCTTCATACAATTCTACCAGATTAATCTTCATATTAAGATAAATACTTTTTGTATTACACTTTGTCTACAAATTTAATAAAATATGCAAATAAGGCAATATCTCATTCAATATGCATAGCCTATAAACCCTTTAGTAGAGGTCCTGGATACGATTTATTATGAGAAATACTTTTTGTATTACACTTAGTCTAAAACATTTAATAAAATATGCAAATGAGGCAATATCTCATTAAATATGCGTACACACAGTACGTATTAGGTTGACTGTTTTTTTGCCATTTTCATTATATATCAAATCAGAATGTTTACACTCTTCTATTACCTTATAATCTCTGTCATTGTGAACATTGTGATCCCTCAGAAAATCTGTAACTTCAAGGGTTTATATGTACGCATATTGAATGAAATATTGGCTAATTTGCATATTTTATAAAAAAAAATAGACAAATTGTAATACATTAGATTTTGGCACACATCCTATGTTGTTCAATGGGGTCATATTAGTCTATACCAGTTGATATATTCTTCGCTAAATGAAGTGCATACAAATCGTATCCAGGACCTCTACTAAGGGTGTATTCACACATGCTGTGTTTAGTTCGGTTGAAACGAACTCAGGTGCACTTCCACCTTCGGTGCGCATCTTTCAGACAGGTGTGAATATAGCAATCGCACTCGGGGGCGGACCAAACAAACGCTCCGAGACCCAGCTGAAGAGGTGGTCTCGATGCGCTTCGAAACGCACTCTGCTGCAGTTCGTTTGTGGTGTGAATTTGGCCGGACTCGATCCGACCCAATTGCAGGAAGCACTGCGCCTTTTCTTTATTTTCTTTTTTAATAAATCGCCATCAGCTTCACATTATGGGAAAGTGTTGTTGTCGCCATTGTTAGGAAGATTAGTTGTGGTTTGACCGGGAGCCCCGAGCGAAAATATTACATTTGATAATGACGCGTGCAGATCAGCGATCAGATGGAGGCGCGTCTCCCGTAGCCTACAGTGCCAACAGGTTCACGCTGCGCTTTGCATGAAGTGTGTGTTTTTATTGTTCTTCCCAACTGGACCGTCAATACTATCCCCGTGTCAGTTTGGTGCTGAACTGCGCTGAACTGACACCCAGCTGATACACAGCTAAATCAGCTGTGTTTCAGTTTGAGCCTATTCTTCACGCGAGCCTTGCGTCCAGCAGCAAAAATACAGTAAAAATGATGTTTCACATCGTAGGCTAGAAGCCACATAACGTGGCATTGACATGGGGCTACATATTATAACCATATGAAACAATAATAATTTGATGTGTTTCTTCTTTATTTATAGGCTAGATGTAGGCATTTTTATTATTTTTAACCCCATATTATATCAATGATATATTTCGCAGTTTTTACTTCGTTCTTCCTGCTTCTCTCCACCCCAGAATGTATGTCCAATGAATGAATGACTTCAGATCACGTGTGGTTTTGCTTCGTATTGCTGGTTCACTTGCAAAAGGGGCAATATGAAAGTGGACCACACCAACAAAAAAAAATCCAAATTCTATTTGGTCTGGACCAAAGCAAGTGAACTAATAGACTTTCCATGTGTGAATACACCCTAAGAGGCAAAATGACTGGAAAAGGCTGATCAGGTGGTTTACAAATGAACCATTTATTTATTTACAAAAATTAATCGAAAATGTTTATGTCCCCAAATGCCCCACTGCTATGTTTCAATCCCAGGGGAAACACTGTATATGGTTAGTTTTCTTTATACAGTATAATAACGGTATGGTGCTAACACATTTAAATTGTACATACAGTGGAGTGGGCTGAGTTTACTCAGCCATGTGTAATAATTACTGCAATTAAGACAGAAAACCACTGAAAAAAATCAATCTTGTTAAACCTGCCGATAAAGGAGTAGCCTACAAGGGGTGTAGCTTGGCACCGCCCGCCTACCTACTTCTGCTCAATTTTAATTTCCCTTCAGTAGTCAGTCTGGGTCCGCGACATATTTGCGGGTTTTTCTCTGCCAGATTTTTGGCGGTCCAATCAGCGAACAGAGGGAGTGGCTGAGAACAATGACATTGCGTTTCGGTTGTAGTCAGCAGCCGGCGCCTGACATATGTCACGACCAAACGTTACGCGATTGGTTGGCAGATCCAGAGTGGCACTGGGCAGATCCAATAGTTTTAAACTTCAACAGACACCCGCCTTCAAGTGAGTTTACGTTTGTCGTTTGAGCGATTCCAGACTTTCTGTACAAATGAAATTAAGTACAATGGTCTGGTAGGACCAAGCTACTAGGGGTGGGCGATATGACCTAATATGACTCGCTCCACCAACATGACCTGCCTCTCAAGGGTCCAGTGCCCACGCTGGCGGTAAACACAGAGGTTCTGGCTCCGTCAACGCTCTCCTCGCGTGGACAATACCCCGCACACCCAGGCCACGGTCTCTTTGTCCCACTCCCTTCGGGCAGGAGGTTGCGGTCATTAAAGACTGTAAAAACAAGACACTCTCACAGCTTTTTCCCCACGGCCATCCGACTCCTAAATGCCACTGCCATAAAAAGGCCTACATCTAGCCTATCAATAAAGCAGTGATTCTTGAGAACCGGGACAAAAGGCCGTCTTCCATATGTAACTGCTGTTATGTTTGAAACTAAAAATATTTAAAATTGTAGATGTTATTAGGGATTAAGAATAGAATGTCTGGAGCACAATTGTCCCCTTACATTTAATTGTATCATTATTATGTCAAATATATGACACTTGTTATCTTCTCACAACGTCAAAAACAGTGTGTCCTCAGAGAAGTTTTCAATCTTTCATATGCAATACAACCTATTAAAAATGTACTTTAATGATTAAAAATAGCTTTTTTCATCAAAAGCAACACTATATAATCTCTCATATCAATAAAAACTGTTTTTCTTCAACACATTCATGTTTTATAAGGATTCTAAGTGGTGGGACAACTTTACTGAAAGTCAACACGGTCAGACATTTCATTATGTAAAATGTAATAAAATCAGGCTAAATAAAGGGCAGCTGTCACTATGAAGGACCTCTTGTCAAATTCTACCTCTGCAGAGTACATTAGAGTCAGACAGGCTCTGATAAGTGTTGTAGTTTTAGAATATTTTACATTCCGAATCTTGAAAGTCACACACTGACTTACAATTTCTGAAGAAGTTATTTGAAATTTTTTGATAATTTTATTTTCCTGAAAGAAGAAACACATCAAATTATTGTTGTTTCATATGGTTATAAATAATATGTAGCCCTATGACAATGCCACGTTATGTGGCTTGTAGCCTACGATGTGAAACATAATTTTTACTGTATTTCTGTTGCTGGACGTGCGGCTCGCGAGAAGAATAGGCTCAAGCTGACACTCAGCTAATTTAGCTGGGTGTCAGTTCAGCGCAGTTCAGCTCCAAACTGACATGGGATAGTATTGACGGTCCCGTACATGGGAAGAAAAATAAAAACACACACTTCATGCAAAGCGCAGCGTGAACCTGTTGGCACTGACGCTCCCCTGTTAGTCCAGCAGCGAGTGCTCAAAAAAGGCTTTAGTTTTCGAGATACCCCTACCCGAGGTAGAACAAACCTCAACAATGATTTTTTTTTTTTTTTTTTTAAGATATTTTTTGGGCATTTTTTATGCTTTATTGATAGTGCAGAGAGACAGAAGTGAAATGGGGCAGAGAGGGGAGTGACATGCAGAGAACGACCGCGGGCGGGAGTCGAATCCGGGTCTGCTGCTGGGCCCGGCCCGGGAGGGGGACGCCTTACTGACTGAGCTAAAGGCGCCCCCAACAATGATTTTTTTTATCTTTAGAATGTCCTGTTCATGAAATTGATTCTTGAGCACTTTTATCTTTGGGCGAAATGTGTTTTTTTGGTTATCCTTTAGAACTACCCCAGTCCCTCAAAAAGAGCCAAATTAGGCCATTCCGAATAGGGGATATGTGAAAAAAAAGCCCATAACTTGGGAATGCTCACTCTTTTCTTCATCAGATTTGCTGAGGTACTAACCAGGTGTCTGTCCCTCATCACCAAAAAGTTAGAATGTAATTTACCAAAACATTTATTGAAATAGAGTCCTGTATACATAGCTTTAGTTTAGGCGGAAATGGTACTTTTGTGGTGATAGGAAAAGAGGGTTCCTTTACTTTTCTCTCAAATATCACCAAAACATAAATCCCTGCCAAATATACCATTTATGTATTGTCTAGGATGCTATGGAACTATAACCAGTGGTTGTATGAAGATATCTATTACAGTTCAATTTCTAATGAGATTTTTCTAGAAGTACTCCTCCACTGAAATAGCCATATTAGGACATACCGAATGGGGGATAGGTGGCTTAATAGCCTATAGTCCAGCAGATATGTGAATGCATTGTGCTTTTTATGATACAAACATCAGCTTTGGCACACTGTTAGAGCATGCCCTAAGGAAGATTTTTGGCATTGGCATTTTCGGGCATTGCCAATTTTTCCTATGGCGCCCATGGCGGCCACTTTTAAAAATGGCCACCAGCAGCTCTTATAGTACCAGTAGCTTGGGTTGTAGAGCACCTAGGATCTTGATTATGTTGTCTAATCCTATAATTTCAAGGATGGATAAAGCAGTGGTGCTATAAAACAGGCTAGAAAGTACCCAACTTCATATATCTGGCATTCAGGGAACACAATTGTGGTAAAACCTTCAAATATTAGCGGAGTTATGCATATTTTCATGAATTACAGAATCAGTTCATGAGCTGTATGCTGACCTTATATTGTAAGCATATAAGGTCAGCATACAACTAAAGTAAATATCTTTTTCAAAACTTGAACAATACATCAGTTTAGCCTGTTTGATAGGTTGCTATTTTATCCGTGTAACCCACCTAGAGTTAACATTGCTCTAGGTTCCGAAGGAGTTAAGTGATATAAACACTCAAAGTGGTGACAGACCATCTGAGTTACCTTGGGGTTTGTTTTACCAGAAATTTTAAAAACCTACTTAAATTTAACTTCCTCAAATTATTGGATCAGGCGAAGCAAATATTATCGAAGTGGTCTCCTCTGGCTTTCTCTCTCATAGGCAGAATAAATTCAATTAAAATGACATTACTCCCAAAGTTCCTATATCTATTCCAATGTCTCCCCATCTTTCTTCCCAAATCCTTTTTTCAGGCCCTTGACTCTTTAATGATAAATTACATTTGGAATGGTAAACATCCTCGGTTACGGAAAGCTTTTCTTCAAAGACCCAAACAAACGGGTGGAATGGCTCTTCCTAATTTTCAATACTATTACTGGGCGGCTAATATCCGTTCTCTAATGTATTGGGTGCATTTTCACCTTGACGACTCAGCCCCAGTCTGGGTAACAATGGAGTCCAGCGCTATTAGCCCATTGTCTCTATCTGCCCTCTTAAGCGCCGCACTTCCACTCTCTTCGGCTATTCCCAACAGTAGTCCTGTGATTAAGCACTCCCTTCGAATTTGGACCCAATTTAGGAAGAATTTTGGAATGCAGAATTTTTCACTTTTCAGTCCAATTGCAGCTAATCATTTGTTTACTCCCTCGACTGTGGATGGCGCATTCAAGATCTGGCATAAAAAGGCTTAAAATGTATCGGTGATTTATTTATTAATGATCTATTTGTTAGTTTTTCTCAATTGACAACAAATTTTGGTATAGAAAAGACTAATTTTTTCCGATATCTGCAAATCAGGAATTTTACGCAGAAGTTAATTCCCCAATTCCCTCACAAACCGCCAGCCAATCATGTCGATTTGTTTTTTTCTGTAAACCCCACATTAAAAGGCTCAATTTCTGTGTTTTTCAACCTTATTTCGAAGTTGCATAGCCCCTCATTAGCAGCTATAAGAACCCTGTGGGAGCAGGACCTAGGTTCTGCCTTCACAGATCACATGTGGGATTCAGTCCTGGATCGGATACACTCTACCTCCATGTGCGCCCGACACGCTCTTGTGCAATTTAAAGTAGTACATCGTATCCACATATCTAAAACTAAACTAGCTCGTATGTTCCCCGATGTAGACCCGACCTGTGATAGCTGTAAGAGCGCACCGGCATCACTCTTTCACATGTACTGGCTATGTCCCACCTTGAGTGGGTTCTGGACATCAGTTTTTCAAACTATGTCTGAAGTACTTCAACATCAAATCGAGCCGAACCCTTTTACTGCTATTTTTGGCATAGCTCCCAATTCAGGCTTGCCTAAGGTGAAGCTAAAGGTACTGGCCTTTATCTCTTTGCTTGCTCGTAGAGCTATCTTGTTCAAATGGAAAGATCCTGCCCCTCCCTCCCACTCTCATTGGCTTAGAGACATTATGTCATGTATGAATCTGGAGAAAATTCGTTGCACTGCCCATGAATCTGAGACTAAATTTTATAGAATGTGGCGCCCTTCCTGGACTACTATGAGAAGCCGACCACAATGGTTGAGGAGTAGCTACCCCCTCCCCTTTTTTATTTGATATAATTTTTTTTTTTTTTTTTTTTTTTAATATATATATATATATATATATATATATATATATTTTTTTTTTTTTTTTTTTTCATATTGGTTGTTTGTTTTTGTTTCTTGTGTGTGTTTGTGTTTCTGATGCAGGACTGTTTGTGATTGGGTGGGATATGGGTGGGGTATGTGCGGGAGGGAAAAAAGGGGGAAAAAAATTAATAATCCATTGTATTGCAGCTGCATGATAGTACTTTGTGATTTAATAAAAAAACCTTTGGAAAGACAAAAAAAAAAAAAAAAAAAAAAGTGATATAAACAGTTACCACAATGAAAGTACCAGGCAAGGTAGGTTGCAAGCAGTAACATTTACTCACATAAAGTTGTAGGTAACACCCAAAACACATATGCATATAAATCATTTTACAAAATTGGCCTAATTCTACTTGTACAAGAACGAGGAATGCATTGGTACTATTTACAACATACATACATACTGGCATTCAGTGAATTAAATAACAATAAAACCATCAACACATTTATAATTATTTCTGAAAACACAGTCCACCACAGGGGCAAAGTGCATGGAAGTGCTGCCTTGGCACATTTGCAATGTCCACTGCACCCCTTTTTACATCCACAGCAGAGGAGTTTACAACAGGCCTGTATCGATCCTGGTAGTGTGGCCCAGTGAAATTCCCATCTGCCTGTGGCCTTCCACTTCCACCCCCATTCACCTGGTGATGGGAGTTCAGGGGCTGAAACCATCATATGTCCCCAACAGTGAACAGCTTGGTAGACAGCCCTCTTTTTGTATTGAATCAGTGCTGCTTGTGTTGGAAGTCCCTCAATTGATGTTCCTTTCTGGGTGAAGAGCTGCTTTCTTGCCTAATACACAGATTCCTGGCTGCTGGTGTGGTCATATAGCAATACAACACATCTCTTCAGAGGCTCCATCCAGTTGTCTATGGAGTCAGGTGTGGCAGCAAATGCACAGAAGGCTTTTGTGACATCTTCAAAGTTCCCCCATGTATCCCACGCATTTTTCTTACCCCTGCCACCAAAAGATGACACTGTGTCACATCCAGTAAAAGCATGGAACCGCGGCAAGGCGATACATCATTCTGGACCTAGTGCCGTTGCCATCTTGTGTGCTGCTACATGCCGAAAACTCTTTCCAGCTCCAAAGGCAACCCACAACTCATTGATGTTGAGAGAGTGGGCTGCAGTCACTGCCAGTACTAACACATCTGTGTCAACTATGCATATTGATACACTGTTATACCCTTCCTTCACAGCATCTCCAAGGTGCAGTAGTATGCGGGTATCAGCCTTCTCATGTGTGCATAGTGCAAGAACTTCTACATCTCGAGGCTGAGTGCAGAGGAGTTCAGCATGATGGGAGCTAATCACTTGTTTTTCAGTGTTGATGTCTGTCAGGCACTTCAGGGAGTTCGTAGAAGAGTTGAGCCGTCAAGTGCCATTCCTGAAAAAGTTTTTGCGCATTGACGACAACAAGGCTGAACTGTTCTCCTTCCTGGCATCTATCTTGCTGCGTGTTTCCGCCTTTAAACTGTCAGAAAAATATTGATCCCACATAACATCCACTCTGCTGACATGCTCCAGCTTAGACAGCATGTATGGTGAGAACACCTTCTGTGAATATTTAGAAAAGGTCTCAGCAGCACCAGGTCGTAGCATGTTTACGAGCCCCATCAAGTATGTTGACCTGTACAATGGGGTTGGATTTGTTCCCTTGTGATGAAATCAGGTTCGCCAAACAGCCCACCAAGTCTGACTTGGTTCCAGTTCTTCGCTTGCCCATTTGTGACAATGCCAGTGGACATGCCTGGTTTTTCGAGCTAAAAGAAACTCATCCAGACTTCCATCACGTATCTGGGATACAATAATTAGCCTTGAGAACAGGGAGCAGTCACTCTTCAGGGATGAGAGCTGTTGTTAGGACCTGGAATTCTCTCGGACTGGAGGCCGGCTGAATAAAGGGAGGTTGTTCCTTTTGATGTTTTCTTTGATTCGCTTTGTCTGGTTGATCAGGCGTTCACTGACATAGGCGTCATGCTGGTCCCGTTCAAGTTTCTCAACCTGGTTGACAGTGTCAATGACTGCTTCATCTGCAACGTCCCTAGTATCCAGTACAAGAATATCTACAGTGCTCTTTTCACAGAATGGATTGCCCATGTCTTCTACACTCACCGACCACGTTATGAGGTATGAGTTGCTGCTCTGCTGATAGGTTTTATGTGTTAACAAGAAAACCGCTGTACCTAATAAAGTAGCCAGTGAGTGTATAGCGCTAGTTAGTTCTTTAACTTCTCTTGCAAACGCCAATTGTGCATGTTTGGTCTACTCGACATCAGGATGTGTGTCCTACAAGTGGACTGGTGTCCATCTGGCATAGTGGGTGTGTTCCAAAGCAAAGAACCAAGGCACGATCTTGGTCAGTGCATCTATTTAGAGTAGGAAGTTGGCCTCTCTTATTGATCCCACATAGATCATTTACTCTATTTCCAGCTGCAGGACAATGGACCAGTCGTCTAAGGACAGAGGATTATTACCCTCCTCCAGGTAATTTATATACTCGGTGAAAGCCCTCTGCAGGAGAAGATATAGGCTGCTGGCTGTGACCTGATGAGCATGGCAGGGGTGTCACGTGACAGGCTTTCATAAAGGAATCGGCTGTCCCTGTTGTAGCAACTCCAGCTTGCACAAGTGCTCCTGTCCACACGCTACCTTCCAAGATGACGCCAAGTACCTTGACTGCTGCCATCTCAATGTGGAACCCACCAAACATCACAATAAAGTTATCTTCACCATGAGCTGCTGGCCAAGTCCACTGGATTTGTTTTGCCACTGCATACAGAGGTTGATCCAGAGTGATGATTGATACCTGACCAGGATTCAGAATATCCACTGCCTTCTTCACCACATTCATAGAATGGCGAATCATGGTAAACGGTTTTGGCTTGGTCATAGAAAAGGGGAAGTAAACACTACATTATGTGGTGTTAACAATGTTGTTATGCTTCAGTATGATTATTGTATAACATTTACACGTAGTGAGATCCACTGTGAAGATCCCTCTCCATTCAGAGCTCCCGGTGTGATCCTTCCAGGACGAGGAACCGACTCCACATGTGGTAGGGCCGTACCAGTCGCCAGGATACACACATCCATTGGACTACTACACACATCCTTTCCAAGAACTGTCACAGGACCAGTAAAAGACAGTTTAACAGAGAACCACTGAGAGTGATTGATTAACCGAAAATGATCACAAAACATACAGACTAAAAGGACTATTGACAACACTTGTTTATTTTAAATGGCCCATGTTTTTATTTTCAAATAATGAACAGTATATGCATATGTGTTTTGGGTGTGACCTACAACTTTATGTGAGTAAAAGTTACTGCTTGCAACTTACCTTGCCTGGTACTTTCATTGTGGTAACTGTTTATATCACTTAGCTCCTTTGGAACCTAGAGCAATATAAGGTCAGCATACAACTCATGAACTGATTCTGTAATTCATGAAAATATGCATTACTCCGCTAATATTTGGAGGTTTTACCACAATTTTGTTCCCTGAATGCCAGATATATGAAGTTGGGTAATTTCTAGCATGTTTTAAATAGCACCACTGCCTTGTCCATCCTTGAAAATGTAGGATTAGATAACATAATCAAGATCCTAGGTGCTCTACAACCCAAGCTACTGTAAGAGCTGCTGGTGGCCATTTTTAAAAGTGGCCGCCGTGGGCGCCATAGGAAAAATTGGCGATGCCCGATAGCCAAAAATCTTCCTTAGAGCATGCTCTAACAGTGTGCCAAAGCTCATGTTTCTATCATAAAAAGCACAATGCATTCACATATCTGCTGGACTATAGGCTATTAAGCCACCTATCCCCCATTCGGTATGTCCTAATATGGCTATTTCAGTGGAGGAGTACTTCTAGAAAAATCTCATTAGAAATTGAACTGTAATAGATATCTTCATACAACCACTGGTTATTGTTCAATAGCATCCTAGACAATACATAAATGGTATATTTGGCAGGGATTTATGTTTTGGTGATATTTGAGAGAAAAGTAAAGGAACCCTCTTTTCCTATCACCACAAAAGTACCCTTTCCGCCTAAACTAAAGCTATGTATACAGGACTCTATTTCAATAAATGTTTTGGTAAATTACATTCTAACTTTTTGGTGATGTGGGACAGACACCTGGTTAGTACCTCAGCAAATCTGCTGAAGAAAAGAGTGAGCATTCCCAAGTTATGGGCTTTTTTTTCACATATCTCCTATTCAGAATGGCCTAATTTGGCTCTTTTTGAGGGACTGGGGTAGTTCTAAAGGATAACCAAAAAAACACATTTCGCCCAAAGATAAAAGTGCTCAAGAATCAATTTCATAAACAGGACATTCTAAAGATAAAAACATCATTGTTGAGGTTTGTTCTACCTCGGGTAGGGGTACCTGAAAATCTGAGGGCCCCTCCTGCTAGTCTATCTCCTTCATCTGATCGCTGAACACATCAGCATGTTTACGCGTCTCTATCAAATGTAATATATTTGCTTGGCCTCCCGGTCAAACCACAACTAATCTTCCTAACAATGGCGAAAACAACACTTTCCCATAATGTGAAGCTGACGGCAATTTATTAAAAAAGAAAAGAAAGTGCACCTGAGTTTGTTTCAACCGAACTAAACACGGCAGGTGTGAATACACCCTAAGACTGTCTGGAAAGGTCTGAGGGCATCTGGTGGACAATAGGAGGATGGGATGTCTGGCGAAATTGTGAGAGCTCTGTAAGAGAGAAGTGAAAGACTGAGAGGGACTGGAGAAAGGGAAAATGGCAGTGGCATTCTTTGTGACTCCAGATGGTAAATGTCAAATGCAACAAACTGCATTAATTATATGACAGAGTTGAAAGTGATAGGAAATTATAATGCATCGCGTGTGCCAAAACAACTATGCTTTTATAACAATATTTCACCCTCCACTGTTATCTAACCACAGAGATTTGAATCATGATGAAATTGTCTCCCTATGTGACTACCAGAGAGTCTGGACTATTCTGAACTCCAGAACCCAAAAGCTCTTTCTCTTCTTCCCCATGTCTCCTATTGGACTGTAAGCCTGATCAGTGGCGTGGCGTGGGGATTTTTTTTGAGGAAGCCAAGTGAGACAACACCTTTAATCTACATGTGTAATGGAAGGTGGGGGACAGAAAAGAGTAGGCTACGTCGCAGCTTGTATTTAATGTAACTACAAGAGCTATTATAGCGCCTGGTCACTTTACCAGGATTTTCACACGCCTGTAATCTGTCCGACACCGCTCTTTCGCTCTCTCTCTCCCTCACTCACTCTCTCACTCACAAACCTCCTAATCGTTTTATTAAATTATACATTTTATTATAAATGCACCCCCCACCCCGACCGGAATGCACAACTAGCCGCTTAATGCCCAATACAGATTCGAATTCATTCACAATATAATTAGGGGACGTTTTAGGCTATTTTAAGTTTCACGTTCACGTGAGACACGACTCACATAATCAGTTGTAGGTGCTTGACATACACACATACTTTCTATGCATCCTTTTCGTTTAAGAACTAGGCCAAATGTTCATTATACAACACTACTTAAGACAACCCAGAACAACTTCAGTGGATATACAGTAGGCCTACCAATGCAACTTAATCCAGGCAATCAAGGCACAATTAGCAGTAAAATAACACAAAACATAACACACATAGCTACACGGACAGTTCAGGGAACAGTTAACCCGCGCCGGGAGAAGGTGTGTATTTTACTCACTATTTGTAGAGGAAGGCCATTAGCTGAAGATTGCCGCTACCAGCTAGCCACTCGGTGCGGATTGTTCTCCTCATTGAAAGTGCGATAAACTTTCTTTCTCTCCACACGCATTGGCCTGCCGTCAGATTTGATTTTTAATGGCTCCTCAATTGGCAGTTTGGTAAAATAATGTTTTACTAAATAATCAAAATATCCACCCTCCATAACCAGGGCTGCCAAGTTTCACCAAAAGTTTGGAGTGAGACATATTGTAAGTGGGGGTCTGGGGTTCCCCCCCAGAAAATTTTGAGCATTAAATACTTAATTTCCTGCAATCTGGTGAATTTTTATGAAGCAATGTGTGCCTTTTCTGCATTCATTTTTATGTAAAGTAAAAGAGAACATTCACGGTTTCGCTGACACAAATTTAATTGAATAGCCTACAATGCATGTGTAGTGCTTTCAAATATCTCCTGTAGCCTATTGTTAAAACATTTGGTTAAACTGTAATAAAGGTAATTATTCTATATGTATTCAACATTGTATGGGTTATCCAATTATCCAATTTCAATTCACCATTATTATGTTAAATCTATGACACTTGATGTCTTCTCAGAACATATTTTTCCCACAGTTACCTCTAAGCTTAGTTACTCAATACATTCATTCAATTAATGTTGACAACATTTTAGAACAAAAATGTGTTGGTGTGTCAACCAGCCCAATAACATAATGCAAAACAAGCTTGAATATATCAAGTGAAGTGACTGATTTGAATTAAGGTGTTCTTACCTCTTTGTTCATTTAATACCGGCGTCCTTGTTGTCATTAATTTTCCATATAATTTGAACAAAGGGCGGGACTGGGAGGCGGCGGTCTTTTATTAGTTTTGTAGTGTAATGCAGGGGGGCGTGGCCGTGGTGTTTTGCCAAGTGGCTGCTGCGGCAACGGCTGCACACGGCCATGGATATTGTCCATGCCATGGACCTATAAAGAAACCACGCGTGCAGAAAGCATGGCAGAAAGAGGATGTCACGGAACTCAGTCCGTTTAGCTTTTCAAAATAAGACTTTCAAAGTAAAAGTACCAAAAAAAAAATATATATATATTACGGGGATTCATTTCTCTGCGTGAGCAATTGGAGGTGTGGCATGTGAGCGTGTGAACTGGTTGATATGCGTGTGTCTCACGGCCAAAGCGTGAGACTTGGCCGCTCTGCATAACTGTTCTTGCTAATATGATAACAATGCAAACATGCTAATCTCCCGCTATTGTTATTGTTGTTAAATTTCAGTGACGTTGATAGTGATGCTTTGATTTGATTGGTGTGAAGCCAAGGGCCGAGTGGCTTCCCTTAGCACCCTCACGACACCTTCCTGACCAATCACAGGAGGGCAGTGTCAAGACAATAGCCTCACCTGATTGGTCAATCCTTCTTTCTTTTTTTCACTAATTGATTGATTTTATTTTATTTGGACATGGACATGACAATGACATTGGACGAACCAGATGCAATGTTTTCAGTGTATTAGCATACATGCTAGTTTACAACACCTGTCCCCAGGAGGCTTTTAAAAACAACAAAATAAACAAGTCAAAACAAAAACAAGATCAAATACTGATAAAAACTGACAATTAAAAGAGTAAAAAATGCAGTATACAATGGAGTACAGAGCAGCAATATAATAAGTCAAATATATATATAGGATACGTAGAGTAAAACACAGGCAGCATGATCAAACAATACACCAGTTGTAAATTATTTGTGTGAGCACTGTTGATTTGATTTGAGTCGTTGTTTAAGTTCTCTGTTAAAAGTGCTGCTATTAGTCTCTAGTTTTAGACTAGTGGGCAAGAGGTTCCACAGTTTTTCCCCCTTTGCAGAGAAAACAGACTGACCGAAAGATGTCTTGTGCATTGGAACAAGACAATCACCATTGATGGAGGCTCGTGTATTTGCCCGACGAGAGCTCTGACGTCTGATGGCCAATTCAGACAACAGTGGTGACACATGGTTATTTACACACTTGAAAAACAATTTAAGATTACTCAAATTAATAAAGTTATCAAAGGTGAAAAGGTTGTGTTTTTTTAGAATGCCACAGTGATGCCACCTCATGGGTTTCCGGTCCATGACTTTTTTTGTCTGTTTGTATATTGAAAAGATAGGTTTTAATGTGGTAGAAGAAGTTTGTGACCATGATGTGATACAGTATGACAAATGAGAAAAAATCATAGCGTGCATAAATAATTTGGCCGTTTGACATGACATGTCCCTTCTTATGAAACGGAAACAGTTCAGATTTAGTTTGACCTTCTTTGCAACATACTTAACCTGCGTAACACATTTTAAATTCTTATCCAGGATGATGTCCAGATATTTTACTTCATTTACTGATTCAATTAATTCATTTTTGATCCGTACCTCAAAAACATCGGTGACAGGTCTAGTACGGATGGAGAAGCACATAGAGACGGTTTTCTTCACATTAATGGTCAACTGAGACAGCTCAAGCCATTTTGAAATGCTGATTAATGCTTGTGTCAGGTGCTCACCTGCTAAGCTGGGTGTTTTACTGGACACATGGATAACAGTGTCATCAGCATACATTTGACAGTTGGACCCCGGACAGCAGTTTGGTAGGTCATTGATATACATAGAAAACAACAGTGGACCAAGTACAGACCCTTGCGGTACTCCCGTGCTGCTGGCACGCAGATGGGACCTGACCCCATTAACCCTGACACATTGCTCTCTCCCCTCCAGGTAAGATGTAAACCACTGCAGAGCTTCTGATGACATTTTGAACTGTTTTAACTTGTTCATTAGAGTACTGTGGTTTACCGTGTCAAAGGCCTTTTTTAGGTCTAGGAACACTGCCCCAACAACATTTCCTTTATCCATTGAAGCTTTTATGTTTTCAAGCAAATAACAATTAGCTGTTTCAGTTGAGTATTTCTGTCTAAACCCAAACTGCTGTGGATGAAGCAGCTGGTTAGACTCTAAATGTTCCATTAGTTGCTCAGCTATAATTTTCTCCAGAATCTTTGAGACAACAGGGAGGATAGCAATAGGCCTATAATTACTCGCTATGTCCTTGTCTCCTGATTTATAGACAGGGGTAATTATTGCAGTTTTCCAGCTTTCTGGGAATATTTTAGTTTGTATAGACAGGTTAACTAAGTAAGTGATTGGCTCTAACAGGTAGCTCTGATGTTTCTTGATTAATGCAGCATGAAGATTATGAATATCTTTGAGTTACTCATGTTTGTGATCACCTTTTTAACTTTATCATGAGATACCAATTTAATATAAAAGGAGTCAGACTGAGCATTGTCAAGTTCTTCAGTAGATGACTCTGTAGCTTTAAAATGACTTGCCAGCTCTTGTACAGACTCAATAAAAAAGTAATTAAAAACATTTGCAATGGACTCATTGCTATGGATAAAAGTATCACCTACTTTCAGACCGGTTATTTTGGGGTGCTTATGCTTGCTGGAGTTGGTTAGTTTGTTTATATGTTGCCACAGTTTTGAACTATTACCATTGGCCTCTTCAATGAGTTTAGAGAAGTAATTGATCTTGGCCTTTCGTAATTCAGACACTACTTTGTTCCTCAGGCCTGTGAAGATAAGGTGGTCAGTATTGTTTTTTGTTATTAAAGACCTTTTAAGAGCAAGATCTCACTTTTTAATGATCTGAAGGATATCACTGTTGACCCATGG
Source organism: Hyperoplus lanceolatus (assembly GCA_026929865.2). Taxonomy (NCBI): domain Eukaryota; kingdom Metazoa; phylum Chordata; class Actinopteri; order Uranoscopiformes; family Ammodytidae; genus Hyperoplus; species Hyperoplus lanceolatus. The sequence goes on from CM049408.1 coordinate 1,649,135, forward strand.
AAGAGATCATTTCTTGGGTCTGCTTTTCCAGGTTTGTGTGTATTTATCAATTAGATCACAAATGGTTGAGACGAAGTTGTTGGCACTGTGGTTTAGATCTGGCTCTTTAGTTACCTTTTCCCAATTAATTTCACTCAAGTCATGTTCAAAGTCACCAACTTTTGACTTGGGAATTGCAGTTAGAATTAGATTTTCTGTTTTGTTGTGGTGTACTAGGCGTTTTTTTGTTAGCTTTCGTACCATCAGTATCATATTATGATCTGAAAGGCCAGTTATTAGATTATATGTTTTTGTTACCCGCTCTGGCCTGTTTGTAAAAATCATATCTATGAGGGTTTCACTTTTCCTAGTGATTCGAGTAGGTCTACTGATCAGCTGTTTGTATTTAAATTTCTCCATTGTTGATTTTAATTTTGATTTACCACTTTTATCCAACCAGTTGATGTTAAAATCCCCAAACAACATACATTCATGACAGTTATCGACAACAGAGAGAAGATTCTTCAGTGCATTGTAGACTTTGCATCATGAGATGGGGGATTAGAAGCACAACAATGTTACATTTCATTTTAGGGGAGAGCATTACAGTCAATCCCAGGCACTCTAAATTCAGGTTCAGTTCAAGCTTTACACATTTAAAATATTCCCTAATATAAATTAAAACACCCCCTCCCCTTCCCTTGGCCCTATCTCTCCTATAGCATGTGTATCCTGATATGTCAATTAGGTCAGTAGGAACATTAGGATTTAACCAGCTCTCAGAAATGCACAACAAGTCCAAATTAGAGTCATTAAGTACATTCCGGATCTGGTCTATTTTAGGTAGTATGCTTCTGATATTTATATCTAAGGGATCATGGACATATAAAGTAAGGGATGCCAGCTCGGGCTGGCTTCCTCGCGGACATACAGTGTTCAGTGTCGTGTTTCGCCACGTCTTCAGTATGTAACTTTAAAGGGGCGCTGTTTCGCGCATTGTGAAATGCTCAATGAGAGGAGAAAAATGGGGAAGAAATGACAGCAACACAGCACCAAAGAATTACCGAAACTGTTAATATAAATGTTTTTATTGGATGACAACTACAGCCTAAAAAACAGGGAAGCCCGGCTTCCCTTGGCCTCCGGGAGAAAACGCCACTGAGCCTGAATAACATCACAACTAACAGTGAGCGCGGGTCAGAGTGTTAATGCGGAAAATGGCTACCACACTTTTCAGTGGGTCACACTTCCCTTGCCTTGAGCTGAGTAAGACTGAGGGAGGCTGGGAGATTGCAAGGTCCACTGGAGGGGAAGTGGGCTTTAAGCGGGCCGTAGCCCCATGCATTGCATGAAAGTCAGTCAAGCCTAATCAGTCATCCTACAAAGTACAGGAACATGCTTGCTTTTAAGTTGTTTACATATCCCCAACATGACTGCAGTGGGTAATAAGTGCAAATCAATGAGCAGAGTGCGAGATCTGGGTCAATGCTGCAGCCCCTGATGCTGCCCAGGCTGACAGTACATACCCTAATGACCGATTGGTGCAGCTGGAAAATTACATCGCTCTAATTGTGCTTTGCAAAATACATTACAATGTATTTCTTTTGCTTTATTCTCAGTTAAACACAGGGCTGATGTTTGACAAAGGAAAGCAAAGTGTGGATTTTTGATTTTTTTTTCATTTCCTTTATTTATCCTCGAAAGATCAATTGAGGGGTGACCCTCATTTGCAATAAATTCGATTTAAAAATTACAATACACACACAAAACACAATGCAAAAAAGCTGACAAAGAGAGAAAAACAATCGAAACATTCAGATCAAATGGGTGAAGCAAAACATAGCCTAACCAAAACAGTTATAGGTAGAGTGGGGCAGATTCAAAATAATATGTCTAAATTTGTTCAAAGGATATGAAGGTATTTATTTGTATTTGACGCCGTAAGTTTTTCCAGGAGTCGGGGGGACTGAAACTGAAAGCTGACTTTTAAAGCTCACAGTGGGCATATGGATCATATAACATGAGCATGTCAGTGGAGCGGGTCTGATAAAGCCCATCTGAAATTTGCAGTCAAATAATGTGATAGCTTCCCGGTCAGGGCTTTATATATAGAAATATGCCAATGTGTGTCACGTCTTACTTTTAAGAGAGGACCACTCAACCTGTTTATATAAAACACAATGGTGTGTGTCATAAGCATCTCCTGTGATGAACCTTAAAGCAGAGTGAAAAACAGAGTCCAAGAGTTTAAGACATGAATGAGATGCATGCCGATAAACCACATCACCTTAATCAAGGACCAACATAAAAACTGCCTTGCAAATCCTTTTCCTACTGAAAAAAGGGAAAAATAAAAATATAAATTTTTTACAGTTTTTATTCTTGGACAAGAGATGTTTTTCTTTGCATATGGGGAGCGACATTACGCCTGTGTATCGCGCTGGACCTGTGGTGTGGCATTGGGAGAGGAAGCCTTGACAGCGACTTTGTTACTTAGACCCTGTTTCCACTTGTCTTTAACATCTGATCACATCTGGACAGCTCTAACTACAGGTGGAAACACTCTCAGGACGCATTCAAGACGCATTGAGATCGGATCACAAAAACCACATTCGGAGGTGGTTTACGTCGCTTGTGTCCGATGTGTCCGCATTCAAATGGTAGTGGAAACAGCAATGTGACTTTTGTCCACATTAGGGACCTCCTACTCAACTGCCGCCCCCTGCCTGAGCGGAAATACGTTGAAAATGCATCATTGGCGTTCATGCAGCTTTTATAGAAGGCTCATGAACGTTAGTTGCAAGCGCCAGTATTGCAAATGACAAGCTTTCTGTCCTCTGTTTTCATTTCACTGCGTAAATCTGAAAACACGGAAATCGCTGTTATTGACTGGAGAGCTGCAGGGCACCTGCCAATAGCGGATTCTTCAACCATGATTCAGGCAGAACCAAGACATCTGGGCCTGCATGAGAAACCAAGATATTTTTATGGCCTAACTTATCGTTCTGTAGCATCTTGTTATCTTTAAATGAAGAAAACCCAAGCTCTTTTTAGCAACAGCGGGGTGGGCCATGACAACTGAATTATTACACGTAGTATGTACAGTTTTCCAATTAATAATGGTAATCCCATGTGGTTTGTGGCTTGACCTGTATGTTCTATGAGGAGGGTTTAAAGTTGGTCTGAAGGACTGACATACAGATATTGGATGAGTTTTTTATTGGAGACCACGGACGACCACAATCTTTGCCCCTGAGGGCTGTTGACCAAATGAGCGGTTTCACTGGAGTCAAGCTCAGCTCATTTGTCCTTCCCCTTCGTTGACAGACAGCTGCCAGCTTTGCACCTGGTAGGATGCGGCATGAGTCAAAGGTCCATGTTCATGGGGATTGATCTTTTTTTTTATTAGGATGAGACACACGAGGAGAATTCCAGTAAATCAGAACAGATCTGGCTATTATAGCATTATATTATAATGACCATGAGTGTCTGTTGATAATCTGCTCAGCTAAACAAAGCCCTGCTAAACTGTCTAACATTTTGCCTGAGCTTCCTTAAAGGTGCTGTAAGCGGAATGGTTCTTTTAGCTAACTCCCTGTCAGTTACTGCAGTTAGCAGTCCCCTCGCTCGTCCCCACGTCACCACATTAATGCACTGCGGTCTTCAAGCAGCGAGTTATCTAGCATCATCTCAGATCCATAAGTGTTATAAAACATGATAAAAACCATCAAAACAGACATTGGGAAGGATTTTTACCTGCTCCGCCATTGTAGGCGAATACACATTCACTCATCTGTCGCTCTGCACGTGCACCGGCAGTGAGAAGGGTGCCGGTTTGTAGCGTTCTCTCTTCTGATTGGATACTACTTTCGGGATCCCCGAACAATTAAATTTGCCGATTACATGCAGAGTGGGTGACTGAGAGATTGGCTTTATGAAACGCACACACTATGTAAGTGATCATCACTGTATGAATATAGAGCGATTTAATACGTATATTAACCTACATATATCGCTCACTTCTAGGGATGTCCATGGTTAACTGGTTAACCGTTAAGAATATCTTTAACCGGTTAATACTAAAGGTTAAACGGTTAAAAAAAATTCTCAGCCATGTCTCGTATTTCTTCATTATTAAATTCCCCTCCATTATCACTGAGAAGTCGCTCCGGTGGGCCGTGGACACTAATGTGAAGGTACCACACATTATGTTCTAGTTCATGTAAATCCACTGCTACAGTCTCGTTGTATCGAGAAGCCATGGGCAGACCAACAGCAGGCTTAGGCTTAGGCCTGCTGTGCTTGAAACATATCTCACATTTGCTCATTATCCCTTCCAGAATAGTAGTGTTCTCCTCATCAACATTTCCAGCAGTTTCTTCAGTCTATCAACTGATGCATGGCCGAACTGCTTGTGAAGTTTCAGTTATGTTTTGTGTTTTTGTTCCTCAGTCATATTTTCTGTAATAGCAAGCACAATGTTCTCATATGCATCACTTAGGGAGTCTTTATCTGATATGTTAATACAGTAATGTCCTGAGGATGTAACCTATAGAGCTAGCTTCTGTTTCAACATGGTCGCTGTGTCGTTCTCCAAGTCTAAAACAGCTCAGGAGCTGTTTTAGACTTGGAGACTGCTCTCTTTAGGGAAGCTTTACTTAGAAGTAACGGGATGTCAGATGGTACTACTTCTGTTTCTATGCAGCATTTTGTTTTCCCTACCTTGGCTGGAATCTTAACTTTTTTTATTGAGTGTACAACCTTTCCATCTCCAAACTTGAAAGGCTTTCTGCTCTCCATGTTCATCACTTGCTGTATTTCGCTCTCATCCAGTCCCTGCACATAGTTATCCAGCCACTTTTCACCACAAACTGTCCTTGTGCAAGCTGTGTCAATTACAGCCGATCCTATAGCTTCAACCATGAATATCTCATAATCTGATTCCTTTGAAAACAGAGTTATATTGCACTCATCAGGTTTTTCACTGCACTGATTTTCACTTGTCATTTTAACATGCTCTTTCTTGTGTGGACAGTCTTTTACCCAATGGTATGTGCTCTGACAAATACCACATTTTGTCCGTCTTCCGAAATTATCAAGCGGGTTAGTGCCTGCAAGGGGTCCTCACGCTTGGCTACTTTGGGCTGGTGACTGCTCTCTTCTGTTGTCTGTGTCGTATACAGTGTCTTTACTCACGTTAATTGTTCCCGCTTTCCATTCACTCTTCTCGCAGAACACTCGTTTGAGCGCTGATTTCATATCAGCAAAAGTATGTGTTCCACATGCAGTTAATGCCAGTTGCTTCAACGTGTTTAGTCCATTTATTTGTAGCTCAACAGCATAACATTACAGCATCGCCACCACGGCGTCAGGCGCTTGGCACTAACCAAATACGTCATAACAGTGCGCACCTGATAACAGGGATATGGCTACCGTAAATAACAGAATAGAAGCCCCAACAAATTTAACTTAACACCTGGTATGCCCCATGTGTCACAGCCTGACCATAGGAACAAGCTTCCTCGCCCAGTCTGCCTCCAGGACGGAAATAATAATGGACTCAGGTTGTAATAAAACCAAAGGACAACCTTGTTTCAAATATGTCATGTGTGATAGATATTACGTAAGTAAAAAAAAAGGCAGAAACATCCCCTTTGTCAAAACTTGTCCGTTCTATATATCTATTCCATTCAAATTCTCTTTTTAATATTACACATTAACCTGCTCCCAGGTTTCAAGGTCCTCCTCCTACTGGATGGTAATCACAGGCAGGGTTAGTTGAGGTCAAGCCTGTCAGTACGAACTCCCAAGAGAAGCTCTGAAGGCCAGGAGTCCAAACTATTTTTGAATTCTTCTGGGGGTTGGGACTGAGACCAATTTTAAAATGACTGTAGCACAGGAAACTAATCAGCCAAATTTATGTAGGTGGAGTTTGTGCTTTCCCTGAGTGTGGTTTAGGCGCATTACATCAAGAGGTTTACTTGACATTAAAGAGCGGCATAGTTAGTTTGCAATTAGCAATCCTCCATATGGTGGCGCTGTTATTAAGACCCACAGTTGCAATGCTTAACAGGCCACGCTTGACCCCTAAGTCTGATCAACTTAAAATGTCCCACACAGGTCCAGGTGAACGACAAAAATGCTTCTGGGACCATAGACAAATGTTGAGCTAATTTGCATAAGGTGAAAAACCTTTTTTTCTCAATTTCTTTTTCAATTTTCACCCAATCCACACAACATTTTGTACACAGCCTCATGGGAGATACACATGTCTGTAGAGAATTAGCAAGATCGCTTGAAAAAAAGTCCGCCAAAGATCAAAACGCCTTCGCAGGGCAGGGGCTTAGCTGATACGGAAAATGTATTATGCCTCCATATCAAACTTTTTTAAATGTCTTCGGCTATAAGTATACTAAATTTCATGAAATGATAAAATGAACAATTGTTATGGAATATTTAGCTAAACTGCTCCATTAATATGAAGTTATACTATGTATAGATTGTAATCTCCGTCACCTTCTTGAGAAGTATTTAACCAGTGCAACATGTTGGAGCCTTGCGCTCACAGTCTGGCACACTGTCTGCGTGATTATCATTGATGACATGCCAATGTTTTCACATCCACTCTAGATAAACTAAAAACATGTTGCTAATTATTTTGTATTACCCCTTTAAAGCCGTGTACATGTTATGTTACTATTATGCGGCACATATTTATAATGTTGACCACACCATATCATGTATACAATTTAAAAAATTATATCTAACATTATTCTATTACATGTACGATATCCTATTTCACTTCAGTATTTATTACTTATACATTTTTTATCTCCATGTAGCTACAGTATTCCATTTCGTCCACACTTATTTTTAACTTTATTTTGCATGCGACTTTATATTTATGTTGCACCTTATCTCTACACTTTTTATCTGCACTGTGTCCTTGCACTACTTTTATGTTTGACTTAAGAATGTCATTGCCAATGATCTTGAATCTTGTTAAGATGTGTAGGTAAGCTTACTTACTTACTTGAATTGTTTTTTATATTTGCGTGTTTATTTTCTCTGAAGACAGACTTTTCGTTCTTCAATTAATATGAAACATTCATACACCTCAGCTGTGACACTGCTGTACAATCTTTAGATCTGGCTGGTTGAGGTTTAGTATGAGTGCTGCCTCTCATTTAAACATTATGCCATTGTGTGTTGATAGACGTGTGTGCTGGGAGCTTTAAAATCCTAGCGTTGAGCTTCACAGCTCAGACAGAACTATCCCTTTTTCTCCACCTCTACACTGAGCACTGGCCTCCATTTATCAAAAGCAAGTGTTGGCCGGGGCCAGTGACAAACTGGGGCTGCGGCTGTCATCTAGGCCATATACTATAATGTCACTTAAAGCTGTTTTTTATTAGCTGGATGACAGATAGTTCTTTAATTGTTTTGTTATTTTTCCTCCTCATGTGAGAAAACACAGGGGCTTGAACGTGGGAATGTATGGACTCTTGCTATGTTTGGATAGAACAATTGGGAAAGTCCTATATAACATGTGTGATTGGATTTTAAATGTGTTGATATACAAAGAGCTGATAGCACAGTTGAAGCGATACAGTTCTTGGGACGTGGGTTCAACATGTAACAGCTTTATCAGACATACAAACCCTGATCAGTGTGTGAAGTTGAGTCTCTCTAGGACTGCGGTGGTGAGGTGATGGTGACACACGTCAGAAGGTGACAGGACACACTTTATTTTGTTTGCAACCTGAATTTAGGAAACAAGACCTTGGTTTATTACCAGGATATTTCCAAACACGTAAATTCATGCAAGCAGTTACTAATCTACCAATCCCTATCCTTTTGGCTTGGGACCATTTATCTTAGAATTTTTATGGATTTTATTATTTGTTTTTTTATCTTGGAGGTGGCTAGTTCAAGGCTAACCCCCTTACTAGTCACCTGTCCACCAGATGCCCTCAGACGGTCCTACCAGTGAGTGTTCTGGTATTCTGTAGGCAGTGGTGCAGACGTTACTGGTGTGTGAAGCTGCAGAGTGGGGACTCTTTCGCAGAGCAGAGGGCCTAACACAGGTTAATTGGTGTGCTCGGCTTTGACTCCAATCTTTTCCAGATGTCATTACCACATTATTGCTGCTGCTGGTAGAGCCTGTGAAAGCAACCACTACAGGCCCAGCCTCTTGAGCAGTGGTGGAAATATCAATGAGTTTGACACAGTTTTGTTTCTGTGAGTTTCAGGCCAACAGAGCTCCTAAAGGCTTACACCAACAGGACATCAGGTCCAGCAGACAGATGATGCTTTTTCAGTATGTCAAAAAGGTAGAAACTCTGATACTTGTGAATGTACGGTTAATGTCTGTTTGTTTATTTTTTATTTAACTATATATTTTATATATATAACTTCATAAAGACAAAGATGCATGATTCCATTTGCCATCTTGGCTTTTCAAATATGGCGACCTTCAACGTTTGTTTTTTAATATCTTGCCTTAGATTACCTAGAATCATGATTCCAGTGGCTAAACATACATTTGGAGGGGGAGGGGAGGAGGGGGGGGGGGGGGGGGTAGGGAATCCAATGATGCTAACTAGAAATTGGTACAGTTGATCAGTGGCTCACATTTAGGTCAGTATCTTGGATTTTTAATGTGCATAATTGAAGTTTATACACGTATCTCCTTATCCTGACATCTAAGGGACATAGGAACATGAGCCAGGAGGATATCTTCACCCAATGTGAATACATTTACAATAGGAAGGTATATTACAAATATCCATATACCGTATGTACACCGGCCGCACAGAGCAGGCGCTAACTTGGAAGCTGAGAGGGAAACGCTGGTATGTACTGGCTGGCAATATGCCCATTAGCCTACTTTGCATTGAATCTGGAAGTCTACGCCACGAGAACGCTGCTGTGGCAGTGCAACACATCAGAGGGAAACACACTTACATCGATGGCAGTGCGGAGATGAAAATATAATTGTATGGACTTTCTAACAAGGTGACAACCACTCACTATAATGGCACACTTTCCACTGGCATTGTTTGTTGGGTTGGTCTATTTGTTTAAGCTCTGCTAAAGTTTCTTTTTTAAAATATGGAGTTGTTTTGGACTATAGTTTATAGACGTATAGGGCCTGTGCTTCATCTACCCGTTCTCTGTTAGTAATTTAGCGGGGGCTCTCTGGCCCCCAATCAGACCAGTTAATACGGTCAAGTTGAAATATGTATCCTTGAAGGAGGCCTTATTAGGCTCATTGCCACATCGTGTCCCGTCGGTGCACTGTTAACAGATTTGGAGAGGTCTGGTACTGCTTCATTCTGACCAGTATGTTACGGTGACAGGTCTCAGTCCTGTGGTTTGACTCTCTCCAGTGAGTGTCCGTCATAGCTCATTCAGTCGGACGGCTTTCCTGACCACTGGTGCCCACCCTTGAGGCACGTAAGACTTTGGGACCACAGCTCCCCGCCACAGCTTCAGCAATGGAAAAATTTAGATTTGGCAACTGGAATGTTTTTTTTTTTCAATTATGTTTTATTGATTTTCTGTTATCAAACAAAGAACAACACAGCACAGATATTGTCAAGTTACAAAAGAGTAATGAGATATAAAGGTTACATAAATACATATTTGGATCATATAAGCATTGTTTACAGTGGAGTCATGTCAAAGGAAGAGATTATACAAACGATTTATTTGTGAAAACAAGGTGTGGGCGTCCTTTCTGCAAGAGCTCAGCAAGATGGCAACTGGAATGTTGATATTAGGTAATCTAGTAGGAGGCGAGATATTGAGAAATTAGTGTTTGAAGGTCGCCATTTTTAAAAATCCAAAATGGCCACCATATTGGTTTATCCGATACTTGAATCATGAATGAATCCACACTGCACCTTATGACCAAGCATGTAGTGCTTCAAGACAAGCCAGTTGATTATTTTTTTTATAAGCTGGTTAACTGAAGCAGTCCAAGTCCACCAATAAGTCCTGTGTTACACCTGTAGCCAAAGCACAAGAAGCATTGTGTCATGCTAGACTCTGCATAAAAGCCGGTAAGTTTAAAAAAAAGTGTCACACTTCAGCGCTCATGGTGCAGTGGTCAGAGCGCCCCCCCCTCCATGAGGCTCAGTCCTTGCAGCAGACCTCAGTTCTCTGTGTGTCATACCCCTCTCTGCTCCATTTCATCTCTGCCTCTCTGCACTAAATAAAAAGCATTGAAAATGCAAAAAAAAGTAATGTGTGACACTTATCATGTGCTGCAATACAGTTAAACCTAGTGCCACTTTTGATTTGACAAATCTGAACCCTTATTTAGAATCTGGGAAAGCATTGAGGTCTCCCTCATTTTAAATGATGCTTCCAGGCGACACTGTGTCATGGACAATATTGGCCATGGTAGATGATGAAAAACATATGAATTGATTGTATGTTATTTGGACTGTATACAAGCTGTGTGCATCCTACGTATTAGAAGGCATGGGGTAGCCCAGTAATAGTGAACTTTTGCACTTTTTTTCACATGACCAATTCAAGACTTGATGTGCGCAGTCTATCCAACCTCATACTGTATATCAGAATATTTACACAAAAAAATTACATTTGCAACAAACATGATTGCTCGACAGTTGTTAGTATTGAATAATTTTATCATAAATATTATTTTGAGGAACATGGAACCAAACGTAAAACTAGAATATGCTTGTAAAGCAGACGGTCGTCCCTGTTGCTGTAAACAACAACGGTAAACTCTTCAGGAAGCTTTCTAACTTCAAACAGTGTTCCAGGGATCACATTGTCCTGACAGGAAAGTTTGTTTATACAATTATGAGAATATACCCTAGAAAAATTTCACTTATCCAAGTTACATAGTGCACCTTTAAATAGCCAAGCTCTCTGAAGGACTAGTCGATCATCACTCACAGGTTGGTCCGGTATCTTATTGTTCTTCAAGCTTCCATAATTAGGTGTGTGTAATAGAATAATGCTCAACGACTTGCTTCATTTCCAGACTGCCTCATTTACACACAGGCTGCAGGGGAGGAGTCAGTAATGAAATATCTTCAGGGGGAAAGTTGGGCTTCAATCAGACATGCTGGTTTGCTCTGAGAGCAGTCATTAGCTGGGAATGTTTTCACTCCAGGTCACCCACAGACACAGCACCCTTTTCCCTTACATGAAATGGTAGTGAGACCCCCAGGATACACAACCACTTTCACATCTGTATTCTTCATTAGGATATGTTATGGATCATTTAGAGAGCGCTGGAAAACAAGCTAAAAAACACAGAGGCAGCCGCTTTATCAAATCTATCTAACGCTAAAAATGCCCCTGGGGCGTTTTAATGGCAGCTCTATTCTATTTATTTTACAAATATCTCTATTAGTGTAATTACAGATTTTGATGTTCTTAATCGGCACAGTAATATTGATGGTATAAGGCTCAAGCTGCTCATGTGTGTGTGGTAATTGTGTTACTGGCTGTTTGAATGTGATTTATGGAGACGCCACTGTTGCAGCTTGAAGGATGACAATGTCAGTCAGTTGTCCCGAGTCAGTTAAACAGAATAGGAGAAAGCAAGAACAGCTAATCACAAGCTTGATGCTGCAAATAAGGCAAAAGATGAATGCTTTCAGAAAACTATTAACTTTACAACCGATTATTTCTAACATGACAACTGTATATCGTAGAGCTTTAAGCTTGATTCAGCAGATTTAAACTCTATACTTAAGCATTGCATTTATATCTTTAGAATGACCAAATCAAAGAAATACATTTTATGGTTAATCTACACCAATAGAATAATCACTAGATTACTCCTTTGTGTTGATATTTAGACAAATGGTCTACAGTGCAGGAGTGATTTATTAAATCTATTTTAGTTTATGGCAAAATGCCTGAAAAACTAATGAAAATGACATCACGGCCTTCCAGCATTTTTATACTATACAGATGTTAGATACCACTTAAAAGGTGGAGTCAGCGATTATTGAGAAAGCTTGATGTCAAAATCACTTTTTGTCAAAATCAGTTGATATCTACTCATGATCCGCTACCTGTATGTACTGTGTGTGCGCTGAATGAAATCCAGTGTTAATACACAGCCTAGGCTCTGTAAATGGGCATGTTGTTAGCCCCCGTTTACAGAGCCTAGGCTTTGTATAAACACTGAAAAGAACATTTCAGTGCACACACTTTACAACATTAGCAGATTGGGAGAAGATATTCTGTGATTCTGACAGAAAGTTATTTTGACAACAAGCATTCTCCAGAATCACTGATTCCTCCTTTACTAAATGATATGTATTACTCTGGTTTAACTACGGCATCACCCATTGCACAGGAGGTAGCGAAACTAATCTATATTACATCCTTGGACATATGAATATTTAAATACTTTATGAAACTCCTCGGAGAATAAATGGGTTGAAGCAGATTAAGCAGAATTTAACTGGCTGAATTAGTTCCTTTTAATCTACGGTAAACTGGTTCATTTTGGGTTGAGGTGAAACAAGTGAGATCCCCATCCATCTTTCCTCTGCTCAATGAAAGCTGAGCCTGAGCAGGAGCTGAGTCCCTGAGAGCACAGAACCTATTAATCATCTGGAAGAGTTTGGTGTAAAGTAGCAGGATAGTTACTGCGGGGCCTAGGGAGCGTTTGTCTTCAGCCTGGGCTGCTAGGTTACCTATGTGGGGGGGGGGGGGGGGTTCTCATTTATACAAATACACTCTTTGGCCATTATCAATGCTATCACTTCAGATAGCTGTCTTGTCTTTCTCTGAGTCTAAACTGTGAATGTATTAGGGTCAAGCATGTTGCATATGTTCTGGGTTACAAGGCGTTGAGAAGAATGGTGTCATGAAGGGGGCTGTGTTGTGGTTTGGGTAACAGAGGGTTAAGGCTGACGTTAGGGCCATGCTTGGGGTTAGGCTCTGCCAAGGGTTACAGCCTGAGAGGAAGTTCTCTTCGACAGTTCACTGACAAGAAAGTCATCTGTGAAGTACTTCAGCATGTACTGAAGCTCACAACTGTAACCAAAACTGTTTTGGATTTCACTTGAACAGCTGTATGAGAAAAATCAAATTTGTGGTCGGAGCCACACTCTACTGATAAAGCAAGAAACACTAGTGTTAGAGGTTTTAGAACAAGGGCCCAGATCCAAGACCACTATCTTACAAATCCCTGTCTTGCATTGACGAGATCCCCAAAATTTGACCATTCAAAGATGATCACATAAAATTCCTAAAGAGCACCTATTATGCTTTTTTGTCTTTTCTGTCCTATAAATGTTGTTCTAATGTTTTATAATCATGCTCAACGATACCAAAGTGTCAAATAATAACGTACATGCATTTAGAGATATTCCATACTGACCGTCCGGGGTGGCTGTGCAAAGCGCACGGCATCCTAGTGCCTAATTTCCTGCATTGAGTTACGTAATCAACATGGATTTGTCATGTATGGTAATGCTGCTACACACTCAGGCCCGTCCCTGCCTCCCTTTGAATGTTTTATAGTCATGCTAAACGATACCAAAGTGTCAAATAATGACATACAGTACATGCATTTAGACATATTCCCTGCTTACTATCTTCGTTGGCTGTTTTGTTAGGTCTTTTGTTTTTGTGTTCTTGAGTTCAGGTGTGTGTGTTTGTGTGTGTTTAAAAAAAAAAAAAATCCAAAAATAAAGTATTAAAAAAATAAAAGCAGCTGATGACGTTTGCGGCACCCTAGTGCCTAATATCCTGGATTTATTGACTTGAACAAATTGGATTTCCCGTGTATGGTAACGCTGCTAAAAGCTCAGGCCCGCCCTGCCCGGCCCTAGCCTGGCTCCGCCCACCTACTTCCGCTCAATTTTCATTTCCCTTCAGTAGTCAGTCTGGGTCCGCAGTATATTCGCAGGTTTTTTTCTTGATAGATTTTTACACGTCACGACCAAACTTTATGCGATTGGTTGGCAGATCCAGAGTGGCACTGGGCAGATCCAATAGTTCTAAACTTCAACAGACACCTTCAAGTGAGTTTACGTTTGTCAATTGAGCGATTCCAGACCTTCTGTACAGATTAAATGAAGTACTATGGTCTAGTAGGACCAGGCTAGCCCCGCCCTCCCCTGTCTGCTCAAATCTGCCTGCGCTCGCACTGCACTCCGCTCAGTGTAGAGGTGACGATAGGTGGCGGTGCCTGTTACCATCCGGTTACAATGAGGGAACATGGCTCTGATTGGCCAGGTTCCAGGCAGAGGCAAGACGGGGACAGAGGGCAGACGGGGGTCTTAAAGACAGTTGTGTTTAGGCTCTAAACATAACGTTTGTGCAGAGGCTGAACTGCAATACCAGTGTGATCCTGAAAAATAGCATAATAGGTGCTCTTTAAAGAGAGTTCTGTGTACGCTCTAAACAGACCGTCTTCGCAGAAATTCTATGAGACAAAATCCAGCAATGCAAGTGTGAGAAATAAAAAGGGATTTTTGGACACTACACTATGAAAACAGTTTCTAGTGGAGTCACAAAATAAAAAGCTGAACCTGAAAAATAGCATAATATAGGATCTTTAAAGACTTTCGATGTGAGTTTTTGTTGTTGTTTTTTACCATCCAGTGAGTATATATTATGGGAACTTTCCTAATGTAACACATTTGACAAGCTGCTCAGTAATGAAAGAAGAAGAGGAATAGTAAGAATGATAGTAGGTTGACATGTGGATAGTAACTTGTGCAAATGCAAATAACATTAAAATCAATTTTTTTAATTGGTCTATAACGACTGCAAATGTTTCAATGTGTGGTTCCTTAGTGTCTGTAGAGTGTGCCAGTTTGGACATACACATCCCAGCTGCCTTTTTAACCTGATTCCCATTTGAATTTGAATTTATGGATGGGTATACTGTATGTATGTATATATGCATATAATATGTATGTTTTTTGATATGTACATATATTTATTTGATTGTGTTGGGGAAACAATAAAGACAGATACTAATGCATGTCGAAAAAAACCAAGGTTTTTTCAAGAATTGCTATAGAAAAAATATAATTCTAAATCGCATTTTGTCTGGCTAATCTTGAAATGCTAAACATACAATTGTTACCATCCGTGAGCATTGCAGCATCATCAATACTGTATATGAGTAGTGTTTTGGTGTTTCTTTCAAGAGTAGCTGTGATAGAATTTGATGTAAATAAAGAAACTGTTTGTCTGCAGAACATCAGTAGACTAGCCTAGCTCCCTCAAACAATAGAGGGGACAAATGAAGCATAGTTTAAAAACAAATCATTATCATTATAGTTTCTGCAGCACACAACTCCAAAAAAAACAGTGTGACCAAAAGTGTCTTAAAATACTAAAATAGTAACCACATAACAAGTTTCTGCCAGATAAACATATCTGTTAACAACACTGATAAACATGGGAATGAAGGGAAATGTATCCTCACACTGAAAACAGCTGCACTACTGTGATGCTGTGGCGCCCTCTGTTGTAATAAGATGAAATGACTACTTTGTAGCCATAGATAATCAGGTGTAAAATTAATTTCAGACTAGAGTCATTTAATTTCTATGAAAATTCTGGATGAATTTAGAAACAACAGCCGACGAAATCGCAAAGTGCATGTGGAAGGAAAAAGGACACGCAACTTTACAGTAGCGGACCTTTGAGGCTTCCTAGTCTAGTAGGAAATTAAACCCAAATGTGACACCAACACAAACTTTCAGTGCATCGTAAACCGACAGCAACTGCAGGAAAAGGAGCTAAATAAATACTTTTGTATTTCAATTTTTATAAATATAATAAATATAAATGTATCTATACTTTCTGAATATAGCTTTACCAAGATCATTAAACCCTCACAGTTATTAAGGTATCTTTCAGAAAGCTCACTATCATAAGGCCTATATCTCTCCAAAACGGCAAATGATTGTCTGTGATTTACTCTTAGTGACTTAGGGGTCCTCTCGAGGACTCTTAGCTTTTCATAGAATTAGGAGCTACTTTTAGTGCTAAAATGCATTATGAATTAAACTTATCTTAAAAAGTTAGAAGTCCTAAAATAATGAGTGAAACACGCCTTATTTTTAAGTGTTACTCCAAAATCAGCAAGTTTAGACTTACTCTTAACCTTAAAATGTTTTGTGAATACGGCCCCTTCGCTTTTCAGACATCACTGTGGAAGTTTGTCCTTAATTTGAGTGCTTGATGGAGTCCAGGAAGCATTATGGCTGTGAGATATCATGTCTTATGAGCCGGTGAAGGCCTACATCCTGTTAACCTGACGTACAATCTGCCGGCTTTGGGTTTTGCAGGATTTATGAACTAGGAAGAAGGCAGAAGGAGTTTTTATATTTTTTTTAATGAAAGATGTAAATTCTTCATTATTCTATATCTTCATCACACTACAAGGGTGAAAAAATACCTTTAACCTACCTTTCATTTTCTTGGAAGAAGTAAGAAAATGTGAAAAATTTAATAAAAACTATTTACTTGAACAAAAAAGGCTTTTCCTCTCAGATTATTTCTTGTGATGATTAAAATACAGTGATGAGTGCAAAGAGCCCATAGATAAGGGCACATGGGTAAGCCACCAACAGCTGCTGGCCCTCCATACCCAAGGTGGAGATGAAGATCTTGGAGGCAGAGAGGCTACACCAAAAAATCCCTAGCAAGGTCAGACATGTACCCAGGATGCCTCTGTGGAAAGAAAAAGAGGGATTGGAAGCTTGTTCACCATAAAGGTCAACCTGACCTGAATTCTTCAAGAAACTTTCATCTGATCTTTTTCTTTGTTGGTCAAAACTAAGGGGGCTTTCACAACTACTGTACCTTTTCTAGGACTTTTCTGTTTGATCCGAACCAAAATTACAGAAGTGAAACCACCAAGTGGACCTTGGTCCGACCTAAAGAGGTGGTCTCGGTCCAGATTATACTTAACCATGGTTTGGTTATGGTCCAGTGTGAAGGCAGTTTTTCGATGGTTCAGACTTTTGGGACAAGTACAGGCAGTCCTGGCCGGCTATCGCCATTCACACAGAGGAGAAATTAGTCTAAACCAAACCTAAGCAGATCAAATCCATACACTGGATTAAAAGAATGGTTCGGACTTTAGTGCAGACTTCAAGGTGTAAAAGCCCCCTATAACAGATTTTTATATGGTCATTCAGTTTTTGATGAGGATGCTTGTGACAAATTTAAAGGCTGTTTAAACGGGGCAGAACAGTTAGATTCCAGACGTAGTGAGTTAAAGCTACGTTTTCATGCCTCCGCACTGGGGAATGACGAAGGCCATAGCCAATATGTTTTAGGGTTGTCCGTCCATCTGGGCCATTCTTGTGAACCCAAAAACTCATCAACGCTTTGAGGGGATTTTCTTTAAACCTTGCACAAATGTCCACTCTGACTTTAAGATGAGCTGAATAAATGATGGAGGTCAAAGATCACTTATGTTTATGAGTGAAGTAGTAGTAGTAGTAGAAAATAATGACAATGAGCCATCTTCATAGCAACTGACCTACTCTACGTCTTTAAGCCTATGAAGACGATGAAATATCACAAACAGTAACATAGATAATACACAAGTACTGAGGGGACTTACTGCAGCGAGCAGAAGACAGCGTATGTAGAGAGGGCCACCATGGGCAGGAGGCAGTAGCCCAGCACACTGATCACACAGCTTAAAGACACGGCCAGGCAACTCATCAGACTGAGGAGAATGTAAATCCCAATGCAGGCTGTAGCACTGACACCGTACACGTAACCAAAGTTGGCTTTACCTGCCTGGATATACGAGAGAACAGAAATAAACTGGTTTAATCACTTGACTTTGCATATTATATGGCAAGCGTTCCAATCCCCGTACTTTCTGCTATTTAGTATGGTAGAAAAAGATTTAGGATGTCCGAATTCATGTGGTCAGATTTAGTATGGTTAAAAAATACCCAGATGCTAACTACATCCGGACGAGGTTTTTAGTGTTGAAATCAGCATGCTATTTGGGCGATTCTGACCCACAATCCAGTTCCCGCCGGCAGTGACGTCACATCGACAACAATCTGACAACATGACGGATATACAGTGCTGTGTGAAAGTTTGTGAACCCCTTGAACCATTTGGAATTTTATTTATTTTTACCATTATTAATTCATTTTTATCAATACCAGTATTTCTTACATGAAATAACAGATGTTTGTTTATCAATTCAACATTTTTCTTTTCCAGAAATCAATTGTTAAAAGACAAAACAAATAATTTGCCAACTGTTGTATGTGCAAAAGTTTGTGAACCCTGAGCTGCATTGCTTAAATCAGGCAGGTTAACACAATCAGGTGGGTCAAATTGATTGATGAAATAGACCAATGTAATGAGAGATCTTTAGGGACGAAATTGGGTGGCACTAGATAAAACAGAGATAAAACCAGGTCAGTTTAGGCTCACCAAAGTGAACCCATACAGGTCAGACATGCTAAAAGGGAAAAAAATCTCAGAGGATCTCAGGAATAGAGTTTTGATGTTGCCTGATTTAAGCAATGCAGCTCAGGGTTCACAAACTTTTGCACATACAACAGTTGGCAAATCATTTGTTTTATCTGTTTTAACAATTGATTTCTGGAAAAGAAAAATGTTGAATTGATAAACAAACATGTTATTTCATATAAAAAATACTAGTATTGATAAAAATGAATTAATAATTGTAAAAATAGATACAATTCCAAAAGGTTCAAGGGGTTCACAAACTTTCACACAGCACTGTATAATGAAGAGGCAAGATCAAGGCGCAATGTTGTGATGAAATAAATAAGTAAAAGTATTTCCCAACCTCATGCTAACTAGATCATTTTTATGGTCATCTGTAGCATGTGGAATAGAAAAAAGTATGAGATTTGGAACACAGGGAAAGACTCTACTGTGCTAAATATCTTGAAAGTAACTCACTATCATTAAAGTGACCCCTAGTACAATGAAGAAGAGGAAAGGGCCTGTCAGGTCATTGTCATTTATAATGCTGCCATCTACTGGCTTGGAGGGGTTCAACACTGTCAATGTCTTCTGCCAGATGACCTCAAAGTTGGTACCTAGTTCTAGACAACGACCAGAAAAGAGTCAAGAAGAGAAGAAAAAATAATTTCAAAATTCAATCATGAAAACAACGTACAAAATACAGAAACACCCGATCAGTCAGTAACTCTTTCTGATTGTTAGTATGGAGTGATCTTCAGTGCCATGTTGCTTTGATTGGGATCTGAATACAGGAATGTTGCTTTATATATATTAATCAGTTCCACAGCTGCCTCCGGGGAATTACACATCTGAATTCTATATGAACGGACAATTGCTAGTTTAAAACGAATCTATTACCAACAAAAAAACATCTGTTTGTTATCACCCTCGAGAAGGGGAGGCTCCTCTTCTGGGTCATGTGTTCCAGGCTGGTAGAACTCTCCAGTGTACTGCTGCTCCATGGAAGGATCCGCAGAACCTGGCACCAAAGCCTCTGCTCCACTGGAAATAACACAGTCGCAAATGAAATATCAAATTAACACTGATTGGAAAAACAAAAAAGTAGTAATATGATGAAGGCACAGGTCGATGACCGGTGTCAAGGTTTATCGGGGTTTGAAAAAGTCAAGGTTTCAAAACCACTATTATTTTTCCGCTATAGTGTTTTAAGGTTTTAGCGCCCTGCCCCCCAGTATGTTAACATTCAAGTTTTTTAATGTTTAGAATATTCCTGCATCAGGAATTTTTACTAAAAGAGAAATGTGTAGAACGTGAGCATGCCTCTACAAACCTTATTGACCTGCTCACTTTAGGACTGCTTTCATTTCTATTTTATTTAGAGTTATTCATTTAATGTCTTATGTTATCATTAAAGTTTATAAATGTTCAGAATATTCTATATGTTGTTTAAAAATGAGAAAAGATTGTGTTAATCCACAAAAAAAATAAAATAAAAAAACATTTCTAAATAACACATTTGAGAGCTGCAATCGCCATACCATGATACAGTGAAACTGTGGAATGTCTTACTTTAAGTTATCATACCCTCAGAAAATCATGCCTAATATGATGATGCTGTTCTTGCTCTCCGGGAAGAAAACACATTCTCCCTATAGTTTCTAAGTCTCATCAGTCAGTTATGTCAAGTTATTCTAGTATTTATTTGATGTCGCCCTCATGTGGAGTCTTACATTGTTCACAGAAAAGTCAGGCTATGATCCACAGCACATGGTCAACACAAAGAGAAAGTAAAAAGAGACTTAAATACCACCATAGGAACATGTTGTAGTTTGGCTCACATACCTTTATACCTGTCTTGTCCCATTGTTCTCTGGAGGTTTTCAATGATTGTGATATTATTTACAGATAATCGGATGCATATGGCACTCAAATGAAATGGTAATACAGTATAGAGGCACAATCTAAAGTCTAAACACTTACTCATCATAATAGATGGGGCTTGTGGCGTTGTAGATCTGGCTGTAATCCATATACTGATCCTGGCCATCGATGTTATACCCTGTCTGGTAGAAGTCCTGCTCAAACTGTTGGAAGTCCCCCATGTTCAACACAATCTGAATCACATATTTCAGTCAATGTTAAGACATTTTTTATAAGTACACCCCCGCCCAAATCCCAAAATGAACTTGATTCTGCGCCTGGTTTATGAGAAACTATCTCAAAGTATCTCGGGGTTAATAATTAAAGGGCAATACACACTTTCAGGCAACAAAACAACTTATTTTCTGCTCAATAAACTCACCAGTTTGAGTCTAGAAAGCCCGACTTGTTGAGGCCTCTTCACAGAGATGTTGATGTCAACAGGCCAGAGAACATGCAGCCCAGTCTGTAAAGAAGTATTAATAGTTTGCTATATTTAGCATTGGGCTGTGGGACATGGCAACTGCTGAGCTCCTCTTTATTCTAATTCTTTAAACTGGAAATGCTCTAAAATGTAAGAGCTTTACTGAACTATAATATACAGTGCTGCTCGAAAGTATGAATAGTATATACACTCAACAAAAATATTAACGCAACACTTTTGTTTTTGCTCCCATTTTTCATGAGATGGAAGATCTAAAATTAATTCCAGATACACAATTGCACCATTTCTCTCAAACGTTGTTCACAAATCTGTCTAAATGTGTGATAGTGAGCACTTCTGCTTTGCTGAGATAATCCATCCCACCTCACAGGTGTGCCACATCAAGATGCTGATCTGACATCATGATTAGTGCACAGGTGTGCCTTAGACTGTCCACAATAAAAGGCCACCCTGAAATGTGCAGTTTTGTCTCACAGCAAAATGCCACAGATGCCACAAGCATTGAGGGAGCCTGCAATTGGCATGCTGACAGCAGGAATGTCAACCAGATCTGTTGCTTGTGCATTGAATGTTCATTTCTCCACCATAAGCCGTCTCCAGCAACTTCGCACAGCCATTGAAGAGGAGTGGACCAACATTCCACAGGCCACAATTGACAATCTGATAAACTCTATGCAAAGAAGATGTGTTGCACTGCATGAGGCAAATGGTGGTCACACCAGATACTGACTGGTTCTGAGTCCCCAGACCCCCAATAAAGCAAAAAAAATGCACATTTCAGGGTGGCCTTTTATTGTGGACAGTCTAAGTCTTGTGGCGCTTGTGGATATTTTTTAAGGAAGTCCACTTCTAGGCAGATGTTCAGTCACTTCTCAAGCTCTCCATTTTTAGATGATTTGCCTCGCAGTGGATCGATCAAACTTTTTTAAAATACATTTAAAGCTGTCCCCAGACAGATTTGAAACATCACAACTCTATTCCTGAGATCCTCTGAGATTTCCTTTACTCTTGGCTAACTGACCTGAATGGGTTCACTTTGGTGAGCCTAAACTGACCTGGTTTTATATCTGTTTTATCTAATGCCGCCCAATTCCATCCCTAAAGATCTGTCATTAATTTGCTCAACTTGGCCCACCTGATTGTGTTTACCTGCTCGATTTAAGCAATGCAGCTCAGGGTTCACAAACTTTTGCACATACAAAAGTTGGCAAATAATTTGTTTTGTCTTTTAACAATTGATTTCCGTAAAAAAAAAAATTGATTTGATAAACAAACATCTGTTATTTCATATAAGAAATACTGCTATTGATAAAAAAAATAATGATTAATTGTTAAAATAAATAAAATTCCAAAATGCTCAAGGGGTTCACATATTTTCGAGCAGCACATATAGGCTGTTGTTTAGGCTACACATAAAGAAATGTGCATTACATAATAAAGATATGATTGGATTCTGCATCAATGATGTGCTATGCATCATAAGTGTTATGTCTTTATAAATAGGTCTGTGTTTATTGAATGCTTATGTAGGCTATGCAATATCAGTGGAGCTATACAACTGAATATGGCTTATTTAAATATATATATAGCCTATTTAATATAGGCTACAGCCTAATGTAGCCTATATTTATTTTTCTCAGGACACAAAATGAACGTTACAGCAAATAGTTTCTCTCGGTAAAGTTTCAAAAGACACCGAGAACATGTGACCAGTCAGAACAAGCAAGAGAGCAGAACGGCTGTCATTAGGCTCGTTCGACCTGTCGCCGTCTTGCTAAGACCTGCGCAATTATGACGCTCGTCTTGCTGAGCGCACTGCATTATGGTTAGACTTTTTGTCCCACTTGCACCCGTGGCTGGCTGCGGCTCGGCTGCTTGAGACTTTGAAGTCCCGCGGTATCAAGACGGACACAGACACTGGAGCAAGTCGCTGCAGTTGCTCCCCACGGGCTGCGGGAGCGAAATGTCTGATGGGAAACGTCTTGCTGACAGGCGGAGCTGAGCGCTAATTGGGAGTTTAAACCTCGTGCCTTTGATGCGTTTCCCCAATTGGTTAGGCAAAAGTCTGACATCACCGCTCAAAATTAAATTACGATCCATTCTTTTTGATTTTAATTTATGTTTAATCATTAGGCCGCCACAATATGCATTTAAGCAGAAATGTACTTAATCAGAGTTAAACCTCTGAACCCTTGACATAGAAATAATTTGGATGTGTAACTCTCCTGTAGGCTATAGATATATTTAAAAGTGAACACAAACTTGAGTCACATAAGATCTTGGTGAAGTGATTTTTATACCATTAAGATTAAATCATAGGCTTATTTCAAGTGATCTAAATGGTCTGGGAATTGTATTTTACATGTAGTGTCGCAAAGCCAGACCAAAACTACAACAAGTAGTTTGTTTGTTACACATCATAATACAGTTCATCATATCCATCTCTACAATAATAATAAGGGATCTTTTCTTAGACCTTCTTTATTTAGGCCGATCATATTCGTTATGTGAAGGGAGAAATACTAAACCTCCTTTATTTGGATTTGTAAATTATTCTTGTAAATTATTCTTTATCACTTAAAAGTAGGTGTTCTAGTAAAGTAACAAGAAAGATAAAGATGTGTGGGGAATGGGGATATTAGCTTATATCTCGTTTCTTGTTTTGAAAATGCCCCTCGCTTTTAAAGTGTTTACTCGTCTTTGTGTTGTGTTCTGCTTCTAATCGGTTGTAGCATGTGTGACTCTCCTGCGAATATGTTTCTAATAGGCCTTCAAAATAAAACTAGAAAACGAACTGCATCCGCAACAAGGACGCTACTTCCGACTCGGAGCTGTCCGGCTTCAGTCAGGCATTTTCGTCACTCCCCCGACTGCACTCGGCTACTCTCGTCTACTTTCCAGACGAGCTGAAAGTTAGGTCGAACGAGCCTATTTCCTCCAAAGCCACGCCCACACCGGAAACAAAACAATGCTGTCATGTGACTCGTGCTCTCGTGCCTCTTGTGTCGTATGCTGCGGTTAGATGTGAAGGCAGTACAAGACGGATTCCATTATAAGGTATAACAAACCGTTCCCCGTTGAGATGT
The DNA here is from genome assembly GCA_026929865.2 of Hyperoplus lanceolatus. Classification (NCBI taxonomy): domain Eukaryota; kingdom Metazoa; phylum Chordata; class Actinopteri; order Uranoscopiformes; family Ammodytidae; genus Hyperoplus; species Hyperoplus lanceolatus. The sequence goes on from CM049408.1 coordinate 1,673,033, forward strand.
GTTATTTTCTCGACATTTACTTCACATGTTTACTTTAATGTAGTATGCCATTGTTAGCTAAATATCGCCGGTTACCTTTCTCATTAGCTACCAGGTTAGCATGGTAACATACAATACATTCGTTTCAAATGACCCAGAGTTACAGACAGTCTAAGTTACTATGTGGACTTTTAATGGACTCACTTTTCTCCCTACAGTCGCTCACCGTTGTGAATAACATATAAATCAACACCATGGCTGACGTGAGTACGGCCTGTCATTCTCTCCTTCCATAGTCCTACCAGTCGCTGGCAACGAGCCCCAGAAATAATATCAAAACCAAATTTGTTTTAAACCAAAATGTGACCTTCCATGTAATTGACCCTGCGTTCCAAATCACATACCTTTTCTTTTTATTACATTATACTAAAGCACACAAGAGTATTAGAACCATGGGAGAGAAATAAAAATCAGATAAGGAAGTTTTTTTCTTTCATTTTGTATAGAATTGTCAAGAATCAAGACCAATCCTGCTAAATGCTATTGGAGTTAGTGGGAGATAGGTATTTTTGGAATAAAGCTGGAGTATATGATTTCTGATTGGTCAAAGTTAACATGAGCTGACACTCTGACCAATCAGAGCGAGGCTCCGATTATCTGTTCTTATTGGCTGTTGGGACTGTCCATTCACTTTGACACGACTTTGTTGGTGTAGAGTGTGTCAGGGAGGGACCAAAGAGAACAAGTGGAGCGGTTGAGGTATTTGGATTCGAATCTCTAACCCAACTGCCATTTTCTCCCCTTTATGAATTAAGATTTTTGGAACCAGAACATATGAACATAAGATGATGATTGTCATTGTAATTTTTATTTTTTTATTTTTACAAATATGCCAAACATGTCATGGCTTCAATACTTTAAATACATGTTCCTGATTATACTTACTGTAGGTAACGTCAATGCAGGCGCTTAACTTGAACCAGAGTATTTTTACAGTTTGGTATAAAGGATCTGGGGACTTCCTCCACCACTGCTAAAGCTACTTTCCTGTCCAACATGTATCACTTTTCTTTGCAGGATTTGAAGAGATACCTGTACAAACAGTTGCAAAGGTGTGTATGATTGAGCTCGGGCATGGGGCTGGTGTGATATTCTGACCGTATGATAACCTTAAGCAAAAAATACCACGGTACAGCAAATACAGCTCTCAAATGTGTTATTTTTGAAACATCTGAGTAAAAGACAAAACAATTTCTCTTTCAAGATATAGAATATTTTCTACATTAAAGCTGCAGTGTGTAGAATTTTGGGTTTTATTTCCTAGCAGATTTTGTAGAAAGTAATTATAATATCCATAAGCACATTTAATTTAGTGCATAATAGCTGAATTTTTTTTTTAATTATTTTTTTTCCCTTAGAAAGGGTCTCGTATATCTCCATATGTCCGCATATTTTGGACCAAGGCCTTGTCACCGCCATTTTGAAAGTGTCATAGTTGGAATGTCATCAGGTGCATTGTTTAAAATTTAGAATTGTTCTTGTCCTGTAGCTTCTGTTATTATTCAAAAGGGTTGGGGTTACCCAGGGAGCGTTGCATTCTAGAACTTTGTAGAACTTTCTTGATGATGTCATATTACACACTGCACCTTTAATTCACTTGTAATAAACATTTAATTATTCTTAACACAATAGAAATACCAGCTGTCCTTTCTAAGTGAGCAGCTCAACAAGGTTTTTAGAGACATGCTCACTTTCTACACATTTCTCTTTTAGTAAAGGTTATGATGCAGGAATATTCTGAACAATAATCAACTATGTTAACATCCTGGGGAGGGCATATATGTATACCTTGAGAATGGCCCATGCCTGATTGAGTACATAATGAATATTAGTAAAGCTATGTTCCTGTCAGTGTGTATAACCCTGCTCTGTGCTTCCTCCCAGTGTTGAAGGTCTTCATGCCATTGTAGTGACAGACAGAGATGGAGTCCCTGTCATCAAAGGTAAAAGAACTATCGCAACACTTTGGAGCTCATTTCTATTATACAATCCTTTGTCTTTGTCATCAGTTCCACTATAACCACACAGCATTATGGCTAACCACACACTGACCCTGTGTTCCAATCCCCATACTTCCATACTATTTAGTATGCCAGAAAGAGATTTAGGATGTCCCAATACATGCACGTCAATTGCAGTATGCCAAAAATACCCAGATGCCCCACTCACTCCAATAGCATTTTGCAGTATTCGTCTTTATTCTTGACATTTCTCGAAATAATAAAAAAAATCTTCCTTATCTGATTTTTTTTTCTTTCCTGTCTGTGGCCCTAAAACTCTTCTGTACTTTAGTATGTAGTGTAGTAAAAAGAAAAAGAGTATGTGATTTGGAACGCAGGGTGAGTTATTCTTGTTTTGCCTACATTGCACAAAAGTAGTAAAAGTAGTGATGGAGACTCATCTAGTTTTTGTTTTTGTCCCATGCTGTAAGCAGTTGACATGAGTTAAAGTTGAGGATTTGTGGAGACTGATGTTGGGATAAATATTGAGCTTTTCAGGGGGTATTTCATTCACAGGCCAGAAAATCTAATCAAAATGTTGCAGACTGATCTGACACAAACTCGGCAAGCTGCTCCGTTCCCATTGAATATCACTATTTAACTGCTTTGACTTTGTGCATCAGAAATGATAAGAACTATATTTTTGAAAGTTAAGGAGGATTCAAGTAATGTACCAAAGGCACTGAGAAAAAAACCCTACTAAAAACAGACATTGTTAAGTGGTGTGTTTGTGTCAAAGGGAATTCAGAGCAAATAAGTCTCATGCACATCTTCTAATAGAATATCTGAAGTGAGGAGCAGTTATTGAGTGTGTGTAGAGTACAGTTATTCACATTGCTTGTTGTGTGTCCGTGCAGTTGCCAATGACAGTGCTCCGGTCCATGCTCTGCGACCAGGCTTCTTGTCCACGTTTGCTCTGGCCACAGACCAGGGCAGCAAACTGGGCCTGTCCAAGAACAAGAGCATCATATGCTACTACAACACCTACCAGGTCAGACATTATCATACATGGCTCTCATTTTTCTCTCACATATTACCATAAGTGACTAATGGATTTCTTAGCAGCTCCTTGTGATTATTGAGAATGAAAAAAATAAGGTAGATAAGGTAAATATTTTTGGTAAAAAAATTAAAAACCGCTAACATTGTTCCAAAGCAGCCACACTGACAAGGCTGCCTGCAGTCTTCTTTCTTCTTGATTTTTTTAATCAGCTTTGTGAGCCTGATTAATCGGTCTATCCTGTCTGAAATCGCGCACTTACGTAAGTGCACTTACATTGAGTGCACTTTATTATCCCTACAGTACACTTACTTATAGACGCCGTGCTCTCATTTTTACAGTGCACTGTCCAAACTGCCGTCGCGCACCTACCGGAAATGACTTTGCATTTTGACGGTTCTTCTTCAGTGGTATTTTTTTCTGCTTGCGTTACCGATAGCCAAAACAGGCACATTAGTCGCGGAAAAACAAAACAAATGTGTAATTTAACTTTTGTAGAGCGCGTCCGCCTCCATCGTTGCTTCAAGCTCCTCTATTTTGATTAGAATGCCCCGTGCTCTCCGTTACGTAGGCAAGATGGCGGCCGTTGAGTGTGGAAAGTGTCCATCGCTCCACACTCAAGTTTTAGACCGTTTTGAGTGCACGACCGAGGAACTTACAGTGCACTGCATTTTGGCACACTCTCCGGTTTTGCGCAAAGTGCACTCAAAAAAGTAAGTGTAAGTACAGAAGTGCGCGATTTCAGACACAGCCTAGTTTCAACCACCTACAACTAAGCCTGTTATCTGGTTGACTGTGTTTTATTAGCTACATTATGAAGATTCTCAACACAGCAATAGTTCTGTGAAAATCTTAATGCTGTTTTCTGGACAATACCTCATATCATCCCAACACGTGAGGCATGGCGGTGTTTCTCCCCTGTTGGTGGCCTAACATGTCTCTTGTGTCCTTGTCCTCAACAGATTGTGCAGTTCAATCAGTTACCACTGGTCATCAGTCTGATTGCCAGCAGCAGTGCCAACACAGGTAAACCCTCTGTCAATGCTCAATGTACACAGTTCACCTTAGTCCACTGCAACTACAAGCCAAGATAGAATTATGAATGACTAGGGAAGGGCTTACAAGTTATTGACAGCAACATTTAATCATTGTTGTTTATCACAACAGCATTTACTTAAACGGCTTGGTAATTGTGTAGAAGAATGTTATGGCTGAAGGACTCCAAAAGCGTTTACATTGTGCTTGGTTTTCTCACTGTATTTTAAATAGAGTAGTCTAAATAAAAACTTCTGTTTCAATGTTGGGGAAAAGAGTCTCTATGTACATGCCTGGTATTTCCCCACCATCTGCCATGTTACAGTGGTATTTGTGAGAACTTGATAGATAGATATTGCTTGTGTATTTTGAATGGTTTCATAGTTTGATGTTTTGGAAAAACTTAAAAAAATGAAAAGATTAGACTTTAAAAACATTTAAAAACTGTGTTACAACATAGTTGTAACACAGCCAGCATGGTGTTTGTTACAGGCCCCCATACTAAATGTAGCTGCAAGAGCCTCACCGGTGGGGCTACTGTCTGTGAACTAACCCTGCGTTCCAAATCACATACTCTTTCTTTTTACTACACTACATACTAAAGTACAGAACAGTTTTAGGGCCACTGGAGAAAAAAAAAATCAGATAAGGAAGATTTTTTCTCATTATGTCGAGAAATGTCAAGAGTAAAGACGAATACTCTAAAATGCTATTGGAGTTAGTGGGGCATTTATGTATTTTCACCATACTACAATTGGCGTGCATGTATTGGGACATCCTAAATCTTTTTCTGGCATGCTAAATAGTAGGGAAGTATGGGGATTGGAACTCAGGGTAAGTGTTGTGGGGAGTGGATATATTGTGAAAGCTCATTGGATCACCACAGACATTCCAGTGGCTCCTGTTGTGTTCATACATTGACCATGAGATATTGTCTAAAGTGAATTAACAGCAGTGCACTGTGTGTGTCCTCAGGGCTGATCATGAGTCTGGAGAAGGAGCTGGCTCCACTAATAGATGAGCTGAGGCAGGTGGTGGAGGTGACATAAGCTCTGACACACAATCACTGTCTGTTCACTGTCAAGCTGTCTGTACATTCATGGCCTGTGGGAAAAACCTGTCTGGAGGTTTTTAAAATTCCCAGTAAGAGACTTGATATGTGTTAATATCTTCCATCGTGATTGAACTTTCCTCTACACATTTTCTCTTTGTTGACTTTCTTGCTCTCTGATAATTTTTTCTCTGTACAACAGAGGTATTCCTCGTCAGCATTTTCACAGTTAACCCAGAGTTAATATGTCAAATCAAATGTCAAGCAGTCTGAAATAAATGTCATTTTTAGCATCTCATCTGGTTTCCCTCATTTTGTCATTGGTTATGGTTTGATTGTAAACATCCAGTGTTGTAGTGTTTTCTTGTAGGCAAGGCAAGGCAAGTTTATTTATATAGCACAATTCAGACACAAGGCCACTCAAAGTGCTTTACAGGGGCAAGATTAGAATACATAAAACATTTAAAAGCGAATGAAAGAAGCAAATAAAAAAAATGAAAACTCGATTTACAAACATTTAAAAGCAAATAAAAGAAGCAAATAAAATAAAGATTGCAGGTTAAAATGGAAACAAAAAAGTCTTCAGACTCGATTTAAAAGAACTGAGAGTTGCAGCAGACCTCAAGTTCTCTGGGAGTTTGTTCCAGAGATTTGGTGCATAATAACTAAAAGCTGCTTCTCCTTGTTTAGTCCTAACTCTGGGGACTGTAAGTAGACCTGTCCCAGACGACCTAAGGGCTCTGGACGGTTCATAACGTATCAGCATATCAGTAATGTATTTTGGCCCTAAACCATTTAGTGCTTTATAAACCAACATCAGTATTTTGAAATCAATTATTTGAGTGACTGGAAGCCAGTGTAAAGACCTCAGAACTGGGGTAATGTGATCTACTTTTTTGGTCCTAGTGAGGACTCGGGCAGCAGCGTTCAGCGTTGTAGTAGTAGTAATGTACTTATATTGTAGTCTTTGTAGAAAGGTCAATACATTTTATTTCACTGACGACTGCAATCCAGCCATCAGTGTGGAGAGGGTTTGCCTGAAACAAGGTTATTACAGAAAGATGTGTTCATTGTTTGTTTAATGATACATTGTTCTGTAAAAATGTTGGACACTAATATGTTGTAAACATGCATTTTAACTCTGGCTTTATCCAACATCTAGATTGTTGGCATATTTATTCAAACATTTCATAAAACTATGAAAAAAAACGAATTGTTTTAATATAAATGATATCTAGAAGTTAAAATGTTACAGTGTCTTGACCTAACTACAATCTTCAGTACATTCTCATGAAATTATCACCAGCCACTGGCTCTAGTGTAGCACATGTGACACATAGTATGGGAGCATCGTGCATATACACGGGTATAAGGTACTTTTTATTGCTACATATCAAAAAGATTACCTGCATCATAATTCATTTGAAATAATTCCATTTACCAGTTCTGCATTATTACAACAAAATAGGCTTTTCTGACACGAGAGAACTTCATATAATCAATATTGTTTTTTAAGGACTGGAGAGATTTTCTTCACTGCTAGGAATAAAAATAGCTTGAAGCTAATAGCCACAGACAGGATGTTTGGTGTAATAGCATAATGCTAACAATACCCATGAAGGAGTTTGTTTTAAAGGAAACCCAACTCTATAACAGCAGAGTGAGAATTCTAACAGACTGGTGAAATTCATCACCAGTGAATATGTCATGAAGCAAAGCGGAGTCTCTTCCCAGTAGCTGACCTCCAATCAGTCCACACAGGGCAACCTGTCCCATTCTCATCCATTCTCCAGTGGACTCTGGGTTTAGTTCATCCAGCTGATGTGAGGTCTTGTGTGGAGTCTGCGTTCCATCTCAACTCACAGCATTCATCGACCTTTTCTCATCTGTGACTGGAAAAAAAGAGTGTGTCACCACTGGCTGCAAATCACCTAGTCCTTTAACTGGTCTGTTAGTTTAAAACCCACATTACATTGCTGCTGCCACCTTAGAACACTTAGGGCGCACTCACACTAGGCAAGTTTGCCTGTTCCTTGCTCCAGCACGATTGCCCTGTAAAAATACCCACCTAATGTGCATCCCTAACTACACTCAACAAAAATATAAACGCAACACTTTAGTTTTTGCTCCCATTTTTCATGAGATGGACTTACAGATCTAAAATTCATTCCAGATACACAATTGTACCATTTCTCTCAAACATTGTTCACAAATCTGTCTAAATGTGTGATAGTGAGCACTTCTGCTTTGCTGAGATAATCCATCCCACCTCGCAGGTGTGCCACATCAAGATGCTGATCTGACATCATGATTAGTGCACAGGTGTGCCTTAAACTGTCCACAATAAAAGGCCACTCTGAAATGTGCATTTTTTTGCTTTATTGGGGGTCTGGGGACTCAGAACCAGTCAGTATCTGGTGTGACCACCATTTGCCTCATGCAGTGCAACACATCTTCTTCGCATAGAGTTTATCAGATTGTCAATTGTGGCCTGTGGAATGTTGGTCCACTCCTCTTCAATAGCTGTGCGAAGTTGCTGGAGACGGCTTATGGTGGAGAAATGAATATTCAATGCACGAGCAACAGATCTGGTTGACATTCCTGCTGTCAGCATGCCAATTGCACGCTCCCTCAATGCTTGTGGCATCTGTGGCATTTTACTGTGAGACAAAACTGCACATTTCAGGGTGGGCTTTTATTGTGGACAGTCTAAGGCACACCTGTGCACTAATCATGATGTCAGATCAGCATCTTGATGTGGCACACCTGTGAGGTGGGATGGATTATCTCATCAAAGCAGAAGTGCTCACTATCACACATTTAGACAGATTTGTGAACAATGTTTGAGAGAAATGGTAATATTGTGTATCTGGAATGCATTTTAGATCTTTAAGTCCATCTCATGAAAAATGGGAGTAAAAACAAAAGTGTTGCGTTTATATTTTTGTTGAGTGTATATGGAACTTTTGAGTTCTTCAGGTTTTCATGTACAATGTGTTGTACACCTTTAAGGCCACAAGGGGGCAGTATTTTCATGGTCTGCTTCTTGTTACCCCTTTCCCACCAACGGGAACCAAGTGGCAGCTCCAGGCTGGTGCTGGGGCCAGTGAGCCACTGGTTTCACCCTGGCACAAGTTTTGAACCGCTTAGTTAGTTGGTCTGGTTGGTCAGGATAATCCCTCCCCCGGCACCTGACGTATGCGACTCTTATTTCCAGTCTGGCTCTAACCTGGTGTTGCTCTGGCACCAGTTTTTCCAGCCCGGAGCCGGCTCTCTGGCAGTGGGAAACCAAATAACTGGTTCCAACTGGGCTCTAGCTACGTATAAGCCCAAATTTTCTTTGGTAAAAGGGGCAATTGAGGCCAGGTACATTACTTGATGCTCCTCTGTCTTTCAGTCATATTTAGGTGTAAGTTGACCTGAAGTGTTGACTTGTGAATTTCCTTCAGCAATAAGGAAGTGGTTTAATATTACTCAAGCAACAATCCATCACTCAGAAACAAATGAGAGAATACTGAGTCATGAAGTGTTCCCCACACAATCAAGGATAACCATCAGAACAACATACTCAATCAGAACCTTGATTTAGGCCCAGACTAGGTGTCTATCATTAGTTCTGTGTGTTTTTGATTTGACTCCACTATGCCATGGAGTGACTCCAGCCGTTAGTCACTCTCTGGCAGCACTGTGTGATAACACTCACCAGTTTCCACCTGAGGATCTTGATCCACTCGTCGGCCTCCACACCCGTCTTTGCACAAAGATAGTAGGTTCTCTCAGGGAACACCATGCTGTGGACAGACATATGTTAAGAAAGGCTCAAAGCACATATCCAATAGGAGCCTAATATTCAAGAGCCAATCTGCTGGTGAATTGGCTGGTTAAGTTAGTCTGCTAGGTTACTCCAGTGAGGTTGATGGCTATATTTGAGATAAAACTTGTCTTTAGGAGCCACTATGTAAATAATTGATTTAATATATATTTAGTTACAAATTAAATAATTCATACTATTTAAAATGGTGTAAAATGTAAAATTTAGTCATATATAAATGATAAATAAGTTATTTTCTATGTTTTATTTTTCTATGCTATAACATCGCTGTGTAGTTAAAGCTGTGACAAATGTAAAGTAATCAGTTTGGAGTCTGATATTGATGGAAGCTACACACTTTTTTGACGGTGCGTTAGACTAAGGCTTTGTAAAAGGGCATATACACTAAAAGGGTATGTGAACAAGAGGCCCAACGTAGCTAGCAACATGCCAGTTTACAGAGCCTAGGCTGTGTATTAACACCAAATATTTTTATATTTTTACACTTGTTAACTAATGTCATTTTAGAACTAAATACACACATGACCGTCACGGGCACTTCCTGGTTTCCTTCCAGTATGTATTTGGTTTTAAAATGACATAAAGTGTAAAAGTATAGAGCGCAACATAACACAGTAAATATACAATTCCCAGCAAGCACACAGGAGCGTTTAGTGATGTTGTAAAGTTTGTACTTCTCCTTCCCTCCCCCTGTTTCCTTCCTGTTATCTAACTGCTCAGATTTCCCTTTTTTCAAAGGACACAGATTTCAGTCTGCTGCCACAGGGAAGTGAAACTGAGAAGAAACACAACCACAGAATGCTTTGCTGTGACAGGACTCTAACCTGCATTTCAAACCTCATACTCTTTCTTCTTTCTATTCTACATACTAGATCTGACCATAAAAACAATCTAGTTTGGATGCTGTTGGCATGCAATTGGGACATACTTTTACTTATTTATTTCATGATATCATTGCGCCTTGATCTTGTATCTGGCTTTTATATCCGTCACATCCCTGGTTGTTTTCATATGGAGGCTTCGTCGATGTGACTTCACTTACGGTGCCACGTGGGTTGTGTCTCAGAATCACCCAAATAGCATGCTGTTTTTCAACACTAAAATCATTGACCGGATGTAGTAGACAGCAGGGTATTTTTACATGCGTTTGAAGTCTGCGCAAGGCATGCGTTTGAAGTCTGTGGTATACAGGGTGAAGAGGAAAGGTGAGAGTAAAGTCCCTTGCGGTGCTAACTGCCTGCTCAGACATTCATCAAACTGTCTGTCCATCAGGTAGTCAATAATCCAGGAGCTTGCGGAGGCGTCTACATGCATATTTTGGAGCAAAAGCCTCTCCAGTGTAGGCTGAATTGTGTTAAAAGTAGAGCCCCACTGATATGGAGTTTGTTTGGGGGGCCAATGCACTATATCGGACGATTAAATTAAAACTATTTTATATATATATATATATATATATATATATATATATATATATATATATATATATATATATATATATATATATATATATATATATATATATATATATATATATATATATATATATATATATACACACACAGTGGTGGCCAAAATTATCAGAAGACTGAGGTTTGTTGTTTTTGTTGAATTGACCATTAAAATACCCATAAAACAAAGGATATATCTACAAAGTTATGTCATTATGATCTATAAACCATGCCCAAATGAAGCATCTCAAATATTTTTCCTCCTTTTAATACAGTACAAACACTGTTTAAGAATACTTTTACTGTCAAAAATTGGTACAGAGAACTTTTCTCTATTGTAATATTCTTTGGCATAATACTGCAAGGGATGTCAACATTAATACGTTTATATTGACAAATGATGGACATTAAATAGAAGTTAAACCAAGACACATTCCCTGCACTTTATTGGGAGTAATAAAAGTGTGAACATTGGCGTCCATCAGCCAAGTCACACCCCCAGTTTTACAAATTCCATTTTAATTCCAGTTTAACACAAATTCCATTATTATTACATAATTACACACAAAAGTAATAATGCTGTCAATTTATCATCCATTAAAATCTAAATTCTCTAGTGTTTTTAAAGCCACAATGTCAGGTTCATGACTTTGTAAGGTTAATGGAGGCTGGTGAATGGGACGACATGGCATCCCCCCCTCTTCTCGCATGTGTCAACAAGCACAGACTAGCCTGTGAACTTGCAACATACCACTTTCTTGAACACTTTACATTACCTTCTGCCAAACAATTCATTATTGAATAAGATACCATATGTTGGCCTACACCACTGCAGATTAAGCCACAGAACATAATACAGAAAACACTCTGATGATAATCCATCTGCAGACTAGTACTTCAGATAGACACATAAATGGTAAATGGACTCCACTTATATAGCGCTTTTCCCTGGTTTTTCACAGACTCAAAGTGCTTTACATTTTTTTGTACACATTCACCCAATCACACATTCATACACCGATAGCAGCAGTTACCACACAGGGTGCAAACTAACTATCGGGAGAAATTCAGGGTTCAATGTCTTGCCCAAGGACACTTCGACATGTGGCGGGTAGGCGGGGGATCGAACCACTGACCTGCACTCCAGAGGCGACCTGCCGCCCCATATACATTAACTTGACTTGACAAAAAGCATATGGCTCCTAATAATGGGTGTGTGGTTGGATTTAAATGAGAAAATGCCAAAACCCTAACGGTCACTGAGACTCACCCACCAGAAACAGTTGACTCTGTCCTGAGTGTAGTCAAACTGGACCGCAGAGCAGGCTTTCAGGTCCAGGGTTCGAATGGGCTCCTCACACTGCAATACACATACACACAGACACACACAGAGACAGACACACACACGCAAAAACACAGAGACGCACACACAAACACACACATGCACAGACAGACAGACAAACACACACAAACAAACACAGCCACAAACTTAAGCTCACACCCTGTTATTGTTTGACTTGCGAGACTAGTGAAGCAGAAACCCTGCGTTCCAAACCTCATACTTTTTTTCTTTCTATTCTACATACTACATCTGACCATAAAAAAAATCTAGTTAGGAAGCAGTAGGCATACTATTGGGACATACTTTTACTTATTTATTTCATCATAACATTGCGCCTTGATTTTGCCTCTTGCTGTTAGATACGTCCTATCCCTGTTTGTTTTCATATGGAGGCTCTGTCGATGTAACGTCACGTCTGGTGTGCACTGGATTGTGGGTCAGAATCACCCAAATAGGATGCAGTTTTCAACACAAAAAATCTCGGCTGGATGTAGTAGACATCCGGGTATTTCTAACTATACTAAATCTGCCCACAAGAATCGGGACATCCTAAATCTTTTTTCCACCATACTAAATAGTAGATAGTATGGGTATTGGAACACAGCCTTAGTACATCTGCTCTAGCTTGTTCCTCTGATGAAGATCCAAAGGTAGAGTTGTGAATAGAAACACATTTAGCACACAGGTGATGAGAGACTCACCATTTTGTCTCTGAAGTACTTGAGTTCATATCTGTTGAGTGTGAACCACCTCTGTTTCCAGCTCTACAAAAAAGGTGTATAAAGCACTTTAAATATAACCTCTGTATTCAAACACTGAGGCATGTTTATGAAAGTCATGCATCACTGCACTCAGAGAACATTTTCAACTGCAATCACAGCTGTACAACAGGTTTCACAATGAGGCTTGTTTTAACACTCAGTGAGGTGTGACTCTCACCTTCACAAATGCTCCTTGTTTCACCAGATAGCCTTCCTTTGTGCCAAGCTGAAAAGACATGAAGGAGAAAGTAGAAATATGACGCTACAGTGAGAACAATATATTGAACTTTATTATGTCAGAGCAGCTGAATGACTGGTTATTAGAATGTTCTCACAACACAAATGATGGTCCAAAATAGAAGTATGAAACCCATGTTGTAAAAATATAGAATTATATTTTAATATTTAAAACTGTCACGTACGTATGTGTTTGTTTCTAGAAAGACATAACGTGTTTAATTATAGAGCGCAACATAACAAGGTAAATAAAAAAGTCCCAACAAGCACACAGGAGCGTTTAGTGATGTTGTAAAGTTTATCTTTTGACCTGCTCCCCTTGACTACCAGTGTTTGAGCTAAGCTAACCTGGATGAGCAACATATGCCCATCAAAAATGTACTCACAGTTACAGGAACGGTTTCTGTCGCCTTTTCTTGAGGCGGAAAGTGAGGCAAAAAGCTTAAAAATTTAAACATTTGAAATATTCCTTTAAGGCTGATTTGCAGAGGCCCCGTCTAGGTTAATTTGGTCCCTCAGATATTTTGTTATCTTGTGGTATTGGCTGAGTACAGGTGTGTTGACCTACCGATGGTGCATTGGGCACCAGGTCGTTTTGTGTGCGGCCTGTCTGTATGGCTGTGTGAACTCTCACTGACTCGTAGATGGAAGGCTCCTCCACATGCACAGGGTACGCACACTTCAGCACTATGAGGGTTCCTGCTTCAGACAGGATTCAAACACAAACACAATTACAACAACCAACAACCAACAACACACTATGGACATGTGTGTGGGCCTTCCCCCTTTTTGTATTACAGTGATCGGAAAATGATTGTTAGATTGTATAACAATGCTGGGGAATGTTTAATGTACTGTATCGCTGCGTTGAGATTGCGCTCAACCTCTAGTCTGAGTAATAATTTCGAAATTCAATATTTATTTATATATTATATATGCAATATACTTTAGCAGAATGTTATAATTTTCTATTATTTGCATTCAGAACTACCTATGACGGTCCATTGCGACTACAAGGGCAAGTGGGTTCCTTTTAAATTCCCCGCTCCTCCCCCGCCCACTCTCCCTCCGCGCTCCAAGTTCCCTCCGTGCAACGTATGCTGCTACCAAGCCCCAACCTCAGCGATTTTTACCAGCATCCAATAAGGAAGTGACCACAACTGTAGTAACCCGGAAGTGCCACTGGGGGCTGTATGCAGAAGACAGCCATCTCTCATTGACTCCAATGTTAAACATGCCGTTTTCACAGCATTATTAAACCTATTTCAGGCCTGGATTGAAAAACCATTCTAGTCTGTATGTTTAGTTCATATCTCCATGACAACTCTGAGGGGGGTGATTTTTTTGCTAGCAGGCTAGTTTTTATTCTATTTGAGGTTAAAATATATGAATTTTAGGGGCACGGCCTCTTGATTGACAGCTAGCCTCTGTCCCTCACTCAACCTCGAAGGCTAGTTGTAAGGGTTAGCATGCTAACTCAGTAGACAGCAGTGCGTTCATTCCTCCATTTGTGTGCTGCTTGGGGCCAAGCCGTCTTGTTCTTTGGTAAACTGTACCAACGATGGATTAACGACTGTGGTTGCCAGTTTTTTTCGGTGAGTAACACTGTATTTACAATTATTATTGTTATGTTACAACCGTACACTGTAGCCTATAGAACAAATTAAAAGATGTTAGTTTCGCGAGTGTCACAGTGACAGTGTTAGCTCTCTTATGCCAGTTAAATAAATAGCCAGTAGCCACTACCATGACTTGAGCACCGGGAGGGTTCGGGCGGTGTTTGGACCGTGAGGGTCACTGTTTTACAGTTTATGGGAATGGTACTGTGTTGAATACGTGTGGAATATCGGTTTAAATCATATCATAAATCATGTTGGCTGCATGCTTGTGGAGCCAGTGTGACCCTGCCCGGGCCCGAGGTTTGTTCAAGGCTCCATGCTGCTAACGACAATCTATGGTCAGACCTGGGCACGTAATGGTATTGGCTCAGAAACAAAAGTTGGGCTGATCGTTCCAGTTAAACCTTTTACTATCTATGGCAGGCCTATTCAACTAGCGGCCCGTGGGCCGCATACGGCCCTTCTTGTTTTTTTTCTGGCCCGCAAGAGGTTGCCTGCAGACAAAAAAATAAATAAAAAACGTATTTATTTATTTTTTAAGGAAAATTGTTGTCTGCCAATCTGGTTTGCGTGTGTAAGAACAACAATTGTTATAATGATGTGATTAAAAGTGAAGAAGAAAGGAATTCCTGACAAGTTTATTCCATTTAGCAGTGAGTTAACACTACCTTAAGTACCATTTATTTGTAGCGATTAATTGACATTATATGTTTTACTGTATGTGTGGCCCATGAACCCCCAGCGGTTTTCCTTTTCGGCCCACGTGTTAAGGAGGTTGAACAGTCCTGATCTATGGGTTAACCTATGGCGTAGGAACACTTTTGTGACAAAATATATGCTCACAAGTTTGCGCTCAATAATGTTTATAGATGAAGGGGCTATGTGCATTCGTAAAACCGGCTCTGTTCCGCGGATAAAACGATGGTTAACTGTCGTATAAACTCAAATTAAATATACAATTGTGGCTGTGTTTCCGCAGCTGTGTTATCCGTGGATATTATGACGGTTATCATACTGAGTTAATGCAGATGTAAATATATATGCGTATTTACATCTGCATTAACTCAAAAATAAATATACATTTTTTGCTGTATCTTCCTTTATTCCAAACGTTATTTTTGGAAAAAAAATTATTGATTGCCTAGTGCATTACTTTTATCTGACTCTTTCTGTATTGTTTGACTCAGTGGTTGTCTCTCTGTCCTCTTCCAGGTTAACATGGAGGAATGAATGTGTGCCTCTGTTCTCCCTGATCTCCACGGTGAAAGAGCAACGGTGTGGCCCTTCATCTGGCAGCAAGCTGAAGTCAACCTACATTCAGAGTATCCTCGTCTTATCTGCTTGAGATAATTGTCATTGATTGTGATATTTTGTGATATATCTTGTTCTGCACTGTCCGTCCTTGTAGAAGTATTCCTGCTCTGTAGAAAATCTTTAAAGTTTTTTTTGTGGGATTTGTTCCTAACTTAAGTGAAGTGTTTTACAACATTACATAGCCCTGATTATATAAAAAACATAATATTATTAATTGATAACTTAACAGACCCAAATGTATTATCTTTTGACTATTTTAGTGTAATTTTTAACGAAAATATGCCAAGAATGTTTCATATAGCTTCTCAGGGCCGGCGGTAGCCAGGGGCCAGGGTGGGTCGTGCCCACCCAATCAAAGAAAAAAATTATTATTTTTTTTTTAGGTGGAAGTCCAGCCCCACTATCGGACGGACCTGTTCTTTCGCTGTCCAAGAAAATGCCAAATAAAATTCAGACAATTAATTAATACTAAAGAATATACCATTGCCATGCATTGCTTATAATTGTATTATTGGGTGGGCAGGACAGCCTGCCTCCAAGTTACCCACCCGCTTAAAGTGGTCACTGGTCAGCAGAGGCATAAGCGAAATGAGCGGTTGCTTAGGGTCCCGACTGCCAGGGGGCCCCCCCCAATTAATTTTATCTCGTTGTTTTTTTAGTTTGTGTGTTTGATATGAACATCATATTATGTAAATGTAAATTATCATACAATAAAAAGGAATACAATGTTTTGGTATATAGTTAATACAGTAGCTTAATAATTGAATCAGTTCATCTGGGAGGTAATCCGAGGTTAACTGATCACGTCACGTTCAAGTCCATGGCATGCACAGTTAGTATTGAGTTTATTTAAAAATATTTGAAAATGGGGTTACCCTCAGTTGCCCATGCACTGTGTATAGTCTATAGCCTATTTCAGCCTCGTCTGTGGAAAAAAGATAACTGGACAACAGAGTTCTTCTGCTTCGTTCCTCTCACTGCATTTAAATCAATTCATTATATTACAGAAAAATATGTCCCGTAAAAGAAAAAGAGCACCAAGCCCCTCCCACAGGACCCTGCATAATATTTTTATATTATTTCAAATTTATATTTCTATGGAAAATCCATGTGTCTTTCTTCAATAGCTTCTAATTCTTCCGACCCAGTGTCTCCAAATAATTTGTTCACACGAAATTCCTCAGATTTAGCCTCTTAATTTTCCTCTCAAAGTGCACCAGATTCATGCATTTCACTTTAAAAACGTAAAAAAAAATCTCCCGGGGGGCATACCCCCGGACCCCTCTAGCAGAGTTGTGACCTCGACTGGCTACTATTTTCACCCAGCTGGACATTGGAGCCAATGCACATTTCATAGTGGCCTTTTATTGTTGACAGTCTAAGTATTTAATAATTTAATTCAACCTTAACATAAAAACCTGCTCTAAATATTTTATATAATATATGTATATTCAAAATCATAGGCTATTAAATTAGTGTTCATCTGTTTATAGATTGAGTGTGTCCTCCCTTGTCATGTATTACTGTTAATAACATTTTCAGTCTGGAAACCAAAATAAAATTAATATTATTACTAGGGCTGTCAAAATAACGTGTTAATTTCGGTTAATTAATCACAGAAAAATTAACGCGATTAAAAAAATTAACGCAGATTAATCGCACTTCTATAATGCCCTTTGACCAGGTGCAAAAGTGGTGCGGAGCTGCACCTGTAGCTCGCCGGGCCGGGCGCGTGGGTTAAAGGGAGAAAGGTAAAGAGAGAAGCAGGGGAAAGGGGCCGACTCGAGGGCTCTATGGACGGTTTATGGGATGCATGAAGGTAGGAAGACATCTTACTTCATTCTCCCCAGTGTCCATGCATTATTGATTTAGTGGGTGCAACAATGTAGGCTAGGTTCAAAACAGTAGGCCTATCTCTCAATCTTCCTCCAATTTTGTTTGCTAGCTGTCTAGCACCCGCCCCGTGTGTGTGTGTGTCAATATTTTTGCCTATGAGTAGGCTACGAAATGGTGGCAGTGCAGCGCTGTCTGTTGTGGGAGATGGAAAGTCGTAATTTTGTCTGCTTGTTTTTTTGATAAAATTCGGCTCTAGTTCATGTATAAAGCTGGCTGAGGGGAGGAGACAGACGTTACGAGAGACAGAGAGCGAGCGCGCGCACGAGAGAGAGAGAGACAGAGAAACCAACTGTAGTAGGCTATACAGCTGTTTACAAACAGGTATAAAAGTGTCATATAAGTATGCGATTAATTTTGATTAATTAATCACAGAGCCTGTAATTAATTAGATTAATTTTTTTAATCGCTTGACAGCCCTAATTATTACAAATATATTGAGATCAGCTTGTTCAGCCCTTAGTCAACACTAGAAGACATTTGTTTCAGCTATGAGCTTTTTAATGTGCTCGGAAGTGATATTGAGAATATGTTCAGCTCTGTTGGAGTTGTTGGACCAAACTGGAGGCAGGGAATTACGTGACTGAGGCTGAGCTCGTCTACCGGTAGGCTAACTAGTAGAGCGAGTGCTATTAGCCTAGCTCCTGGCAGTCGTGCTAAATGTTGCTAACTCGGTGTCACGTTACTTCAGCTAGACGGGAGTATCTCCCTCCCCCAACGTCACTACATGCCCTTTTTTGGTACGAGGAAGTGAGGCAGAGTCAAACTCTGGCAAGGTGGTGGCGCGCACACGCCAAGAAAGAAGGGATACTCCTCGGTGAACTGAGGTCGGCCATGCTGCTCTATCCATTTATTATACTATCTATGGCTGCTACATCATACCAAGGGGTGAGGGTAAGAGAACGAGGGGAAGTGGAACTACTAATAAAACGCAGCGTATGACTATGTCATGAGTGCTCTATTCAGCACCAGGAAATAAGTTGCCTGCATTTTAATATGACACTAATTAGTAGTAGGCAAATCCCAATGTTTCCACAAAGACAATCTCTTGTAAGGTGGACAATACACTACTTTGAAATCTCCTTTTCTCTATCACTTTCAGTATCTAAAATGAATTTGAACCAAAACCCAATCAATATGAGCAAAGAATACTTTTCCTGATGGCATCAAGAGCCATTGCTTACCAGCTAGCCAATGTCATTACTGACATTACTAACACTTGAAATACAATAGGCTACATCTATTCTGCTCTCGCTCTCGGTTGGTTTAGCTTAGCAGATAGCTAACAAGAAGTTCAGGTTCCTTGAAATAAAGTCCAGGATACAGGATAGAGTTTAGGCCTTTCTGATAAGGTTCCATTTACTTCAGATGATTTTTGTAAAACTGTAAAACATACAAAAAAGGACTTTACAATATATTCATATTCAACACTACTAGCATAAACAAATGAGCAGCCATAAACGAGGCTTTTAGGTCCCGCTAGCTTCAATGCTAACTTACAATGTATTCTTAATGTAAAATGCTGCCGCGATTAGCATCGCCGAATTTAAGTTAAAATTATACACTCAGAAACTAAACAAACATAGTTGCTATGCCACACAAGTGATTTACAAGCTTTAAACATAAATACTCACATACTGAGACTTTCTCAGGACAACAAAGGAGATAATTAACTGTATGATGAGCTCTCTTGCTTGTTGCATCAAAACTAAACTAAGGTAACCTAGGAGGGTCAAAAAACACCAAACACACATGCAATGCCGTTTGTAACCACCAGGTGTCTAAAGCAAAAAACAAATTGTGGGGGCAGAACAACATCACTGTACCAGGAGAGACCGCCTACATTGCCCCATGGACATATAAAGAAATGGACACCGTATTGAAACATGGCACCCATTCATTCCTATGAAAGCTGCTCATTGGCGCAAAGAAGCAACAAGGAAGCGGCCATACTGCTCTCATGTGAGCCAGGCACGCCTTTTCGTATGACGTAGCGGCACCATGGACTCTGTTCAGCTGCCCACTGCCCACTCCCTCCTCCTTCCTCGAAAACCAACTGAAAGCCGTTAAAAGCCGTTGGGCTAATAAAACGCTTGAGGTGGCGTTTTGAAATGAAAAAACTTCAGTTTTATTAGTAAATGGTCTAAAGATAGGTATAAGCCTATGATTGATATCCAGAAAAATTTTGCGGAGACACAATCTTGTTCGCCGCTTGTATTGTGTGGACAGGGGAAATCTGCCTCTAGGCTCATGGGAAAATAAGCTCCCATTCACAGCATGCAGTACCAATGGGTTGGCCACTAGTCTATGCTGGCTGCTCGGAGAAGGCACAATCCTGGGGGCCTGCATTGCCCCTATACCTCAGCAGTGTCTAGTCTTAATATGACCAAACCATACACAGACATTCCCCCAGCCAGCGCTCACCCTCACCAGTTTGCATCAGGATGGCACGCTCAGCACTGTGGGCTTCAGTACCACTAACTACAACTCAATGTTGGACTGTCAAAAACGCTTTGTCCTAGACAGATTGGCAGTTACAGTCTACTTCTGCACACAAGCACACACACACACCAGGCCTGTGTCTGCTCTAGTAGAGCTAGGGTGGAGTGGCTCAACAGCTCCAGGGAATCACAACCACAGAGAAGCGTTTTAGTAGCCTGGAAATCCAGACCTGCCGCAAGGCGCTGACAAATTAAATTAGCTGCGCCTGTTGGTCTGGAAACTCTCAATTGAAGCTCATTAAAGCGGCAGTTGAGAGTTTTTTTACTGTAATATTTGGCAAAACTGTCCTAATAGCCATACAGCTATATGTAGGTGAAGTGGTCTGAAAATATTTTTTTATCACTTTGCTCCTAGTCTCGCAAAGCCAGACCAAACTACGGCAAGTAGTATGGTCTGGAAGCACTCCGTTTAGAGCCGTCTATTCGGGGGGAAACTGGGCTGGCCTGTTTTTATTTATTTAAACCAATCACAATCATCTACGGCGGGGCTAACCCCGGGAAGCAGCCAATGGAGGCGTAGCGTTGTTTGCCGACGCCAGCGCTTAATAGACGCTGGCGGGAGTGGTCAAGCCAGACTACTTTGCTCCCCCCTGCCTCTGTGTGCTGCCCCCCAAAATTGCCACCGCTCATGTTAATTTTGACCAAATCAGAGCGAGGTCAGATTCTCCGTTCTTATTGGCTGTGGGACCTTGGCAACGACGTTGATGCGTGAGCGTTCACGACCCTAGCAGTCTGACACTAGCCTACTGTTTGGTACAAGGCTACTACGGCGGACAGCGAGTAGCAATGTCTTCACAAACGAACCCTCAATTTACCATTCCCAGGATACTAACAACTAACACCGCTAAGACAGCAAAAAAACGAGGAAAGACGAATATTGAAAAGTTAACTGCTGAAAGGGAGACGGAGAGAGCTTGAAAAAAAGTACACCGGCCATGTCTTCTTGCCTTATCACATCAAGACCTCTCCGACCGCGACCTCGCGACTTTTTTTCAAAACAGCGACAAGCGACAAATCTAGCTTTTTTTTCTGGTGTTATTGGTGACTTTTTTCGCCAAAGCAAGTATCATCTCTTCTCAACGAGCAGCGGGAGCACTGACGCGCAGCAGCCCTGAGCTGAGAGGTGTAGCCTATCTCCTGCTCTGACCGCAGCTGGCAGGGGCTGCTGCGCGAGGACCGGGCCGTCTGTCAGTGCTCTGTGACGGGGGACGGGCCGGGAGGCTCCCGCTGCTCGTTGAGAAGCGTTACAAGTGATATTTGCTTCGGCGAAAAAGTCACCAATTACACCAGAAAAAAAGCCAGATGTGTCGCTTGTCGCTGTTTTGAAAAAAAAGTCGCCAGGGGGGCTGAAAAGTAGCTAAATATAGCGACACAATCGCTAAGTTGGCAACACTGCCCGAGCAGCCCCTCCCAGCTGCGGTCAGAGCAGGAGCATACACACACACCTCTCCGCTCTGTTACAATTAGTTTGCTATCTTGCCTGGCAGTTACAGCTACTTTTGTTAGGCCTACCAGCACACTTAAAATGATTTTAAGCTAACATACATGGTATGTCTGTGATTAAAATGTATGCTCAATATGTACGTATGTAGTTATCATTATACTAATGTTTAATCACCTCGGAATCGGACATGGTGTTTGTCTCCTGTCAATGTAACTGAATTCACATGAATGCGCGTAGCTGTCATTCAGAGGGAGGAGCTACAGCAGGTAGAGCGTTGGGAAAACAGCCGTTGGGATCCCAACGGCTGAAAACGGCTGAAACGATCAACTGCAGCTTTAAATATGTCAAGATAGCTACAAATCAAATTGTTCTTTCTGATATGGGCGGACCAGAGCAGTATGTAGGCCTAAGGGGCTCTGGGGCAGACGTAACCGGATGACGACAGTGAAGCGCTGAAGCTGTGATAGTAAACAGAGATGGCTGTGGATATGTTGTTTGAGTTTGAGACGGCTTTCGCCTCGACACTTTGCGATTTGGAAGACGGCACTCAAATCTTTCATTAGCAAGTAAGAGGAATGTTCTGTTTTGCCGACCGACCACGGCAAAAGTTTAATTGAACAGACAGTTAACCTGCTGTTCGCTAAACGAACAGGGCGTAATATGTCACCTTGTTCATTGCTCTGAGTGGTTGTAGTGCTATCCAATTGCGTGCAGTGGCATTTGAAATGCACATGTATGAGCCGCCCCTTGAGTTGGAATGGTCCATTGATCGTGGCCAGGCCCTCTATCGTTCCAGATATGGGTCTGGATTTCCAGGCTACCTTTTAGTACAGATGGCTGTGCAATTTAATTAAAGTTCCATTGAAACTCTGTTGAGCTCTTCTAGTGGACCGATAGAAAGCATCCTGAATAGAAACAAAACAAACTGGTGTGGGATGAGCACGGCTCAGAGCGCTACTGCTGCTGGACATTCACTGAGCATCTCATCTCATCTGGTTAATCTACAGTTGGACCATGGTGGATTTTTAAAGGCCCATATGGATATTTGTCAGCATTAAAAAGCTGACAGCCGATTAAAGGCATACTTAGTGATCTCCAGTCAACTTTGGATTACAATAGTTTAGTATGCCTTTAAATGGCCGATATCAAACCAGATGGATTCAACAAAGGGGGAGAGCCAACAGAGAAATATGTTGTTATATTGTTGGCATATAGTGACATACCTGTATATGTATGAATAATGAATATAAAGCTTGTTAGTAGAGATATGAACCTTTCCATACCTGTGTCACTGCCTAGCAGTGGCTGGTTAGCAAAGTGGTTGACAAAGTCTTGAAGGGTTGAAAACTGGTTAAAGCCAAACACGTAGAGGTTGTCTCTGCGTGTCACGTGAAAATGCTTGACAGAATCCTTAGCCCTGTGTGTTCAATGACAAACAAACTATATTTAGTGTTACACTTGCAACGTCACTGAAGTCCAACTTTCTATAGTGTGGCTTGTGAGGTGAATTGTATAATGGAGATGCAGCTTGAAAGAAGATATATAATATGTATTAGATTGTTTGCTGTCGTGGTAATGGTTGCTTATAATGACATGCTGGCTTTTATCAGCACATACACTGATCAGGCATATAATGCAAACTGCAGGTGGGTTTACTTTTACATTTTCAATAGGCCTACCTGATGCAGCGCTACATGGCCTGCCCACACAAATGTCTGGGCCCCTGAAAAGGTCCAGTCAATGGGTTTCGTATCAATGTGTGTGCATGCACTCACTCCTACATAAACACATAGGCCTACATGTATTTTTGGAGAAACTAACTATCTTGTCAAATAAGAAGTTCACAGAAAAATGACAAACAACACTGTACACAATGCAAGCTTAACCTCAAAAACTGGCTTCATAGTATAATGCCTCGTTTCCACCGAGTAGAGCGGGTCGGGTCGGAGCGGAGAGGCTCAGAGCGGGACAGTGCTCAACCAACTGTGGCTCAGTTGGTTGAGCGGGTCGGCCGATGATCAAAGGGTTGGAGGTTCGATCCCCGCCCTGCCACCTGTGTCATAGTTGTTGTGTCCTTGGGCAAGACACTTCACCCACCTTGCCTCGTGTGAATGTCGATAGTTAGCCTGCTATCGGTGTATGAATGTGTGTGTGAATGGTAACGTGTAAATGGGAACAGGTCTCCCTTGCAAAAGAGTCTTTGGACTCAATGGGATATACCTGTATAAATAAAGGTTAAAAAAAAAAAAAAAAAAAAAAGACAGCTCACTTTTAAGAATCTCGGTGGTGTTTCCACTGCCAACCCTACCCTTACTGGTAGAATATGGGTCAAACTATCTGGCTGTGGAACAACTGTGTTCAAGCCAGCAGTCTCTCGTTTATGCTTGGTCAAACCAGCCGCTTCTTTATTAATTTCCCCTGTGTTGTGAGCGTATAACGCCGGTAAATACAGAGACGGCTCTGTACAAGCCGACAGAGACAGTGAGCGAACAGCGCTGGCTGCGGTAGCTACGTGACATCGTAGCAGTGGGACACAGTGTAGCCCACTGATTAATTTAATGACGAGGGAAAACACCCCGCAATAAAAGGGTGCTGCGCTAACATTTTTCGCCAAAACACAACACTCTACTCACTCTTGCCGAGGTGACTAATCGGCGGAAATTATTCTTTCGACCAATCAACGAACGGCAGTGTGTAGCTCCACCTTTTCGGCACCCTTTCAGGTGGCTGGTACCCCAACGGAGGAGTACCTAAAATAGGAGCGGTTAGGCTCGCTTATATCCGTACCCTACCCAACTTTTGACACATGAAAAGCCAAAATAACCGGACCGAACCGCTCCGACCCGCTCTACTCGGTGGAAACGAGGCATAAGTTGAAGTCAAATGTATATGCGAGGCCTATGGGTTTAAGACACATTAAAGCATGGCACCGTACATAACGATAGACACTTGTTTGGCTGACCTTTTGAAGTTGATTGTAGAAGGTACAAAGGGTAAAATGACTCATACTATGTTTAGGTTTTCAAGATGAAATAGGATATATTCTACTCGCGTAACAATAAATAAAATGTCTTCAGTTTAAGTGCCCATATTTTGGGTCAAAATAAAGCTTACCAAGGGCCCCTCTAGGAGCTGGACCCTTGGTAAAGGGTGGCCCTGCCTTTTGCTAGATAACTTACTTTAGCAGCTGTTGAACTACGTACTAAATAGGTTGAATGCTGAGTTCTTACACTAGTGTTACAATAGATCTATATGGTCAGATCACTCTAACTGACTAGAACCAAAGTGTGTCAGATCAGATGAGAAAACTCGCTAAATTCAAGCACATTACTAAGCGGAGGAAAAGAAACTAACCAGGATTCCTTCAGTAGCGGCGAGCAAAGAGGGAGGAGCCCAGCACCGAATCCCCGTCCGACAGGCGGACATGGGAAATGTGGTGTACGGAAGACTGCTTGCCGGTGCCACTCGGGGGGCCTTTCCAAGCACTCTCCATGCTACATGACTGACTTTGAGTTCTGTGCGGAATCAGCCGTCTTAGGAACAGACCCTCCCTGCCTGCTGTTGCCTCACACCGGCACTGATTCACCCTGCATCAGGATAGTACTCTTTCTACTCGCCTGCTTGTTCAATCTTTAAATCTTTAAATTCATTTTTGCTTCGCTCATTGGTTGTCTGTTTGTCCCCTTCCAGTTTTTCCCTGGTGGTGACGAGACGGTGTCGATCTGGTCCCCCCCTCTGGCAGCAGCTGAGAATGGATCATCAACGCAGAAGATTTTGCTGTGGTTAAGGACGCCGCCTGGAGTTGTAGGATGTAATCCTGGCGCTGGAAACCTTAGTTTTCCCTGGTGAAACAAGACGGTGTGGATCCGGCTCCCCCTCTGGCAGCATCTGAAGTCTTCCTGCATCCACACTATTCGCTCTTTACTTTAGTATTACCATGTAAACATCTGGTCAATGATCAAATTCCTTCGTGATTTTCTCTACTTATGACATCTATTGCAGCATGTCCGTCCTGGGAGAGGGATCCCTTACTTTGTCGACTCTCCCTGAGATTTCTTCAAACATTTTTTTAAAATTCCGGTAAAGGGTTTTTTACTGGGAGTTTTTTCTCAGCCGAGCTAAGGGTGTAAGGGCAGGGTGTCATACTGTATCATATTGTATCATATTGTATGGAATGTAAAGACCACTAAGGCAAATGTCTATTTGTGATATTGGGCTATACAAATAAAACTGATTTGATTTGATTTGATTTGATTTGTTTCATTTCATCTTGTGTCCAGACTGACCTTACAGACAGGGCGAAGCAGCCCACTCCCTCATTACTGTTTCTAAGAAGATAACTTCCATCTGTCCCATTGGACAGGAGCAGAGCCTCTGCAGTGTGGCGTGACAGGTCATAGTGGTACCACCTTCAACAAAACAAGAAGAGGAAATGACCTGGAAGTCAATACTGTGGTGAAGGCACAAGACATTTTAATTCAATCTATTTCTTGTAGGAAAAAAAATAAACTTCTTTAGAGGAAACATGATAATAAATACGACTTTAAGATGCTACTCAAAGTCTGGTCAAAATAACATTAATAAAGGTCACCTATTTTGCTAAATGCATTTTCTTCATGGTTTTTTCAACATGAATATGTGTATAGACAAAAAACAACCCTCTCTCCTTTTCCCCAGCTCCACCTTTCTGAAAACCTGTGTTCAAAAACCACAGTCTTGTAATGGTGGCAACAAAAAATGAGCCCTGAATGTATAGCAAGTAGCCTGGTGCTACCAGACCATCGTACTTCATTTAATTTGTACAGAAGGTCTGGCAGTGCTGTAATTGGCAAACGTTCACTCATGGAGGCGGGTGTCTGTTAAAGTTTAAAACTATTGGATCTGCCCAGTGCCACTCTGGATTAGCCAACCAATCGCATAACGTTTGGTCGTCACGTGTGTCATGAGCCGGCTTCTGGCAACTGAAACTGGAGTGCGACTTCGACGTCATCGTTCTCAGCCACTCGCTCTGTTCGCTGATTGGCCGGAAGTAGGCGGGCGGGCGGAGCCAGGCTATATAGCAAGTGGAATGTATGTGAAATTAAATTGCTCAATAAAAGATACTTGAGAAAAATTAAAAAATAAAATCAGATTTCTCTCCCCTTAGGGCCCTTTCCCACCGTCGCTTAGCAACTCGCCGCCTCCATTCATTTCAATGAGGGAAGGGCGGAAGGAACGTGGCGGTTACAACCCCGGCAGTTGGACCAAGAAGCGGTTGCCGCCCACGTGAACGTGCATAGATATTGCCCAACAGCTCAACTTTACCCGTGTTGAAACTTTCGGCGGCAGACCTCCGGCGGAAAGGCGGGAGTACAAGGCATCGTTGCAAACTGAGTATCCGGACCTAAACAACACGGCTCTACCATTTATTAGTTCAATGTTAAAGTGTTCGACATTTCAAAAATATTGAATATACTGTATAGGGGAGGACGGGGGAATGTGAGGCATCGGGTAATGTGAGACACCCCCTGTATCTAGGACACAGAACACATTTTTGGTCATGTGAGATATATTTTTTAAAGCCCCTCTCATTTCCCCTTGGCCATGAAAGAGAGGACCTCATGGTGATGTTGTAAGCATGTTTTTTTCACAAAAATTTATTTTTTGCATGTAAAAGTAAATTTTCTTGCTGTCAACTTAATCGATTGTTGTGCCTAATCAAATTGATTCAGGTAGAAAAACTTCTATCAACATGTGAAACCATGTGATGATAACTGAAGATTAGCCTGAATTGCTGAGAGGTAGTTTTTTCTCAAATTGTGGCAGTAAAGTGAGACAAATGCTGTGGGTAAAGTGAGACAGTGTCTGTGCCCTATTTTAATGAATCCATTACATTTTAGGTAGTAAGGAGACTAGTTTGAAAAGACAATGTGGGCTGGGGGTGGGGGTTGATGGTTGAAGGGGTGTCAGCAATGGCATGGTTTGGCACGTATGTATGTTGGGGACAAGAGAGTGACCTTTAACATCAATAGACTCTGTAGAAATATGTCTTTACTCAATGAATGATCCCAATAAACCAAATGCAGAAAAAAAGACTCAAAAGTTAAAGAAAAAGACAGCTGGGTCTAGTCCTGTGTTCTGAGTCCTAGGCTGTTCTAGCTGGTTCGGATTGTCGTTTGCTCTGACCCCCAGACACTAGCTGGCTCTAAGGGTCCTGTGTTCTGACTCCCAGACTGTGTTTTAATCTAACTTGTTCTATCTAATGTTTTGCTTAATTGACCAAACCCCATGATTCTGTTACTAGTAAGACATTAGTTTTGTAATATTTGGTTTTCAAGCTAGCTGTCAGGATTCTAACTGTTACAATGCGTGTTGTTATGGTAGTTTCAGAGTGGAAAAAGCAAGTGGATCAGTTTACCCCACAGCTGGGATAAAGTGAGACACATGACAACTTTTTTTTAAACAATCACATTTTCACTGCCCTTTGTCTTGAATAAATTCTGCTAATGCCCATTTCTAGGAAACATCCTGAATTAAAGGTGAAGTGAGCAGTTTATTTGTGTTAATATATGTGTTATATCACTCCATATTCCTACAGCAATCACTTCAACAGAGTGCGGACGTCATATCACAGGTCTCCAAGTCATTCTGATTTGCAGTAATAGCCCAATTAAAATGTTGTAGTATCCCGATTTTTTATCCAATCAGACGAGAGAACGCTACAAACCGTCACTCGTCTCACTCATATATAGTATATACACTCCATGGTCTCACTGCCGGTGCACGCCAGAGCAACAGATAGGTGAATGTGTATGCGCCTACAATGGCGGAGCAGGTAAAAATCCTTCCCAATTAGGGTTGCTGAAAATTCCCGGAATTGACCCTTTTCAAATCACGGGAAAAAAGAGCCTCCTCCTGGGAATTCCCGTTAAACCGGAAGTGCCTTTTTAATACTTTATTTTGTACCCACGTACTCGGCCGAGTGGTTTATTGGGCACGTTTTAGCCTCATATGCGCAGGGCAGACTGGATGCTAGCTCTAGAATGAACTAAGGGCATTAAAAGTTAAGTCATCTAAAGGCGTTTTCAGACAGGAGGAGACGTTCTGTCTGTGCACTTGCATGGACCAGCGGAGATAGGAGGCTCCGCGAGGAAACGCCGTGCGGTAACCATGGAAACAACTTTTGTTTACAACCCTTTGTCACTGCTGTTAAATATCTACTCATATTGTTAACATTTGTTTAGTTAATAAGTGGATTAGTTATTCAATTTGGTTTGGTTTAACTGTCTACTTTGTGGATTAGGTCTAGGTTTCACTTTAGTGTTTGCTGGAAGGAACGGGCGAACAGCGATGCTCCAGCTGTTTCATCTCATTAGATTCATGTCGCTACAAGAGAAAGCAGCAAAAGAAACAGGCTGCTTTATGTTCATCATACAATCTTGACTTGAATATGAATGAATACTTTATTCCGGACTCAAAGTTCAAGATAATACAAATACAAGTCAACACAAATTAAAATACATACAAGCATCGATTCCAATGTTTCCACATCCCAGAGGAGAACCTTGTGTCACTCTGTTTAGTGTCAGTCAGTGCAATTATTAGTTTGTTTTTTGACTCTAGGAGTCGACACATACATTTTAACATTAAATTCCTCAACACAGCATGAAAGGTGGGGACATTACTAGTAGGGCTGGGCGATATATCGAATATATTCGATGTATCGCGAGATGTGCTCCAGGGGATGTATAAAATGACCCTATCGCGACCATCGAATACAAATTGGCACGTAATGTGTTTTTTTTAGCCGTCGCCGCCACCGGCAAACTCGCTGGTGTTCGCTTCTCTCGCTCTTTCCTGTGGCTCTCTGCCTCAGACTACATGCATTGGCAACTCACTCACTCACCCCTCCCAACCAGAGTCTCCTGGGCGCGCACCTGTGACGTAGTCTGTCCCTTGCGAGTGTTTACTTTAATCGCCATTTGAAAACAACGACGAGAGGGGGAGAAAAAAAGACGAGGGCTCTGATTCTCTTATGACAGCCAAACGAACGGGTGGAGGGGGCGCGAAAGACGGCGATGGTGGCTGTCGTTCATAGCATGGACCTTTTTTGTAGACGGGCGCTTGACAGCATGAGCGGCCGCTGTACAGAGCCTGGTCCTTATGAGAGGAAGGCGAACGAGCGCCGGGGGAGTTTTTGGTCCAACGTCACACAACCACGGCATCCCATTTATTACGGGCAGCCTTTTATAATAGGTCCATGTCAGCACCAAGGGAGGTGCACACTGTTTATTAACTAAAAGTCTATGTAAAGTAGGCTACATTTGCGAGTATTTTTCATAAAATAAAACAGTGTTTTAGTGATAATGCAGGAGGGCTAGATCAATAGGTATGAATAGCATCCAGGAATGGTGCATCGGTTAGAATGCAAGGAATGATGATGATGAGACTTTGCTTTCTTTAGACTATAGGCTATTATTCTCAGCCGTATTTATTTAAATCCTCTGATTGTCTTCCAGTTTTATTTTCATTAACTAAATACAGGAGAATCAAACAAGGCAGGTAACAGAGGGACGATGAGCCACCTGCTGTTTGCGCTCGCATGAATCTCTCGGACTAACAGGCAGAAAACGAAACTTAACTTACACTATAGAGCAACTGCTCTTAAAGCGACAGTAACCATTATACATGTCAGAGCCTTTTATACACAGACTACTATTATGGATCAAAACCGGTTCTGCATTTAAAGTGTGGCTGCTATCTTCAGGGGGTTAGTGGTGATAAACAATTAGTAAGTGGTTGTAATGAGTCATAATTAGTGTTCTCAGTTTACAGATTAACAGAAGATGGAAAAAACTGTTTCCAAATAAAATAATGCTGGATCCATTGTATGGGAGTGGAAGGATGTAGAATAATCAATACAATGTGCGAACTCTTTGCCATGTGCAAGTTTCAAATTGTTCCAATAGAAAGCACTAAAGAATATAAACATGTTTCATGTAGCCTAATGCAGTGCTTCTCAAATGGTGGGGCGCGACCCCCTGGGGGGTCGCGGTGGGGTCTCAGGGGGGCGCGAGCGGCAGGGGGGACTTAGTGTTTTTTTTTTTTTTTTATATATATTTTTTTTTTTCTTAAATAAACATTATACCAAGGGTCAGAAGTGTAACAGAATTTAGATCTTACAAAGAAAGGGAGTATCCACTCATTGGACAGAAGGCTGTCAACATCTTACTACCCTTTGCCACATCCTATCTGTGTGAGATGGGCTTTTCCACTGTTGCTGCACTCAAGACAAAGTACAGGTCCCAGCTTAACATTGAGCAAGAGTTAAGAGTAGCAGTATCAAGTTTGAAGCCCAGATTTGGAATGATGTGCACTGCAAAGAGGGCTCACTGCAGCCACTAGAATACAGAACAAATTGTATTTTTGTGTATTATAAGCAGAATGTGTTCATATAAAACAGACAAATAGGGAAATAAGTTCAAAATAATTGTGAAGGTGTATTTAGTTATATTAAAAAAGCTCAAACTGATGTAGCTGCCAGTTTCAAATAGTTCAGGGTTCAAGGCTTTTTTAATGTATTGTGTTATGTACAGGGAAAGTATGCAAATTGTACATTAAATATTGTTGCAAATGTTGCACACAAAGAGTAATGTTTATTTTTAAGTCATATATATTTTTGAAAGGGAATAAGCTGATGAAGCTGACTGACAAGTGACCAATGTTTACTGTTTAAAAATGTTATTAATTAAATGAAAACCCCAGTGAAACATTTGCTCTTGTTTCTGTGTTTTAAGATTCACACAGACTGAACGGTCTTGTTTAAATGTTACAAATTGAGTTAATAAACTTGGAAATTGTTTTAAGATGTTGCAGATGTCAGCAAATTTTATTAATCTATTTTAATAATAAGGTGATTGTATGCAGAATGCTGGTGCTAGCAACTCAAACTCATATATAACTCTTATACAGATAAATAAATAAATATTAGCAGGTTCTCAATAGTATTTCAATTTAGGGGGGTCGCGAAAAAATTTCAGTCTCCTAGGGGGGGCATGACAGAAAATAATTGAGAAGCACTGGCCTAATGCATTGTTAGTGCAGACACATTTTGCAGGGACTATTTAAATCATATTACTGGTGTGATGTTATGCAGAAAAATAATTTAATTGAGCATTTAGGATGTGCTCTAGAGGAGATTTGAAATATATCGAGATATATATCGTGTATCGAGATATAGTAAAAAAAATATCGAGATATTGATTTTTGCCCATATCGCCCAGCCCTAATTACTAGTCACAAACAAAGAGCTAGCACTTGTCCATCTAGGAAGCTTAAGGAGGATCCTAAACGCATCGTTATATGCTACCTGTAACTTTTTCAGTTTTGCTGTTCTATATTTACACCAGTAGGCTCTGAAGAGAGTAACTTCAACATCATCCGTGCACATATGAAATTTGCATGAATACAGAAGAATGGTGAATATTAGGGCTGCAACTAACGATTATTTTGATAATCGATTAATCTGTCGATTATTAATTGATTAGTGTTTTGGTCCGTAAAATGTCAGAAAATGGTGAAAAATGTTGATCAATTTTCCAAAGCCCATGTTGACGTCCTCAAATGTATTGTTATGTCCAAAACACACAGATATTTCAGTTTACTGTCATAATAGGATTAAAGAAACCAGAAAATATTCACATTTGAGAAGCTGAAATCAGAGAATTCGTCGATTAATCGTTGCAGCTCTAGTGAATATCACCATCTCATTGAGGAGAGAAAAGTAAAACACTGTTCAGCTGTGCCAGGCTGCCAGCGTGTGTGTGTGTGTGTGTGTGTGTGTGTGTGTGTGTGTGTGTGTGTGTGTGTGTGTGTGAGAGAGAGAGAGAGAGGAGCACAGACGTGACAGGTTAGCTGTAGTGCGGCCGCTTGTCGCTCCGTCTGTAGAACTGCGGACTCTCTCTCTCTCTCCACTCGCATGTCAATAGCTGCGTTACAGACGTAACAACAGTTTAGTGCGGCCGCTTGACCCCACGTCTGTAGAACGGTAGTGCGTCTCTCTCCACTCGCATGTCATTGAAACTACCAGACACGTCAAAAGGCTCCCTTCTGAAAAGGCCATGATGGCGAGAGTATATTTTATTAGTAAAGGCCACAATTAATGAATAAAAATTATTAAAAAAAAACAAAAACGGGAGGACGGGTCCCGCGGCCAATTCCCGGTACTCCCGGACTGACTCATTTCGAGGGAATCCTGAAATCCCAGGACCCGTCCAGCAACCCTATTCCCAATGTCTGTTTTGATGGTTTTTATCATATTTTACCCGGTTTAATCACACTTGTGGATCCGAGATGATGCTAGATAACTTGCTGCTTGAAGACCGCAATGCATTAATGTGGTGATGTAGGGACGTGCGAGGGGACTACTAACTGCAGTAACTGACAGGAAGTTAGCTAAAAGAACCATTCCGCTTACAGTTCCTTTAATGGGAAATGTGTAAATTTGAGTGATAAATCATTTTAGCTCGCTTAGAGGGGAGCAAATGTAAAAAGTGTCTCAGATTACCCCGTTCTCCCCTATATAGAGAAATTAGTGTGGTGGACTTCTGGTCCGGCTTTCCCAACAATACGAACACCGATGCTCCTCGCTGTAATTGCCACCATGGCAGCAGCCGCTTTTAAAAGCGCCGGGGTCAGCTGTGGAATCCTCCGGTAAGGAGCGGTTACCGTGCAGCGGTGGGAAAGGGTCTTTATTGCGCCTTAAGGGGAGAAGCCACACCCCCCATTACCAACCTAACTGCTGAACTACCTCTACCTGTGATAAGCCACACCCCTAGACTGAACAGAGGAGATTGAGCAATAGAATAGGGTTTTTATCGGCACTACACCATGAAAACAGTTTTTAGTAGAAAATCAAATTACAATTTTGAACCAGAAAATGAAGCAAATTTGACTGATGAAGACCATGCCATGCAGTTGACACCTCTTTAAAAGCTTTAAAGTTTGCCAGAAAAAAAATACTGTGAACACAATATCATTTCTTAACTTCCTGTGACGTGCATGTGCTGCAGTAACTGGCGCACACACACACACACGCGCGCTTATCACATATCATGATTGGCACAGTCGATATAGTCTTTGTAAAGCAGTTTTTCCCAACTTTGTACTGTATGAAATATCTCGTATTAGCGCAGTACAATATGTAGGCCTATTTAAAATATGGTGTGACAAGTGAAATAATGCCTATACCCTATTCTATTCGAGAGCATTGTTTATCTCCTGTGAGATCCACACATTTCCAACAACGTCAGATTATAGTTTAATCTTCCAGGGTGAATTAGTATGGGAAAGAGATGCGTGTAATGATTTGCTAAATTCATAAAATGATTTTATTTAACGAAATATACAGTTTTAATTAATATCGGTTGGGCTTAACTTTGTACAAAACTACTTTTTACACGCCGCTTAAAATTTGCTCTCCCGCTGGCCACTCACGGAAACACCTCCCGACGTATAGGATATTATTATAAAGTAGCGCTTTAAGATTCAACGTATAAAATATAAACAAAACATGTAGACCTAGGCTACTTGATAAGTAATTCAACCTACATCACAACTGCATGCCATAGACTACAGCAGCCATATATTCACAACTATAGGTAAGCTTATACATTTTATTGACTAAATATATTGGGTGCCAAGCACTTCACAGTCATTTGTCTGTGTTTTTCTGATGACTGAGCTTTATTTCGTGGTGTTGCCATTGAGTGTCGCTGATTCGCCGAGTCAGGAAAACCTTGCGGTAGCTCTACGCATGGTTGACAGTTGGCGTAGGAATACGCACACTTCTCCACAAAGAATGTTTTTATAAATACGAACATGTGCTACCGCACATTTTGCCGCACATTTCTGCCTGTCTACGCAAGGTTTTTGTGTGCCGCAAGCTTTAGAAATGAGGCCCCTGGTGTAGTCCATCCAAAAAGTGAAACTTCCATATATTCTATATTTATTACACAAATGGAAATATGTCAGCTCTTTATTTATTTTTTTGTAATTTTGGTGATTACGGCTCACAGCTCATAGAATTAAAAAAAATCCAGTACCATAAAATATTATATAAAACATCAATCCAAAAAAGTATTTTGTAATACAGAAATGTCATCCCTTTGAAAAGTATGTTTATTCCAGATTTGTTTTACTTCATGTGTAATGAATCTGGATTATAAAAGTTTCACTTTTTGCATTAAATTACAGAAATAAATAGACTTTTCATTGTAAAATAATAAAATGGTGATGGTTTATTTTTTTGTATATTTGTTTAAACAAACCTCCAATGGAAAAACAGATGCTAAGGAAACAAATAAAGGGATATGATGAAAGTGCATTATTTGCAGAGTTTCTGAGAAGTGAGTATAAGAAATGATGCTCATTGCCATAACCATTAAGAAAATCAAAAAGAAATGTTAGTCATTGTCAGGAGCCTTCACTGTTTGCTGCAGTGAAGTACGAGCAGACCTGCTATGAACACATACAGCCCCGGAAAAAATTAAAAGACCAGTCTGGATTTTTCTTAAATCTTTATTTTTACATTACTTGTTGAAAATGCTCTAAATGACAATGTTTTTATTTAGAATTGTGTAGAAATGTTGTCAGTAGTTTATATTATAAAATCTAAATGTTAATTTTACTCAAACATATGTCTATAAATAGTACAACGAGAGACACTGAACATACGGAGCTGTACATCACACCACATGTTGTTGACATGTGGCATAGCAGTTATTATCAAAACTATAGATAGTTTACACGTTGGAGACAGTGAACACAACCAGATGATTATAGACAAATAAGTTATTATGTGGATGTTCTGTGTGTTAATGCAAAAAATGAAATGATCAATCCAAAAGCAGAGCTCAATGCACACACACACACGCACACACACACTTAAGCTACTTCACCTCCAGGATTACTTATATGCAAATCACATGCAACAGCTGCACACGGAACCAGTTTCGGTTAAAAAAACAAGTTCCTCTTCTAAATTATACTTGTAGGACTGTATTGCAAACAGTATAAGCCTATTCTAAAAGGCTACTTTTAAAATCAAAATCTTGAGCCATGACAATTGGTGCACTGAGACAGAACTTAAAGGTGCACTATCCAGGTTTAATGGATGGGGATTTGTTTACATTTTCAGTTAGTTTAAAAAACATATTCTCTCTGCATTTAATTCTTAGTATTGAATCATTTTATCAACATCAATTATTTTGAGGAGCCTGGAACCAAAATTAAGACTAGAATATGTCCGTAAAACAAAATGCGGGCCCTGCTTCTGTAAACAACAACAGTGAAACAGTAACTTTTCAGGAAGCTTTCTAACTTCAAACAGTGTTCCAGGGATTACATTTTCCTGTGAGGAAAGTGTTTGTTTAGTTATGAGAATGCAGTGAAACTCGAAAAATTAGAATATCATGCAAAAGTTCATTTATTTCAGTAATTCAACTTAAAAGATGAAACTAATATATTATATAGACTCATTGCATGCGAACTGCGAAGTGAGATATTTCAAGCCTTTATTTTTTATAATTTTGATGATAATGGTTTACAGCTTACAAAATTCATAAAATTAGAATATTACATGAAATCAATAAAAAAAGGATTTTCAATACAGAAATGTCGGCCCTCTATAAAGAATGATCATGCCTATGTACTCAGTGCTAGGTTTTGGCCCCTTTTGCATGAATTCTTGCCTCAATGCGGCGTGGCATGGATGCTGTCAGCCTGTGGCACTGCTGAGGTGTCATGGAAGCCCATGTTGCTTTGATAGTGGCCTTCAGCTCGTCTGTATTGTTGGGTCTGGTGTGTATCATCTGCCTCTTGACAGTACTCCATTGATTATCTATGGGTTTCAGGCCAGGAGAGTTGTCTGGCCAATCAATCACAGTAATACCATGGTCAGTCAACCAGTTACTAGTGGTTTTGGCACTGTGGACAGGTGTCAAGTCTTCCTGGAAAAAGGAAATCAGCATCTTCATAAAGCTAATCAACAGACGCAAGCATGAAGTGCACTAAAATCTCCTGATGGATGGCTGTGTTGACTTTGGACTTGATAACACAGTGGACCAACACAAGCAGATGACATGGTGCCTCAAATCATCACTGACTGTTGTAACTTGACACTGGTCATCAAGCAACTTGGATTGTGTGCCCCTCCACTCTTCCTCTAGATTGTGGGAACAACATTTCATTTGGATCAGTGATGATTTGAGGTATCATGTCATCTGCTGCTGTTGGTCCACTGTGTTATCAAGTCCAGAGTCACCACAGCCATCAACCAGAAGATTTTAGAGCACTTCATGCTTCTGTCTGCTGACAAGCTTTATGGAGATGACAATTTCCTTTTCCAGCAAGATTTGACACCTGTCCACAGTGCCAGAAACAGCTGGTAACTGGTTGACTGACCATGGTATTGCTGTACTTGAATGGCCAGACAACTATCCTGACCTGAACTTCATAGAGAATCTATGGGCTATTGTCAAGAGGCAGATGATACACACCAGACCCAACAATACTGACGAGCTGAAGGCCACTATCAAAGCAGCCTGGGCTTCATAACACCTCAGCAGTGCCACAGACTGATCGTCACCATGCCATGCTACATTAATGCAATAATTCATGCAAAATAAGAACCCAGACCATGTATAGAGCAGGGACGTTGGAAGTAGGGGTGCAGGGGTGCGGCCGCAACCCCCCCCCGCGCCTCACCACCGCCTGCACCCCCTCTCAGCCCCCCTACCCTTGCCCTGTGCTCCCGCGATTGCTCTGTATACAATCTCATAGCCTATGTCCTCTTTCCCATCTCCTGCTCCCTCACATCAACTTGACATGAGCATAACACTATAATATATATAGCTTATAGGCTATATACTATATAGGCTATAGATTATTTATATGCCCGTCGCATTTCTTCACCGTGCCCAGGACGAGATTACGGTTGTGCCCCACCTTCCCATGCGCACTTCAGTAGGTCAGATTGCTGAGTGGCGCGCACTAATGAGCATTAGGTTATCATTAAAAATCCAGTCTGCTAAGCGCCCTACCACAGGGGGGAGAGAGAAAGAGAGACGCGCTGACAGGATGCAACGTTTACCTGCTCCTCCAAGGTGTGTGCCGGTATCGTGCTAAGTTACCGCTGATAAGAATTGTGTCCCCGCCGGCCGGTGAGCGTGCATGCATCAAGTAAAGGCGAACATATTAACACTTCATAAGGTCGTAAAAAAGTCGGGTCGCCTTATATTCGGGGTCTAGTATTCGGCCTCCAGTAATGGACAGCCCGTTACCAGAGCGGTCATTCAGCTTCAGGGCCTGTGTCCAAGTTGTATTTATTTTATTTTTTCAGGTGGAACCAACACTTGCTGTGCTCTCAGAAGCGGCCGGGGCATGCGTTTTTTCTTTTACTCCTACCACAATACAACTTTACATAGTAAAAGTATCCATGAAAAGTAACTTTTTTGTATTACAAGTTTGTTTTGATATGAATTTGAATATGTACATGAGCTCCACACTTATTGAATATCAAATCATCCTACTGCCAATGCAATGCTGCTTTTAGACTGGCCTCTAACCTGAAAACTGCCTGGCTTGGTAGCACCTACCAGGGGTATAACCCCCGCCAGTATAGTCTTCAGGGTCACGGAGGCACACAAGCCTCCCCACCACGACAAGGTAGCAACAACAGGGGAGGTTTTTTTTTTTGTTGGTGTTTTTTTTTTTTTTTTTTTTTTTTTTTAAATTTAAAGTTTTTTTTAAAGTTAAAAAAAAAATCCAGCCCGGATCCTCGACCCGTTCTCTATGGCTCTTGGTTCTGGAACCCCCTATATCAGTTCCTGGTTTGTTCTTTGCTTAGTTCTTCCCCTCTGGGTCATATTCATCTGATAAATCAGGCAACTGTGAGTTTGTGCAGCTTGTACGACGACATTCTCCGCAAATGGAAGTGCAAGGGAGTCCATGTTTTTTGCATGTGCATTTATTTGTGCTGCAGTCTTTCTTGCAACTACAGCGGACTACATCTAGTAGTTCTGATGGTGCCGCAGGCTGATCGGTCATTATTGGCATTAATCTCGCATCCAAAACATGCCACCCCCAGTCTTTTGGGTCCATATGTTCACTTCCCCCTTTCCACTCCATCAGTTGGTAGAAGACCCGAAGACTATGGAACTTTGCAGCTGTTGACGTAGGTGGGAGAGTTTGAGGTTCCACTGGAGATGAGTTCTGAGTTACTTTAACACAGAATGGCCTGTATCTCAGCATATCCAGTGATTCATCTTTTTAGCCCCCATACAGTGCTACTAGAGCTTTTTCACCTGCTGCAAAGATTATGTCTTTTTCCACATTTTCCTTTGACTGGCTGAACACCGTAGCTTGTTCGAGAAAGCTAGTGTCATTTTTTACTTTTTTCAGTGCCATTCCCTTTCCTATGCCAAATAGACGAGACGTAGAATCACAGCCTGAAATGGCATGGAGAAAGAGGAGATTGTCACACACCTTGGGACCAAGTAGCTCCTTCGTCTGCTTTATGCACCATATCCGTCTTGCTTTTGTTGCTTTCTTTGGTTCTGGTGCCAGAAACAGCTTGTGTGCATTCAGATCAGCATGATGCAACAAGAGTACTAACAAGTCTGTGTCATCACCTACTAAGACTGTGTCTCTTGTTCTGGCAGAGGTAATGGCAGTTTGGACAATGAGCACATCTGCATCGTGCTTTGCATGGTCTGTGATACACCCAGCCTTCTCAAGTTTATCCCTGAGGTAAACCAAGAACCGTTGTTTGTTTTCCTTATTGTTAAGGAACTGGTCCTTTTTGGTTTGGATGATCATGTCACAGTTCTTCTGTGTAGCCATCAAAGACTATGACAGCAGCCATACCATACTTCCGTGTGACATATCTGACATACATGTCACACACACTGTCACAAGTGGACCCGTGTGGCCATGGTAAACGATATAGTAATGCACCCCCATCAAGGACATGCTGGACATCCCTGCTGGGTTGTCTTTGCTGCTGCTCAATAGATTTCCAGAGGACATCGGCAAGAATTGCCTTGTTTGCCTGTAGGGGGAGGAAGGCGGGTGACTGCAGAGTTCATACTGGAACAGTGATGGTAAATCTTCACAACGGTCTCCCACTGCTACAAGCCGCTGGAATAACAGCTGTGGATCCACTACCACTGTCTCTCCTTTGATCTTGACAGTTGATCTAGATGCAAGTGTCACTGCTTGGTCAGCTTTCCTGAAGGTGAATTCGTCCACTGTTTTCCCTACCATAGACTCCAAAATTTTGCACCCAATTTCCCTTGATTTCTCAACATTGACTCCCTGCTGGGCTGTCATACCATTAGCAATGTTGTGCAGGGAAGGGTTCTCAGTGAATGGGTCTTTCTGTTTTAGATAGATGACCAGGGCAAGAGTGTCACTGACATCTCTTGTCTGCCTGGCCTTGGACAGGTCTTTATGTTGGTCGTTGGTCTCATATGAGACACCTGTGAAGGACTGCATGGCATTATTGATGTTTGCACATGCTGGCATTGAGAGGACCCACACCAAGCGTTGAGTCTCTGTAAATCATTTTCCTCTTGTTAAGCCTCCATGTGTTTTTACACTTCTCATGAGCACCTGCTCAATAATGAGATCAGTGGACAGTCCAGCCCATTACCTGTTGCTCCGCCTCACTACGAGAAATCCCTCCTCAAATTTCTTGTGGACATCTGGATGTGTTTCAGGTAAGGCTGTCATCATTTGCAGGTATACATAGGCTGACTTTGCATATAATCTATGTCCAGAAGTGGCACAGTAGGGTAGCATATCTTGAACACACTGAAGGTGCAATCTCCAGTTGCCTGTCCTCTCAGCTTTGATGAAGTTTCTCAGAATATCAATCATGTCCATGTACTGCAGCCAAAGCTGTGCTGTCCTCATATGCATTGATTGCTTCTTGTTGTTGAGTGCACTCTGGATTCTCACCAAAACATCAGCAGAACACAGTCCTTCCATTGGCATATTAGAGGACATGGCTTGGTCATATAGCTCACTTGCAATACTCAAGTCAGTTGTGACTGTTTCTTGGGTATCAGGAACTTCTTCATCTGGCTCAGTATCAGCGGCAGGCGTCATCTCAACTGGAGGTTGTTCTACTGTGTCTTTGGTTGGTAGTGGTACATTGTAAGCATCAGCCAGCAACATAGTGTTAAGTGCGGCATCCACTAGCATATGACCACAAACTGCCCTGGACACAGCCTTGGCAGACATCATGTGGCACACTATATTTCCAGCATACACCACCTCTAGTAGCTCCTCCAGTCCAGACCCTGCCATTAAATGTCCAATGCTACCCAAGAAGCTCATTTTCATATGAAATCCCCCAAGCCTGAGGACTATTCGCTTGAGTTCATTGTTGCTTGGCTGAGACTGGATAATGTTCAATGCTTTCCAGAAAAGTGGTTGGTCGAACGTCAGGACAGGGGTCACATCATACTGCAGAGCATGAGTTGCCACAAACCTCAATGTTGAGTATATGCAGGATTCATCACTGGGATCAAGATCAATCATGGGAAGAAATGTTACTGAAGCTCTCCCAGGGTGTTCATCTAGATGCAGGATCTGCATCATACCAGACCATGATGGCCTTTGAGAGTGAAGGAGTAGGGATGTCTTCCACAAAACATCCAGCTGTGATGTTTTGTTATCTGCTGGCAACAGAGCCAGTGGCTGATACACAATAGGTGCACGTATAGGAGGAATCATAAAGTACTGAATGTGTATGCGACCAACCGCAGCAATATCTGCAGCAGTCACTTGGATCTTTGGAACAGGTTTGTTTTGTTGCGTTCCTGGTGTAATACAAGCTATTATACCGATTCCATGGAACGTCCCAGTATCATCAATGGTTGCCACATTGTGGTCGACGTTGTCTGCAACATATTGTATATGATGCTCTTCTGTGAATCCAGGGATCTCAGTTCCTTGTGCCACTGCTGCACTCTGTTCATATTTAATCACATCTGCATAGGAACAGGCAAAACCATGCTCATGGAGTGTGTTTACCAAAAAGCGTGACGCAAAATGGTGACGCATCTGAACCCCTAGGCCAAGCTGAAGAGGTGCAATCATAGTCCTTGGTCTTATTGCTTGCATGATGGACTGCCCGATTGATGCAACCTTTGTATCAATGTTTTTACCAGCAAACATATTCCTCAGTAGAACACGTAGTGACTCTGGAACATAGCTTGCAGCAGCTGCAATGTCACTTGAGGCTGGGTAAGAATCGTTTAGGACTTCCATGAATTTGTCATCACTTCCAATTAACTTTGCAGCGGTTTTAATTATATTCAGCTTCTCATCTTCTGGATTCATAGATCTTTGTTGCTTGTGAAATTCACGAAGAATTGAGTGGGCTGTGTCTCGCAAAGTGACCACACATTGATTTTCCAGGCCGGTCATTATGACTCGATCTCCAAAGTGTTCCTTTATTTTAATTTTCATCCACTTTGCACAATATGGTTCACAACCTGTGTCTTGCAAGTACTCTGTCATCTTGACTATAAGGTCTTGAATAGTAATTTGTTCATCATCGTATACTTCTAAAAAGTTTGCCACCTTTAGGACTGCTGTTGTTCTCTCATAATCTTCAGGTCTTCCTAATTTTAATCTTTTGGGTTTGTTGCCAGGGTTTGCAGAGAATTGACTTGGAATATTCTTCATATTTCGAAAGTTAGTGTTGCATATGTTGTGGTACACAGCATCGGCTGCATGAAGGTCATGGACAGATGACATTCTCCCCAAAACTGTATCAGACCATTCATCGTTCCTTAAGTGGCAAACCTGCACAATCATTTCCTGGAAGTCTCCTGTTCTTACTGGGTAGATATCAATTTTCTCTCTCTGCTATGTTTCTTATCTATTTCAGTTGGTTGTCCACAGAACAAGCAATGCTCTAGGAAATTGAAGTTATGTTCTGAGTGCAGATTATGTTTGATTTGTTGTTGTTGCAGAGATGGTATTACATTATCACGTGCAATATCTTCTGCTTTACAATAGCTGCGGCAGCATTCAATGTGTCACTATGCTACTTCCACGTTGAGCACTGGCATGGTTCACACCATTGCTGCCTTTTGCTTGTAGAACAACCGATGTGTTTCCATCACTGAATGACTCATTACATATTTTACACTTCTCCATTTCTCCCTGTTTACATACATAACACACTGCAAAAACAAAATAGAAAAGAAAACAGTGTTGTCTAGCAATGAAATGAGGCCCAATAGAATTTGCTAATGCTAGCAAGCTAACGTTAGTTTGTTTCAGTAGGCTAGGCGACTCAAAGATGAGAGATCATAAGTAGTTTTGGCCTTAAGCAAAATGTATCTACAGTGAAATATCTAGTTAGAAAGGAGTTGGTAACTTTAAATGTTCTGATTGGGTTTCTAGACTAGATATTGCTGTTTCTCATAAAACTGCAAAGCTACTTTACAAACAGTGGAAGTCTGATGTGTGGCCCGCCTGGTCTGAAATACTTGCTAACTACAAAAGGAGAAGCAGTTTTGGTGCCTGGCAAAATTATTTTAAAGAGCTGGAATGTCTGGAAAGTGTGTCTATCTGGTTTTTCATCTGTCTTCTGTGTGAGAGTGAATCGTTTAGTTGGTAAG
This sequence comes from Hyperoplus lanceolatus, assembly GCA_026929865.2. Lineage (NCBI taxonomy): Eukaryota > Metazoa > Chordata > Actinopteri > Uranoscopiformes > Ammodytidae > Hyperoplus > Hyperoplus lanceolatus. Next base: position 1,716,229 of record CM049408.1, read on the forward strand.
AACTTCTGACTTCTGCATGTAATCTCGTAGTCTTACTAAATCCTCCAAACTGCCGTCTGGCCTCCGTTTGAACCTGGCCAATCAGAGCGCCAGATCCCTCATAGCAACCGCATAGCAACCGGCATCACCTCCTAGTTTCACGTTACACTGAGCGGACTGCATTGATTTTCAAAGAAACTTCTAATACAAAATGTTTTACTTTCCATGTAGACTTTCATTGTGCAAAGTTTTATTGTGGTAGGAGTAAAGGAAACAATTTAGGCTATGCGGATATATTTTGGGTAGCCTTTATTCGATTAGTGTATAGCTCATTTGCATATTAAAATGTATTTTCAAAGAAACTTGTAATGCAAAATTTTTTATTTTTATGGTTAGTTTCCTTGTGTAAAGTTTAATTTTGATAGGACTAAAGGAAAAAAATAGCCCCATTGGGGTGTATTGATGTCTCGCCTTATTGGCACACATCTCGGATTGATGAGAATTAAACATATTTCCCCAACTAGGATTTCTTAGGACTTTTAGTATGTTGTTCTGGACACCTCATAGAAATGATCTGAGCTGAAAAAAAATCTTTTACAATTTATTCTACGAAAAACGCTATTTTGCCTGGACTATTTGTGCAATGGGAGAGAGAACGCTTTGTGTGGAGAGAAAAAAGAGACACGGGAAATCGCCAAAGCCAATGCAAAGCCTCGAGTCATTATGTTGCGAGTCAACATATCAGAGGCAGGAATCGGCTGTGCGATGGACTTTTACTGTGGCTTGCACTGCTGAGGAGAGATTGCCAACTGCGCTGAGAGGAGAGATTGCCAACTGCGCTGTCCTTTTACGCACCACCACCGTAATGTTTAGATTGGCTAAGCCCTTATGATAATAAGATTGAGAGGCTTCATTAAAACGCTGTCCATGCGCTGTCTATGCGGTCGTTGTGATTGTAACTTTGTCGGCTGTAAACTGAAACTAACGGAGATCGCGGAAGCCTTCCCCTCAACAATGTGACGTGCACTGCCCCGGTTATCATTCACCGATCACAGCGGGGCTCAAGAATACAAATGTATGCAGAAAAGGAACAAATAGGTGAATAAAAATTCACCAGAATGCAGGAAATTAAGCATTTAATGCTCAAAAAATTCTGGGGGAGTACCCCCAGATCCCCACTTATAAATTGGTACAACTCAATGTTTAATCAAAACCTATGTCCTTCAAATTAATGATTTATTTTTTTAAAAGGCTATAAGGATACTTTGGAAAATTCTTAAATGTTATTTGCTTTTATAGTTTGTTTTAATAGCTTAATTCTAATCAATATATTTTAAATATAAATAGGCTATTTTATCATGGTTATAGTAGATTGCTAATTTTACCAGTAGCCTACTGCTTTGTCTGATAGCGCTGCACCTCGGCCAATGTACAGCACCCCCCCTAAGAAAATAGTTCCAACGTCCCTGGTATAGAGTAGATGAATGAAAATACTTATGAAAAGAGCGACATTTCTGTATTATAAATATTTGTTTTGATTGGCCTTATGGAATATTCTAATATTTTGAGATGCTGGATTTCATGAGCTGTAAGCCGGAATCCTGAAAAGTTAAACAAAAAATGCCTGAAATATATCACTATATGTTTAATACTGTATATCTAGAATACTGTATATGGAACTTTCACATTTTAAATTAGATTTAAAAAAGAGCTTTTCCATGACATTCTAATAATATGAGTTTCACCTGTATACCTTAGAATATTTTCACTTTACTAACACCCCCAAAGTGACATAGTGTACCTTTAATTCAGACGACCGATATTCAAACAGTAACAGTCTTACCCTAAAGTCTCCAACTCCTCGCTCATGTCCTCGGTAGACGTATCGCTATAGAAACTCATCGTCGCGGGAGGATGAGCGACTATCTGCAGCTGTAACAGTCACACACACGTACACACAAAGTGAAAGCTTTTCTCTCTCTCTCTCACACACACACACACAGATATGAAAGTTGTCTGTCTAAAAGCAGGAAGTTAGATATGCAAAGGAAGAGAGTTAGGCTCCACCACACTCTGATCACAGGGCTGCTCTTTTTTCCTCTCCATGTTGATCAATACTAGCCTACAGTATTTTCAATACAGAAGTGCCTAAAATGATCATACATTAACATTATACTTATTGTAATTGGTCTCATGCATAGTCCCTGCTAGAAAAAAAAGCGTTGAAGGCAGACAACTGAATTATTCCACTCCACTTGTGTTGGCCCGAAGGTTTTCAGATCTAGTCCTACAAAAATAGCACATTTGAAATTCCCATTTTCAAAATGACCCTTAAAATGTGCAATATTCAATAACACATAATGCATCCGAATTGATCACGTGAAACAATGTCGCACAATGTGATATTAGATGCAAATTTAGCTTTTCTGTGCATGATGTTAATTCTACATTGAAATTGACTGTGGCTTATAAATGCATTATGTTAACATGTAAAATGTTTCTCAGAGAATACATATCATTTACAGGCTTGTTTTTGTGAGGCTAAATAGACAAGTCTTAACACACTGGAATCTGCCTTTGAACTATTTAACTTCCCACACATTGCTAGAGCCAGAAAAGGAACATACAACCCAGGGGCGGATATAGAAAAATATTCATGGGGTGGCAAGAGGGTGGCAGAAGATTTTAAGGGGTGGCAACCTGTGGCGGATGTATATACCGTATGCCGATTTAATTAAAGCCATATAAATAAATATTTACTTGGGAAAGCCCCCACATTTAGATATTTTGACTAAATAACATAATGCTTAATGTATTGTAGCACGAGTGAAGCCTTACATTTAAAAAGGTGTCAGACAATTTTAAAGATTATTATTACTGAATAATTACTACATTACCTGCCTCACAACAAACACCTGCACTAATATACCAGCATGGGGCTCAAAATCTATGCAAATAGGGCTGCAATAAGTACTTAGTTAACAGTGAGTCTTTGGTATGTGTCTGTGTTTGTCAGGTTTCCGGGAAAGACAGACAAGAACCCAATTGCACAACACAGGAAACAGTTAAGATTCAAAAACAGATTTAATGAAAAGTGGATGACAAACCAGGTAGTAACACAGCGTGGCAAACAAGTCCAGTTGGGGCAGGCAAAAAGGAAAGTCCAACGTAAAAAAACGGGAACAGGCAGGCAGGATCAGAATGATAAGGAATAAACTCAGAAGGCTGGAAAGCTGGGTGAAGACACTAAGCACAATCTGGCACTGACTGATGGAACTGAACTGAAATATATACTGGGGCTGATTAACTGATGAAGAGCAGGTGAGTGTGTGGCAGGCCAGGTGAATGTAATTAACCGGGAGTGCAGAGCAGGAGGGAGTGGCCGGATCTGAAGTGACATGAGTATAAAGTAAACCAGGAAAACAGACATGAAAACAAACTAAATACTGGCTGAAGTAGTGACAGAACCCCCCACCCCCTTAAAGGTCAACTTCCAGGCGACCTTAAACTGGAACAAAAAAAAAGTCAAACCCAAACAGGGTGGGTGGAGGGGAGCCAGGAGGAGGGAAAGAAAAAAAATGGACCGAGGCAGAGCATGGGGTGACCGGCTGGCCAGGGACCAGGAGTGGGACAGTGCAAGGGGTGACGGGCTGGCCTGGGAGCTGGAGTGGGGCAGTGCACGGGGGGACGGGCTGGCCAGGGAACAGTAGTGGGGCAGAATGGAGGGGTGTCAGGCGGGCGGCCAGAAAAAGGCCCCAGGGCACGGCAGGGAGCTTCAGGCGGACGACCTGGGGGGTAAGCAGGGACACGGCAGGGAGCTTCGGGCGGACGGCCTGGTTGGTGAGGGCTCCGTCCCTCTGGAGGCCTGCAGCGACGAAGATGCAGGTGAGGAACCCTTTCTGGAGGCCGGCCTCGGCGGGGACGATGGAACCCTTCTGGAGGCCAGCGAAGGCGATAAACCCCTTCTGGAGGTCGGCGGCGACGATAAACCCCTTCTGGAGGTCGGCGGCGACAAAGACAAAGGCACCCTGCTGGAGGCAGGCAGTGGTGACGACCCACAGGTAGTCGGCATCGGCGAAGACGAACCCCTGCAGGAGGCCGGTGGCGGCCAAAATGAAGATGAGGGAACTCTTCTGGAGGCCTGTGAAGACGAAGGCACCCTTCTGGAGGCCGGCATCGACGAAGGCCCACAGGTAGCCGGCATCGACGAGGACGGACCCCCGCAGGAGACCGGCGAAGGCAGAACCACTCAGGCGGCCGGCCACGGCGAGGGTAGACCCCCTCTGCAGAACGGCCTAGGCGGAACCCCCAAGGACGCCAGCGGCCACCGTGACGGGGGCGGACCCCTTCTGGAGGAAGGCGAGGCAGAGGGCGGTCCCCCTCTGGCAGGAGCGAAGGGCGGTCCCCCTCGGGCAGGGACAGGGGGCAAGACCCCTTGGGAGGCAACAGGGGGCTGGGCCCCCCGGGCGGCAACAGGGGACTAGGCCCCTCGGGCGGCAACAAGGGCCTGGGCCCCTCAAGCAGGGGGTGAGACCCGTCAGGCAGGAACGGAGGCGGAGACCCCTCGGACAGGGGGTGAGACCCCTCAGGCAGGAACGGAGGAGGAGACCCCTCGGGAGGAGGAGACCCCTCGGACAGGAACAGAGGAGGAGACCCCTCGGGAGGAGGAGGCCCCTCGGACAGGAACAGAGGAGGAGGCCCCTCGGGAAGGCGAAGAAGACAGGCCTCCCCTGGCAGGCCCCCCCATCAAGATGTGGAGACCGGGCCCTCTCATGACAACGTGGAGAGGACTCAACTGAGGGTCCAGAGATCAGCTCAGGTAAACACTCCTCCTCAGCCACAGCATCCACCTTGGGCTCAGAGTGACCTACAGGTTCAACCACAGGCTCTACCAGGGGTTTGGGAAGCCACGATTTCAGCCGGTAGTACAAGAGAAGGCAACTGTTCAGCTTGTACAGCAGAATCAGAGGACTCTGGAGCTTCGTACACAGTGTGTGGGGTTACAGTAAGCTCGGCCTCCAAGTGTGAGTCGCTCATAGCTGTAACAAGAGAATCAGGCTGGCTGTCTATGGATTCCACATCACTTGCATCATCCATCTGCTGTAGCCAGTTACGTGTCTTTGTCACACTGTCTTGAACATCAACGACTGGTTCACATTGTTCACTTCCATCAACAGAAGGGCAGCTCAACTCATCATCATCTCCGGCAGGAAGAAAACTCACAGGGAGTAGAAGGTTTCTGTGAACAACTTTCTCTCTTGATGTCACAGGGTCCCTGATGCAGTAGACATTGATTCCAGGCTTTACAGATGTCACTTCGTAGACTGTGGATTCCCACTTATCTGCTACTTTCCTCTTCCCTCTCTCACCACGATTCGCAAGTAAAACTCTGTCACCAACTGTGAGAGGAGATCCTCTTGCCTTGCGGTTGTAGTTTTTCGCCTGACGAGCCTGCTCTGTGCGACTGTTCTGCTGAGCAATGCGTGCAGCTTCAGAGAGGTCACGTCTCAAATGGAGGACAAACTCATTGTGACCAACAACAGCATTGCTGGGGAGGGCGTGCTGGAACAAAACATCAACTGGTAACCGGGGAATCCTGCCAAACATAAGAAAGAAGGGTGCAAAACCAGTTGTTTCGTGCTGAGTGCAATTGTAGCAGAATGTCAGCATTTGCAGCATTTGTGGCCACTTAGCCTTTGAGTGGGGAGGCAGGGCCCTGATCATGTTCCCAAGAGTCCTGTTGTAGCGTTCCACAACTCCATTTCCCATGGGATGGTACGGGGTGGTATGTGACTTGTGGACACCGGCCACTTCTAGGAGCTCTTTAATGAGTTGACTCTCGAAATTGGCTCCTTGATCCGAATGAATGCGTTTAGGGAAACCATAGATGCAGAAGAAGTCATTCCAAAGGCGACGAGCAACCTGCTTTGCTGATTGGTTTTTGCATGGGAAAGCATGTGCCAGTTTAGAGAAATGATCCGTGACAACCAAAACGTCAACACTTTTTTTGTCAGTGTGCTCAGCAGTCCAAAAATCAATACATACAAGCTCCATTGGCTCGGAGGTGCAAATACTTTCAAGTGGGGCACGGTCTTTAGGCTCTGGAGTTTTCCCAACCACACAGCGAAAGCAGTTTCTGACATGATTGATAACGTCTTGCTCCATCCCTATCCAAAAGAATCTCTGTCTGGCAAGTGCGAGCGTGCGAGCCTGCCCCTGATGACCAGCGGAGTCATGGAGACCATTGAGGACTTGTGCCTTGAGGGCGTTTGGGACAACGAACTGGTGAGTTGTCATGTTCATTTGTTTGTCTCGTTTCACTTTGTACAACACACCGTTCTTTATGGAGAGCTTGGGCCAATGTCGTAACAGCTTCAGCACACCACGAGGCTCACCAGCACGCTCACGTCTACTGGGCCTCCTGTGACGCTGGACATAAAAGAGAGCTCTGCCCAGAACATCATCCTGCTCCTGCAGATTTACCAGTTCACTACTTGGCAGAGAGGCAGTTTGGTCGACAGGAGCGAGCTGGGGAATATCTGGTCCAATGCCTCTGACTTGGCTTAAACCTCCAGTGTCATGTGCATTCAACACAGCTGAGACGTCCTGTGAAGACAGTGATCCATGAGAGGATGGTGATGTGACAACAGCTTCCTCCTCAGACTGATCTACAACCATCTGACAGTTAGTAGTACATCTGAACGCATCTTGTACTGTCCTATCCAACAACCCACTGACTTGATTCTGCAACAAAGCATATGGCTCATTTACAAGGCGGTGGCTCATGCATGACTGGACAAATGGCTCTCTACTTAGTGCGTCAGCGACAACATTCTTTGGGCCAGGGACATAGTTCAAGTCAAAACTGTAAGCAGCAAGCTTTGAAACCCATCTCTGTTCACATGCATCTAACTTAGGCTTAGTTAAGATGTACGTCAATGGATTATTATCCGTCCAAACTGAGAACTTTTTAGCTCCTTTTAGCCAATGGCTAAATTTATCGCAGACTGCCCATTTAAGAGCAAGAAACTCAAGACGGTGTGCAGGATAGTTAAGCTGCGAGCTTGAGAGAGTTTTGCTGGCAAATGCCACAGGTCTGGCAATCTTTCCATCAGGAGGCACCTGTGAGAGGACAGCTCCTAAACCATCAAAGGAGGCATCAACAGCAAGGATAAATGGGGAGTCAAAATCAGGATGTGCTAGTGTAACACTGTGCATAAGGTCACGCTTTAAAACCCTGAAAGCTTCTCTACACTCGTCAGTCCAATCAGATGGCGACAGTCTAACTGGGCCCTTTTTGAACTTTGGTTTATTTCCCCTTCCTCTTTTGGGTGATGCAGCAGGTTCAGCCACGAGGCTGAACAATGGCTTAGCTTTGGCAGAGCAACCTTCAATAAAGTGATGGTAATAGAGGACCATACCTAAGAAGGATCTGATTTTCTTTGCAGACGGTGTCTCTCCATTATACTCCATCAGGTCAGCTTCCTGCACATCATTAATAGCCTGCACTTTACTCGGGTCAGTCTTAACACCATCTCCACATATGATGTGCCCCAGGAACTTGACAGACCGGCGAAGAAAGTGGCACTTTTTAGGCGAAAGCTTCAAATTGTTGGCCGAAAGGCGGGAGAAAACCATCTGCAACCGCTGGAGTGCGACCTGTTCAGATGGAGCATAAACCATTAGGTCATCCAGGTAACATAACAGGCTTGTGAAATTCTCATCACCAAAGATGGACATCATCATTCGCATGAAAGTAGCAGGGCTGTTTGTGAGACCCTGAGGCATCCTGTTATATTCATGTAGACCAAAGGGGGAAGAGAACGCTGTGTATTTTTTGTCATCCTCATGCAGCCTGACATTGTAGAACCCGGAGGTGAGGTCCATTGTTGAAAAGAACACATTTCCACCGAGTGCAGCGAGAGTGTCTGTCTGATGAGGCAATGGATGTGCGTCTTTGACAGTTCTTGCGTTCAACCACCTGAAGTCATTACAGATGCGGAGATCACCATTTGACTTGACAACCAGGACGAGGGGAGATGCATATTCACTCTGAGACTTGCGAATTATCCCCAATTCCTCCATATCATTGATGGCAGTGCGGAGCTTATCATAATGGCAGGGTGGGACTCGTCTGTATGGAAGTCTGAAAGGCTTATCATCCATTAAACGGATTCTATGTACAAAATCTTTTGCCTCACCACAGTCCATTTTGTGCCTCGAGAATATGTTCTCATACTGTTCAATGATGTACAGCAGTTTATCTTTCCACTCCGGAGAGACTTCACAGGATAAAAGGTCCAAATCTTGCAGGCCAAGGTCGCTCAAGATGCGTGATATTTCTTCCTCCGACCTTGCTTTAGGAGGTGAACTGTGTGTGTGCTGCGCACTGGATTGGACGTGCTCTGGTTCCGGTAAGTCCTGCACAGAGAGACATGGGGACACATCGGCAACCTTTGCATTTCTCTTAAGCGTGAGTGGCTTTTCAGTTGGATTTAATATTTTCACTGGAACCCAGCCTTCTCCTGACAACGAAGTCACAACTCTCCCCACAAGAATTTGTGCAGGTCTGGCCTTGGACTGTGTGGGTTCAATGACAACTGTTTTTCCCACTGCAGATACATCAGAAGCAGGTAACTTAGCCCACACTAAATGCTCAGACATCGGCTGTAAAGTGACACATCTTTTAAGTTTAGCCGTGCCAATCCTGTTCGGTGTCGCTCCGGCTTCACATTTATTCATGTCAGACAACAGAGACATTAAATGGGGTAGATTATCACCTTGAGTGTTTTCAACAGATGTGAATTCACCAACTGTCTCCTTCATCTGTGAGATAAGCCACTTGATTAAGTTACTGCCAAGAATCATTTCATCAGTCTGGCCTGGCACAACCAGAACTGGTATTATCACTTTATAGCCATACACTGATGTTATGAGGTCATACATGGCGGTAGGCGTGACAAGGTTACCCCCACAACCAACAATGACAAACTCTTCAGCTGATTTTTTTTGGGGAGGGAGGGTACCGTGGTTTTAGAATGAATTGTTACTGCTGAGTTACGGCACTCTGCCTTTGTTTTTCCTATCACTTACTGTTTGCCGCGCTGGAGTTACGGTGTTCTTTGCAAAGGTGTGGGGGGGGGGGTGCCTATATATCGTATGTAATCAAAGCACTTCAGTCACAAACCTTAACTTAAATAAAGTGTATAGCAAACTGTTTGTCTGATTGTTTAAGTCTTTTATAAAAAAAACAATAAGAAGGGGGTGTTCTAGGGGAAAAATGGGGGTGGGGGGGTTTTAAAAAGAAAAAACAACAAATAAGAAAGAAGGATGAAGAAAAGAAGGGGGGGAAGAGATGAAATATATGTTTTTTGGGTTTTTGGTTTTTTGGAATTGGGGTTTTTGCTCGGTTCTCTAGATAAAAACAAGTGGGGTAAGCTAAAATTTATAAAAAAAAAAAAAAAAAAATAAAAAAAAGAAAAAAAGAGGGTGGGCGGCCGCCCCCAAACAAAAAAACAAAAAAAAAAAAAATAGTTAGGAAGGACACATTTTCACGGGCCATACAGTTCAGAGCTAGCTAGACAATGACAGTCCAGTCCACTCATTGACAGAAAACAACGCAAGCGAGTTAGTGGCGCCTGCCGCCTGGCGACACCCCTCCCAGCTCGGAGAAAACATATGCTGTGTCTGAAATTGCGCACTCACGTAAGTGCACTTACATTGAGTGCACTTTATTATCCCTACAGTACACTTACTTATAGATGCAGTGCTCTCATTTCTACAGTGCACTGTCCAAACTGCCGTCGAGCACCTACCGGAAATGACTTTGCATTTTGAAGGTTCTTCTTCGGTGGTATTTTTTTTTAAACTGTCGGATACAGTCTAAAACAGTGTAGTTGTACGGAAAAACTAAACAAATGTGTAATTTAACTTTTGTAGAGCGCGTCCGTCTCCACAGTTGCTTCTCTATTTTGATTTTAATGTCCCGTCCTCTCCGCTGCGTAGGCAAGATCGCGGCCGTTGAGTGTGGAAAGTGTCCATCGCTCCACACTCAAGTTTTAGACCGTTTTGAGTGCACGACCGAGGAACTTACAGTGCACTGCATTTTGGCACACTCTCCGGTTTTGCGCAAAGTGCACTCAAAAAAGTAAGTGTAAGTACAGAAGTGCGCGATTTCAGACACAGCAATAGCCTGAACGAAAACAAACCAACCCAGCAGATAGAATTGAGATAGCACCTCACCTTTTCTTGAAATCTGGTCAAAATCAATGTAAAAAAACATCCATTGAGGAAACAAATCCATTGTCTTAATCCATAAAAAGTTATCATCATCAGTAGGCTATTATTAGACGATTCGCTGCCTTTCAATGGCCTGTTGTCCGGAGTAGTGCCATAAAGTGATTTCGGTCTCACGGCACTTGCTGAACGACTTTAAAACATATGTAGCCTGTTTATGGCAATCAATAGCTATGACTACTATAGTCTGGGCATTTTTGGCGAAATTTGCGCTCGCACACATACGTAGGCTACACACACACACGCACCTGAGTAGCACCCCCCCCCCCGCCACACACACACCTGTGCCTGTGATGTGTGGGGTCAAGCAATGATTTAGCAAACAAAACACGATCCTTTCTTGCAGACTTTCAGCCATTTTAGTCTGAGAGAGACAGGGAGCATGATGAGGAAGCAGAGGGCTTTACTTAAGAAGCTTGTGAGCTCATTTTGAACCACGTTCAACAAAAATGCAATGTATGCATCTGCAAAGATCACTCCATAATTACCTGTCTGCCTGCAACTGAGGGGCACATCCAGGCTGACTTAGTTCTAAAAAGTTCATTTTGAAAAGGGAAATGTGTTTAAATGCTGTGCTGTAATGATTATTATGTCAGTTAATGAGTTGGAATAAAGTTGACTAAAAAACTGAGGTTCTTCATTCAACTTTGACATACCAATCTCTGATAGGCCTAAGTCATATAGTTAAATAAGTAATTTTTTTAGAGGCAATTTATACTTTATAGGCTTTAAAAAACACCAAACCGGTTGGGGTCAATATGACATCAGAGGGTGTATCAGTCGTGAGGACATTACGAGGGTTAAGAAATGTGACAAAATGTAATTTCCACAACAGTCATTTCCATCACTTTTCTTAATTTTTTATATATGTTTATATGCATTATATCACTGAAACATATGCATATCAACTTAAACAGTTAAAAAGGGTTATTAGCTCATTCATATACACTATATTCAACATTACTTTTTGTCATGTCATTTCCATCACATTCTGTCGTTTCCACCATAAAGTCATTACCATTACAACACATATGTTTAAGTAAAAATCACAAATAATAAACACAATAACATATTTATTTTTAATAGTTTTTAAAATTGTATGGCCTCTAGTTGAAGAATGACCCATGTGCTTCTAAACAAAATGGATATGATTTACAGACAACCTTTTGTATATGATACTAATATTCATTATTAGCTGCTGTGTCTAATTTATTTTCTTTTATACTTTTCAGTTTCTTCTATTCCTGGAGCAAGTGAGCCAAATGATTGCATGCCCCCTGCAAAACTGGAAGCAACCGAGTGGACAGTTCTCGACAGTTATCTTGACCTCACTGATGAGTTGTTTTGTGGAGCAGATGACCTGTTCAGGAGCACACCAGACACCACTCCTTTGCGACCTATGACACCAGAGCCTGCCCTTGCTTCTCTGACTGCACTGGAACAGGTCCTTGTTTCGGTTATTTCCGAGCCTACACTGACAGCACTTGAGCCAGTGATTGCCCACGTCACAGTACCCGACCCATTCTTCCACCAGCGACACCAGCCGCTGCCCCAGAGAACTTGCCACCATCTGTCCTTCATCCACACACTCCTGCTCCTCCATCAGAGCCCACTAATCGACCTCCAATGAGGGGACCATGTGGAATGAAGTGCCGAAGGCAATGCTCAGGAAAATCTTCTGAAGACAGGCGGCAAGAAATTTGGAGCGAATATTGGAAGATGTCTTATGGACAGAAACGGGCCTTTATGTTTCATACAGTTAATCAGGTTCCAAAGGCAAAGGTCAGTGCCAATCCCAGTTGGCGGAGCAGGTCTTTTGTGTACAGGCTGCAGGATACACACAAGAGCCCGCAGCAAGTCTGTAAGCTGTTTTTTCTTTCGACGCTAGGCTACTATCCAACTAACGATAGCCTGGTTCTGTCTGTGATGGGCAAAGAAAAATCGACTGCTCTAGCTCCACCTAACAACCAAAGAGGGAAACACAAGCCTGCCAACAAGCTGGACTTGAAGCCGGTGAAAGACCACATAGAGTCGTACCACCCATCTGTCAGCCACTACCGGAGGGAACACACACCACTCCGCCGCTATCTTCCGAGCGATGTCACCATGAAGCTTATGTTTGCCGACTTCATCGACAAGGGGAACCACTGCTCTTACGAGACGTACCATAAGGCAGTAAAGTCAGCCAACATAAGTTTTGCCAAACTTGGAGAGGAGGAGTGCAAGCACTGTCTGCTCCAGGACCAGCACATGAAGGCTGACCATCAGGGGGAGGCTGCAGATGATTGCCCTCAGTGCGAGAGGTGGCGCCTGCACAAATCTGCAGCTGTTGAAACCAGGCTGCATTATAGGGCAGAGGCAGAGAGGGAATGGCCTCAAAATACGGCAGTCCGAAGTGTCGACCTTCAAAAGGTCATTATGCTTCCACGTATGCCTGGGGTGAAGTCAGCCGTTTTCACCCGACGCATCTCTACATATCACGAAACCTTTGCTGCAGTTGGAGCCATGAAGACCAAAAAAAAAAACATCTCCGTTGTCTGGCATGAGGGTGTTGTGGGGCGAAGTGCCAAAGAGGTCACCTCTGCGTATGTGGCAGCTATACGAAAGGAGCGGGACACCAAACATGTGGTGTACTGGGTGGACAACTGCAGCGCCCAAAATAAAAACTGGTGTCTGCTGTCATCACTGGCTACACTAGTCAACTCAGACACAATATCTGCCCATGATGTGACCCTGAAATTTTTTGAGCCTGGGCACACGTTTATGAGTGCAGACAGCTTCCACCATGGCGTGGAACAAGAGATGCGGCGCAGACCAGGAGGGGTAGTCTTCGATTTTGCAGATTTTGTATCAGTGGTCGCAAATTCTAATTCCAGGAAAGTGGAGGTGGTGGAATTGAAGAATGAAATGATCAAGGCCTGGATCGATGGCCATTCTGCAGCCAAGGAGAAGAAGATGCCCAGACTGGCTGAGATTAAAGTCATTCAACTTCGACGTGGGTCAAAGTCCATGTTTGTGAAGAAATCTCATGGGGAGGAGGACTTCACTGAGCTGGACTTCCTACAGAAGAAGTTCGGGTCCTTCGTACCAGCCACCTTGAGGCCACAAGACTGGGGTGTAGAGGAGGCCAAGAAGACGGAGATCCTGAAAAATCTGGTCCCATTTATGCCGCCAACCAGAGGAGTATTCTGGAGCTTGTTGGCTGTCAAAGGCCTCAATGAAGAGTATGAAGAGTAGTCTCTCTCTCTCTCTCTCTCTCTCTCTCTCTCTCTCTCTCTGTAAAAAAACAAATACAAAAAATTAAATGAAATAAATAAAATAAATACATTTCTATTCCATAAAAAATTTATTAATGCAGTGTTTTTTCATCGAATCTAGAAAAATGCACATAATGTCATCCAACACAACCATATTCCAATAAGTTTTATCAAAATTATGAATGGCATATAGAGGACATTTTACTGACATCCAATATTGCAAATGTAAGAAATATAGATGGAAGGTTACCTTAAAGTGTTATTTTATCTCAAATAAGTACAACAATAAGGTTTTTAAAATGAAAGGCTAGATAACACTGTACTCAGGTTATTATATAGTAGGTCTATAAAAATAACTCAAACAGAGCTATGCATTCATACTATACAGAAGAAATAACCTAAAGTAACATACAGAATATTGCACTCAGACAAATTAAACAAAAACTACATGAATAAGAGCAAATCACGCAAAAGGCAAAGCCAATCGGGCCGCCTGCAGGTCAGAATGGTTACATTGGGACATTTCCCTCTCACGTGGAAAGCTATCAATTAACTACCATAGCAACCTAAACAGCGCTGCTTTAACTTAGCTTAAAACCAAGGACATTTGACATCAAACTGGCACACACAAATGTGTGATAAAACTCACAATAAAGGAAACAAAGCAGCAGGTACTTACTTTATCAATTACTTAATACCCGGAGTATATTCACAGGAACACAGGAAACAGCCAGATATAAGTTGAGCCAGCTGGTGCACGCTGACATGAAGCTCCCACTTGGACACACGACAGAAAACGAAACTTAGCTCACACGTGACGTACTATAAAACGTGAGCAACGGCTCTTAAAGTGACACCCATAAAAGGTCAAAGCCCTTAATACACAAGGTTCTGTCACCAGGATTTGTTAATATATTTTTTAATGTCTGATTCTTTGAACTAGTTCATTTTAAAGGGTGTGAACTGAACTTTGAACTAGTTCACGTACAAAAAGAAGTTTCCCAACACTGGATAGCGGGCTGTGGCTGAATCATAAATGGCCATACATGGGAGCATCACCAGATGGATGTGTCACCTGCACCTGGCATGGAACTGGCATCTGTGAGATAAAATTAAGTTCTTTGTTGTGGTCTTCTACAAATATCATCCTCACAATAATATTGTATATTATTACTTTGTAATTTCTTCTCCACATATGAAAGTACTTATAAACTGACTGTTCTGTGTCTTGTAATGAACATCTTATAAATAAATCATAAATAGAGAAAAGGCAAGTTATTTGTTCAGTATTGTGCTACATAAGAGCAGTGATTTTCAACCTTTTTTGAGCCGCGGCACACTTTTTACATTTACAAAATCCTGGGGCACACCACCAACCAAAATGACACAAAATGACATTCTAACACAGTACATATAATACATATAGTTAATGATATAGTTTCTAAATGTATTTATACTCACTTAGTGTGAAACCTGGGCCTGTTTCGATGAACACAAAATGGATATCCTGGCAGGAATGGTAGAAAGACTGGGATTTTGACCCATTTTCACCTCAACCCCTTCGACACCTGAGCCCTGTGATTTGTTATGTGAGTTTATGCTAATTAGCGGGAAATATTCCCAGAAGAATTTTTATGGTCCCAGAGGCTTTTTTGTAGAGCACCCTAACATACACCTGTGTGAGAAATTTCAAGTCAATCGGAGTTAAGGTGTGCGGGGCGTGGCCTCTCAAAGTTCTTTCAGTCGGGACTTCATAACAGCGCCCCCTAGCGGAAATTCAAAAAACTGTATAATAGCACACGATTCGGGGTGGGGACGCCCGTTGTGTGAAATTTTTGCGTTTCTACGTGCAACGGTGTGGGAGGAGAAGCAGCTCAAACTTTTGAGGCAGAATAAGAAGAAGAAGAAGAAGTCAGAAGAATAAGTATGGTGGAGAGTAATAATTACGGGTCCCCTGTTGACACTGGGGACCCGTACTTAACTAGAACTGCAAGCAGTTGTGACCGGGGGCCAAGCCTCCCACGCGACTCGGGATCGGGCGTCGTCGTCCGCGGTGCCGGCCCCTCGCTTCACGGAATCCGGGGATGTAAAGTTTTTGAATGTGGGATGTTTGGTTTGGGAGTTATAGACCAAAAGGCAAAAAGATCGCAGAGAAAGATGCTCAAGTGTGTTTTTGGCGCCCCCTTTTGGAGCAATTTAAGGAAAAAGTAGAACCATCCTGAGAACCATAGGACAAACACTTGTGTGAAGTTTGGTGTTAATAGGATGAATTGTTTTGGATTTAAGAGCAGTTTGGTACAAGGTAGCTAATGTGCAAATCTTTAAAGTGCTACCGTTTGGTCTTCCGATGGTCGTAGAAAGATTCTTATATACAGGTTTTGCTCGTGGGAGTCGGTAGAGCATAATGCTTTTGGTTTCGTCCAAATCGGGCAAAAACTCTAGGAGGTGTGTGTTTTGGTGACTGACACAGTTTTTGCGATGTAGCGAAAAAAAATTCCCATACGCAAATGGGTGTGGCCTATCTGAAAAGATGCAGCTGACTTGTGGGCATCTGTGGATATAAAGTGTTTGTCTGTGGGATGTTCGGTGTGGAAGTTATAGTCCCAAACGCGTTTTCTTTGCTTTTGTGGTTTTGGCGCCCCCTATGGATGACATTCGCAAAACTTTGTTGGATAGAAAGATGCAGCTCAATGTACCAAACAAGTGGATGTCAACTTTTTGAATGTGCGATGTTCGGTTGGGGAGTTATAGCAAAATCAAATTGTCAACCTCTCCATTGTAATACACTTTTTTGAATTTTCCCGCCTAAAGACTTGGAAAATGGCGAAAACAGGCAAAACAATTGAAAAACTCTTTTTTTTAATAAGTCCGGCCCACATAGAAATTTCTTGCCCATATTTTTGCCATAGACTCAGGTATGCCCCATGGTAGTCTCCCTTGAGTTTCAAGAAAATCCCTCTTTTTTTTTTTTTAAGGAATTTTCGCGAATCTTTAAAGCACTACCGTTTGGTCTTCCGATGTTCGTAGAACAATTCTTTATATAACTTTTGCTCGTGGGAGTCGGTAGAGCATAATGTATCGATGTAGCGAAAATTCTATATATACGCAAATGGGCGTGGCCTATCTCAAAAGATGCAGCTGACTTGTGGGCTTCTGTGGATATGAAGTTTTTGACTGTCGGAGTTTCGGTGCGGAAGTTATAGCCCAAAACGCCTTTTCCTTTGTTGTAGCGCCACCTAGTGGTCGGCATGTCTGAATTTTTTTGTCTGCGTACCAGGCACGGACCTGGATAAGATCTGCAAGTAGCATGTCCCAACCCTTTACGGTTTGGGCTGCAGCACCACTTTCACGTAAGGAATAAGAAGAAGAAGAATAAAAGGCCCAACAAAAACAATAGGGTTCCCTGCCCAGCAGGGCTTGGGAACCGCGTTGCTCTGCAAAAAGAGGTCCCAGGCCCTACTCGGGCTTGGCCCCCTAATAATAAGAGAAAGAGAGAGAGAGAAAGAGTGTGTGATAGAGACAGAGAGAGAGAGAGAGAAACGGGTTGGAAGCTGAGAGTAGCTTTATCGTGACCGTGCGCCAGAGGTCGCCAGAGGGGCACCCATAGGAACACTAAAAACTAGAAAAATCTGTCGACTAGACAGAGAGTACACCGTGGCCCGCTCACCTGACCACGGTTACTGATACACATGGAGTGGTGTTGATAAAATAATTTTTAAAAAATGCTTTAGAATGCTTGCATTTATTCACAGGAAGAAAGAAAAAACTCATATTTACAATTTTCAACATTTTATTTCCCAGTAAGCTCCACGATAGCACTTGTGTACAATAGCTTGTACAAAAAATGGTGTAGGAATCACACTATGTCATGCTTTATTCATACTTTATAATTCGCAAACCGGTAAGATGATGACATAAGGCGGAGGAGACCACTGTATCCTGTCCAACGGTCAGAGAATTTGGAACCAAATTAAGAAGGCCTGTGAACTATCGAGCACGACTATACATGCCCCAATCTGGCATAATCATGCATTCCCCCCATTGTTCACAGATTCAGCATTCAGAGATTGGAGTCGGAAGGGAATAGTAACAGTTGAGGACCTTTATATAAATGGTCACTTTGCTTCATTTGATCAGCTTGTATCAAAGTTTTCACTGTCGAAAGCTCAATTCTTCTGGTATCTACAGCTGAGGAATTATGTCAGACAGAATATACCATCCTTTGAGTCCCTGCCCGCAGATGATTCATTGTCCAAAACTTTGCTAGGCTCAACAGAAGCTAAAAACCTGATTTCATCTTTTGTGGGAATACTTTTAGACTGGCAGGACAAATCTACTTTACTTTTCCGTCAATATTATATGGTCTTAGAGGTCCCTAATACGTTTTTCTTTAGTTGTTTGCTGAAAAAACCGTTCAGATCATTTATTGTAGTACGCCTCTATACCCTGATTTTCAGTTAATCTCACGATGGCCTATTTCTGAAACCGAGCTGCAGCACCCCTCGTTTTATATACTGCAGCGGTTACAAGTCCTTCAGATTAATTTTGCTATCGGAAATTAACTGAAGATTAATAATACTACTTTAATAATTTATTAAAGTTCAAAGGGGCACCAGCGATCCACTTAAGGAAAGCAAAAATAGCAAATTGTCTCGTTTTATCAATGATTTATTCTCAAATGTTGATTAGTTCAGTTAAATAAATAAATATTAGTAAATCCTAGTCTCAATGATCATTTCCATAAAATAATGTAACCAAATAATTACTATTAATTTGGTAATATGACCTTAACACTGAAGGCTACAGAATTCTTGACTTGTGGGTTGCTGACTTAAAATCAACACATTTAAAACCACTAAAACTAAGCACACAGTGTGTATGTGTGTAGGTGCAGGTATTTGGATGCAAATTAGCTTTCCAGTGTGTGTTTGTCTATGTCTAGGTGTGAAAAACCTTTGTCTGTGGGGGGGAAGCTTGAGGCTTGGTTAGCCGGTGTGTTGTGTTCCCCTAAGGTTAATATCTCAAAGTATGTAAACCCAATTACAAAACGACAATGAATAGTTCAAATCAGTAAATATGCATTTCCAAGTTAACAGTCTTTTAAGCTATATGTTCTTGCTAAGCTAAGCTAACTGCCCAGTAGTTCATACGATACCAGATGTTTACACAGCGCTCATAGCAGTGTTGGCAGGGTCGGTTGTGATGCAGCTCTGTTGAGCTGGTCCCTTGGTTCTTCTTCTTAAAGTGTCTGGCCTTGGTAGGAGCATGGTCTGTCCCCTGGTTCTTCTGGTTCCTCTTTGGGTTGCTTGGAGCAGCCGTTTGGATCCTTGTCCCTCTTTGGTTGAGAGGACCTTCACGGCTGTTTGGACAGGCCGTGCTGTAGGGCTTGGATGAGGGAGAGCAGAGAACAATGGGCCTTTCCCAGGTCCAGGAGTTGGAGAGTTCCCCTTCCAGTATGGAAGTTGGGGCAGGAGAGAGCGTGCTAGCCTCCTTTTTGGTAGGCCAAGCGTGAGCGTTCCACCACCTCCGATGGTGGTTGAAGAGGAGAGAGAGTGGGCTGCACCACTCCGTTCGGAGATGCAGAGAAGAGAGCGAACCTCCTTCCTTGAGGTGTGTAGAGAAGAGAGAGAGCATGTACCCAGCTTACTAGCTATCAAAAACAGCATAAGCTTTCTGACCAATGGCAGAAGAGACAGGGGTCACATCCTGCGGGGTGGGGGAGCTTGGTGTGAAAAAGACAATGGCCTAGCTTCGGGCAGAGCAAGGTGTGAAAACACAGACAATGTCTCGGCTCTTGGCCGAGGAATGTTTGGGGGGGTTTCGACACCACCACTCTGCTGAAGAGTTGGAACAAGTAATTCACTTTAGTGTTAAAAGTCTTAATGAATGAAATACATGTACATATTCACTACAATACAATCTATGAGCTCCCCCCGCCCCTGTCCGGAAGCAAAGCCATTGGCGTCTGCCCATAGGTCCATAGCTTGCAGTGCCTGTTACCCTATGCTGTTATCACGGTTAGGTTTACCCATGAGAAGAACCAGTGCTAGTGCTAGTAACGCAGGAGCTCAGCCGCACTTTGAACAGTTTGACATGACCAATCCTTTTCTACATGAAAGACCATGTTCATACAGATGCACTGACAGCCACAAGCTAATGGAAATGGCATGTTCACAATAAAAATGCAGCAAAAGATGGAGGCTACTGTGAAGCTACTCAGGGGCTAACGGTTAAAAATAACACTAAAATCAGTGAAAAAATTAGCTTCAAAGTTAGACGTCTACACTATTACCTTCCAATGCTTTGACTTGCTAAAAACAAGGCATTGCCAGACTGCTGTGGGGAATCTAAATGGGTTATTATGAGCAAAAGATCGATGCTTTTCCCGAAGCTAGTGGCTAAAACTATCACTAAAATCAGTGACAAATTAGCTATACACCAGTCAGGCAAAAATACCAATAAAAACATTTCTTTTAGTTTCACTGTTTGAAAAAAAGCACAAGTAGCTTCCTATCCGTCGTGTTATTAAAAACGAGGCATTAATAGACTGCTGTGGTTAAGATAAATGAGTGGATTATGAGCAAAAGCATTCTGTGTTGGTTTATGCAACATTCAGCATGCTTTGCTGTACTACAGGCATCTTGTCGCTTAGCGGGGAAAACAAGATGGAGGTGAAGGAATATTTTTCCAGAGGATCTCGGGGCCATGGACCAATAAGAAATAGGGGGGTGGGGTTATCAGACTACTGCACGGTGGAAGTTTCTGGTTACTAAAGTCGGGGGTAAGTGGCTTCTTCTCGCTGTGACGACATAGCGAGAAGAATTCTGAACAGAGTACATTGGGGGGAGGGGTGGGGGTTTCAGAAAGGGGGAGAGTGAGAAAAGGAGAGAGTTTTCTTTTTTAGATACTTTGGGAGTCTCTAGGCACACCGTGGACCCATGTTTATGTTCAAAAACATAAAAAAAGTGCAGTTTGCATAATATGGAAGCTTTAAACATTGGAATAGCTGAAGATGTCTGGGAGGGAGCGCTAAAAAGCATAACATCTATAAACTCGAGGCTTCAGTTAATTCAATTTAAGGTCACACTTAGATTGCACTACTCTAAGGTTAAACTGCATAACATTTTCCCAAATCTTTCGCCTTTATGTAACAGGTGTAAGATTGTCGAGGGTACACTTGCTCACCACTTTTGGGAATGTCCAAATCTTTACAACTTTTGGTGTCTTGTATTTCAATGGTATTCTAATGTTTTAAATGTTACTTTAACTCCTGATCCTGAAACCGCTCTGTTTGGACATTCCGCAGCCTTGGAAAAGCTGGACCATAATGCTCGCACAATCATGGTCTATGGCATGGTAATTGCTAAAAGATGTATTCTGAAACTGTGGAAATCTGACTTAGCCCCTCAGTTTGACACTTGGTTGAGGGAACTAATGGGCATTTTACATGTAGAGAGGCTGAGATATGAACTGTCCGGAAACTCTCAAAAATTCCTCGCCATATGGAACCCAGTGCTGCAGCACATCAAGGACTGAACTATCTGCCCCCTGAGTACCACTTGCCCTGCCGGGTACCCCCTCTGAATCCTGCAGTGAAGAGAATATTATAACGGTCATGTGAAATTTACCCCAATTTTGTTTTTGCTTTGTTTTGTTTTTTATGTATTTGTAGCTTGTTTTCTTGGTAATTTTCTCGTTTATTTTTTGTGTGTTTCTTGTCTGCTTGTGTGGGGGAGGGGAGTGGGGGTTGTGTGGGTATTGTATTTGTCTACTTAAATCTGTTTTTGTCCGTGTGTGATTTTTTTTTAAAATCCACTAAAAAAAAAAAAAAAAAAAAAGACATGGGTGCACTGTAGGCAGGTAAAAACCACAACATACACTCACCGGCCACTTTATTAGGTACAGCGGTTAATTTTCTTGTTAACACATAACTAATAAGCCATTGAACAGGTGTACCTAATAAAGTGGCCGGTGAGTGTATATTGCTGTATTTGCCCTAGTCACTACAGCTGCCCCCATGTTATAGATCTGAAAGAACAGATGGATGATGTGCCAGAGGTCATGGAGGCCATTACTATTTTGCAGAGAACTGTTTTGTACAGGGAGAGGCCAGCGAAAGCAAAATACATTTTAATATTGGGAAGGATGAGCAGGTCCGTGCATATGGCTCCATTGAGAAACAAAGTCTTGTACACAAATTGGTCATAAACGCATGTGTAATGTGTGTGTGTGATGTCTATGTGTGTAGTTTGGACGGGGTACTGCAGCGCATTCCAGCCACGGAAAGCAAAGGCTTTCAGTTTCTGCCGTTTGTTTTTGCGGTAGTAGGAGGGGTGGGCAGCCGTGGGCAGCTGAACAGTTGTAGTGAAACAAACAGTGTTGGGCAAGTTACTTCAAAAGCGTAATGCATTATTTATTACTTGTTACTGTCATTCCAAAGTAGTTAGTTACATTACAATATTACTGTCTTTGAATTGTAAGGCATTACACTACTTTTACATTACTTTCACCAAAATAACAGGAAATATGGATTTGGTGTTCTCAATAGATCTTCTTGTGTTCAATGCAGCTCATTACACAGCAGGAAGTGACATGGTATGGCATAATGACTGAGCTAGGCTCAAGGCTAACACAAGTATATAATATAATGGTCACAGTTAAGGCTCATGGTGCAATACATTTTATAATAGAAATACTGTATCTTTAGGTAGCCTATTTATATTAATATCAATAGTGCTAGAGCCTACTACTGTAGATTGTAAAAAAGAAATTGAGCCTCAAAGACTTGTTTCTTGCGTTCTGGCGACTTAAAAGCACAAACAGGTTGTTCACATCATCAACTTTTGCCTTTTTTAGTTGTTCCAGAGAATCTGCCTTATCATCTTGACATCTACTTTAAATGATAACTGCCCATTATGTTTGTTTATCGTCTCTCTTGCCAAAAACCAAAATCCAAAGGAGTGAGTCCAAAACATGAACAGGCAGGCAGGCAGGCAGGCAGGCAGGCAGGCAGGCAGGCAGGCAGGCAGGCAGGCAGGCAGGCAGGCAGGCAGGCAGGCAGGCAGGCAGGCAGGCAGGCAGGCATAAGGACGCTGGATAGCTATGAAACACATAAGGCAAACTAGACGATCTGGCAGAGAACTGAGGGAAATGACTGGGATATATACTGAGGCTGATTGACTAATGAGGAGCAGGTGAGTGTGGGGCAGACCAGGTGAATGTAATTAACTGGGAGTGCAGAGCAGGAGGGAGAAAGTAACCCAGGAAACAGACAAATGAAAACAAACTATATACCGGCTGAAGTTGTGACAATAGTAGCCTAAATATATATCTCCTTTGCTGTGCGCTGGGCAGAAACGAACACGCTGGCAACTTTTCTGGTATCACATCGGTGATTGCGGGATGATTTGGATGCAGCGAGGCAAAACTAAATAAATAAAAGGACTCGGCGCGTCAATAGTCTACATAATAGCCTAGACTGGCCTGATGTGAAACTTCTCTAACATATAGGCTACTTACTCAGGCTCGCCAACATAAAACAGACACGCACATAGCCGCGGGAACATATTCTCAACAGGAGGTGCTGAAAAAAAAGCTCAGCCTGCACTTGTCTCGCAACTCGCTACATTGATAAATACAAACTTCACCAATGTAATAGTGTCACATGCAGCGGTGATGTTTTTAATATAGGACTGGGTGTTTCCCCTAGCCTGGCATTCCCAGACATGCCACTAGGCGCTGGCAAATTAAATTTGCTGCGCCTGTTGGTCTGGAAACTCTCCGTTGAAGCTTTTTCAAAAAGACCAGAAATCTGGGCTCACGTTTCAATTGGTTCTTTCTAATATGGGCGCGCCAGAGCCCCTTGTATGGTGCTCTGGGGAGGACGCAACCGGATGACGACAGTGACGTGCATGCGACGTTGTAGCCGTGATAGTAAACATCAAAGATGGCTGCGGATATGTTGTGTGAGTTTGAGAGTGCTTTGGCCTCGACCCTTTACGATTTGGAAGACGGCACTCAAATATTTCATTAGCAAGTAGGGGAGAACGGGGGAATCTGAGGCATCGGTTAATGTGAGCCACCCCCTGTATCTAGGCAACGGAAAACATTTGTGATTCATGTGAGATATATGTTTTCAAGACCCTCTCATTTCCCCATGGCCCTGAAAGAGAAGACCTCATGGTGCTATGGTAAGCATGTTTTTTTCACCAAAATAGGTATTTTGCATGTAAAAGTACATTTTCTTGCTGTCAATTTAATCAACTGCTGTGCCAAAGCAAATGTATTCACATAGAAAAACTTCTATCATAAGTCTTGATGAACTACCAACATATGAAACCATGTGATGCTGATAACTGAAGATTAGCCTGAAATGCTAAGAGAGATAGTTTTTTCTCCAATTGTGGTGGTGGGGGAAAGTGAGCCAAATGCTGTGGAGGAAAGTGAGCCACTGTCTCACTTTCCCCCACCATGAGGCACAAGTTAAGTTTAGTCTTAAACATATTTTAATGTAATATTACATGAAATATGTTTTATTTTAATGTCATACACATTGTAGAAAAGCCATCATGCCAAGGAAATACACCAGGAAGACGACCTGGGGCAACCACATGGAAAGAGCACCTTCTCATCGTTCCCTGTAACCTTCAGGGCTGGAATGTAGAGTAGCTAGGGTATATGCGATATATGAGCTCGCTAGGGTATATAATGTATATAATCTACATACATATATATAGCAGTTTTTAACAAGAAATTAAGACCAGAAAAGTAGTATAATATGATCTCTTTAAGGGCCTGTGTCCACCTTGTATATTTTCTTTTCTTTTTTTTCGGGTGGAACACTGGTTGTGCGCTCTGAAGCGGCTGGGACGTGCGTCTTTGCGCTGGGAGAGAGAACGCGGTGGGCTGAGACTATAGTAGGCTATAGAAAGGCACGGGAAATCGCCAAATAGCTCAACATCCCCAGCATTGAATTCAAAGCCTCAACGTGTCAGAGGCATGAATCAACAAAGAGATCAACTCTTACTGTGGCTTTTGCTGCGGCACTTGTAGTGCTGAGGAGAGCTTGCCAACTGTGCTGTCCTTTACGCACCATCACTGCCGCCGTTATGTTTAGATTTCATCATTTGCATCAAATCACTTAAAGGATAATAAGAATTAGAGGCTTTATTTAAACGCTGTCCATGCGGTGGTTATATTAACTGTCGGCTGTCTTAAATGTTTTCTGATGTGTTTTATGCAGTGGCGTGCACAGACATTTTGGGGGGCAGGTGCTCATTGCAAAAAAAGGGCACGATATATTGTTTCGATGAATGACTGATTTAGTACCACCAACCCACTTTGCGTAGTTAAAATAAAATGTGTGGACAGCTTTTAAGATATTTCAATAACATTTGAGGAACAGTTCAACATTAAAATCTGAGCTTTATAAGGCCCTGAACAGTTAACATGACTCTGGTCTTGACTCTGACCTTTCATCTTCATCTTCCTCCTTGCTGCTGGTGGATGCTTTCATCCAGGAGAGCAGAGAGCTGCTCCTCTGGGCTGCCTGCTGTAGCTCCCTTTCTTTTTCCTTTTTAACCTCTCCTTTCTAGGCATTATACTGCAATTTGTAAATAAAAAGAGACCAACCATTTAAAATAAGACTGCTTGGTTACATTACAACCAGGCACAAGGCTACTTTTCCTGCTCACGCAAATGAGGTAAGAAATACACTTAAATTATGTTGAAGCACTGCTTAAAGATGGGGTATATGATTTCTGATTGGTCAAAATTAACATGAGTAGTACACTTTGACCAATCAGAGCGAGGCTCCGATTCTAAAAAAAAAAATATATATACAGTCCCCTCCATAAGTATCGGAACAGTGAGGCCAATTCCTTTATTTTTGCTGTAGACTGGAAACATTTGGGTTTGACACCAAAATATGAATATGAGACAATAGATCAACATTTAAGCTTTCATTTCCAGGTATTTACATCTGGATCTGATACACAACTGAGAAGATAGCATTTTTTGTAAAGGAACACCACATTTTTAGGTGAGCAAAAGTATTGGAACAGATAGACTTAAAGTAAATTAAAGTGAATAAGACTAAGCAAATCCTTCGCTTGCAATAACTGCATCAAGCCTGTGACCCATTGACATCACACAACTTTTGCATTCTTCTTTTGTGATGCTTTTCCAGGCTTTCACCGCAGCCTCATTCAGTTGCTGTTTGTTTTGGGGGGTTACTCCCTTCAGTCTCCTCTTTAGCAGGTAAAATGCATGCTCTATAGGGTTTAAGTCAGGAGATTGTCTTGGCCAGTCTAAAACTTTCCATTTCTTGCCCCTGATGAACTCCTTTGTTGTTTTTGCAGTTTTCTTTGGGTCATTACCTTGCTGCATGATGGAGGATCTTCCAATCAGTTTGGTTGCATGTTTCTTTAAATTGGCAGACCGAATGTTTTTGTAGAGTTCTAAGTTAATTTAGCTGTTGCCATCATGTGTTACTGTGTTGTTGTCAAGATGAACCTTTACCAAAGTGATGGAAAGGCTAAAGTTTGGAGAAAGAAAGGATCTGCTCATGACCCCAAGCATACAAGCTCATCTGTGAAACACGGTGGAGGCAATGTCATGGCTTGGGCTTGCATGGCTTCTTCTCGGATGGGCTCATTAATCTTCATTGATGATGTAACACGTGATGGCAACAGCAAAATGAACTCAGAAGTTTAGACAAACATTTTGTCTGCCAATTTAAAGAAAGATGCAACCAAACTGATTGGAAGATCCTTCATAATGCAGCAAGATAATGACCCAAAACAC
This sequence comes from Hyperoplus lanceolatus, assembly GCA_026929865.2. NCBI lineage: Eukaryota > Metazoa > Chordata > Actinopteri > Uranoscopiformes > Ammodytidae > Hyperoplus > Hyperoplus lanceolatus. The sequence continues at coordinate 1,742,565 of CM049408.1, forward strand.
ACTGCAAAAACAACAAAGGATTTAATCAGGGTCAAGCAATGGAAGGTTTTAGACTGGTCAAGTCAATCTCCAGACTTAAACCCTATAGAGCATGCATTTCACCTGCTAAAGAGGAGACTGAAGAGAGTAAACAAACAGCAACTGAATAAGGCTGCGGTGAAAGCCTGGAAAAGCATCAAAAAGGAGGATTCAAAAGTGTTGTGATGTCAATGGGTCACAGGCTTGATGCAGTTGTTGCAAGCGAAGGCTTTGCAACAAAATATTAAATCTTATTCACTTCAATTTATTTTAAGTGTATCTGTTCCAATACTTTTGCACACCTAAAAATGTGGTGTTCCTTTACAAATAATGATATCTTCTAAGTTGTGTATCGGATCCAGATGTTAATACCTGGAAATTAAAGCTGAAATGTTGAGCTATTGTCTCATATTCATATTTTGGTGTCAAACCCAAATGCTTCCAGTCTACAGCAAAAATAAAGGAATTGGCCTCACTGTTCCAATACTTTTGGAGGGGACTGTATATGATTCGCTGTTGGGACTGTCAACTGTTCAAATCTCTATCCCATCTGCTATTTTCTCCCCAAATTCTACACCCCAGCTTTAAGTATAATTTAAGTTGTTTCAATTTAACACAACTTAAAGTATATTGCTCATAAACACACTTTAATATAAGAATACTTTTTTTTAAATATACTTAAATATTAGTTTTTTTCCCTTGGGATTGCCAGATACAATTTTGAGTATCTCGCAAATTTTTATTGCAAAACAGAGGTGGGGTCACTGTGCCTGTGAACGATGACTCGCTGCTCTCCATCGCAGCACGATGACTCGCTGTTCTCCATCGCAGCAGTATCTAATGAAGATTGTTGTGTGTTCATGTGGTGGTGAAGTAGATACGAGGGTGGGGACTGCTAACTGCCGTCACAGGAAGTTAGTTGAAAAGGACCAAATCACTTAATTCTCCTTTAAGCAGAGCTCTCAGGATATATTTCTTCCTACTCTGATGTACTAGAGATGGTAATTTGTATTTATTTATTGTAGTAATTCTTTTTACATTATTTAATGAAGAAGGTGGTTTTCAGTATGTGTTTCTTAAGGCTGGCTATCATAACACTAATCTGACCAGTGGACTTCTTTACAGATCATGTCAGCAAACAGACTAGATCAGAAAAACTATCCTATTTAATACAATGTGAAAATAACAAACAGTTTGTATCATACATCAAATACAATAATTTATTAAGACGTACAATATATAAGTCCTCTTCTGCTGGTGACTGAACCAAATTATTCAGACATAGTACAAAGTATTAAAGTTAAGACTGAAATAATATGTGAAAAAAATATGTGGACGGCTCTGGCAAAGTGGGTAGGCCCAGGTGGCACATTAGCTCCGGACAGGTTTGACTGGTGTGCTCAGGTTTAGCTGTTTCACATGAATAGATTCACTGGAAATCACATACTGTACATGAATTAAATGTTTTTTAAGTTTTATAAATCAAAGAGGATTTTCGGATTTTATGTAATTTTTTTCAAAATGTACCACTATAGCATTTCGTTAAATCCACTGTAAAGCCTTCTAATCAGACATAGCTGAACAGTCTCACACTCACACACACACACACACACACACACACACACACACACACACACACACACACACACACACACACACACACACACACACACACACACACACACACACACACACACACACACACACACACACACACACACACACACACACACACACACACACAGGTGGTGGTGCATGTATTACTTAAGGCACACTTTACAATATTCCAAACCATTTTGAAACCATGCTGCTGGTGTGCAAGTATGAATGGATTTCTTCCTAACATTCCAGGCTTGTCAGTTTCGACTCAAAAAAATAATTGGTCAGACTCTTGAAATGTCTTACTTGACATAAATAAATAGAACATTAGTAAGTAGTTAAAGCTATATCATTTGCAAATTAACATTGAAAAAAAGACAAGTAAACATGATTTGTAAGTATGGAGAGCACACCATACCACATTTGTTTAAACTTGGTCAAATTTCAAGAGCAGTTTAAACTGTTATACACATGAGAATATGGGCAACCCATGCAGATGCACCAGTCCAGCTTCAGTCTTAGTTCCATGATATAGTAATATCACGTGTTTCATATAGTGGCAGCATTTGTTGAATGTTGATTACAGCAATATAAGAAACAGCAAATCCATAAACAGACAGGTCAGGTTGGCTTTCAGTGAGGTGTCCACCCATCCTCAGTCTGTGTATCGGTACAGACAGCTAAATAAGATAAGATGGAATCAATTGAGTCAAATTTGGTCACTTCACATTCAATATGAATGAAGCCTTGACGGTCAGCCAAGCAGATGTGACATGGCGGCCATGTTTCACAGCCTGGTGAGATGTTTACAACAGATAACCAGCAGTAGGATTCATTATGGAAGTAGATTGTGTCTGATTAAGAAAAAAAGTGTTGTCTTTATAGAAAATTAGTTTCAAAAAAATGTCTTTGGTTGTTGACATGTAGTTAAAGCTAGGGTGGGTAACTTTTTCACTGTAATATTTGGCAAACATATCATACAAACCATTCAGCTATATGTAGGTGGAGTGGTCTGAGAATATCTACTCATCACTTTGCTCTCCCCTGCCTCTGTGTGCCGCCCCCAAAGATTGCCACCGCTCATGTACACTTTGACCAATCAGAGCGAGGCTCCGTGTCTCCGTTCTTATTGGCTGTTGGGACTGTCCATTCACAGAGCATGTCAGGGAGGGACCATAGGGGATGGACCAAAGAGAACAAGTGGAGCGGTTGAGGTATTTGGATTCGAATCTCTATCCCAACTGCTATTGTCTCCCAAATCATATACCCCAGCTTTAAATGTCATAATTACATAGCTGGGGAAGTCGAGTAGTGCAACAAAAAGAAAAACCCTCCTTCCATGTTATTTGATGCAAGAAATATATCGTTCATCTTCATTCAGCCTGAAAAATATTGGGATATGATATTCTGTCCATATATTCAGACTAGGGTTGGACCAGGCTCAGGCAATGTCAGGCTCCAGGCCCGGGTTCTGGCTAGACACTGGCAGCCTGTTGACTCTGGACTGACTCTGGTTCCAGCGTTGCATTCTCCTGTGGTATTCCTCTGAGTACAGGTTGTCCGTGTGATCTGACCTCAGACCAGCAGAGGAGTGTATGGTGTTGTGCACAGCTCGCAGGAAAAGCCTAGAGAGGAGAGGACACAGGACAGACCGAGGATCAGACTGCGTGCTTTCACATGGGCCAGTCAATGACTCACTTCATGGAGGCTTGCAACATTCAACACCTAAGAAAAAAAATTACTTCATTCTTTTTACAGTTACACTTTTCCAGCTTGGCCACTTTAAGAGGTAAGAAATAACGATGGCAGATGGCACCAAATCACTATATATTAGGGCATGTTTAATCAAATTCATCACTGGGTAGCTGTGGATTATTAAGATTAATGCTACCATTCGAAATATGGCTGAAAAATGATGGTGTTAATACTGAAAAGAAATTAAAATCAAACTAAAACATAGGCCTTCCACACCATAATTCAATTTGGCTGTATCTTTGCTATATCTTTGAGAAAATATAGGCCATGGCATTAATTTGTTGTTCTACACCAGAATCAATGAATTAATGTGTGTTTCCATCCCATATGTGAATGACATTGAATTAGATAATTTCTGGTCAGGTTTCACATTCCTGAGTAGGCTACAACTGGTTTGCAGTCTGCGGTATGTATGTGTGTGTGTGTGTGTGTACGTGGTAAATCATCACACGTTCTGGGGGACTGTTCATTTGTAGAAAGCCGACATTATGTTGTATTAATTACACACGCCTCTGTAAACTGCAGACGTTTGTGTCCTCTGGTGCACTGAACAAAGCAGACAATGTTTCTCCTCCTGTTGCGTCCAGCAACTGAGCAACATTTTTTTGTTTTTTTTGCTCAAAGATGCCAATACGCACTAATGAAATAAACAACTGTTTATTTGAATACAAAAATACAACAGACACTGACCTTACAGTTGTGCAATTTTGTTTGATATGTACAGGGACACATTTTGTGCAAACATGCAGACAGTACAAAATACAATTAAATAAAAGTGCAACTTCTACTGTTTTGATTTATTTTTAAATACAGAGGTTAGTGGTTGTTTTGGAATACGTTTTTCGTTGCCTAGGAGAAACATTGTCCGCTCTGTTCAGAGCCCGCGAGGACACAAACGTCTGCAGTTTTCAGAGGTGTGTGTGAGTAGACATCAACATAACGTCGGCTTCCTGGCACAAATGAACAGTCCCCTAGGACGTGTTCGCGCATACACACACGCACACACACACCGCGGACTGTAATCAAGTTGTATTCAAGAATGCACAACCTATTGATTCACCAAATAAATGCCATTATATAGCCTATATTTGCCCAAAGACATAGTAAAGAGACAGACCAATTGAATTATGGTGTGGTAGGTATATATTTTAGTTTGATTTAAATTTATTTTCAGTATTAAAACCATCATTTGGATTTTCAATTAATAAAAATTCTAATTTTAAATGTAAATCCACCTTCTGTCCTTTATCTTTCCGTTCGTACAACAATATACAGAGAAAATTCTAATTTTTCGGGCATATTTTGAATGGTAAAATTAATTGTGATTAATCCACAGAATCCTGTGATTAATCTGATTAAAATGTTTTATCGTTTGACAGCCCTAGTTAGAACACATTTAAAAAGTGCATTTAGCATAATATGTGACCTTTAAGCCAAAATAAAATGATTTGGTTATAGCATTGGTCTTTTTGAATGATTGAATGTATAAAATGTATTGTATTTATGGATCTTGATGTATAAGGCAAACTGTTTCCATGGCTTGAAATATAAACCACTGTGTTGGTTTGCATATTTTTAATGAGCAATGAAAAAAAATAAAAAAATATCTGACTGTATGACTGGACCAGCTAAAAAGATACTCACATGCAGAATACAATGGTGACAACTCAGAAAACTCGCCGTACCCTGATACATCAATGGCCACATTTTAAGAAGCTCAATTGTGTTTAAAAGTGCTGCAGCGTTTGCTCATTGTTTGAAAAAAAAATTATAAAACCGATAATTGATCGTTAATTTTCCTGATGATTGATCGAGGACATTTCTTAGAAATGCCCAACAGAGGCTCAAGTGGCAGAGCGGGTCGGCCTATGATCAGAGGGTTGGCGGTTCGATTCTCGCCCTGCCACTTGTGTCATGGTTGTTGTGTCCTTGGGCAAGACATGTCACCCACCTTGCCCGGTGTGAATCTGTATGACTGCTGTATGTTTGAGATGGGTGTCGGAGGGGCCACAGGCGCTGAATGGCTCACCACCTCCGGTGTGTGAAGGAATGCTAGCTGGAACCCTGTAAAAGCGCTTTGAATACGAGAAAAGCGCTACATCCAATCCATCAGCCCTCCCTAGGGTCCAGTGGCAACTGAAAGATGAGCCCCTCCTGCCTCATTAAAAATTAAAGTTTTAATTTAATAAAAGAGTGACTTCATGGGGAGAGGAAGCAAAGCAGGGGAAGAGGAGACACACTACTTATTTACTTTAATTTCTGATTTTATTCTCAATTACTCAAACTCTACCTGTACAACCACCCACAGAAGTTAGCTCACATTACCCGATGCCTCAGATTCCCCCTGTTCTCCCCTACTTGCTAATGAAATATTTGAGTGCCCTCTTCCAAATCGTTAAGGGTCGAGGCCAAAGCAGTCTTAAACTCACAACATATCCGCAGCCATCTTTGATGTTTACTATCACGGCTTCGACGTCGCATGCGCGTCACTGTCGTCATCCGGTTACATCCTTCCCAGAGTACCATATAAAGGGCTCTGGCGCGCCCATATTAGATAGAACCAATTGAAACCATAGCCAGATTTCTGGTTTTCTTGATAAAGCTTCAACGGAGCGTGTCCAGATCAACACGCGCAGCAAATTTAATTTGCCAGCGCCTAGTGGCAGGTCTGGGAATGCCAGGGTATGAATCTGGTGCACTTTGAGAGGAAAACTAAGGGTGTATTCACACTGGGAAAGTCTGCTAGTTCACTTGCTTTGGTCCAGACCAAATAGAGTTTTGATTTTTTTTGTTTGGTGTGGTCCACTTTCATATTGCCCCTTTTGCAAGTGAACCAGCATTACGAAGCAAAACCACACATGATCTGAGGTCATTCATTCATTGGACAGACATTCTGGGGTGGAGAGAAACAGGAAGCACGAAGTTAAAACTGCGAAATATATATCATTGATATAATATGGGGTTGAAAGTAATAAAATGGCCTACATCTAGCCTATAAATAAAGAGGAAAAACATCAAATTATTGTTGTTTCATATGGTTATAATATGTAGCCCTATGTCAATGCCACGTTATGTGGCTTGTAGCCTACAATGTGAAACATAATTTTTACTGTATTTTTGGTGCTGGACGCACGTCACGCGAGGAGAATAGGCTCAAGCTGACACTCAGCTGATTAAGCTGTGTATCAGCTGGGTCGGCGCAGTTCAGCTCCAAACTGACAGGGGGATATTGACTGGGTATTGGGATATGCACTGGGTATTGACGGTCCCGTACATGGAAAGCAAAATAAAAACACACATTTCTTGCGCAGCGTGAACCTGTTGGCACTGTGCGGGAGACGCTCCCCTCTCCTTCATCTGATCGCTGAACACATTCAGCATGTTTACGCGTCCTCTCGATCAAATGTAATATATTGTTCTGGGCTCCCGGTCAAACCACAACGTATCGTCCTAACAATGGCGACAACAACACTTTCCCATAATGTGAAGCTGACGGCTATTTATTAAGAAAGATAAGACACAGTGCCTCCTGCATTTGGGTCGGATCGAGTCCGGACAAATTCACACCACAAACGAACTGCAGCAGAGTGCGTTTGGAAACGCACCGAGACTACCTCTTCAGCTGGGTCTCGGAACGTTTGTTTGGTCCGCCCCCGAGTGCGATTGCTGTATTCACACCTGCCTGAAAGATGCGCACCGAAGGCAGAAGTGCATCTGAGTTCGTATCAACCGAACTAAACTCGGCATGTGTGAATACACCCTTAGAGGCTTAATCTGAAGAATTGTATGAACAAAGACATTGGAGACGCCGGGTCGGGTGAATTAGAAGCTATTGAAGAAAGACACTTGGATTTTCCATAAAAATATTAATTTAAAATAAAATATTATGCAGGGTCCTCTGGGTTGGGCTTGGAGCTATTTGTCTTTTATGGAAATATTTCTCTGTAATATAATGAATGCATTTAAATGCAGTGAGAGGAACAAAGCAGAAGAACTCTGTTGTCCAGTTATCTTTATTTCCCACAGACGAGGCTGAAATAGGCTATAGACTATACACAGTGCATGGGAAACTGAAGTCAGCCCCATTTCCATTTAAATAAACTCAATACACACTGTGCTTGGACGTGAACGTGACGTGATCAATTAACCTCGGATTACCTCCCAGATGATCTGATTCAATGATTAGGCTATTAATTATATACCAACACATTGTATTCCAAATGTTTTTGTATGATACATTACGTTTGCATAATATGATGTTAATATCAAACACACAAACTCAAAAAACTAAAAACTAAAATCGGGGGGAGGGGGGTTCACCCCGTCAACTCATGTTCAGTGCGTGAGTTGACGGGGTGAATCAATCGCCACCTAAGCCAATGAAAACTGCACTGATGATCCGATATTGAAGTGCTCGCAAAAGTTAATATAAATTTCAGACCGGTTATGCAAACTGAGAATATTACTTTTTCCTCATTGGGAGAAAATAAGTCCCTGCGCGCTGGAGTGCTCCGACAGCACCGTGTGCGTCTCCCGAGGGGACTACTGAGCTGAATGTTGCGTCGCGCTGCCAGTATTTTCATGTTGGACATGGCGCTTGTTTTTACCCAACAGTCCGCAATGAAAAGGGCCGTGGGTAATGCCTGGTACCGCATCTATTATAAGTCCGTCGCGACTTCCACAGGGACACAGCGCACGGGTTGAATTTATGAATGAAAGTATGACAGTTGAGTTCTGTCACTATCGAAATTGTTACGTATCATTTCGCATTTCTTAGTGGGCATACGGAAGTGCTGGAGCTTTCTTAGTGGGTATACTGCGTATACCTGCGTATCACGTAGACTACACCACTGCTCACACCCATTTCAATATGCCGTGAGCTACTAGTCTATTTCTGTTTTTTTTTCTCTCTATTTCTTTTTCGTATGTAAGGAAATATAGTTTGATATTATGCCCCCCCATGTCTAATTAAATGATGTTATAACCCCCCCTTATTAATTTACATTACTCATAATATAATCAATAGAAACAATTGATATATTCTTAACTTGATTTAAACTCTCTCAGTTTCTTGATTTAAACTTCTCTCATTTTACTCTCACTCAGACTCGTGAGAAAGAAAGGGAGGCAGAGATGATTTTGCAATAAAAATCCCCTTCATAACTTTCCCATAAAGATAGCGATAAGAACCAGACGCCTGATATCGTTTTAAACAAAAGCCTTCTGTTTCTCAGCTGACCAAAACATTGATACATTCGAGGACATAGACAGTCTAGACAGTCGTACTTTTTTCCCATAAATACAGAAGATGACGTCAGCCAGAAGAGGAGCCAAATGAAACACATGAAAACATTTAGCCAATCATAAGCCTTGTTAAATTATATATATAAGATCTTGCTGTTGAGAGGATCGTCACTACTACTACTTCACTTTCTGTACTTCTTCTTGCTTTTTGTCCTGTCAACCTGCCTTGTCCATTTACTTAAATAAATACTGTGGCCATGATCCCTAATTCTAAACCTTTCTCCATGGTTATTTTTTCCTTCATAAATAAGGCTCAGAACACGTATATTTTTATTTCTAACAAGTACATACGGGAGAACGGGGTAATCTGAGCCACTTTTTACATTTGCTCCTCTCTAAGGGAGCTAAAATGATTTATCACTCAAATTTACACATTTTCCATTAATTCAGGATGTTTCCTAGAAATGGGCATTAGCAGCATTTTTTCAAGACAAAGGGCAGTGAAAATATGATTGTTTTAAAAAAAGTTGTCATGTGGCTCACTTTACCCCAGCTGTGGGGTAAACTGATCCACTTACTTTTTCCACTCTGAAACTACCATAACAACACATATTGTAACAGTAAGAATCCTGAAAGCTAGCCGCACATTCCAGAACTAATGTCGGACTAGTAAAAGAATGATGGGGTTTGGTCAATTAAGCAAAGCAAATTTTCACTTGAAACACTTGAAAGTAACTCGGAACAAAATCAAATACAACATATTATAATTCAAAAGGTTTTAATAAGATTCAAATGAAATATAGAACCAGTTAGATTAGAACACAGTCTGGGGGTCAGAACACAGGACCCTTAGAGCCAGATAGTGTCTGGGGGTCAAAGCATAGGAAAATCAGAACCAGCGAGAACAGCCTGGGACTCAGAACACAGGAGAAGACCCAACTGGATTATAACATCAGCCTGTCATACTCTACAACTAGGCCTAATCTACATTCCAGCCCTGAAGATTACAGGGAAAGATGAGAAGGTGCTCTTTCTGTGTGGTTGCCCGAGGTCATCTTCCTGGTGTATTTCCTTGGCATGATGGCTTTTCTACAATGTGTATGACATTAAAATAAAACATGTCATGTATTATTACATTACAATATGTTTAAGACTAAACTTAACTTGTGCCTCATGGTGGGAGAAAGTGAGACAGTGGCTCACTTTCCCCCACAGCATTTGGCTCACTTTCCCCCACCACCACAATTTGAGAAAAAACTACATCTCTTAGCATTTCAGGCTAATCTTCAGTTATCAGCATCACATGGTTTCATATGTTGGTAGTTCATCAACACGTATGATTTTTCTACGTGAATACATTTGCTTTGGCACAACAGTTGATTAAGTTGACAGCAAGAAAATTTACTTTTACATGCAAAATACCTATTTTGGTGAAAAAAACATGCTTACCACAGCACTGTGAGGTCCTCTCTTTCAGGGCCATGGGGAAATGACAGGGGCTTGAAAACATATATCTCACATGACCACAAATGTTTTCCGTTGCCTAGATACAGGGGGTGGCTCACATTACCCGATGCCTCAGATTCCCCCGTTCTCCCCTACATATAATAATATATATATTATTATTTATTAATTTTTAGTACTTGTTGTTCTTTTCGTTGTTGTTGTTGTCTTGTCTCTGATAGCTTGTCTTGTCCCAAAAGTGTTCATGTAGTCTTGTCCCACACACAATGGTGTTTTTGTCATGTCTCTCAATGTTTTGTCATGTACCGCATCACTTAATGAAAATAGAAATGCCCATCCTAGTGCATATTATACTATAGGTGATGTTTGTGTATATGTGTAGTGTACTTGAGGGTGTGTGTGTGTGGTTGTGTACCTGGGTAACAGAGCGGTGACAGTAGTGAGAGCACATATGAGGTAGAAGATAGGCTGTGCCATGTGGAGTGTGTCTACCCCTGTTGGGTTGGTGGGCGGGCTGCAGCTCACACACAGCAGGCTGAAGACCAACACAAAGCCAAAGTATGAGCCAGCACTGAGCACCAGCACCAGGCAATGGATCCACGTCTGAAACACAACACACAACATTAGACCCTACAATCAATGAGAAGTTGATGGAGACAAGGTTAGAACATGTGTGCTCAAGCATTTAGGCCAAGGGTGAACACTGGAACAGCTGATATAACAGCCAGGCTGACAATTAGCCTTCACGCCATATCCCACCGTTTTCACTTTATTTAAAGGACACTATACATTTGTCCTACCAAAGGCAGTGAGGGAGGCAATGACACCACTGAACTTCCAAACAATAAGCCATAGAAATCCCCAATCATGAAAGGAAATCACTAATATAGGAATATGTCATTTCGGGCATTTTCCAGCTCCAAACTAGCCTGGTCCTACCAGACCATCGTACTTCATTTCATTTGTACAGAAGGTCTGGAATCGCTCAAACGACAAACGTAAACTCATTTGAAGGCGGTGTCTGCTGAAGTTTAAAACTATTGGATCTGCCCAGTGCCACTCTGGATCTGCCAACCAATTGCATAACGTTTGGTAGTGACGTATGTCATGCTCCGGCTTCTGATTATAACTGAAATGTGCGCACATCATTGTTCTCAGCCACTCCCTCCTGGTCGCCGAAAAACCCCACGAATTTACCGCGGACCCAGACTGACTTCTGAATGGAAATGACAATTGAGCGGAAGTAAGTAGGCGGGCGGTGCCAGGCTAGCTCCAAACTATCATTATTAAAAATCAATTGACCTCTTTTTAAAATGAAATGCAAGCTATTTAACACATTCCAAGTGGTTGTATCTTTATTTACCAACTTTTGGAATATAAACAGCCATATTGTCCTTCAACTAAACGTCTTTGGTAATCTGTGATCATGATGTGGACCAGTGATGTCAGTCCGATCGGGCCCATCTCACACAGCCTCAATGTCAGCCTGTTATCACGTCTTTGCACAGTTCATCTTTCAAGTTTTGGTATTTTCTTAAATAATAAAGAATATAATTATAATTATAATCTACATCACATTACCAGGCCACACAATTAAATATTCTAATGGAAAGATAAAAAGAGACCGACTACAGTATTGAAAGCAGTGATTCCTATCAGCTTTTAGTGTAGCAGTGTATCTGACCAGCGTGTGACTCTCGATGACTTGGTGCAGCAGGATGATGAGCAGAGCTGAGGCGTTGATGGGAGAACCAAAGGACAGGAGCCCAACGTCTGAGCCTGATAATGCCTGGGACATACACAACAATAAACGGACAGTGACGGTATGAACACAATTTATAACTACATTATATTCTACAACCCCAATTCCGAAAAAGGTGGGACGTTATGTAAGATGTGAATAAAACAGAATGTGCTCATTTCCTAATCCTTTTCAAGGCGTATTCAATATAAAACAGTACAAACACACAATATGAATTTGTTTAAACTGATAAACTTTATTGTTTTTTTTGTAAATATACACAATTTCCCCAAAAATTGCAACACGTTTAAAAAAAATATGCGACATGGGCATGTACCGCTGTGTTACATCACCATTTATTTTAACAACACTGAGTAAGCGGTTGGGAACTGAGGACATTGGCCGCGTTTCCCAGATTCGATCGTTCTTTGGGACCAAAGAAGGGTCGAAAGAAGGGTTCGCCTAAGAAGGAGCGCTAAGATACGGGTGTTTCCCAGATGGCTTCTTAAGTGCCTTCTTTGGAGAACGCGTAAGGTGAAACCAAAGAAGGTTCTTAGTGGGAGCTGTCCACCGCGGTGGTGCTGAAACGGAATAAATCGATGCCAGGCAAATCGATCACCCACCTCTTTATCAGCGCATAAGTCACACACAGCGCCCCGTGGTCTCCCCTACACAGGTGGAATTAGGCTACTCATGTATCGTGTGTGTGGGGGGGTGTGTGGGTGCGGGTGTGTGTGTGGCAACAAGTGTATCAAAGTAGTAATCAAGCCCATTAGCGCATATATACCCCGTGGATATAGGCACACACATGTGAGAGTGGAAGAAAGCGGCAGCAAAAGAAACAAGCGGGCACCGTGGTTTACCGCGGAGGAGATGGGCGTCTTAGTGGACGAGGTCTGGCAGCACCGGGGAGTTTTATTCGGGGAAAAAGGGGCAAAAAAGAACATCACGGTGAAGAACCGTGTTAGGCAGGCCATAGCCGAAAAGATGACCCCCTCCAGCCCATGTGGCCTGCGTGACTGGCGTGCTGTGAGGGAGAAGTGGCAGGAGTTCCAGAACCAAACAAAAAGGAAGAGTGCGAAGGTTTCACTAATCAATCTCCCTTTGTTGCAGGTGATGCAGACGCCCAGTAAAGACAGCGCGGAGTAACCCCTCCCCCATATGGTTTCAATAAACTATTTTGGTTTCTTTTCAACCATGTATTCAGGGTTTTTCCTGGCTCAGAATGGGCCTTTGGGGAGTCAGTATGCGACCGAATATTATATACTATATATACTGTAATATACTGTAAATGCATTCACTATATTACAGAGAAATTTCTCTGTAATATAGTGAATGCATTTACAGTAAATGCACTGAGAGGAACGAAGCAGAAGAACTCTTGTCCAGCTATCTTTATTTCCACAGACGAGGCTGAAAAAGGCTGTAGACTATACACAGTGCAGGGGCAACTGAGGGCAGCCCCATTTCCATATTTTTTTTAAAATAAACTCAATACACACTGTGCATGGACATGATCAGTTAACCTCAGATTACCTCCCAGATGATTAACTATACCAAAACATTGTATTGCTTTTATGATAACTTACACTTGCGTAATATGATGTTAATAACAAAAACGTTTTTTCTTTTTTTCACATATTCATTCGCGCCTCCGTGTCCTCCCCCCCCTGCCATTACTCTGCATCCCCCCGGGGGGGTGGGGCGCGCCCCACAGTTTGAAAACCACTGCCATAATAGATCTTTCTCAATGAACCATATGAAAACTGACGGGGATGCGACGGATATAAAGACAGGACACAAGATCAAGGCGCATTGTTATGATGAAATAAAAGAGTAAAAGTATGTCCCAATAGTATGCCTAATGCATCATAACTACTAGAATCTTTTTATCGTCGGATGTAGTATGTAGGATAGAAAAAATAAAGAGTATACGATTCGGAACGCAGGGTACATGTCTGGCCCTTAGTGTGATTATCATATCGTAGAGTGGCCCTTTGTGAAAATGAGTTTGACACCCTTGGTCTAATTGATATTTCCTACATTCAAACGACAACAGTGCAGCACATATTCTTAAAGTCCAGGTTGTGGCCCAAATAAATGATGTTCATAGCTTGACTGCTGTGCGTTAAAGGGGTGATGAATGCAATCTTAATAAGAAAATAAATCCAGGCAAACCAAAACATCTCAAAAATAGCTTATGGGCTACGGTTAATAGGGTTAAACTTGTTTAAGAGTCAGCATCAATTATCCTATCTATAGTAATACACAAGACTCCTTGAATGGGATTTAAGTGCATATTCTCCTCTCAAAGTGCACCAGATTAAGGCATTCAAATTTAAAGGGTACAAAAAACTAGGTCCGGGGGGGCATGCCCCCGGATCCCCCTAGAGGGTTTGGGGGACCACACCACCGCTGCTGAAAAAAATCCTGCTGGAAACACTGAACATCCATGATTTACAAAAACTATTTGAAATGTATACTCAGCAGACCACAGCACACTGTTCCACTTTGAGTCAGTCCATCTCATCTATCTATCTATCTATCTATCTATCTATCTATCTATCTATCTATCTATCTATCTATCTATCTATCTATCTATCTATCTATCTATCTATCTATCAAGCAAGAAACATCTGTCTGTGTGTGTGTCTGTGGCTTGCATATCTCTCTGAGATTTAGTCAGATCGGCATGAGCTTCCGGATATTGCTTGCGCACAGCACGAAGGTGTGCATCCTTCATTGTGAAGTTTTTAGAAGTACGTGCGCACACTGAAGGCCACAGTGAGCACGGAGCATGAAGTAATCTCCAAATAAACCCCGCCTCCCTCTGACGAGTGGGACACACACAGCAGACAGACACAGCCTATTGTTACTTCCTCAACAACTCCTCACCTGCTCCACCTGTCCTCTTTAGTGGTAAAGACTGCACTTTATGCTATTTTCACTGTAATCAGTATTACAGCATGGTCTCAGATTCTTCCACAAAATGTTTTATATCCGTTTAAAAGCTAAACCGAAAGCCCGAGCGCGCCTGTGCGCACACAAGTCCCACACACACACACACACACACACAGCTGACTGCTACTGACACGTTAACGTTAATTGACAGTTATCCAAACTCGGTCTTATCTTTCAAATACCTTACAGTAATGGTAACGGGGTTGACAATGTTGTCATGGCGTGCAGCATAGCCTCCTTTTATACACAGTGCAGCCATTTACTATAGGCAACTGATTGTAAGTTTGAGTGCATTGTGCAGTATGGATGGCAGTTTGCAGGGTACCATACTATCAGATTGTATAGGTAATACCTGAACAGCTTGATTCTTCTTTAGGATTCAACACTTAATTAATTAATTAATTAATTAACACATTTTGTGTTTCATTTCACTTAACAAAACACATGGAATTAGTTTGTGGTTATCTTTACACAATACACTAAGGAATGTTGCCCTACTCTATAGCCAACTTCTACAAAGTAACTTACTGATAATAACCTTCAACAGTGTAAAATTAGCCATCAATGATAGCAGCCAAATGTACTGTCTAATATCTTTCTTTGTTTACCTGCTTCCTACGGGCACTGCACTAGTTCTTTATAAAATCATGTCAGTTTTTAATGCAGTGCCACCTGAGCTCGTTTGCTATAACATGTCATTTATTTACATGCCATCTCTTCTCCTCCGCCTACCCCTAGATCACCCACCAACCCAAGCCCCATCAACTCTACATGTTCTTTTTGTTTGTTTATTGTTGTGTTATGTAAAGCGCTCTGAGGGAGAAAATTGCGCCATATAAATAAAATGTATTATTATTATTATCATGATCATCAGAGGAACAATTCAGAAATATTTAAAAGTTCCTCGTAGCTACTTTAACAGAGAAACGGTTTCTAGCAGTGTTGGCTGAGAAACATTAAACAACAGTAGTACAGCACCCATACATTTGAACTGGAAGTTAAATGACTTGGTCACCCACCACACTGAAAGAGATAAGCAAAAGGCTAGAAAAAAAATTAAGGAATTATTGACAGAAACAAAATGATGAGACGGTTTGTACTTACAAAGTAAGGCATGAAGAAGCAGACAAGGCTTTGGTAGAAAGCATCCAGGACTGTGAACCAGAACATGTAGGACACATAGACCTGCAGACAAACAGCCATTAGGCTTCCTAAACACAATGTTGACAGGCATGGCAGAGGGCAAGCTTAAGTCATTTACATTGTATGCATTACATTATAAGTCATCACTGAAGCTGAATAATACATTAGTTAGCAATAGCATTGTTTAGCACACAGTAGTAATGGTAAAAGGCACAAGACACACTGACCTTGGAGGTATGTGAGGCCTGGTAGAGTGCAGGCCGTGCCAGCAGTGTGTGTGCAGGTGTGTCTCGGTCCAGGACTCCGTAGATCAGAGGAGGGACGGAGGTGAAGAGCAAGTTGAACAGGATGAGCACCCAGGAGTTGGTCATGACACTCCCAGAGAAACCACAGAAGAACTGATACCAGAACAGTAGATTGACAAACATCTGCAGGGGGCACCATCAGACAGGGATCAGTCAGCTAGCATCTCCTCACAATTTAGTCTGTTTGTCTGATTTTAATCTTAATTACAAGATCTATAAATTATTCTATATTTTTTTTCAGAGCTTGCAACAACCAGTAATAGTAGCTAGAACTAAATCAGGTCAAATCTTTACTTGAGATCAATGCTTGTTGTACATGGCCCTAGAATATACATATATTAGGCAAGTGTTTTTGCTAATGTACAGTAGTTTTTTTTCCTCAGATGTTCCACCTATTAGCAAAAGGACCCTAAACATAACAACAGCAATCTTACATAATTATGTCACACTGCGTTCGATTGGTTTAAAAAAATCTCGACACAACATCAACGTTAGTGTTCGGGCATGTCCGACTTTAGCCTGGCTCCGCCCGCCCGCCTACTTCCGGCCAAATTTTATTTTCCCTTCAGTAGTCAGTCTGGGTGTACAGCCCATTTCCCAGTTTTGCTGGAGATTCGACAGCCGGTCCAATCAGCGAACAGAGCGAGTGGCTGAGAACGATGACGTTGAAGTCGCGCTCCAGTTTCAGTTGCCAGAAGCCGGCTCATGACACACGTGACGACCAAACGTTATGCGATTGGTTGGCTAATCCAGAGTGGCACTGGGCAGATCCAATAGTTTTAAACTTTAACAGACACCCGCCTCCATGAGTGAACGTTTGCCAATTAAAGCACTGCCAGACCTTCTGTACAAATGAAATGAAGTACGATGGTCTGGTAGCACCAGGCTAGTCCGACTTAGTGAATAATATAACTCTTAATGCCATTTGTTCCAGTGTTAGAGCCAGTGTTCAGTTGTAACGGCTGTTCAGAGCAAATATCCAGTGTGGGTGAATAAATCTCACCACATTCTTGTAGATGAAGTAGAGGGTCATGTTAGCGAGGCGAGAGTAACACCAGTGGCCGTGGACCAACAGCAGCTTGCCCAGGTGTTTGAACCTGGAGACGGCAAAGTCACTGGACATCACAGCCTGGACATAGGCAAAGAGGATCACAACAGTCAATGGTTAGAAGGCTCAGCTCTGTTCTCACTGCTTCACACACACACACACACACACACACACACACACACACACACACACACACACACACACACACACACACACACACACACACACACACACACACACACACACACACACACACACACACACACACTAGTGGACAGGCTAGCTGTTAGTTCCTCATGGCAAATAAAACCACAAAGATAGAACAGATGCTGATGCACACATATATGCTTATATAACTAATAAAGTGGATATAACCGGCTTTCATTCTATGTAGCTTTAGAGTTAAGAGTTATGGATAGTTTACTCATAGTGATAGTGAACAGCTGTACTAAGAAAAGCTATCTTATCTTTTTTATTTAATTTAATTTGATGCTTTTAATGTTTCCTAATAATATGTTAGTAATATTATGTGTATACTATATTATATATATATATATATACATACAGTATATTATAATATTCTTAGGCCTGATTCTTCCTTTGTGTATTACTTAAAATTTAATTATTATAATTATTTTAATTATTATTTAATTATTTAATGTTGTGTCTATTTTATCTTTGCATGTAAAGTGTCCTTGGGTGACTTGAAAGGCGCTCTCAAATGAATCCTTTATCATTATTATTTTTATTAGTGTCATCTATAAAGAGCAATGTGATTATGGTGTGTGTTCTTTCAGGCTTAATGTAGTGGTCCTCACCTGCATGCCCTCCTGACCGGAGATCCCAATGCCCACATCAGCAGCCTGAATCATGCTCACATCATTGGCTCCATCACCTCCATGAAGAAAAACAAAAACACTCTTTCATTTTGTCGTTCCAAAGCATATAATATAGAAGATATTCTATTCTATTCCCTGCTTTAAGTATTTTATTTTATTTTAATATAATTACTATATTATATTATGAGGTTTAATTTGATGTTTTTAATTGTCAAGAGATAATTAACTCAACCGTTATTTGGTAACAGACCAGGGGCCTCATTCATAAAGCTTGCTGCACACAAAAACCTTGCGTAGACAGGCAGAAATGTGCGGTCAAACGTGCGGTCAAACGTGCGGTGGCAAACGTTGGTATTTAAAGAAAAAATATTTGCGGAGAAGTGTGCGTATTCCCACGCCAACTTTCGACCATGCGTAGAGCTCATGCAAGATTTTCCCGACTCGGGGAATCAAACTGGCACCCGTCTCACTGCCGGTGCACGTGCAAAGGACAGATGGGTGAATGTGTATGCGCCTACAATGGCGGAGCAGGTAAAAATCCTTCCCAATGTCTGTTTTGATAATTTTTTATCATGTTTTATCACACTTATTGATCGGAGATGATGCTAGATAACTCACTGCTTGAAGACCGCAGTGCATTAATGTGGTGACGTAGGGACGAGCGAGGGGACTGCTAACTGCAGTAACTGACAGGAAGTTAGCTAAACTGACCATTCCGCTTACTGAACCTTTAATATGGGTCTCCTGTTTTTAGAGAAAAAAACAACCAACTCTCTTTTTCTCCACCTTTCTGATTTTTTTTCTCCAAAAATCACAGTCGGATTTCTCCCCCCTTATGATGTCATAACTTAGAAGACTTCCAAGTCATTTTCAGTGCTTACCCACAGCCAGGGTCATGACTCCCAGCTGGTCTCGGACCAGCCGGACCACCTGGCTCTTCTGCAGTGGAGTGGACCTGCAGCAGAGGACTGCCCTACATCTACAGCTCAGCTCCAGGAACAGGCTCCTCAGGTCCTCCTGCAGGGCCCAGGCCAGGGTCTGGCCTTCTATCACCAGGACCGAGGAGGAGGACTGCTCTCCATCAGTCACTGTTGAACTGTCCTCAGCACTCGGCAGTGCTAGTCTCAGCTCCTCCAGATATGCTGCACAAGAGTCCTGAAGGAGTAGAATGGAGAGTACTGTCAGACAGAGTTGGGGTTGGGGTCCGTGTGAAAAACCTCAACAACATATGGGCGGGCAGGGTGCAGACAAATATGGCCCTTTAAGGATGCGTCTTTATTTGTATTTCTAAAACCAGTGACCTTCCTTCTGACTAAACATTTTACTTGGCTAACAATTTGGTCTAGGCCAGTCACCTCCAGCCTTGTTTCCACTGAGCGGTTCAGTTCGGTGTGGCTTGGAACACATTTATTTGCTTTGCTGCAGTCCGCTGATTGATTGACAGAATCATGTCAATTTGACAAATACAGTTGTGAGGAGTCTTGTGTTAAAACTTCACTGCTATTATGTCAAAATTTGGGGTGGTGAAAAAAATCTATTAATGTAAAAATAGCGATTCCTAGCGTTTCATAATTTGCCAAAATCGATTAAAACATTTTCTTTTAATAGATTTTTATTTTTAAGAAATATGTTGACTTGCCTTAAAATCACATGCATTACAAACTTCAAATACAAATAGACTTAAAGTGGCTACAAGTAACGTTGTCGGTTGGTTGGCCCCTTTGGACAAAAGCGATAGTATTTTTACGACGGCAGCTGTCGAAAACCGGTTTTCTTGCGCGTGCCGGCCGTGCGAGTGTCAAATGATTAGGACGCAATATAGTGCATGTCCGTGTGTCTTTTCGGCTTTGCGAGAGTGTTTAGTGACACTGCATCAACTAATGCCAGTCAGTGCCACAAACACCTGATTGCAATGAGTTGATGCATGTTCACTAACAACTCTCACGGAGCTGAAAGATTCCGTGTCCTCACAGAAAGCGAATGAACGAGAGACGGCAGTTAGTATGGATCACTATGAGGTAATGTGTTTATGTTGTTGTAAATAATGACTATTTCAGATGAATAATGGTCATCTGATGATGGTGAAGCAAAGTAAACTTTGTTTTAGTAGGCTATCGCTCATTCATTTAGGAGTAAACACTGCAGTCTAGTTCACTCCCGTGAAATTGTGTACACGTTGCTTGGCAACGCCCTCCTCTCGCCCGTTTTATCACTCTCCCTTTTAGCTTTTCTTCATCGCATTTTCTTTTTTTTCTTTGATGGTTCAGCCCCGTTATCAGTCATTATGACGACAAATAACTGTATCAAACAAGGCTCCCGCTCCCCTTCCCTCACCTGGAGGGATAGGCTTCTCAAATCGCGTTGCTGCACTAAACTGAAATCTGCGACCAATACGAATGTGACCATAGAGCCTGCATGCGCAAACCGAAAATCGGACTGGGTGTGCGACCAGACCAAATGCAGTAATAAAAACTATATAAAAAAACGTCTTTCTTTGCACTGATGGTCTCGTTTGCTGTTATTGTAATTTATGATTATCAGAGGAAACATGAGGCTGTTTTAAAGATATTTAAAAGTTACTCATTGTGGCTTTAAATGAAGAGAGATAAGACATGGACTTTAATTTGCTTTCATGTCATAATTTGCCACAACGCCTCTTAGCACACAGTGGACTGTAGTAGATCCAAGAAATCGATTTTGAATCGAATCTTGGGATTCCATGAGATTCACAGCCCTAGTCATAAGTAGCTGCATAAACCACACCTTCCATTTAAGGGTACTGTCGACAGTTATTCAAATATTTGATATTGTTTGTAATTGTATGGTCCAACAGCAGTGCTCCTGTCCATGAGACACTCACCTTGCTCGGACAGCTGGCTGTCAGCAGTTTATCATTGGGCCGGAGTAGTTTGCAGGCGTAGGCGATGTTGATGGCCGTCTCCTTTTTGTCTCCAGTGAGGACCCATACTTTGATCCCAGCTCCCTGCATAGCTTCAATGGTCTCTGGGACCTGCTCCTGCAGTCTGTCTACAATCCCCGTGGTACCTGCGCACGCGCACGCACACACACACACACACACACACACACACACACACACACACACACACACACAAACACAGCACTGTTTCAGTAACTCATTAACAGTTAGATTTGGATTATGTTCAAACTAATTAGCACTGCAAACACTAAGTACCAGTTCAACACAGTTGTTGTATACATGATAATTATCTCCATAATAATTATTCACACATAATTTAGCCATAATCTTTAGCATCTGACATCTGTATCATGTTTAAAATTAATACTAACTTTTGCATACCTCTGACCATACAGACAGATTTAATTTTCAGTTTGAGTGTGTTCCTTATGATATGACTATATCTGATGTCCATGAGAAATATACACATCCTCAAATCAATTTAGAAAAAAAGACTTATATGCCCTGGTGTTGGTCACATTTGTCATTTGAACCGGTGAAAGCAACCAGTACTAACATGAGATGCTTCTTTCTGCCTGTTTAGTAAACTTATGCCTCGTTTCCACCGAGTAGAGCGGGTCGGGGTCGGGTCGGGTCAGAGCGGCTCAGACAGGGACAGCTCACTTTTAAGAATCTCGGTGGTGTTTCCACTGCCGACCCTACCCTTACTGGTAGGGCGGGGTTTAGGCTGGACTGTGATAGCCGCCGCCAGAATATGGGTCAAACTATGGGCTGTGGAACAACTGTGGTCAAGCCAGCGGTCTCTCGTTTTTGCCTGGTGAAACCAGCCGCTTCTTTATTTATTCCCCGCGTGTTGTTGTGAGCGTAAACGCACAGAGACGGCTCGGTGCAACCGATAGAGACAGTGAGCGAACAGTGCTGGCTGCGGCAGCTACGTGACATTGTAGCAGTGGGACACAGTGTAGCCAACTGATTTATTTAATGACGAGGAAAAAACACCACACAATAAACAGTGATGCGCTCACATTTTCGCCAAAACACAAGACTCTGTTCACTCTTGCCGAGGTGACTACACACGGTGGAAATGATTCTTTCGACCAATAAACGGATGGCATGTGTAGCTCCGCCTTTTCGGCACCCTTTCAGGCGGCTGGTACTCAAACGGAGTAGTACCGAAATTAGGAGCGGCTTAGTGTTAGGTGCGCTTATATCCGTACTAGGAAACCAAATAAAATTAAACAGTTGGCCGAATGGCCGAAACCGAATACCGAAAGAGGCTTTTGCAGTTTTGTTTATTTATTTTGCCAATTCTTTCAACATTGCGTCCATGAACTCCCAAATATTCTCCTCAAACATAGCCTACAACTAAAAGGCAACCCTAAATACGTAAAGAAACAGTAAAACCTTCAAATCCTAGTAAAATTAACATTTTACTAGGAATTTCATTGTGAACCACTCACTGATTTGTCCCTTGACTTATATGAGGATGAATCTACAAAAAGATCGACTTATTGCCTTTTTAATTTTTTTTGCAGTGCAGTGCAGGTTGAGTTGCTTAAAAAAAAGTGCACCACAGCTCCCACCGTAATGTTCAGACTTCAGAATTTGCATCAAAGCCCTAATGATCATAACAATGAGAGGCCATGCTTTAACGATGTCCATGCATAGCAGGTGAGTGTAACTTTTTCGGCTGTAGACCAAAACTAAGGGGGGGAGGCGGCTCACTGGACATAATAATAATAATAATGATGATGGATTGCATTTATATAGCGCTTTTCAAGGCACTCAAAGACGCTTTACATGGTTCCATTCATTCACACAGTCATACTGGTGGTGGTAAACTACCATAGTAGCCACAGCTGCCCTGGGGCAGACTGACGGAAGCGTGGCTGCCATTCAGTGCCTACGGCCCCTCCGACCACCACCTCAAACATACAGCAATCATACACATTCACACGAGGCAAGGTGGGTGAAGTGTCTTGCCCAAGGACACAACAACCATGACACAGGTGGCCGGGCGGGGATCGATCCGCCAACCCTAGGATCATTGGCCAACCCGCTTAACCACCTGAGCCACGGTCGCCCCATATCGTGCAGTCAGTTTGCCGGCATGGCTCTGTGTATTCAGGCTCGAGAACTGCAATCAGATCGTAGGAGGCTTTCCCCCCATCAGGGATATCTCCGATTGTCTTTTTTTTTTTTTCATAAATGATTTTTATTGAAATTTTTCTTTCACCCACCCCGCACCCCAAACAATCCTTGGAAAGATGATATATAAAATGACATAAAAAAAACAACATTAAAAACAGTTACAAAAGAGACAACTACATGCAGTGTGTAATATGACATCATCAAAAAAGTTCTAGAATGCAACATTCCCTGGGCAACCCCACTTCATACAGATAATAACAGAAGTACAGTGGCCCTTTAAACCTGCAGTGTGTAGAATTTTGGGTTTTATTTCCTAGCAGATTTTGTAGAAAGTAATTATAATATCCATAAGTAAATTTAATTTAGTGCATAATAGCTTAAAAAAATGTTTTGAATAATTTTATTTTCCCTTAGAAAGGATCTCATATATGTCCATATTTCTGCATATTTTGGACCAAGGCCTAGTGCCACCATCTTGAAAGTGTCATAGTTGGAATGTCATCAGGTGCATTGTTTAAAATGTAGAATTGTTCTTGTCCTTGAAGGCCACTGTAGCTTCTGTTATTATTCGAAAGGGGTGGGGTTACCCAGGGAGCGTTGCATTCTAGAACTTTGTAGAACTTTCTTGATGATGTCATATTACACACTGCACCTTTAAGGGGCACTGTGCAACATGACATCATCAAGAAAGTTCTAGACTGCAACGCTCCCTGGGTAACCCCACCCCTTTTGAATAATAACAGAAGCTACAGTGGCCTTCAAGGACAAGAACAATTCTACATTTTAAACAATGCACCTGATGACATTCCAAAAACATGGATGCCTCCATAAGACCTGCCTGCTCAATGCACAAAATGTAATATTAATATTTGTAATTCTACGCTCAGGAGGATAATTCAGATAATTGGCAGAGATGATTTAACACCAATGAGGACATATTTATGAATGAGGATATTGATTTTAGCTAATACATTACTTAAAATGTTACACAGTGTCCCCTCAAGGACAAGAGCAGTTCCAAATTCCAAACAATGCACCTGAAGACATTCCAACCATGACGCCTCAAACAAGGGGGCGCATAGGCTGTGACACATGATATGGAGAAATATGGAGACATAAGAGACCCTTTCTAAGAAAAAATAAATAAATAAAAAAAAAAGTAATAAACATCTAATCATTGGGAAGCAACTTAAGTTTATTAAAGTGAGAAATGAAGGGGCGCCACCTATGATCAAATTTATACAGAGAGCCTCTCAGGGAATATTTAATTTTTTCTACCTTAACAAAGAACATAACATCATTCAACCATGAAGATGAGAGGGGAGGCTTTGGAGATATCCACTCAAAAAGTATTCTTCTCCAAGGTAGAAGAGAGGAGAAAGCAATACCATCTGCTAGTGCACTCGAATAAGTAGAAGGCACCCAGGGGACCCCAAATGGCTATATAAGGACATGGTTGAAGATTGCCTTAACCCACCAGTCATCTGTGAAATCCACATTTAATTTTTTCTCCCATGCAATCTTAGCTTTGAGCACAGGTGTGTTATTGAGCGACATAAGACCGCTATATACCCGGGATATAAGAGCCTTCTGATCGGGACCTAATTTAAGTAATTCATCCCAGGGCAAAGCGGGGGGTGGAGAGGGAAACAAAGGATACTGTGTGCAAATGAAGTGTCTTATTTGTAAGTAACGAAAGAAATGTGAACGTGGCAAACCAAATCTTTTAACCATATCTGTAAAGCTGGAAAAAACTCCACTTTCATATAAATCCAAGAGGGAATTAATGCCTTTGCCTTTCCACAGAGAGAATGATGTATCTAAAGCGGGGGGGGAATAGGTGGTTACCAACTATGGGAGCAAGTATAGACGGGGATGAGAATTTGAAATGACGCCGGAACTGATACCAGATCTTAAGGGAAGCCAACACAATTGGGTTTTTGGTGTGCTTGGACGGGACAGTTGGAAGAGGGGAACACAACAACGCTGAAAGAGATGATGACAAACAAGACTTTGATTCAATGGACCCCCAAGAGGTGTTAACAGCATGGAACCAAAACAACAGCTTTTGAATATTAGCTGACCAGTAGTAGTACATAAAGTTTGGCAGGGCAAGGCCCCCTCCAAATTTACTAATTTCTAGTACGTTCCTACTAATTCTTGGGTGTTTTCCTGCCCAGATGAATGATGTAATAAGCTTATTCAATGATTGAAAGAAGGATTTTGGTAAAAATATTGGAATGGATTGGAATAAGTAAAGAAATTGGGGTAAAATTGTCATCTTCACAGAATTAATTCTGCCTGTCAGCGTCAGAGGGAGGTTACCCCATCTCTGAAAGTCAGATTTAGTCTGGTTAAGTAGGGGAGTGAAATTTGCAGCCAAAAGAGCTGAGATGGACGAAGTGATATTGATCCCTAAATATTTAAACCCTGAGCGGCTAATATTAAATGGCAAATTCAACTGCTGGAGGTCAGAGGGGGGAATGTTAAGAGGGAAACACTCACTTTTCTACAGATTGAGCTTATACCCGGAAAAAAAATTCATTAAGAATAGAGATAACAGACGGAATAGCCGTGGCAGGATTTGCGACATAGAGCAAGAGGTCATCTGCATATAATGACACACGATGTTCGATTCCTTCGCGATAGATTCCCTGAAGTAGGGGGGAAGAGCGCAGGGCTATGGATAGTGGCTCGATAGCTAGCGCAAATAAAAGCGGACTTAAGGGGTAGCACTGTCGGGTCCCGCGTGATAATGGAAAATAATCAGACCGAGTGTCCCCAGTGCAAACACTTGCCTGGGGGTCAGTGTATAGAAGACAAATCCATGAGCTAAAGCGGTCACCAAAACCAAATTTTTTAAGAGCAGTAAATAAATACAGCCTCGATCAAAGGCCTTTTTGGCATCCAGTGATATTACAAATTCAGGACTTTTAGAAGGTGGGGACGAATGAATTATGTTCATTAATGTTCTGATGTTGAAGAAAGAATGACGCCCTTTAATGAATCCTGTATGCTCCTTTGAGATGATATCCGGCAAAACTGCCTCGAGACGAGTTGCTAGGACCTTCGCTAAGACCTTGACATCAACATTGAGGAGAGATAAAGGCCTGTAGGACCCGCAACAAGTAGGGTCTTTATCCTTCTTTAGTAGGAGAGAGATTGATGCCTGGGTCAGGGTAGGTGGTAGAGTACCCCGTTCGATTGACTCACTATATACAGCTAGAAGAAGTGGGGCTAGTTTGCTACTAAAGAACTCGGTGGGATAGCCATCAGGGCCAGGGGCTTTGTTACTTTGCATTAAACTTATTGCATCAACTATTTCCTGTAGCACCAATGGCGAATCTAGGTTGTGTCCAATTGCAGGGTCAATAGTGGGTACATTGAGATTATTGAAGGTCACATATTATGCTAAATGCACCTTTTAAATGTGTTCTAACATATCCATGGGGCCACGGTGTGCCTAGAGACTGCCAAAATATAGAAAAAAATAACAATCTCTCCTTTTCTCACTGTCCCCCTTTCTGAAACCCCCACCCCTCCCCCCAATATACTCCAGTCAGAATTCTCGCCGACTATTACATAATAGTCGGCACAGCCACATCCCCATATTTTCTTTATATGTTCATGCTTCCGATGCTTCCCCCCCACATTAGTAACCAGAATTTTCCACCGTGCAGTGGTCTATGATAACCCCACCCCCCCATTTCTTATTGGTCCACGGCCCGAGATCCCATGAGATCGTCTTGAAAATTTTCCGAGCGACAGCCATGGTTGCGTTCCGAATCGCATACTCTTTCTTTTTTCTATTCTACATACTACATCCGACAATAAAAAGAATCTATTTAGGATGCAATAGGCATACTATTGGGACATACTTTTCTCTCTTATTTCATCATAACATTGCGCCTTGATCTTGCCTCTTGCTTTTATATCCGTCGCATCCCCGTTTGTTTTCATATCGAGGCTTCGTCGATGTTACGTCACTTCACGTGCGCACTGGATTGAGCTAAGCGACAAGATGCCCATAGCCTATACAGCCTGAATGTTACATACACCAACACAGAATGCTTTTGCACATACTCCACTAATTTATCTTAACCACAGCAGTCTATGCCTCGTTTTTAATAACACAACGGATAGGAAGCTACTTGTGGGTTTTTGCAAACAGTGAAACTGAAAGAAATGTTTTTATTGGTATTTTTGCCTGACTGGTGCATAGCTATTTAGCTTTGGGACAAGCATTCAGCTTTAGCTCATAAAAACATAATTCTATTACCCACACCAGTCTGGAAATGCCTCGTTTTTAACAGGACAAAGGATTGTAACTTAATAGTGTGGAAGTCAATTTTGAAGATATTTTTTTCACTCATTTGTGTGGTACTTTTACTTTATTTTATCGTCTGAGTCTTATTTTTAGCGTTAAAGCCCATGTAGCTTCAGTTGTAGCACCAAGTTTTGCTCATAACACGCTGTTTATACTCTCCACAGCAGTCTGAAAATGACTCGTTTTTAACATGACAAAGGATGGGAAGATATTCCTGTAGAAATCAAACTTTGAAGCTACTGTTTTCACTGGTTTTAATCATGTCAGGTCATGTCAAACTGTTCTCTTAGCTTAGCTCCGGCCCGGAGCCTCCGGGTAAACACTGTGTACGCAGTCACGACTCACGTAGTGTCTCTCTAGTATCGCGAGAGCACGGCAGAGACGGTGGGAGAGCCCCATGGCCATATAAAGAAAGCCCGGCAGAGAGGTGGGAGGGGCCAGCCAGATCGCACAAATATAGGTCATCCTGAGACCAGAGGACAATCAGGGTATAGAGGCTTGCTACAATAAATGATCTGAACGGGTTTTTCAGCAAACATCTAAAAAAACAAGTATTAAATTGACAGCAAATTGCATAATATGTTAGCTTTAAAAAAACAGTCCATGGTGGTGTTGTCAGATTGGGAGTCCGATTGGTAAAGAGCTGAATAAAATGTTTTGAATGTTGCATTAATATCGGAAGGGGCAGACAGGAGAGCACCAAGTGGGTCCTTAATTTGAGTAATGAGACGTGAGGAAGCTTGGCGCTTTAGCTGATGGGCGAGCAAGCGAACACCCTTATCACCATGTTCATAGTAATTACTGCGAGATTGCAAAAGCATACGTTCTGCCTGCCTAGTGGTAAGCAAATCAAACTCGGCCTGCAGACTCAAGCGCTCCTTGAACAGTTCAGGACTAGGGTTACTGGCATATTGGTGGTCTAAGTTAAGGATTAGGTCCGTGAGTCGAGTCCGATAAGCTTTATACAATTTAGTTAAATTGGCAGAGTAAGCTATAATTTGACCTCTAAGGTATGGCTTTAGAGACTCCCATAGTAGAGAGTAAGAGGTAGAATCATCTTTGTTAATAGAAACAAACTCGTCAATAGAGGAGGAAACATAATCACAGAAACCCTGGTTAGAGAGAAGCAGAGAGTCCAGTCTCCACAAAGGACGGGGTCTTGGATGAGATGTTAATAGCATGTCAAGAACCAAGGGGGAGTGGTCGCTTATAACTATCGCCAAATATTCAGTGGAAACCACTTTAGGAAGGAGACTAGCATCTACAAAAAAATAATCAATTCTAGAATAGGAGCGATGTACCGGTGAAAAAAAAGAAAATTCTTTTGCATGTGGATTATGAAACCTCCATGGATCAGCGCATCCATTTTGTAACATAAAGTCTGCAAATGCCCTTGACATGGAAGAGGGATGAGCTAGTCTGGGACTGGAGCGATCTAATTCGGGGTTAATAACGCAGTTTAAATCACCACCAAAAATTAATCGATGTGTATTTAAAGCTGGGAGGCTCCTAAGTAATCTGTTTGCAAAGCCAGCATCATCAAAGTTAGGAGCATACACGTTAACCAGTAAAACAGGTGTCTGCTGTATGGTACCTGTTACAATCAAATACCTTCCATTGGGATCTGAGATTGAGCTAGTGGGAATGGATTGTGTTCTCTTATGGATCAATATAGCCACACCCCTAGCCTTAGAGTTAAAGGTAGAGTGGAAGACCTGGCTTAACCAAGATTTGCGCAATCTGACATGATCAGTATTGCGCATATGCGTCTCCTGTATGAAAGCTATATCCGTTTTTAAATGTTTAAGGTGTGACAAAACTCTGGATCTTTTAATCGGATGACCCAAGCCTTTGACATTCCATGACAGAAACCTAATAGAGTTTACTGAGTTATTAGACATCATTAGGGTAAGTGTGTAGACATTGTCCTACAGGATAATACAGTGATATGACTAGACCAAGCATAGAGAGATGATAAAAACACACATTGCATGCAGATGTAAACAAGATAGAATAACACCAAGGATAACCCTCCCCCCACCCCCCAAACCCTATATCTTCATCCCCAAACAACGAAGACTGCAGGTTGAATGTAGATTTAAACTTCCGTTGCATCTGGACAGAAAAAGAAAACACTATCCTCTCTTCATGCAGAGAGGCTCCGAGCGCTCAAACAGAGCACAGTGGGTGCATATAAAACACAAATGAACACCACAATTGAGAAAAGTCATATATTTAGGCACTGTTTGCCTCCCATATCCAGCCATCAAGCAAGCCCAACGAGAAAGAGAGGAAAAAATAAATAAAATAAAAAGGGAGCATGGAACACAGAGGATCAGTGCTCAGCCGCCAGGCGATGGGCAAAAACCTCAGCAGCCCGCAAAGGACACCTTGAACTTGATGTATATTAGTTTTAAAATAACTAGGCCTATATAATAAAATACATTGGTTAAAACAAAATAAAACAAAACAAAACTCTGGGCGGCTGGATGGGGCCGGACAGCTGTGATCAACAAAACAATGTGTAGTAAACAAGAAAAAAAAAAATAAAAAGAAAAAAGAAAACCACATAGCTCAGCTGGGGAACCCCACCACCGTTCAACATCAAAACAGTGTGGTTAATAACAGTATCTTAAGGCCCGTGTGGGGATGGAGTTAGGGTGACCAGAACCCAATTCACCAGATGTGGGACAGACTACGTTTGAACGTTAACAAAACACTATCTTTAGATCGAGCACAGCAGTTAAGTTACTGTTAAACAAATAGAGCATTAAGGCTACTGCTTCACAACAAAAGCATTTCACTGGACAAACGCCAGTAGGTTTTTATTTCGACGTAACAGGAAAGTATACGCTGAAGCCGGCAGCACCTTCACAGAGTCCACTGAGCCCAGCTGTGTGACACAGACAAGCAGCGACACACACACGCACACACGCACACACACACACACACACACACACACACACACACACACACACACACACACACACACACACACACACACACACACACAGAAGCACACTCACACACACAGACGGGGGCTGCAGTCTCCAGACAGCTATCCGATAAATGCCAGATTAAAATACAGGCATTTAAAAAGGGGGGCTTTTGTGAGACAACGTCTCAATTTGCAGGATGTACAAAGCGGGACATCTGGTCACCCTAAATGGAGTAGCGTAGATAAATGTAAATAATAATAAACAACAACAGCACCCCACACACGTCAGCTTGAAAAATATTCTTTAGGTGGCCAATATCTAGGGTAGAGTCTGTTTTTACCTGACAGGATGAGAGAGTTCAGTAGTCTGAAAATCCTCAGCGAGATGAAAAGTGCAAGTGGTAAAAAGCCTGGGCCTCTTTGGGGCAGTCAAAGGATCTCCTCTCCCCGCCGTGCTCCACACGCAGACGGGCAGGAAAAAGGAGGGAGAACCCGATTTTCTTCTCGTAAAGGCAGCGTTTCACACCGGCGAAAGACACCCTCTTCTTAGCGATGTTGGCGGTCATGTCAGGGAAAAAGTAAACCTTCTGTCCATGGTACCTGAGCTACTGTGCATCCCTCTCTCATCTCAGAACACGCTCCTTATCGCTGAAGTAGTGAAATCGGACGATAAAGACCGGTCTGGACTCACTGCCTTCCACCACCGGGCGCGCTGGGCCAATGCGGTGAGCTCTATCCAGAACCGGCGGTGATGAAAAAAAACCTGTGCCCAGGACCTCATCGAAAAAAGTAGCCATGAACTTTACCGGGTCCGCTCCCTCGGTCCTCTCCGGGATCCCAATCACGCGCAAATTGTTGCGACGTGACCGTGACTCCAAATCCTCGGTCTTAGCCATCAGCTGTGTATTCTCAGACTGCAAGCGCGCACATGTCTGCTCGAGGGCGGTGATCCGGTCGCTGTGGTCAGACAGGGCTGTCTCTATGGCGGTCATTTTAAGGTTGAGCGAGTCGGTGGTCGACTTGACGGCATCTAAGGCAGCAGAGACGGGCCTCAAAGCTTCACTCACTACCACTTTCATGGTTGTAGTAAGGGTTGTAGTTAGGTCGGATAGTAGCATGGCGCGTAGCTTGTCTAGCTCAGGCGGCAGAGAATCAACTCCGCCATGACAGTCCGACCTCGTGGCTGCCTCCTTGTCCGGCGAATTCTGCCCTTTTTCCTTCTGCTTGCTGCGGCCCATCATCACCAAATAATAACAAAATCAATAACCAAGCAGAAAAAAACGGCTTTGAGTTAGTGTGTGGTGTTATATATTAAAAAGCATTGAACGCTCGGGAGCCTCGGCGACGCGTTCTTCCTCCTCACATGCTTAACCGGAAGTCCCGGTTGTCATTTTAGCCGAAAAACAATGAAGTTTATCAGTTTAAACAAATACATATGATGTGCTAGATCATTTTTATATTGAATATGTCGAAAAGGATTAGGAAATGATCACATTCTGTTTTTTTCACATTTTACATAACGTCCCAACTTCTTGGGTATTGGGGTTGTGCCAGTGACATACGAGTGGTCTGTGTGTGTGTCCTACCCAGCAGTGTGAGGTTGCTCTCCAGCCTCTGAGCTGACTCCAGCAGCAGCTCCTCTCTGTTCTCTATGCTGCTCTCTGCCACGAGATGTTCCTTCAACCACAACGAATACTCCTCCTCTGTCACAACCTGCTCCACACACACAACACACAGTAGCACAACACATACCGGTATATATATATATATATATATATACACTTATGAAACGTGCACACTGTATAAGTGATCACTGTATGAATGAAGAGCGATTTAACACTTATATTAACATAAATAAATCTCTTACTTCACCTTTAAACCCCCTTTCTTCCCCATTCTGTTGTTCGGTTTTAACTTCAATAAGTTGTCCCGTCCAGGTCTACTGTACATGCCTAAATGCATTGAGTTGCTGCCATGTGATTGGCTGATAAAGTTCTATGTGTTAACAAGAAATTGAACCGCTGTACCTAATAAAGTGGATGGTGAGTATATATATATATATATATATATATATATAATATATATATATATATATATATATATATATATATATATATATATATATTCATACATTCATTGACAGACAGTCCATTTTAAGAAAGAAAAAACACTGCTTGAGAGAACCAAATACAGATTTGGAGGTGGAGAGGGTTGGGCAAAGAGGCTTTAATGTGTGAGAACATGTAAAAGGCTGTTTAGTTTGACCTTGACCTTTTTAGTGATGCAGAGTGTGCGGAGACCGTCTCTGGCATAGCTGTCTAGATGTTTCTGCGTCTGTTCTTTGATGTGGCAGCAGATCTCCTGTTCCCCCTCTGTACCTGAACACAGGGCATGACAGGGAAACACACAAGCATTACTGTTAATATCATTATTCACCCTCTTTATATCAGTGTTCATTAGTCAGGCCCACATGCCCTCTTAGGGTGTATTCACACATGGAAAGTCTATTAGTTCACTTGCTTTGGTCCAGACCAAATAGAATTTGAATTTTTTTTTGTTGGTGTGGTCCACTTTCATATTGCCCCTTTTGCAAGTGAACCAGCATTACGAAGCAAAACCACACGTGATCTGAAGTCATTCATTCATTGGACAGACATTCTGGGGTGGAGAGAAGCAGGAAGAACGAAGTAAAAACTGCGAAATATATCATTGATATAATATGGGGTTAAAAATAATAAAAATGCCTACATCTAGCCTATAAATAAAGAAGAAACACATCAAATTATTATTGTTTCATATGGTTATAATATGTAGCCCCATGTCAATGCCACGTTATGTGGCTTCTAGCCTACGATGTGAAACATCATTTTTACTGTATTTTTGCTGCTGGACGCACGGCTCGCGTGAAGAATAGGCTCAAACTGAAACACAGCTGATTTAGCTGTGTATCAGCTGGGTGTCAGTTCAGCGCAGTTCAGCACCAAACTGACACGGGGATAGTACTGACGGTCCAGTTGGGAAGAACAATACAAACACACACTTCATGCAAAGCGCAGCGTGAACCTGTTGGCACTGTAGGCTACGGGAGACGCTCCTCTCCATCTGATCGCTGATCCGCACGCGTCATTATCAAATGTACTATTTTCGCTCGGGGCTCCCGGTCAAACCACAACTAATCTTCCTAACAATGGCGACAACAACACTTTCCCATAATGTGAAGCTGATGGCGATTTATTAAAAAAGAAAATAAAGAAAAGGCGCAGTGCTTCCTGCAATTGGGCCGGATTGAGTCCGGCCAAATTCACACCACAAACGAACTGCAGCAGAGTGCGTTTCGAAGCGCATCGAGACCACCTCTTCAGCTGGGTCTCGGAGCGCTAGTTTGGTCCGCCCCCGAGTGCGATTGCTATATTCACACCTGTCTGAAAGATGCGCACCGAAGGTGGAAGTGCACCTGAGTTCGTTTCAACCGAACTAAACACAGCATGTGTGAATACACCCTTAGAGCCTGACATGCAACAACGCCCGAAACTGTATTAAGAATGATGTACTAAAACCTCAAATGTAATAACTGATCGATAATGTTACAAAATGCTGAGTCCAAAATGTAGCAACTTCTGACATTTTGTGCCAGTCATGACATTATGGAGCGAGCAAAATATTTTTGTAGTGCAGTATCAAAGTTTGTGTATGAACACTCTGAGCTTGGAATTACATTAGAACTATTCAAAAGAATGCTTTTATTGATACTCCACTCTAAATTGGGGCAATTAGACCTTTATTCCATTTATTATTGACTCACTCTGTAATATAATACAGTTATAACACTATAAAAATAAACATATTTTGCCTGCTACATAATGTTCTAACTGACCCAAAATGTAATAGGTCTTTATATTTTTATGTCAAAAAGTTATTTAGTTATGGGCTGAGTATTTTGCTACATTATTGACCAGTTTGGGTTTTATTACATTTATTTAATTACATTTGGGGCTCTTACCCAGCCTCATACTCTGTTTGTACTGACCTTTCCCTGTGTGAGTGAGGTCCATGATGACAGAGTCGGCTCCCTTGGTGTAGACCATCACTCTGCCAGAGAGCGGGTGGCGCACCACCACAGACATTCTCTTCCTGTCTGAGTCAAAGGGCAGGATGTGAAGCAGCTGGACAGACAGAGAGCCCAGGCCTGGCAGCTCCACCAGCAG
The DNA here is from genome assembly GCA_026929865.2 of Hyperoplus lanceolatus. NCBI lineage: Eukaryota > Metazoa > Chordata > Actinopteri > Uranoscopiformes > Ammodytidae > Hyperoplus > Hyperoplus lanceolatus. The sequence continues at coordinate 1,777,241 of CM049408.1, forward strand.
GCTCTGTGCACAGCGCCCCCGCAGGCTGCAGCGGTAAGCCTGGGCCGCATGCACCAGAGCAGCCTCGTCCGGAGACTCTGCCTCATACAGAAGCTCCTCCTCTTCACTGTCTGTCTGTCTGCTCAACCCCTCTGCTGCAGCCTGCCTAGACCAATCAGGGCCTGGCTTTGGTTCCTCCATATCCTCCCCCGTCTGTCCAGCAGCTCCTCCTTCAGCCCTGCAACATGAGTCCACTTCAGGTTGCAGTTTAGAGGATTCCAGGTTGCTCTCTTGGCCTGGTTCTTCCCGCTGTAAGTGAGTAAGTAAGTACATTTAGTCAATTGCACATTGAACTTTGTCTTGCCGCATATCCCCTCTCAAGTGTTCCATTTCGGAAAGGTACAGCGTACAGCGCCCCTGGATAGTTTTGGGGTTAAGTGCCTTGCTCAAGGACACAATGGTAGAGATGGTGGGCACCGTAGATGTAATAGCAGCCACCATTAGTTTTACTACTAACACCCTCCTGTCCAGTGCCAGGGATCCAACCAGAGACCTTATGGTTATTGGTCGGCCCCTCTTTCCTCTAGGACAACCTACCTGTGTGGTGGTGTTCTTGGCGCGGGCAAACAGCCTGCTGGTAAAGCCTCGAGGGCTGCCTCTGGCCTGGGGAGGGGAGAGGGCAGACAGGGGGGAGAATGGAGAGAAGCTGAAACGCTGGAACATCAGCTTGATCTCCTCCAGGGACTTGAGAGGGGTTCGTGCTTCAGGCACCTGCAGGCAGAGAGAGAGCAGGGATCAGGGTTTGACTCCTGACCTCAACTGTTCAGTAAGTAATTAGTTTTTGGTGAACTAGTTTTAAAGCGAGACACAGCAGGCAAAACACATTGTTTTATCAAGCAATGGATATTTAGGTTTTAGGTTAGCATTTCTATTTGTGGAGAAAACACTTTTTTCTTCTGACCCTGTCTGCAACAGTACAATGTTGACTTCTATTACAGCACATCTCCCTGAAACTCCTTATAGTGAATGCACGGATCGCCATCTCCATAAGGTGACACAGTAACTATGCCTAATTACCTCATACAACCCCACTCTAAAAATACTGAACTATCCCTTCGCACAGAAACCTTTTTAAGTATTTTAATAATGAATGGAAGGGTAGACATGGGCCCATAGCTGATCAGTGCATTACCATCTAGGTTGGGTTTTATACCAGCTGTTTTGAAGGCACCTGGGAAGATGCCTGTTTGAAGAGATGTACATGTATTATTTGGGTAAAGGATCAATAAATTACATTGGAGGAGTTACACTCAGTAAGTCTTTCAATAGCTGCTCCTCTTCAATGGTAGGATGGCCTAGAGGAAAGGTGGCCGACCAGTAACCATGAGGTTGCTGGTTCGATCCCTGGCACCAGACAGGAGGGTGTTAGTTGTAAAACTAATAGTGGCTGGTATTACGTTTACGGTGCTCACCATCTCTACCATTTTGTCCTTGAGCAAGACACTTAACCCCAAAACTGCTCCAGGGGCGCTGTACTATGGCTGACCCCGCGCTATAACCCCCTCCGAAGTGTGGTAACTTGAGAGGGGATATGTGAAAAGAAACATTTCAATGTAACCATTGACTAATAAAGTAAATTAACTTAACTTAACTCTCCTTCACTCTGCTCTGTCACCCTATCAACTGACAGAACAAGACACATGTGATGTTGATCTATGTTTTGGGAGATCCAAGGTGTGATGTGCTGACCTCATGTCGGGGCTGGCTGGGCGAGGACACCACCACACTGTTACAGATGGCCAGAGCCAGGAAGAAGTCAGTGATGTGGGTAAGCTCCAGGCTGCAGGGAGGGGCAGAGGAACCCCCATCCACAGAACTAAGACAGTTCAGCTTCCTCACCAGCTCAGGGTCTGGTATCACCTCCTTAGCCTGAACACACACACACACAAACACAAACACACAAGGGGCTTTAGGGTAAAATGTAAGAAAATCGCAGAAACAGTGGATGGATGGAGGACTACCTTTTCATAGAGCCCAACAAATGCTTTGTGAATTACACTTATCCTAAACAGTTAGGAGTCCTAGGCAAGGCAAGGCAAGGCAATTTTATTTATAGAGCACATTTCAGGCACAGGGCCATTCAAGGTGCTTCACAGGGTTAAAATCAAATAAAGAATACAAATACAAAAAAAGGAACAAATTTAAAACATGGATACAAATACAACATTTAAATAAAATAATTAAAACATTTTACAAAAAAAAAAAATTACAGGTTAAAAGGGAAACAAGAACGTTTTGAGACCCGATTTAAAAGAGCTGAGAGTCTCAGCGGACCTCAGACTCTCTGGCAGTCCGTTCCAGACATTGGGCGCATAACACTGTTAACACTGTTGCTGAAAAAGAAGTCAGATGCAGACGCGCAGTAGACACAGGATGTGTGGCCCGGGCCCGATGTTTTATGAATATGGCCACTAGAGGACATTGAGCAATGAGACTCGTTGGCAAAGACATAAAACACAACCTCCTCCTCGCCATGGAAACCTGAAAGAAGGCTCACTACACAAACCCACCAACGGCAAACAACCATGTCTGTAAACACAAGCTTCAACTGCATGATGGGATTTCTTCAAGCAAAGGGCTTTCCTGTAAGCATATGTACTGATCAAGTGTTGAGTGGGGCCATTTAGTACTGCACTTCCACTTACAATTTGGAGCACATGCCAATCTCTCTGCAGTAAAAGACAACTAACTATTATTCCTATAATTCCCAATGCAAGTAAGTGAAGCAGCTGAAAGAGTTAGGCCTCTAGTTACTAATAATACATTCTATTATGAAAGTACCAAAATATGCATTATTAAATATAACTGCATGGAAAATTTGAGTACAGGTGGGAAATGAATAATATATTTGAACACACTGCATGTACAACTGTGTGAGGTACTCATCTCTGCTGACTTTTGTGCTGTTAAAAGGTGCAGTCAACGATGGTAGAGAATGCTTGTTGTCAAATCAGTGAATGAGCATGCATGAGCGGTCGGAAGGGCTAGAGTCTCCTCGTAACGTGGTGTGGAATTGTCAAACAAATTGTGATGTGTGTGTGTGAGAGATAATATTGGTTAAAAGTTAAAATTTTTGGATGAAACTTGTTCAGTTATAACACTATAAAAAGAAACATATTTTGCCTGCTCCATAATGTTGTGAGTATTTTGTCAGATTATAGTCTGTGATGAATATGAGTATGTTGTCTTTACTCACACTTCTTAAGCAGTGAGACTGACATCTTCTGTATTTACAGAGTTTTTAAAAGTAATATTGTATCATAATCCTAGCTATAAACATCAATTTCAGGAGTTTTTTACATATATTCATGAATAATAATTATTATTTTATAAAAGCATTATATTTATTACAAAGGCATTTTTCAAACTTGTCATTCAAGTAAAAGTATGTTACCATGGCAATCAGGATACTAAAAGAAAATTTGTTTTGAACATTCTAAATATTTCAGAACAAAACAAAAACAGAATCATATGTCCATGGTGATCACAAGAACAGAATAGAATAGTTCATGTAGTCCTGTCAGGTCTTAAGGCCGTTTCAGATTCAGATTCAGATTCATTTTTATTGTCATATGCACCGTTACAGCACAATGACGGTAGGCGACATTCCGCTCGCGTTGTCGCCTGGCACCGCGGCTTCACTTTGCGCTCCCCGTGTGAAGTGACGGGTGGACGAGCGCGATTGTGATTTTTCAACCGCCGCGACAAAAAGATAAACAGTTCTCAACTTTTCCAACGGCTCCTACGAGCGCGCGCAAGCGTTCGACGAGCACGGAAGCGACAGTTCCACGGGAGTGCGCCCGCTTGTCGTGTCGCCTGACAGAATGCCGCGCCTTCTCTCTCCCCGCTCGCCTCTCCATTGACAATGCATTGCCAGGGGCGACAAACGCGTTCTGTCTGAAACGGCCTTTACATCAGAAAAGTGCAGAACAGGTTAAAAATAGGCTGCATTTTTTTTTTTTAATGAATCCAAATTTAATTCATATATTGATATATGAAAGGGTCAATATAAAAGAAAACATTATAAAACAGCTGTTTGTTGGAAGTTCCAGGAATACACACACCCTGCTATGGATATTGCTCCACTGCATTGTGGGTCAGCCTCTTTAGGCAAATGCTAAGGGAGCAAACCCTGACAGAAAAGCAGTGTGCTGGCGGTGCGCAATAGGTGGGCCTTAACATATCAAGGACCCGGCAGCCTCCTGCAGTCAGGATGGGGACTGGTTGTCTTGGGACCACCCATGCCACTAGGTTTACCTTTTCCTGGCGAAGATAGTGCTACTGGGGAAGGCGCTCCCCCTTTTACACTTTAAAACTCCATGCGCAGGTATCCACTTTTGACCTCGGTGTATTTACCTTATTTTGGTTGAAGTCTGGCGGCGATGGGGCGTCTGATAACGGGGGCAGGTATGAATGGACTGGGAGCTTCTAGTCAGAACCCTACACGTCAGCGGTACAGGCTAAAGGTCGCTAGCAGCTGGGACGAGTGGCAGCTGTTTTCGGCAGACCCCTGTGCGACGGAGCAGCCCTATTCAGGGACCACACTGCTCACCCCTAATGGGGAAGGGCCTGGAAAAGGTGGCCTAAAAAATGCCCACTCAATATGCGCCTGAACAGGTTACCGCTCCTTTTAGGTCATTCCACCTCTGCGGTCGAAAAACAAAAACAAATGAAAAAATGACTTGCACTTTGAAACTGGCTACATGGAACGTACGGACTCTCCTTGATACAATAGGTGCTGACATTTTTTTCAGAGCCTGGGTCTGTTGAAGGTGTGTTGCTGTGTTTAGGCTGTGATAGCCTTGTAGTAGGATAGGATAGGTAGAATCAGCATTGACACTACCTGGAGCTTGTTTGTACAGAGCCTGGGTCTGTTGAAGGTGGCTGTGCTGTTTGGGCTGTGGTAGCCATATGATAGGATAGGAAAAGTAAAGTAAGTAAGTGAAGAAGTATGTTTTTGTTTATTTAAAATGTTTTTTTTTAAAAAGGTTAAAAGTGGACATCATCATCAAAATCAATGGACAACCAAGAGAGAGAGAGAGAGAGTGTGAGAGAGAGAGACTGACCACACGGCTACAGAAGGCACTGGTCCTGGTCCTGCTGTGATTGGACAGTTGTTCCTCCTCCTCCTCCTGCTCTGCAGTGAGTGTGTGCAGAGAAACAGAGCTGCGTGCACAGCTGAGGGACCGACCACTGCACCCAGACCGGAGAGTCACTGAGCGGGCTGCACTCTCACTCTGCTCTGCTTCATACACCTCCAGCCTCCGACCTGACACACACACACACACAGCACTGTTTCAGTAACTCATGAACAGTTAGATTTGGATTATGTTCAAACTAATTAGCACTGCAAACACTAAGTACCAGTTCAACACAGTTGTTGTATACATGATAATTATCTCTATAATAATTATTCACACATAATTTAGCCAGAGTCTTTAGCATCTGACATCTGTATCATGTTTAAAATTAATACTAACTTTTGCATACCTCTGACCATACAGACAGATTTAATTTTCAGTTTGAGTGTGTTCCTTATGATATGACTATATCTGATGTCCATGAGAATTATACACATCCTCAAATCAATTTAGAAAAAAAGACTTATATGCCCTGGTGTTGGTCACATGTGTCAATTGAACCGGTGAAAGCAACCAGTACTAACATGAGATACTTCTTTCTGCCTGTTTAGTAAACTTAGCCTTGCTGTAAAGGAGAGCAGCTTTACACATGTAACCTGTTTAAACGTTCAAAACCCAATGTTTTCCTTCCTTCTTATTCTTACCATTTTCCTCATGAGGATATTCAACCCCATAGATACTGCAGCGGCGGAACACCATCTTGTTCTCTGTCAGAGTGCCTGTCTTATCAGAGAAGAGGTACTGGATGTGCCCCAGGTCCTCTGTGATGTTCAGGGCCCTGCACTGGATCCTGGAGTCCAGCTGCTGGTTGTAAAGGGCTACGTCGTTGTGGATGAAGTAGATCTGACCCAGTTTCACAATCTCAATGGACACATACAGAGAAATGGGGATCAGCACCTGTTGGGACAAAAAGTTGATTACACCTTCTGCACGATGCAAATATTGACATGCTTGTTCTATTCCTCAGTCACAGCCTCCTGTTATTTATCGGTCATGATGTTTTATGCCCGTAGTGGCCGATAATTACAACAACAAAAAACAACACGCAGCACAGATTTCACAGATCATTCTATTAATGTTCTGTAATGAACCGTGAATTTTGCTTTTGTGCCAAAGCAAATGTAGTCACGTAGAAAAACTTCTATCATACGTGTTGGTTAACTACCAACATATAAAAACCATGTGATGATATTAGCTAAAGATTAGCCTGAAATGCTAAGAGAGGTAGTTTTTTCTCAAATTGTGGTGGTGGGGGAAAGTGAGCCACTGTCTCACTTTCCCCCACCATGAGGCACAAGTTAAGTTTAGTCTTAAACATATTTCAATGTAATATTACATGACATATGTTTTATTTTATTGTCATACACATTGTAGAAAAGCCATCATGCCAAGGAAATACACCAGGAAGACGACCTGGGGCAACCACACGGAAAGAGCACCTTCTCATCTTTCCCTGTAACTTTCAGGGCTGGAATGTAGAGTAGGCCTAGTTGTAGAGTACGACAGGCTGATGTTATAATCCAGTTGGGTCTTCTCCTGTGTTCTGAGTCCCAGGCTGTTCTCGCTGGTTCTGATTTTCCTATGCTTTGACCCCCAGACACAAGCTGGCTCTAAGGGTCCTGTGTTCTGACCCCCAGACTGTGTTCTAATCTAACTGGTCCTATCTTTCATTTGAATCGTATTAAAACTAGTGCTGTCAAACGATTCAAATATTTAATCGCGATTAATCGCATTAATGTCATAGTTAACTCGCATCGCATTTTTATTTATTCTAGCCTGAATGTCCCTTGATTTCTTTTTGTCCCATTATCTTTTCTCATTTTAATGCTCTTATCACACCCATTCTAATTATGATATTTAAGAAGAAATACACTGAATTACAATGATGTCTACACCATTGTAATTCAGTGTATTTCTTCTAAAATATCATAATTTGCTATTCAGTGCGAATAACAATATAGACTCCCCCACCCCCCTGCACCCCACCCCTAGAACAGCATTCACAAACATATTGGAACTTATTTTTTTTATTTAAAAACCAAACCATAAAACAACATAGGGTATATAAAACAAATTAGTATTAAGGCTAAATTAAACTGGTTGACCTAAATGTTTTGGGAGTCTTTCATCAACGGCTTATTACAGACTGTGTGTGGAGTGGACACACTATGCCTGCGTGCAGGCGGTTGCCATGGTGCTGCTGCAGCCGAGGCTTCGTAAGCGAAAATTAAAGTGAAAATGAATGACTGGCGGCTGCCACTAACATTCATGGAGGTTTTGGTGTAAGCGCAGGTGTCACAACTTCAGCCGGTATTTAGTTTCTTCTTCTTCTTCTTTTCGGTTATTGGCGGGTTGCAACCATAACTTTTTTGGTGCATACCGCCACCAACTGTACCGGACTGTAACAACCGCATTTATGTCATATAAAATAAATAATCAGATAGCTAGATACTTGAATAGTAGGAACCAATAAAAAAAAAAGAAAATGAAAAAAAAGAAAAAAAGAAAAAAAAAGAAAAAAAAGAAAACGGTATTTAGTTTGTTTTCATTTGTCTGTTTTCCTGGTTTACTTTCTGTGCCACTCCCTCCTGCTCTGCACTCCCAGTTAATTACATTCACCTGGTCTGCCCCACACACCTGCTCCTCATTAGTCAATCAGCCTCAGTATATATCCCAGTCATTTCCCTCAGTTCTCTGCCAGATCGTCTAGTTTGTCTTATGTGTTTCATAGCTATCCAGCGTCCTTATACCTGCCTGCCTGTTCATGTTTTGGACTCACTCCTTTGGATTTTGGTTTTCCCTTTTGCCTGCCTCTATTGGACTGTTTGCCACGCTACTACCTGGTTTGTCTTCACAGTAAAACTTTTGTTGCTGCACCTAAACTGTTTTGTGTCATGCTATTGGGTTCTCGTCTGTCCCTCCTGGTAACCTGACAGCAGGGTTATAAGTAGAACTTTTGCAAATGACAGGCTTTCTTTTCTGCTCTTTTCCGCGTAGTCTCCGAGTCACACACGGAAGACTAGTGAAGGTCGCGCAGCTGAGCTAGGAAGTGCTAGGCTCCGGTTTCTGCTTCAAAATAAAAGTCAGAATTGACTTGACGTTTTGCCAGTTAAATGATTTTAATGTGGAATTACGCTGTAAGACATGTTCCGTTTGAATTATCAGTAACTTAAATGCGAGCCATATGTAGGAGTTTGTGGTGTTTCAGTTGTTCTAGCATTACTAGTTGATACAACAGCATTGCTGTTGTATCAACATGACCATGGACATAGGCCATGACGAGCGTTAATCGCGCGATAAAAAAATTGACGCCGTTAAAATGGGTTTGCGTTAACGCCGTTAATAACGCGTTTAACTGACAGCACTAATTAAAACCTTTTGAATTATAATATGTTGTATTTGATTTTGTTCAGAGTTACTTTCAAGTGTTTAGAAAATTTGCTTTGCTTAATTGACCAAACCCCATCATTCTTTTACTAGTCCGACATTAGTTCTGGAATGTGTGGCTAGCTTTCAAGATTCTTACTGTTACACTATGTGTTATGGTAGTTTCAGAGTGGAAAAAGTAAGTGGATCAGTTTACCCCCAGCTGGTTCACTTTACCCCCTTGATTTTTCTGGTCTGTCTCAGTTTACCCCACAGCTGGGGTAAAGTGAGCCACATGACAACTTTTTTTTAAAACAACCATATTTTCACTGCCCTTTGTCTTGAAACAATTCTGCTAATGCCCATTTCTAGGAAACATCCTGAATTAATGGGAAATGTGTAAATTTGAGTGATAAATAATTTTAGCTTGCTTAGAAGGGAGCAAATGTAAAAAGTGGCTCAGATTACCCCGTTCTCCCCTATCTTAAAAAAAAAGATTAAACTAATCTATACTTGCCAGTTATAACAAACTTTCAAAAAAGCGCAAAAAAAGCTAAGAGTTTACCTGCAGGACAATGATCATAGTCCAGAAGACATAGAACCCAGCCAGCGCCGGAGACGTCTCCCCTTCAATCTGAAAGACAGCGTCTTTGAGGTTGTTCAGCCAGAGGCCGTGACCTGAAACACACACAGTGGATTACATAAGGGTTTACGGTCACCTGTGCACTGTATGGCTGTGTATTGGCAATGACTTCACGATACCATACAAATCACGATATATGGGTTATGATATATCGCGATACAATGTATATTGCGATATTCTACACAGTTCAATGAAAATGTAAAAACAGAGCTGAAATACAAGGTCGCTGTGTAAGATCTGAGTGGTTTTTATCACAACGCATTATATTGATAATTTAGTGGATAAATTGAGTCAAACCAATTTAATTCAAAACTTTCATTCAGATTCCATAGAAAAACGGCAATTCAGGGCAAATTACCATACTGATACATCTACAAATTACCATACTGATACATCTACAAATTACCATACTGATACATCTACAAATGACCATACTGATACATCTACAGGAGCGGAGGTTGTAGTTCATAACAAATAAAAACTTGAAAAACATTCAAATCAAAATATCGATTTTTGGAGCTGATGATAAATCAGGAAATAAATATTGCGATATATTGCACTGTATTAATATTGCCGTTGCTACAGTAGCTGTGGGGAGTCAGTGAGTGTAGTTACACACCGATGGCAGCAGTCAGACACATGATGATCAGCAGGAGCACACACCACAGGACATCAGTGTTCAGACGCTTCTCCAGCCGGCTGCGCTTGTACCTGGGCCCACTGTTGTTCATCATGGCTTTAGTCTCATGACCTGGGAGTACAACACACCACAGTTAAATGTCTTCAATTGTTTTATTCTTGTGTTGCACCAATATCATATTACATTTTCATGCCAATACTACATGTCACACTATTTACATATCATAGCTGCATTCACTTATACTGTACATTCTGCAGATTGTTTTTTTCATTTTGTACATATATAATAGTTGAAAGGTTTCTTACGATAAACACCCTATAGCTTTATTTTATTCTTTTCCTCAATTTTTCATTCTTCTATATCTGTATGCTTATGTAATATACAGTATATGGAGTAGAAAACTCTTTATGTGACAAATGCCATGTCCCTACTAAAGGCATCACTATAAATAAGGAATTCAAACCAAATAAATTCAATTGAAATCCTCCAAGTAACGACAGTCAGTCTAGTTAGAGTAGAAATACTGTCTAGATATGGGCTATATCATATATTTATATTTCAGGTAATTAGGGCATGCTTTGATTTAGATTGATTTAGAGTTACCAGGATCCCCATCACCAACACACCAGAGTGAGAGCTAGTCTTCTTGGGGTCCAACACTTGCAAGAGATATAAGGACGTCAGCTGTATTGTGTGTAGCAGTAGGCATAGTGTCCATGCTATGTTTGGGAGCTGAGAAAACCTGTTGTTTCACTTAGTCTGAAAGAGAGGCTATCTGGGTGACAATAAAGCCAATCCTTGCACTATTTAGGTGTGTCCTTCCTTTTTGAACCCTGGAGTGTGAATAGCAATATGGTTACATTTAATTTTAGAAAAATCACATTAGGTCAATGCAATACAGGCATGTTTCAGTTTTAGGAAAGTCAAGTTGGCTCTATGTGATATCTTTGATAGAAATAATTTGATAACATCCAACACACGTAATAAAATACATGCTATGCTGTATGTATCTAATAATTTGCAAATGTGTGACTGTACACCTCAGAACAAAGACAGCAGTGATCATAGCCATTAGTTGGATGTTTAGTAAGTGATGCTGTGCGCTTACCTGCATAGACTACAATCCCCACTACAGTCTCAGTGTTTCGGATGGTGCAGCTCCTCAACAGAAGGTTGCTGTTATGTAGGCCAACACGGACCCCACTGGGGTGCTCCCTGTGGAAAACACACAAGGCCAGAGCTAAGGCTTAGCACAACATGAGCAGCTTTTACTCACTCACACAGCCATACTGAGAAGAAAACTAAATGCATGTTTGTGGAATGTTTTTGAGGTAATCTCTACTGGTGCAATATCTAAGTCTAACATCTAACGTGTGACCCTCATATTTAGCAGCTGTCATGATTTGAAGTCAACTGCTTGATTAAATATTAATGTTAATTGTCTTAGAAAGTGATTATACCAGAAATGAAGATGGCGTCCTATCGCTGTCCTCATGAAAACAAAGATATTGCAATTAAATATAAAATAGACAGGGCTAATAAAGCCCTGATTGCAAACTGATTTCATATATTATTTATGTGATGTCACCTTGTACCTAACAGGTGTAGCTACATAAACGGATTGGTTTGATGAAGATTAAAAAGGAACTCACATGTAACCTCTGAACCTGCTGAGGTCATCGTTGGGGTTCTCACACTCAATACGACAGTCGAAGCTCTCAGGGGTCAACTCTGATCCCTGCTGTGCGCGCGCGCGCACACACACACACACACACACACACACACGCACACACACACACACACACACACACACACACACACACACACACACACACACACACACACACACACACACACACACTTCAGTTAAAAACACACGTGATACATTCTAAGATTACTGATAATCAGGAGATTGTTTAATTACATACATAATTAACTATAAGGGGAGCCAGGAGCAGCTCTCGTGGGTATATGTGTGTGCAGAGACGGGATATCGCCTCTAGGGATTGATTAACACAGATGTCCTCTGAACAGTGTAGGTCGGAGTTAGTTAGGGTCCACCAATCAGGAGTTTAAAACATTCAAACAAAGTAGTCCTTGAAACGCTCTAAACATGGCGTGTGGAAATTGATATGGGTTTAGGGATTGTTTGGTGGCTCGGTTTTCCACATTTAATGAAATAGTGTGCATGCTATGTTTCACCTAGATGTAAGAAAAAGTGCTAAGTCCATGTACAGCGGCTTGCAAAAGTATTCTTCTCCTTGAACTGTTACACTTTTTGTGGAAAAGTTTGACTTGCAGCTTTAATTGCAGCGATAGGTGGTTCTACAAAGTATTGACTCAGGGGGCTGAATGCTTTTGCACGCCCCACTTTTCAGTTTTTTCTTTATACAAAAAAAGGAAAAAACATGTATCATTTTCATTCCACTTCACAATTATGCTCCACTTTCTGTTGGTCTATCACATAAAATACATTTACGGGTGTGGTTGTAACGTGGAAAGGTTCAAGGGGAATGAATACTTTTTCAAGCCACTGTAACTTCCCCACACAATCAATAACGTGGTGCTATGCTCTCTACACCCAACAGGAAGTCGTCCATTTTCAATTTACTGCACATTTTGATGATGTTTACAGGTGCAGTTCTTGGTTAGTTACACCTTAAAATGTTCATGTTGTTAAATTGCAAAGTTTTTGAGATTTTACTTAAACCCCGCTCTGTGGCAAGGAGGACAATATGACAGAAAGCTCATAGAACCTTCAATTAAGTATCCCTCGTGGCACTTTTTTCCACATGAATGGAATTTGGCAGGCACATAACATCTCCACACTCACAAGAAAAGCATCCTGGTGCCTTGCTCTATGCCCTTAAAAAGGAAATTTTAGTAATACCAGATTAGCCTCAAATCTAATCAGCACAGTCTAAACACCTCCACAATGTTGAATTGCGATGCTTTTGACTTGTTGAAGAACTACAAACAAGCCGTTTGGTGCTGAGCCCTAAACCCAACAGGCTCATTTTAAATGGAGTGTTTGCCACTACATAAGAGTATCAGATCACAAATTTCAACCTGTTTAGTTTTCAGCAGATTAAACATCTAATGGGGATTGACAAGTTTTCAGCAGATTAAACATCTAATGGGGATTGACAATTTAACGTTTATTTTAAACCAACAAATAATATTACTTTTTAATTAATTAACAGTTGTAATGCTTAAAAGACAACATGTGGTGCCATGCCCCAAACCAAATGGATGTATGCCATTTTAAATGTAAAGTTCATTTGAAGTGTATCTTCTGCAGTTTTTACAGATGTTGTACTTTGACAAAGTCCTCCTAGCAAGTTGAACGGACACATGGTCAGCAGAGTCTAAAGACATTTCTAGTGCAACGGTCTGAGCTAAACACCAAGTCAGCAATTTCGAATCTGAAAATGTTAATGAAATGTAAAGGCCCCATACTCTTACCAACTCCTCCCAACTGGTTTATCAGATCATCTTAGAATTGAATCAGCACAGTCTGGAGCGTGATTGTATAACTAGCTTTGGAATGTTGTTTGCACAGCTTGCATTTTTAATTGGTGTGTTTCCATGTGTTTTTGGGAGATGCTGCAGTGATGCAGGAACAGATGCCTGTGCTGCGGGGCACACAAGGCCTTCTCTTCACTGGATCCTCATAGCCATCTGTGCCGTAACCTCAAAGCGTACCCACGTCCATATGGAAGTGGAACATTACTCTTATATCCAGGGCCGGCGGTAGCCAGGGGCCAGGGTGGGCCGTGCCCACCCAAATGTGGGCTGTGCCTACCCAATCAAAAAAAATCAAAAAAATGTTTTTTTTAGGTGGAAGTCCAGACCCACTATCGGACGGACCTGTTCATTCGCTGTCCAAGAAAATGTCAAATAAAATTCAGACAATTAATTAATACTGAAGAATATACCATTACCATGCATTGCTTCTAATTGTATTATTGGGTGGGCAGGACAGCCTGCCTCCAAGTTACCCACCCGCTTATAGTGGTCACTGGTCAGCAGAGCCGGCCCGAGGCATAAGCGAAATGAGCGGTTGCTTAGGGTCCCGACTGCCAGGGGGGCCCCCCCAATTTTTTTTTATTTAGTTTTTTTTTAGTTTGTGTGTTTGATATCAACATCATATTATAAATAAATGTAAATTATCATACAATAAAAGGAATACAATGTTTTGGTAGATAGTTAATAGCTTAATAATTGAAACAGTTCATCTGGGAGGTAATCCGAGGTTAACTGATCACGTCACGTTCAAGTCCAAGGCATGCACAGTGTGTATTGAGTTTATTTAAAAATATTTGAAAATGGGGCTGCCCTCAGTTGCCCATGCACTGTGTATAGTCTATAGCCTGTTTCAGCCTTGTCTGTGGAAAAAAGATAACTGGACAACAGAGTTCTTCTGCTTCGTTCCTCTCACTGCATTTAAATGAATTGATTATATTACAGAAAAATATGAGCACCAAGCCCATCCCAGAGGACCCTACATAATATTTTATTTCAAATTTATATGTCTATGGAAAATCCATGTGTCTTTCTTCAATAGCTTCTCATTCATCCGACCCAGTGTCTCCAAATTATTTGTTGACACAAAATTCCTCAGATTTAGCCTCTTAATTTTCTTCTCAAAGTGCACCAGATTCATGCATTTCACTTTAAAAAGGTAAAAAAAAATCTCCAGGGGGGGCATACCCCCGGACCCCCATAGCAGGGTCATGACCTCGACTGGCTGCTATTTTCACCCAGCTGGACATCGGAGCCAATAGTGGAAAGACTATATATCTATATAGTGTGTATAGTATATAGCTCTGGACTACCACCCTCCAGGTTGCCCAGTCCCAAAGCTTTCTCTTCAATCAGCTCCGGCTGCCTACAGTTAATACTGCAATAAAAAAAAATACATTATGTTGTATATAATGTATATTATATGTTATTCATACACATTTTGGAAATAAAAAAAAAGAATCAAATCTCCCACACAGCAACACTCAAAGTTTATTTGCATATTGTGTTCTACACAATTCACAGTAAAGGAGATCTTAAGGTGCGAACACACCAAACGCGTTGGGTGCGGTGGCCAAAGCGCCCAACACACCTGATCTGGCGCTTGGTCATTTTGTGTCAAAAAATGGTTCAACGCGCCCAATGCTATGCAGCTAGTCTCCCCCGATATATTTATTCCCCTAATCAACCATGGCTGCGATCAGACCCGACCCGACACAACAGCGTTCATGTCCACACAAAAACAACAACAACACGGCCAACAATTGTGCCAAAAGACAAATAAACAGCAACTGAACAGAACAAATAGCCTTAAAACAGCAATGCAGATTCACGCCACTCGGAAATGAACACAAACAGCAAGGCAGCACCATACCAAACACATTTACAGCAGCATTGTGCACAGAGCAGTAGAAAATAAAGGCAATTACCCTACCTGGCTGTGACGGGACCGTGGCTGGCGTAGATATAGGCATAAACACCGGTGCTTCGCTGTACTCGTTGTGAAAGTTCCCCGGACATAGCCGTTATGTTTGGGTTCATTATGGAGGTGGTGGCCTCACACAACCGGGTGTGTTAACTAACGCTATCCGACCGGTGCTAACTTGGTTCATCGGCTAAAGCACAGCCGCTATATTCACTGAATTAACCAGGAAGCCCATTCTCCTGGCTCACTTTCCCCACGTCTTCTAACCCAACCCCGAGCGGCTTCATATCACCAGCCAGCCGCATTTCCTACTCGGTGTTTCTCAGCCTCTGTGTGTTGTCCTCCCACCCATGCTCCCACCGTGCCGATGTCCGTGACGTCGGGTCAAGCTCACCGCTGATTGGCCAACGCTACTAAACGTCACGCGCTGGAGCGTTGAAAGTTAAATTTTTTCATCTCGGGCGATGGTGCGTTGACGCTTTGGTGGGGCGTTGACGCTTTGGTAACGCGGCTGCCGCGCCCAAAGTGCCGCTTTGCCGTGGCCAACGGATCATCGCGCCTAAACCAATGGTTCCCTATGCAAAAATAGGATTTTTCAACGCCGCCACCGCACCCAACGCGTTTGGTGTGTTCTCACCTTTACAAGGGCAAAAAAATTCTGCTCACGCGCTCGCATCTTCGGTCTCTCTGCCCAGTGTGCCCACCTAAAATTTCTACAGACCCACCCTAATCTAACTGTCTAGAACCAGGCCTGCTTATATCTCACATGAACTGGACGTGTTCTATCTTCAAAAATACTGTTACCATTAACATAATGTAGGAAGGTGAAATATAAGAAACATCTCAGTAGGATGCACTCTGGAACAACTGAACAGTTACTATGACTTCAATAAATCACATACAGTATAGTTAGATGAATACTACCAGCTTGATAAAATATAAAAACTGGAAATGGTTAGATTTGAGGATTTGAATGACTTTATGGGGATGTTTTCTCCCACACCAAGCCACACCACTGATCAGGACTCTGAGCTGTATTGGTACAGTAGACGTCTAGGCTTCCCTCAGCCTGATTCTTTGTCATTCCTCACCACACATCCCCCATGATGCTTTGCTGGAGCTTTCTCCCCATCTTTTTCCTGTATGAGTACTCGCTCTCCCTTACTCTCAGATTTAGATCCCTCTGCCTGCCCTCCATTAAGAATGCACTCACACCAGTCATTACTACCGTGCCCAAGAACGCTTGACGGCTAAAGTCTAGTGTGTTCTCACAGTGTAAGTGCTCCATACACTTTCTTGGCCCTGGGTGAGAGGGTAAGACTTAAGGTGCGAACACACCAAACGCGTTGGGTGCGGTGGCCATCACGTCCAACGCACCTGATCTGGCACTTGGTCATTTTGTGTCAAAAAATGGTTCAACGCGCCCAACGCTACGCAGCTAGTCTCCCCCCCCCCTCCCCCCCCCCGGCCAACAATTGTGCCAAAAGACAAAAAAACAGCAACTGAACGGAACAAATAGCCTTGCAGATTCACGCCACTCGGAAATTAACACAAACAGCAAGGCAGCACCATACCAAACACATTTACAGCAGCATTGTGCGCAGGGCAGTAGAAAATAAAGGCAAGTAGCCTGCATTAGCCTACCTGGCTGTGACAGGGGACCGTGGCTGGCGTAGATAGGCATTAACACCGGTGCTTCGCTGTACTCGTTGTGAAAGTTCCCCGGACTTAGCCCTTATGTTTGGGTTCATTATATGGAGATGGTGGCCGCACACAACTGGGTGAGTTAACTAACACTATCCAACCGGTGCTAACTTGGTTTATCGGCTAAATCGGCACATATTCACTAAATTAACCAGGAAGCCCATTCTCCTGGCTCACTTTACCCACGTCTTCTAACCCAACCCCGAGCGGCTTCATATCACCAGCCAGCCGCAAATACATTTCCTCCTCGGTGTTTCTCAGCCTCTGTGTTGTCCTCCCACCGTGACGATGCGATGTCCATGACGTCGGGTCAAGCTCACCGCTGATTGGCCAACGCGGCTAAACGTCACGCGATGGAGCGTTAAAAGTAAAATTTTTTGAACTTGCGCGTTGGTGCGTTGGTGCGATGACGCTTTGGTAACGCGGCTACTGCGCCCAAAGCACCGCTTTACCGCGGCTAACGCATCATCACGCCTAAACCAATGGTTCCCTATGCAAAAATAGGATTTTTCAACGCTGCCACCGCACCCAAAGCGTTTGGTGTGAGTTTGTTAACCCGAATTCCTGGAGTTCTCCACAAGGAGTCATTGGTGTCACCAGAGGGAGCTGAGTGAAATCTGATCAATTTGCTTAAGCCATGTCACTTGGGTAAGTGTTTGGTTGGGCTAAAGTTTAAAAAGAAACACAATCTTGTAGGGATGGGAATCGAGAACCGGTTCTTGTTCAGAACCGGTGCCTAGTGAACCAATTCCTTGGAATCGTTAACATGCCTGCTTAACGGTCCTGCTTAACGGTCCTGCTTAATGGTTCTGCTTAACGGTTCCGCTCGTTGCAAATGCGTCATGACTTCACACTCGCGCTGCTGTGTTTTGGTTCAGAATGCAGCAAACATGGCGTCGAGGCAGAAGCGCTCTAAAGTTTGGTTGTAATTCAAGCGAAAAGGAGACAATATGGCCACTTGCAACAATTGTTAAGTTTCCATTTCGTCAAACGACACGCGCACAAGCAAGCGCACAGACTGCGATCCTGACGGTTAAACATTTAAACGTCCGCTCCGCTGCCTTACTAGTCGGCACCAGAATTGCCCATCACTTGGATTTGAACATAACATGTATGAGAATGAACGTGGGTGTAGGCCTAGGTGTGGGCTGATAAAAGAGGGAGATACATAAAAAGGCGAGAGCAGCATATAGCAAAGCAAAAAGGATTTCATGAGCACTGTTTACTCTCGTTCATCAGCTGTTTAATGCTGCCTTTACGCACGGCGGTGGGGACGAACCCAAAACAACACACAGCGGGACTCAGCGGTCCGGTGTTAAGGAAATGTTTAACAAGACACTTTATAAAGACAGTAAGACACACTTAAAATAACGATCTCTGCCCATACAAAAAGCTCTGCCTTGGATTACTTGATGGAGCGATCAATGTGTATAAAACCATTCGCTACGTGTGTCTGGTGACGGGCCATTATATTAATAATAAACAGTGCGCTGCACATAAGAACAGCGTACATTGTAAAGCTGAGATGGAGCGGTGACTCCTCGTCGCTGGCGGGGTGAAGAATAAGCAAAGCAATACATTGTCTTTTAGCCTTTATGCCGTATTTATTCTCTTAGCCTACATGACTGACTACTGTACAGTCAGTTCAACAACAACAACAACGTACACCGTGACAGTTTGACCTGAGGCGTTCCTTCCACGGACCTATAAGGAAAGGGTTCCTTCACTTGAACGTAGTGACATCATCACATTGCCCTTTCAGAGTAAGGGCGCAATCATCATATAATAACACTTAACACACGTTAAATATCTCGTATCCTTCCTGAGAGGGCAAACATGATGATTTTTCTGTATAAAAATGGTTAATTTGCCAAAGTTGACAAAAGTAAAAGTTGATTTCGTTTCAAGAGCAAATGAGCACTGTTAATATTCCAAAAGGCACAAGCTCTTCCTTGACTGTTTTCAGTCTGTGTTTTTAGTTTTTAGGGCAAAAAAAAAAGCCAAACATTTATATTTTTGTTTGGACCAATTAATGTGAAAATTGACAATTTCCTAATCCTAAAGTAGCCTACTCTTGATAATCTTTCAAGGCACACACTAGACACACCTCTGATCAGATATTAAAGAGAGATAATACAAACAAACTAATTTGTATTTATTCTCTCACCCAATGAGAATCGATAAGAGAATCGATAAGGAATCGGATTAATGAGTAGAATCGGAACCGGAATCGGAATCGTTAAATTCTTATCAATTCCCATCCCTACAATCTTGGCAAGTGGAGTTACAAAGAAGAGAGGTTATTATGATATGAATGATATGTCCGTACATAATAAGGCCTTATATCAAAGGCTGCTGATTCACAATAGAACCATACAGTATACTGACAATCTGTTTGCTTTGGGATGTGGACACACTACCTGTAGACATTCTGTGCAATCATTATGAAATCAAATCCAACTCATAAATAGAATATGACATGGGATTAACTTGGTACTTCCTCTTTCAGGGAAGCCGTTGGTTTGCTTAGATTGTGGGCCTATGAGGTGGATCACTTTCTTCAACACATATCTTACACGTTAGCAGGGGTTGAGCCAATTGAATACTGACCTGTGCGGGGAGGTCCGTCACCAGCTGTCTCTGCTTGAGGTTGGTCTCTCCGTCCAGGTTAGCTGTCTCTATGTAGCAGAGCCCCCGAGGGTCAGACGAGTACAGCAGCAGCATGTCAGCAGGGATGATCTCGTTACAGGATAGGCGCACAAAGTCTCCAACATGCACATCCTGCCAGCACTGCTGTATGTAGGCCTTCTGCTTTCTATGGGACAATATGAATAGACAGAGAAAATCAGTTGTTTAGCATTCACACTCACTCATGTCAAACTCCTGCATGCAGCTTTTACAGGTAGTTCATTTTAAAGTTAGCTTTTTTTATGTATATATATATAAGATGAGTGTGCAGTTGCCGATGTAAGTTTATTTATTTTTAATTTTATGAAAACTTGCTGGAGTTAGGGATTCTGGAGAATGCTTGTTGTCAAAATCACTTTAGGTCAAAATCAGGGAATATCTTCTCACGATCCGCTACCTTTGTAGGCTGCCTAGGCTCTGTAAAGGGGTCATGTTACTAGCAGTAACCAGTAATCAGTCTGCCCCTTTGTTTACTGACTCTTTGAGAACATACCATTTTGCAGAGCCAAGGCTGTTTCAACACACAAAGTACGGACAGGTAGCTCATCCTGAGGAGACATTCACTGATTTTGACAACAAGCATTCTCCATAAATAGCTGATTCCAATTTTAAGTGTTTACTTATTTTAGTGGTATCCGTTTTGTCGTTGTCACAAATAGGTGTCCAGAAATGTCTCCCTAACTAAATGGTTGCTGAATACATGGATACAGTAGCATCAACAATGTGAAATGACCTTTGTCATTTATGTTGTGTTCATTATTATTAGTTCATTCTCGTTTTTGTTACCAATCACTTGTGCCAACTACAACAGCTACATTCTAACAAACCAGGAAAGATCCACACCCTTTGCCCTTCAGAGGGGCACGCGTCAGGGTTGCCCCCTCTCGCCGCTCCTCTTTGCGTTGGCCATCGAGCCCCTAGCTATTAGCATAAGAGGGCACGCACTTATAAAGCCAATATCACTAGGTGGGATGGACCATAAGATTTCTCTGTACAAAAATGACATCGCCCTTTTTGTAGCCGACCCTGAGAATTCCATCCTTCACCTACTCCAACTAATTAATTCCTTTGGCGACGTCTCGGGCTACACCATAAATTGGCAAAAAAGTGAACTCTTGTCTTTAACAGCAAATCTTGACTGATGCAGTTTAAAACAAATCTGGTCAGTATAAAGTATCTGGGCATTAAATTATCTAAAAACCCAAAGACACTTTTTAAGTTAAATTTTACAGAAAGATTGAACAAACTAAAGGAGAACATAGAGAAATGGAGAACACTACCGATCTCCCTTATTGGCCGTGTAAACGCAGTAAAGATGGTTTCCCTGAGATTTCTGTATCTATTTCAGAATGTGCCAATTTACATTCCTAAATATTACTTTAAGTCAATTGATTCCATTATAATGCCTTTCATTTGGGGATATAAAGCACATAGGATCTCAAAAGCCCACCTTCAGAAACCCAGGGAGCATGGCGGACTGGGGTTACCATGTTTTTTACATTATTATTGGGTTGCCAATGCTAGAGTCATGGTGTATTGGCAATTTACATATGAAAAAGATGTTAGATCTGAACTGCCTCCCTGGCTGGCCTTTGAAAAAAGTCTGATGACCCCAAAAACTTCTCTTACTGCCCTCATTTTGTCTTCTCCCAGACCACCTGCCTCCTTTAGAGGAGACCACTTTACCCTGTCCAACGGTCAGAGAATTTGGAACCAAATTAGGAAGGCCTGTGAACTACCAAGCACGACCATACATGCCCCACTTTGGCATAACCATGCCTTCCCCCCATCGTTCACAGATTCAGCATTCAGAGATTGGAGCCGGAAGGGAATAGTAACAGTAGAGGACCTTTAAATAAATGGCCAATTTGCTTCATTTGACCAGTTAGTATCAAAGTTTTCACTGTCGAAAGCTCAATTTTTCAGGTATCTACAGGTGAGGAACTATGTCAGACAGATTATACCATCCTTTGAGTCCCTGCCCGCAGAGGATCCATTGTCTAAAACTTTGCTGGGCTCACCAGAAGCTAAAAACCTGATTTCATCTTTTGTGGGAATATTTTTAGATCGGCAGGACAAATCCACTTTAAAAATAAAGCAAGCTTGGGAAAAAGACTTAAACATTGGAATAACTGACGATGTCTGGAGGGAGCGCTAAAAAGCATAAAATCCTGCACTATAAACTCGAGGCTTCAGTTAATTCAATTCAAGGTCACACTTAGATTGCACTACTCTAAGGTTAAACTGCATGGCTTTTTCCCAAGCCTTTCACCTTTATGTAATAGGTTTAAGATTGCAGAGGGTACACTTGCGCACCATTTTTGGGAATGTCCAAATCTCTACAATTTTTGGTGTCTTTTATTTAAATGGTATTCTGATGTTTTGGATGTTCCCTTGGCTCCTGACCCGGAAACCGCAATGTTTTGCCATTCCACAGCCCTGGAAAGATTGGACCATGAAGCACGTATAATCATAATTTATGGTATGGTAATCTCCAAAAGATGCATATTAAAACTTTCGAAATCCGACCTGGCCCCTCGGTTCGAGGATTGGCTGAAGGAAATGATGGGCATTTTGCATGAAGAGAAATTGAGGTACGAGATGTCAGAACACCCCCACAGATTCTCCACTATATGGGGCCCAGTGCTCCAGCACTTAAGAAAATAGCTGTGTGAGGTTTGCCCCAGTTTTGTCTTTGTTTTAGCTTTGTTTCGTTTTCTGTTTATTTATAGCTTATTTTCTTACTAATTTTTTCTTATTTATTTATTTCACTTTTGTTTATGTGAGGGAGGGGGAGGGGTGTGTATGTAATATATGTACGACTGCAACTAACGATTATTTTATTTGCAATCAATTAAACCGATTATTGATTGATTGTTGAAATGATCGCCAACCATTTTGATAAACGATTAATAATTTTGAGATTTTTTTTCGGTAGAAAATGTCCAGGTTCTCTGATTTCAACTTCTCAAATGTGATCTTTTTCTGGTTTCTTTGGCCCTGTTATGACAGTGAACTGAGATGTCCATGTGTGTTGGACATTGCAATACATTTGAGGACGTCAACATGGGCTTGGAAAGGCTGATCGGCATTTTTGACCGTTTTCTGACATTAGGCGGACCAAAACACTATTAGTTGCAGCTCTAATTTTGTGTGTTGATTTATTCTGTCTTTTGTTTCTATTTGTTTTATGTTTGTATGTAAAGAAAATTGCCAAAAATCACCAAAATAAAAGGTTAAAAAAAAACTACAACAGCTACTAGAGAAATATCAGCAGTCAAAGAAAGATCAAAACTACCCTTATTGAAACTATAACCAAGATCACACTTTTTAACATGAAGGATAATACACAGGCCAACAACAAACAGACACAATAGATGTTTGTTGTTGCCGCATCAATGTGACTGAAAGCACCAAGGAACCTACCTGCTGTAAACAGGGCAGGGCAGTGTGTTGACCAAACGATCGGACCTAAACCTGCAGTAGTCTTCCAACACATCCTTTAAGGCGGTCACTGACAGCACCAGTATGATAGGAGCCAGCGCTACCCCTGGCTGGAAGGCTTCTACCACCGGCACAAAGTTAAGACAAGCAATGAAGAGGAAGTAGACGTTGGCAAAGCGATGGAGCTGCTCAAACAGGTTCTTGGGTAGGAAGGAGAGCAGGGAATACTTTGTGGTTCGGATCTGGTTGTTCTTATAGCGCTCCAGTGGTTGTTTGAGTTCCTGGTCCTCTCTGGAGGAAGGTACCACTGTCCTCTTCTTCGTCTTCAGGTTCTTCTTGGTAGATTGAAGAGGGAACAGATCTTCCAAGCAATACATGAGTCCACTCCTACAGTTTGTGAAACTACTGTTCAGCTTTCCACTTTAAAGCCTCACCTACCGGCAGCTGTTGAGTTGTACTTTTAATTCCGGGTTTATGCTGTCCCGTGATTCTAACAGATCATATGTGGACATTTCCCCCCCCCTGTCCCTTTCTAAGTAAAGACAATATGCACGGCTGGCAGGTGAGGTGGAATAGTTAACTACCTTGGTGACAGAATTCCTGGCCACTCCTCTCAAAGGGCTCACTCATGCTGTAAAAATCAAGGTTCAAGTGTTTCTGCTTAAAAAGGGGATTATGTAATGAGAAAAGGAGGGCCAAAGAGCAGCAGCCAAGATTGTTGTGTCATAGAGATTTTCATGACGATCCTTCAAGATGTCTGTATGGATGTTGAAAAGGTAACGTGTAGATATATGGCGGCAGCTGAAAAGAGCCGGGCTCCTAAAGGGAGCTAAAGGTCTTTCAGTTTTTTTTTCACCCTGCTACAGTGTGCCATACCTGGATGAACAAAACTGTTCATACAGCATTTCAAAAGTCCCATATCTCTCCAGCCCCCACCCATAGACTCTGACAACTCTGCCTATAGGCATAGGGTGCGCCTGGAAGCTCTACTCATGTTCCCGTGATAACAGGTTTACTGATGTTCCCATTCTACAATTCCATATGTCCTATTACAGTTGATTTGGTTGACAAAAGTATCCGGTCACCTGCCTTGACTCGCATATTTTTTAAGTGACCCATTCCCGTCGGTCCACCCTTTGCTGCTACACCAGCTTCAACTCTTCTGTGAAGGCTTTCCACATGGTTTAGGTCACAGTGGTTCTCAAACTATTTTTGTCATTCGCCACTTTGGAGGTGGGAATATTTTCGAGCCTCAGCGGTCCCTTATTGTGTCAACAAAATAGTAAAGAAATAGATCAGGCTTAAAAGTTTAAAATGTATTGTAATAAAATCAAATAATACAATTTAAGAACAGAGAAAATAGAAGCATCTGTGTCATTACTTTGCTATCTGAGCCAAATAAATTGTCAAAAATGATGAGCGAGTATGTGAGTCTTAGACCTGCATTAGTGGCTGCATCGTTCATTTTTATTGATATCGATACCATTATCCAGTCTCTATAACGATCCGAGTCTTTATCGATACCACTATCGATACTTTTCTATTATTTTGTTGAAAGAGAACTTGTATAATTACTTTAATTGCCTATCAGATGATCAGAGCTCAAGATAGGCCGTTAAACAGGTCATAATTCCATATTTACTATTTATTTTATATTGCTGAAAAAACTAGTTTTTCACCAAAACTATATTATTCAAGATTCTCGCCCACTTTTTTTTTCTTTGCTACATTTGAACACATCATGATGACCTTTTATAGACATTTGCCTGATATTACCGAGCCGACCTGAACACAACACATTTGACACCGTTTTGACACTCTTTTTAAGCTAATTGTTCTATATCCTGCCGATTTTAACATGGATTTGAAAACTCGATAACTATTTTTAACTGACGGGATTTCTCCACCGTCTGGTTGTGTGATTACTGCCGCTGCTTTGAATGACTGTTGATGCGCACGGTGCCGACTCCAAACCCGATGCACATTGTCTGCAGCAGCAGCTCACGGACTTTTTTTTTTTAAACTAGACTGAGGCTGAGTTGAAGGAGTATTTCTTAAACTCAAGACCGTTGAAGGTAGGCCTACAACACTTTTATATGCAGTCTATGAAGAAAAGAGCCGAATCTCCGCTCTGAACTCAAAGACGAGCTACAACACGTTGCCTCATTGTGAGCCCAGCTGTATGATCAGTGTGTGTGTGTGTGTGTGTGTGTGTGTGTGTGTGTGTGTGTGTGTGTGTGTGTGTGTGTGTGTGTGTGTGTGTGTGTGTGTGATCAGCTCCTATCTCCTCACAAAGTGTGGAGAACAGGCGCTTTCATCGGTCAGGTTTTGATGAAATTGACCCCAATCACAACCTCTGTCAAAACTTTGTTTAGTTCGGTGAATGACACAGTGTGTCCACTGTGTGTGTTGCACATCTGGCGCCACACTCTTTATCAGTGATTGCTCCTGGCCCGCGCGCAGAGCCGATGAGGTCGGTATCTGTTCTATCCACATTATTAAGGTTTGTACGTGTTATTTGAAGAAGGGAAATAGCAGGGGCTCTTCTTCACTCCTCCAACTCACGCTGGGAACCGGTAAAAAAAAAATATATAAAAATAAAATAAAAACTATGTTCCACGGATCTGGAAATATTTTCCTCCCGTTTGTTGCGCCCCACCTGTCATGTCTCTATTTGAGAACCACTGGTTTAGGAGTGTGTTTATGGGCATTTTTGACCATTCTTGAAAAGCGCATTTATGAGGTCACACACTGATGTTGGAGGAGAAGGCCTGGCTCTCAGTCTCCGCTCTAAATCATCTCAAAGGTGTTCTATCAGGTTGAGGTCAGGACTCTGTGCAGGCCAGTCAAGTCCATCCACACCAAACTCTCTCATCCATGTCTATATGGACCTTGCTTTGTGCACTGGTGCATTGTCATGTTGGATTAGGGTTAGGGTTAGTGTATCCTGAAGTGCTTTCCACTCAGTAAATACTGAATTAACTATGCCTAAGTACCTCATACAACCCCACTTCTAAAATACTGAACCATCCCTTCAATATGTTGACTCACCCACAGAACACCTGCACTACATTCTTGTTGATCTTCTTATCGAAGCGGTGGCGTCTGTAATCCTCCAGCGCGTCTTTAAATGCGATGACAGTAAGAACAACCAGCAGAGGGATCATGGTGATTTCCTTCTGAAAGGCTTCAACCACTGGCACCCAGTTCAGTAGCACTAGGAACAGGAAGTAGAGGTTTGCAATCCTACAAAGAAAGCATAAAGCAGCAGATGAGTAATTAGACACTGCAAATGTACAACAGGAGCTGTGGAACCAACAAAGCATTTTTAATGGTGTACTACCAGACCAGCATGCATAGGGGTGGTAGGATGACCTAGAGGACAGGTGGCCGACGACCAGTAACCATGAGGTCGCTGGTTCAGCCCCCGGCACCGGACAGGAGGGTGTTGGTAGTAAAACTAGTTTAGGCTGGTGTTAGATCTACGGTGCCCACCATCTCTACCATTGTATCCCTGAGCAAGACACTTAACCCCAAACTGCTCCATGGGTGCTGTTCTATTGCTGACCCTGTGCTCTGACCCCCTCCAAACCGTAAAACTTGAGAGGGCCCAGAGGGGATATGCAAAAAGCCACATTTCAATGTTGTTTGGTCCAGAGACCATTATAAGGTAGGTTGAAAAAAAAGTAGTTAAGTAGCTTAATAACACAATGCTAAACATCATGCATGGAATTCTCCATTTTACCAAAGTTGATTTATAAGTTGATAGGTCTGTTTGTTTGTTGTATCTCTTCTTCTCCTAGATGGAAATTAGCCCGAAACTAAATCTTGTACAAAACATCTCTTTGCATTGTATGAGTCAAATGTATTTTGTACACGGTCCTATAAAGAAAAAGAAAAATGTAAAAAATGGGTGCTACTGTCACAAGTAAGAATCTGACCTGTGGAACTGCTGGAAGAGGTTCATGGGGATGAAAGTCAACAGGCTGTACTTTGTAGTGCGGATGGCGTTGCTCTTAAAGCTTTTGGAGGTTGCCTTGTAGTCTTGTTGGTGTGGCCCATGGCGGGCCAACACCTTCCTCCTCTTGCCACTACCTCGGTGTGGGAGGCTGTGGGCTTCTGTGGAGCTTTTGTTGGGCAGAGCAGCAGCAGGGCTAGCGTACCAGCCCTGGCCTGGGTCTACCACCAGCAGCTGCCTGACCCGGTGCTGTACCCAGTGGAGACGCTCCATCTCCCCCACACAACACACCTCTGGCCTCCACCCTGGAACCTTCACAATGTCCACATCCTGCAGGGCAAACACATGGAATCATTTGGTGTCCAAAAAACTTCAAGACTTCAAATTTCAAGACTTTCAAAAAACTTCTCAATCGACATCTGTTTACTAATACGTCTGTTACCTTCCATTGAGCAACCACTTTTTATTATGTTTTTAGTGTTCATTTATTTTTCAGTCCTTGCTTGAGTTATTCTTTTCATCCCCCTGTATGTTTGTAAGGTGTCCTTGGGTTTCTCTAAAAGGCGCTATATAAAACCAATATATTATTATTATTATTATTTAGTTTTATTCTCTGTGTTTCATATTGAAATTAATCAAATGTTTAATGCTCAAAATAAGGATGCTCCTGATCCCAGCTAAAGGACAGATTCAGGGTGAATTTCAGGAACACAATGTAATAAATAGGGCTGTCAAATTAACGTGTTCATTTCGATTAATTAATCACAGAAAAAATAACGCGTTAAAAAAAATTAACGCAGATTAATCGCACTTCTATAGTGCCCTTTGACCCGGTGCAAAAGGGTTGCTATGATAGCGCAGCTGCACCTGTAGCTTGCGGACACGGCCCGCATGTGATTAAAGAGTAAAGATAGAAGCAGGGGAAAGGGCCGAGGGCTCCATGGATGTGTTATGGGAAGCTTCAACTCTCAGTATCTCCCAATCTTCCTCTCACTTTTGTTTGCTAGCTGCCTCATCTCCCGTTTAAACAGACTCCCGCCCCATATCACTGTTCCCAGCCTATGCCTGCCTTTTTTCCTCGTTGTGTGCGTGTGTGTGTGTGTGTGTGTGTGTGTGTGTGTGTGTGTGGGGGGGGGGTGGGTGGGTGCGTGTGTGCGTTGTGTTGCTGTGTGTGTGTGTCAGGTCGGAGGCTGGAGGTGTATGAAGCAGAGCAGAGTGAGAGTGCAGCCCGCTCAGTGACTCTCCGGTCTGGGTGCAGTGGTCGGTCCCTCAGTATATGTGTCAACATTTTAGGTAATGAGAAGGACGATGGTGACTGAATCGGCATAGGTTATGCAAACCTGTGGCAGTGCAGCGCTATCTGTTGTGGGAGATAGACAGTCGTCATTTGGCCTGCTTATTTTTTTTGTGGTTTTAAGTAGAAAAGTTCCTAATTTTATTTCATGTAGACACTTGGCTGAGGGGAGTAGAGAGAAGTTACGAGAGAGAGAGAGAAAAAGAGAGAGAGAGAAAAAGAGAGAGAGAGTGAGACAAAACAAAGAAACAAACGGTAGGCGATACACAGTATCAATATAAAAAGACATTTGATTCTAACAAACGATCCTGGAGAATGTTTGTTGACAAATCACTTTTGTCAAAATCGATGAATATCTCCTCACGATCTGCTACCTGTCCGTGCTGTGTTAACACCAGCTTTTTGACTCCACCGTTAACTACCGTGACTGCCACACACTTTACAGTTATGAGGCATCTGCTGTCACACAACGGGAGAGACTTGCTGTTGAACCATTTCAACCATTGTTTTGCTTAAAACCTTATCATTTCCTTATCGTAACAATTCTGTAGTTGCCATGCAAAGATATCCAGGCTTTGCAAAATCATCCAATCAACAATCTATTCATATAATTGGTGATCTGGTGCCAAACTGAAGATTGGTTGGCGAATCTTTGCAGTAAAATTGTGAAACGCTTCCACAATGATTCTGTGTGTTTGGTTCCAAGTCATTTCTTTTGAACAAGCACCAGACTGTCCCTCGCCCGTGTAAGCCTTCCTTCTCTTAAAACATGAATTCCCATCAACAGCTAGAGGCTAAAGTTTGAGCGCATGATGCTGCACAGAGCACACCTCCTCCTCTTCAGTATCACAAATGAATGAACAGTATTAACAACAGCAGAGAGGCGCAGCTGGGTCACATAAAGGCTACAGATGCCAACTCTGCCTCCCAAAGAAGAGCCGCTAAACAAATACCATATGCTGCATGTGTTATGTGCACTGTACATCTGAAAAGTCCATGCACTCACACTTGCATAATGTCCTACGTGTGCTAATTAGAGTTCATTATGAGCTTCATATTTTTTCTTGTGCTATCTAATCATTTCATTGTGTGCTTATGGATATTACCAGGGGCGTTTCTAGGTCTCCAAAACATCCGGAGCTCAGCCCAAGAGGGAATAGGGTAGTGCTTTGTATACTTTATTGCGCATGCACATTTTTTTCACAATGCTTTACCTAAATAAACAAAATAGGCAGGTAATTATAGCTTTAAATAGCTACCTGACTGCTGCTTATCCCCAAACATTTAAGGTTCCATTCAAGTTATTTCATAGTAAAATGAATACAAGTGAGACAGACCTTACTACCCATATCAGGGGTGTCAAACTAATTTACACAAAGGGCCACTCTATGATATGATAATCACACTAAGGGCCGACATGGAGTTTACTGAGATACCTTGTTTTCAATCCAAAAAGTAAAAACAACATACCCATGAATATATTGTATACAACCTGTGTACAGGGTCAAAGGCTAGGTTTAATTTCAACATTAAAGGGGGACAAATTTTAGGTGGGGGGTATGGGGGTGCTCCCCCAGAGATATTTGAGCGTCAAACACTTAATTTCCTGCATTCTGGTGGATTTTTATTCATCTATCTGTGCCTTTTCTTTTCTTTTCTGTGGAGGAAAAGACAACATTCAGGTTCCTAAAGAAACAACTAAAATAGAATAATGCAGTAAGGGTCTCAGGCATCCTGGATTTTTCAAAACTTTCTGCACATTCAAAACATATCACATGTTCTTTTTTAGGAATCAAACTCAGCACCAGTGACACTTTACATTGGTAATGTATGAGTCAAATGTATTTTGACACATACAATTACTCACAATAGCAGGCGGGGAGCTCACATCAGCACTGATTCACCGTCCATCAGGATAGTACTCTTTCTACTCGCTTGCTTGTTCAATCTTTACATTCATTTTTGCTTTGCTCATTGGTTGCCGGTCTGTCCTCTTCCAGTTTTCCCTGGTCGTGACGAGACGGTGTGGATCTGGTCCCCCCTCCGGTAACATCTGAGAATGGACCATCAACGCAAAAGATGTTGCAGTGGTTAAGGACGCCACCTGGAGACGTGGGATGTAATCCCAGCGCTGGAAACCTTAGTTTTCCCTGGTGGAGACGAGACGGTGTGGATCCTCTGGCAGCATCTGAAGTCTTCCTGCATCCACACTATTCGCACTTTACTTAGTATTACCATGTAATCACCTGGTCAATGATTAAATTCCTTCATGATTTTCTCTACTTATGACATCTATTGCAGTATGTCCGTCCTGGGAGAGGGATCCCTTACTCTGTCGACTCTCCCTGAGATTTCTTCAATTTTTTTATTCCCGGTAAAGGGTTTTTACTGGGAGTTTTTTCTCAGCCGAGCTAAGGGTGTAAGGGCAGGGTGTCCTATTGTATCATATTGTATCATATATCATATTGTATGAAATGTAAAGCCCACTGAGACAAATGTATTTGTGATTTTGGGCTATACAAATAAAACTGATTTGATTTGATTTGTAATGAAATGACAGCCACCATTGGAAATGAAAAAGGTGGGCAGCTAGCTAACGTTAGCTAGTTAGCTAAATTGTAACTTAAGGCAAAAGCTGGAAACAAATCATGTTAGCTTTCATCCTTAGACACTTGACACAATCAATCATCAATATTGGCATGCTATTTAGCCTCATAGATTGGCCTTTTTACAGCCCACAGAAACATGGGGCTGTAAATAGGCCAATCTGACATATTTTCTTCAATGCAAGTTCATCAATTCATCGCTTAAAATCTTGAGCAGTGGGACTTTCAACAGAAATTCCTAGCAGTCAGCTACACGAGTGTCCTAACCAACGGGAGCATGTGCGACGTGCGGATATGGCACAGGCTCTGCATGCAGCAAAAAAATAAATAAATTATTACTTTTTACACTCTGAAACTACCATAACAACACATATTGTAACAGTAAGAATCCTGAAAGCTAGCCACACATTCCAGAACTAATGTCGGACTAGTAAAAGAATGATGGGGTTTGGTCAATTAAGCAAAGCAAATTTTCTAAACACTTGAAAGTAACTCAGAACAAAATACAAAATCAAATACAACATATTATAATTCAAAAGGTTTTCATAAGATTCAAATGACATATATAACCAGTTAGATTAGAACACAGTCTGGGGGTCAGAACACAGGACCCTTAGAGCCAGCTAGTGTCTGGGGGTCAAAGCATAGGAAAATCAGAACCAGCGAGAACAGCCTAGGACTCAGGAGAAGAACACAGGAGAAGACCCAACTGGATTATAACATCAGCCTGTCATACTCTACAACTAGGCTTACTCTACATTCCAGCCCTGAAGGTTACAGGGAAAGATGAGAAGGTGCTCTTTCCGTGTGGTTGCCCCAAGTCGTCTTACTGGTGTATTTCCTTGGCATGATGGCTTTTCTACAATGTGTATGACATTAAAATAAAACATATGTCATGTAATATTACATTAAAATATGTTTAAGACTAAACTTAACTTGTGCCACTGTCTCACTTTCCCCCATAGCATGTGGCTCACTTTCCCCCACCACCACAATTTGAGAAAAAACTACCTCTCTTAGCATTTCAGGCTAATCTTCAGTTATCAGCATCACATGGTTTCATATGTTGGTAGTTCATCAACACGTATGATAGAAGTTTTTCTACGTGAATACATTTGCTTTGGCACAACAGTTGATTGAGTTGACAGCAAGAAAATGTACTTTTACATGCAAAATACCTATTTTGGTGAAAAAAACATGCTTACCACAGCACCATGAGGTCCTCTCTTTCAGGGCCAAGGGGAAATGAGAGGGGCTTGAAAACATATATCTCACATGACCACAAATGTTCTCTGTTGCCTAGATACAGGGGGTGGCTCACATTACCCGATGCCTCTGATTCCCCCGTTCTCCCCTATATATATATATATATTTTTTTTTACAAAAAAGATTTGGGGCTAATCAAATTATATCCGGGGCTTTAGCCACGAATAAAATAGCCTAGTGACGCCACTGGATATTACTATCCCTTATACTTCATGATTATTATTATTATTATTCTGACACACGCTTCTACTCCCACAATTTAGCAGGACGTGCTAAATTTCTAAGCAATCCTCCACACGGTGGCGCTGTTATTAAGCCCCAAAGTTGACAGGCTCACAGCATTAGTCCTATTGACTTGAAATGAGTCACACAAGTCCAGGTGAAGGTGCTCAAGGTGAAAAGAGCCTCTTGGACCATGTACAGTGGAGGAAAGAAGTATTTGATCCCTCACCGATTTTGTAAGTTTGCCCACTTACAATGAAATGAGCGGTCTATAATTTTAAAGCTAGGTTTATTTTAACAGTGATAGACAGAATATCAAAAAGAAAATCCAGAAAATCACATTAAAAAAAAGATAGAAATAATTTTGCATTTCATTGAGTGAAATAAGTATTTGATCCCCTACCAACCATAAAGAATTCTGGCTCCCACAGATTAATCCTCGTGCTTTAAAAAAGTATTCCTTATCTCAAATAGTTTCCTGTATAAAACACACCTGTCTCAACCAGTTACCTGTATAAAAGACACCTGTCCACAGAGTCAATAAATCAAACTCCAACATCTCCATCATGGGCAAGACCAAAGAGCTGTCTAAGGACATCAGGGACAAGATTGTAGACCTGCACAAGGTCGGAATAGACTACAAGACCATTGGCGAGAAGCATGGTGAGAAGGAGACAACTGTCGGTGCGATTATTCGAAAATGAAAGAAACACAAAATGACCATCAATCTCCCTCGGTCTGGGGCTCCATGCAAGATCTCACCTCATGGGGTATCAATGATCATGAGAAAGGTGAGGGATCAGCCCAGTTCTACACGGGAGGAGCTGTTTATGATCCCAAGGCAGCTGGGACCACAGTCACCAAGAAAACCATTGGTAACACACTATGCCGTAATGGATTGAAATCCTATAGTGCCCGTAAGGTCCCCCTGCTCAAGAAGGGACATGTACAGAACCGTCTGAAGTTTGCCAATGAACACCTTAACGACTCAGATAATGCTTGGGAGAAGGTGATGTGGTCAGAATAGAACAAAATCAAGTTCTTTAGTATCATAGTGACTCGCCATGCTTGGAGGAAGAGGAATTCTGACTATGACCCCAAGAACACCATCCCCACAGTCAAGCAGGGAGGTTGAAGCATTATGCTTTGGGGGTGTTTCTCTTCTTAAGCCCAGTTCAGACCAAAGATTCACCTTGCAACTCGCAACTCCTTGCGACGAGACGGTTGAGACGTTCTAAAACTGGACCTTGCGATTTGACATGTTGAATCTTCTGCGACGCATTGCAACGGCTTGCAACGCGCTGCAACGAGCAGTTCACACCGCTGCGATTTCTCCCCCACGACGTTCTAAAACCGTCTCGTCGCAAGCAGTTGTTGCAAGCGAAGGCTTTGGAACAAAATATGAAGTCTTATTCACTCTAATTTATTTAAATTTAAGTCTATCTGTTCCAATACTTTTGCTCACCTAAAAATGTGGTGTTCCTTTACAAAAAATGCTATCTTCTCAGTTGTGTATCAGATCCAGATGTAAATACCTGGAAATGAAAGCTTAAATGTTGATCTATTGTCTCATATTCATATTTTGGTGTAAAACCCAAATGTTTCCAGTCTACAGAAACAATAAAGGAATTGGCCTCAATGTTCCGATACTTATGGAGGGGACTGTATCACTGACATGGCTCGTTTTCCTTCAGTTATATACATGTATTCAAAACTACTCTCAGCATATTTCTGCAAAATTATTCGGCCATACATGTGCTATGACTTTCTACATAAATAATGTTAACACCAACACAGTAACCTTGGCAACAACAACACTAATATATTTATAATAATACTATTTAACTTCTACTTTAGTTAAGAAAGGTCACATTTTACCTTAGAAAAAGGGGAATATACAGAAGCTTTCATTCGGGGAGGAGGCTTTTTTGAAACATTTCTTCTCTTTACATAATCTTGTTATTTTGGTCAGGTCCTCAGGCAGAAAAACCAGAAGTGAAACAACCGAACATGTGAGCGCAACACTGTCAACAGCAGCAGATACGCCTTACGTAACATAACAATGCTTCATTCTAATGTGCACTCTGGTGTTTAAAATAGAATATGATAAGTTCTATTGAACTGTTGACAAGACTGATTCAAAAAGCATGACAGAAATACAATAGAAAATAAAAACCCATGAACCGAAGCTACACACTCACAGTGAACAACATCTACCTTTGTGTTGTATTTCTTGAGTTAAATATGCCTTTTGTTTTCATTGCCAACATATGGTTTTTGCACAACTGATTAACCTATTACAACTTGAGAGGTCTGCATGTTTCTCCTGTCCTTGTTGTTATTCTGGTCACCTCGGCAATGACTCAACAAGTGACATACCTTGGGGCCCAGCTGATATTACTCTCCACTAATGGCCAGGGGCCGGTTTCCCGATAACGTCATCTCTTAGCGAGCTACGAAGACTCCTACGTTATGACTTACCAAAGTTGTTTACCTCTGTAGTCGTGGTTCCCGAACGGTCTCTTAGGAGAAACACTCCTTACGTGGTACGTACACTGCTGAAATCGATTGCTCAGAGTTCGATTTTCCATTTCCTGCTTATTTCATGCGAAGCTGCATGACAAGTCTTTGCGAATAAAAGATTACTAGAAATCCTTCTAAGCCGAAACATGTATTTAACACCTCTTGCTTTATAATCTAAGTATCTTTAAGAACAATAATCACGTTTCGTGGTGGGTCAGTAAGGAAACTGAAAGTAGATATAATATCGCCAATAGCCTATATCAATAAAAACAGACGGCCCAAACAGCGTCCAAATGAGCTAAAATCCTAATAATAAACAGTAACATGGCACACTTATTTTAAGGTAAGCATTAATTGATTATTCATTAATTTTTTCACACGTTTACATGTTTTGAGACGGAGAATCCGACGCACTCTGCTGTCAGCTGAGCCGGCTCTGCGGAGCTGTCAGCCAGCTCAGCTGACAGCTCCGCAGTGCGATGGTTCTAGTGTTAACCTTGGTCGAACGTACTACCATAGCCTATACTGATTTAAAAAAGGTAGCCTAGGCTATAGAAAAATATAGAAACAGCGGAGGAGATTAAGATTGTTTCCAGCAATTATTTTCTTCATGAATGACTTGTGGCAGTTCCATGCGCAACAGGGATGTCACTCGTGTCCGTTTTACGCATGGTGCTTACGGAAGGATCTGTGGGGGTCTGTAGTAGCCTATCTCTGGCGATGCCACAGCGATCGCAGGGACTTCACTTGTCATTAAATGTATACATCTGACTGTATTTCATATCAAAGGGACACAGCGATGACTATTAAATATCAAACTGATAAAAACGATCTGACTGTAGGTTATAGTGTATCACGTAGGCCTTATAAAGTATTTTCATATTGACGGACATCGCATCCAATCAGTTAATGCTGATTGTCAAGTCAGTTAGATGACTATGTACTTGTTCATATAGTTTGAACACTTTGTGAATCAGAGTGAATGGTATTCTACTAAAATATATAGCTTACTTTAAATGTGATATGTACGCTATATACAGTTATCATTTTTAACAGTTTGTCATTTAATACAGTCATCGCTGTGTCTGTTTGATATGAAATACAGTCAGATTTATTAGTTAAATGACACAAGTGAGAGCTGAAACATCCCACGGTAGAGCTAAGAAGGCTCTGCGAGCGCTCCAGACCAACCTTACCAACGTATGACGTACGACAGAGATTCGTAGCGAAGAACGTTTCAGGAAACAGGCAAAACGTTAAGTAGGAACTCTACGTAGGGGTTACGAATGACGTAGCGTTAAGAAGGCTCTAAGAAGGCTTTGGGAAACCGGCCCCTGATGAAGAATACTTCCAATCCATCCAGGTTTGTGAGAAGAGGTGGAGGAAGCAGAGCTGCTGACAAACAGACAGACAGAAGGAAATATAAAGAGTTTCTCTGTCTGCATCGACATGGGGAATGTGAGGGGAACAATATGGAGGAGCTCAGAGCGCTGATGAGCACACAGCACAGAGATACAGGAACGTATTCCAAACTCAAATGACCGCATCTGGATCATGTGAAATATAACATGGCTGTCTACAGGAAGCGACATAGCAGACTTTTCCCTGTGAGGAAGCTTAGATCCTTCAATTTGTTCAACAAGATGTTACATTATCTTCTTCAAGTCTGATGTGAGAAGTGTCATTTAGTGCAGCCATGTGTTGGAGCAGCAGCATCAGAGCCAGTGACTAAAACTGAACAAAGTGATAAAGAAGGCCGGCTCTGTGCTGTGGCTGACCTGGAGTCAGTAGAGATTGTCGTGGAGAAGCTGCTGAAGATGGACAGTTCAACACAGCCACTGAACAGTCGACTGGACAGACAGACATTACAGACAGACAGACACTTCACAGCCTACTGGACAGACAGACAGACAGACAGACACTTCACAGCCTACTGGACAGACAGACAGACAGACAGACAGACAGACAGACAGACAGACAGAGACTACACAACCTACTGCACAGACAGACAGACAGACAGACACTACACAACCTACTGCACAGACAGACAGACAGACACTACACAACCTACTGCACAGACAGACAGACAGACAGACACTACACAACCTACTGCACAGACAGACAGACAGAGACTACACAGCCTACTGCACAGACAGACAGACAGACAGTACACAGTCTACTGGACAAACAGACAGACACTTCACAGTCTACTAGACAAACAGACAGACACTTCACAGTCTACTAGACAGACAGACAGTTTACAGTCTACTGGACAGACAGAGAGACACTACACAGTCTACTAGACAGACAGACACTTCACAGTCTACTAGACAGACAGACAGTTTACAGTCTACTGGACAGACAGAGAGACACTACACAGTCTACTGGACAGACAGAGAGATAGACACTACACAGTCTACTGGACAGACAGACCTGGGAAAAGCTCTAATCAGCAAGACTCATTGAAAGCACATGGGTGGGTGTGTGCAGGTCCTTTAAACTATCTTTCTATAGCTTAGGGCCTGTGCACACCGAACCCGCTTTTTTGCAGTACAAGCGCTTGTCTGCAATGCATGCAGCGCGCATATTCAAAGTGCAGCCACTGGCATCTAAACATCCCCTGTGTCTCGCGTATATAGGCAGAGCGCTTAAATGAAAAATAGTTGAACTTTTGAAGAAAAGCGCTGCTTATCAACATCTCTTCTTTTCAAAGGTCCAGCTGTTGGTCCGCATTGAAAAAAACAATACAAAAAAAATGATGTATAATCTTTCCATGTTACTTTTTAAATAGTACACTTTGAATTATTTCTTAAATGTGTGTTCATTGTCAAAGTTAGAAACTAAATACTGCAAGCAGCTCAAGCATATTTATAATGCCAATGAATGAGATACATGACAGTTTCTATAAGACATTGTCATACAGAAATGTTTCACAGCTGGGGGCTCCCTTAGCTCAGTTGGTAGGGCGTCCCCCCCCCCACCACCACCCCCCCCGGGCCGGGCCCAGCAGCAGACCCGGGTTCAATTCCCGCCTGTGGTCGTTCTCTACATGTCACTCCCCTCTCTGCCCCATTTCACCTCTGTCTCTCTGCACTATCAATAAAGCATAAAAATGCCCAAAAAATATTTAAAAAAAAAAAAATTCACAGCTATCTATGAGAAATGATTTAACAGGGAAATAAAGGGTCAAAAGCTTTAAAAGGGGAACCCCAGAAAATAGCTATTGTTGTGAATGCTCAGGAGGAAAAGTTAAATGAATGCATGTGGCCAAAAGGACATGGGGTGGAATTAGAAGGACCTGTTGTCATTCAGTACATTTCACAACTGCAACTCCTCCCATCCAGTCTGGAAGGTAATCTGTCACCATGACAATCTCAGAGGGGAGAATGACAAAGAGCTTTTTCAACAAAGAGAAACATGTTCTGGGTGTGACAATGTAAATACACATAGGCTCGACTTGGGAGGGCCGCCCAGGTAGATTGAGACCCGCACAGCAGGGGTGGATTACCGCAAAGGAACACCGGGCACAGGCCCAGGGGCCCAAGGGGGCCCTAAGCCAGAGATACTGATAGTAACTTTTCATGTTGCATAGTCAAAGAGCTCAGTCACTCATGACAATAACAGGGTCCAAAAAGGAATAGCCTAAATATAAGGAAATAAATCATCATGGGCCCCTCAACTAGTAGGGG
Source organism: Hyperoplus lanceolatus (assembly GCA_026929865.2). Taxonomy (NCBI): domain Eukaryota; kingdom Metazoa; phylum Chordata; class Actinopteri; order Uranoscopiformes; family Ammodytidae; genus Hyperoplus; species Hyperoplus lanceolatus. The sequence continues at coordinate 1,815,913 of CM049408.1, forward strand.
AGAAATACAAAAGCAAGTTAAAAACAACAGCATTAGTAGCTCTGTCTAAGGGCCTCCATGCACACTTACAGAAATAAGCTTACTATGTGTGAATTCTAAATTGTGTGAATCCCTCCAAGTCTTCACTTCAGTAGGCCTCTACATAAGATCAGGACAGCTCCAACTTCCTCTGTCATCTGTGGTGGAGGAGTTTAAGGTAGCAAAGTGCAGAGTCATAATGACATACAGAGACTCCCAGGATGAACATGCAGGCATCCAAACATGATCAGGACGCAAGTGGGCAGCTGACTCATCTGTTGCACAAGCCGAGAGTATGTTGAAGCTACGTGACATCATTGGAACGCCATGCATAGGAAGACAGGGTCTTGGACCTTCCCATGCCCAGAAATGGGGGAAGGCTGGATCCAAGGACAAAAGGTCCATGATCCAGGAGGAAGTAAGGAACCTGGAGGAGGAAGGACGGAGGGCAAAAGCATTGGAGCTTGCATCCCAGGGAGCATGGACCAAATGGGACTAAGAAGAAGATCACATGGGGAGATCTATGGCGATTGGAGCTTTTCCGCATTTCCTTCATGCTAAGATCGGTGTATGACACACTCCCAACACCGACAAACTTGCACAAGTGGGGTCTGAGGGAGGACCCATTGTGCAAGCTTTGTGGAAGAAACAGGTGGCGCCATGACAAGGTGCTCATGACACTCACTAACATCCTGGAGCAGGAGAGACGCAAGAAACACCAACCACATGGGTAAGCAATACCATCAGTCAACTTTGTAAGGGAGGGACAAAAGCCACAACAAGAAGCAATCTGCTGCAAAAGGCCCAATCATGGGAAGACTGCAATTCCCCCTGGTTGTCCAGACAAGTTTGTTACATAGTCCCAATGGTTAACAACAGCATTGATCTCTAACATAGATGTGCCACATGCCTAACCTAATCATCATGCTCAGCACATAGGTGAGATAAGACTGATAAGAACCACTCAAGCTACTGTATTTACCTATTATAGGATAAATATGTCTATAGAAAAAATTAATAGGAGTTAATATTGTTGATGACTTCTGTTCTTGTACACTTTAATAAAAATAAATTGTAGAGCTGCAAAGATTAATCGAATAATCGATTATTAATCAATTATTAAAATAATCTGCAACTATTTTGATAGTCGATTAATCGTTGAAACATTTTTTAATAAAAAATGTCCAAATTCTCCGTTTTCAGCTTCTCAAGTGTGAATATTTTCTGGTTTATTTAATCCTCCTATTACAGAAACTGAAATATTTGTGTTTTGGACATGACAATACATTTGAGGACGTCAACATAGACTTTGGAAAACTTAACTAAATGTTTCACTATTTTCTGACATTTTACGGACCAAACCACTAATCAATTAATCGAGAAAATAATTGACAGATTAATCGATTGTCAAAATAATCGTTAGTTGCAGCCCTAGTAAATTGCTTACTGTAGTCCACATGGGAGAGCCATATGCTAAACTAAGGAACTGACGAGGCAAAATCAAAATTAAAGAGGACGCTTTTTGACTTTTATGACCTATATACGTTGTTATGATGATTCATAGTCATGCTTAACCATACTAAATTATCAAATAATGACTTACATGCATTTCGACGTATTCCCTGCTGACCGTCTGGGGTGTCTGTGCAGAGCACTAAACACTATTCTAGCCAGTCGAGAAGTCACGGTCTACCCTTTCATAATTTGTGACGTCGCATAAAACTTTGTGAAGTCACCACGCGGATGTTTCCATGTATGGTAATGCTGTCACTTCCCTGTTCGCGTCTGCCTCGCGCCCTTATAGGTCCATGCTCGCGCTTCCCGCCACTGAAAGTGTTTCGGATGGAAGGTAACCAATCACAACGGAGTGGGGTTTGCAGGAGGGGGGGGGGGACGGGAGCGGAGATCGCCGAAGCACAGGCGGAGGGAGCGGAGATGCCCGAAGCACACACACCCAAGTGTTGACAGGACGTGCTGGATCGCCAAAATCTACATAGTTTTTTGTGATGTGATTCGTGTCAGGTTGCTCTATAGCAGTGTAAAACAAGAAATTAAGACCAGAAAAGTAGTATAATAGGTCCTCTTTAAACAAATTCACAGTTCCCGGAAAATATGAAAACTGGTAAGTGATACCCAACCCTATTTGAAACTCAGCAGACAATATTAAACAGGCCACCTATTCCAGTAAGCCTACAGTATATCCAGACACAGCTGCTATCACCTGTGCTGCACAGACCTAGAGGTTTGAATATTTCGTCTTAAAGGTTTGGATCATGTAATTTTTATATATATTTGTATGATCTTTCTCAATACTGTGTGGAGAAGTGAACTTTAGAAACTCCCAGCCTGCCCTGTGCATGGCATCCTTCCTTACAGTAAATCCTACTTCCTTTTCTGATAATAACTGTTTCTAAACATGACTAAGAACAAACATGGGGAAGTGTAATCAGAGCTTGAGCCTACTTCAGTAGAAAAGAGCAAGTGTTTACCACACACTGCAATGAAATACACAACTTTGCAATAAGCAGTTCTTAAATGACCATTTGACTTTATACTTATACTCATATTGCGAGAGCTGTTTAATACCTGACCTGACTAAATAATATTTTGATAGGTGTGTTTAAACAAAAATGTCATGATGTTACACTTCTTTTAACTGTATGATCTTAAGTTAAGTTGAATGGTCAGGACATTTAACTTAGCATCACTATTGTGCTGGTGGTGATTGTGCTGGTGGTGATATTGTCTTTTGATGGATTAAGCAGAACAATTTATTATTTAACGGTGGGGTAAGCGATTCTGGAGAATGTATGTAAACCAAGCGGGCCCCCTTTTTACATTCCCTTTGTTTACATACCAGTTTACAGAGCCTAGTCTGTTTATTAACATATTTTTCAGCGCGCGCACACAAAGTACGGACAAGTATTTGTCAACAAACATTCTCTAGAATCGTTACCCCATCTTTAAGATAATGTCAAAGGAGGTGTGTAGAATATCATAACTATTATTGCTGAAAACAGGCGCAGGCTTTTAGAAAGCAGGTTGTTATGTCAGACACTGACATTACAACCAAATGTAACAGTTGTAATGTGATTGAAGCCCTGTGAGCCATGTACCTGCTGCTATACAGGTAGCAGCCAGCACTCTGCTCCGCTCAGGGGATCCAGCAGATGTTATCTGGCTGCAGGGATTTGCTCCCGTTCAGTCACTAGACATTACAGAAATCTAACACTGATGTGGTGCGATAAGGCCTGCTTCACTGTCACTGTTCCACTGTTGGATGGGTGGAGGTCAGTGCTGTGTGCGCTATAGTCAACTTCCTCCACAGCACACTGGGAAACCAATTTCATAAAAAGAAAAGTAAAAAAAGGGGGCTGAACATATTTTTGTTTTTGTTTAGTTATATTAATTTACTTCTGTTTTTTGTTTTTTGAATCTCTTCATTTCCTTTCTATGCATTGTGGTTGTAGTCAACACTGTTGATGTCATCATTATAGCTGCTGCTATGTTGGTGTGTTTTGTTGTCTATTGAAAAGCATTAAAATAAAATATGAAGAAAATATATTTTAAAACATGTCACAAATTTGGAAAAACACTATTAGGCCTACCTAAATAGCAATTGTATGTTATAGCCATTATATTTCAGTGGAACCTTTGGGCTAACACCTGCTACTCCACTTGCAAACAAATATGCAAACAAATATGGACGTGTCATATTACATATTATATTCTGTGTGAAAGAAAAAAAAATCCAGGTTTAAATACGGTGCTATTGTCACTATTTTGTAACCTAAATAACTCTTGTCGTCATTTATTAACAAACAACTGTCTTAAGTTGTCATAAACATGTGGATCTTTCAATCTCAATTATTTATCCCAATGTCAGCATGGGCCAAGGAGCCTTGCACAAAATATGAACACACACCAACAACCAGATTATAAGAGTATGTGAAAAGTAGTGTCAGCATGCCTGTAGCCATGTAGGGTTTAATATGCCTATTGTTGCTTACTTTGCTGTAAAATAGATCAGGAACTAAAGTAGTTGGTCAGTTAACCAAAACCAGAACTTTCCTTATTGGCTGACTGAGTGCATTATTTCCAAGCAGCAGGTGGAAGCTAATACACTGGACAGTTATATTAGCCTGCCTGCTGGCTTTTTAGCACAGATGTATCTGTTTTCTATACTAAATTATAACAGACAGACTGATATGTTCACTGCTGAAGGCTACTAGGATACTACACTAAACCAACAGACAGTAGGCCTATAGCCTAGGCTACAGTAGGCTGTTCGCCTCCAGATATCGCTACTGTTAGGGATGGACGTAGCGTAAACTGTTATAAGCAACGAATTAATCAACCCTCGACCAGCTTAGTCCACGGCAGACAGAGAGAGAGAGAGAGAGACAGAGAGACAGAGAGACAGACAAAAACGTACCTGGCAGTTTCTTTCCGTACGCGGTGAGTCTGTCGCTTTAGTGCAGCTTGATACTATTGGGACAGCCAGGGACTAAACACCAGCAGCAAGCAGCCCGCAGCACAAAGCAGGATGTCAATACTACCCACAGTAAACCGGCTCTGTGACTGGTGTGTTTTCGTTCTCCTGTAGAGCGACTGCCGACAGAATTCCATAGACAAATGGTCTCATTTAAAATGTTGATCAGTATCAGCAATAATTCGTAGCCTATTTAGGCGTAAATATAACGTATAAACGATTGGGTTATTGGATTAGCCTACATTCGGCAGCCATCATAAGTCTGGAAAATAACGTTTAACATTTTATAATTTACAATTGGTTCGAACTGCTAGATGACCCCAACTCCAACGCTCAAGGTTACACTGAATGAGTAGATCTAGATAAGGGGTTTGGGCTTGTCCCTACCATAGTATGGTCCCTACACGCAATGTAATAAACGGGACGACGGGATGTGACATTAATTTTAACGTCAAAACTTCGACATATTGAGTGTACACGAAGATGTATTTATGTTATGTTCACACGCTGAGAATTCATTAGAGATTAAAAGGTTTTTTTTCCTATATCACGTGAACGTGAATGATAGTATCACGTGACCGAAGTCAGCTGACCGACAGGCGGAACCAAATGAAAACATGGTGGTCTCACTGAGCAGGTTACCTCTCCCAGCCTGTCGAAAAGTAAGTTGCGAGCGTTCTATTCATAAATATTGATACGTTTTTATTTTTCTAAATGCCTAACGGATCCTCTGGCTCCTCAGAAAAACTCCCAGATAATAACCTAATGTGTGTCACAACATATAGTGGTGGAAATGGCTGTGGGAAGCCAGACGTGGGTTGACTCGGTTGATGCATTTATTTTACATTAAAGCCTATACTAACTTTAATTGTGTGTGTGTGTGTGTGTGTGTGTGTGTGTGTGTGTGTGTGTGTGTGTGTGTGTGTGTGTGTGTGTGTGTGTGTGTGTGTGTGTGTGTGTGTGTGTGTGTGTGTGTGTGTGTGTGTGTGTGTGTGTGTGTGTGTGTGTGTGCGCGCGCGCGCTTGTGATCCTAACCAGTAGGTCATTGTAAGTTATCAGCCCAACAGTCGCGATGAACTTCTCTTTATATAAAAATGAAACCAGGAAACTGTCCACATTTCAAAAACTGTCCCAAAATAAGTATAGGTTTTTTCTTGGAAACTTTGGTCCAGTGTTGAGGTTGTGTTGCTGTGTGCAGCTGTGTCACAGTGTAGTGGACGGGCTGTGTGGGCGGGAGCCTCCCCACAGAGAGGAGCACTGTGCTGACTGGAGCCTGGACCAATGGCTGGAGCTCACACACTCTCTGACCGCCCTCTTCAGACTGTCTGTCGGCAACAACAGCTCCGATCAACAGGTGAGACAGCATGGACATTTGGAATAGCTAGATGATAAGAGATAGTCCCTTGTTATGTTTTTTCTTTTTTTTAAGATAATTTTTTGGCATTTTTAAGCTTTATTAGATAGTACAGAGTTGAAATGGGGAGACAGAGAGAGAGAGAGAGGGCGGATGACATGCAGTAAAGGTCCACGGGTTGGATTTGAACCCGCAACCACTGCAACAAAGGCCAGAGCCAATATGGTACGCGCTCTATCCACTACGCCACTGGAGAGCCCCAGTTATATGTTTTTTTTAACATAAATATATGTCCTCGGTGTGACTAGAGAACCCCAAACTATGAGAATAGAACAATCCTCTCTCTTTCTCTCCACCTCCACCTTTCTGAAAACCGGTGTTCAAAAACTGTGTTCAAAAACGTAGAGTTACGTATTTAACTCCGGTTCTATGAATCCTGGATGACCGCCAGAGGCGGTGCATTAAGCACTGGATATATCCGTCTCGCACATGCGCAGTTCGAGTACCAATATCAACAAAGTCACCTGTGACCCTCGTGACACCGGAAGGGCTATATAGCCCGGTGTCGACAGAGGATCTGTTCCCAGAATCTTCTCGCGAACGACGAGACTTCTGAGTGACCTGTTACTCTGGCGGTCATCCAGGATTCATAGAACCGGAGTTACATACGTAACTCTACGTTCTATTTCATCCTTACTGACCGCCAGAGGCGGTGCATTAAGCACTGGATGGCCAATACCAACAACGTCACGAAGAAGCCAAGCAACCAGCTCACTGGTTGGAGACAGCAGAGCTTGGCATAGGACCACCCCCATTGGATGGGGACTGGCGAAAATGGCGTTGAAAACCTGGAAAAATGGCGTTGAAAACCTGGAAAATGTGCTAGGCGATGCCTTGGCACAGATGGTCCTCAGGGGCAGCCCTCTCAGGGCAGCCCATGATGCTGAGACACTCCTGGTTGAATGGATGGCGTGGGGCGTCCACTGGTCCCATGGACATGTGCAATGGTATGAACAATCCAGTGGGACAGCTCCTGCTTTGTTTAAAGCCTGACCCTTGTTAGGGTCACAATAGCAAACAAAGAGCTGCTCCAACTGACCAATACAGGTGGTAGCAGAAATATAAGCCCAAAGAGCCCGCATCGGGCACAGTAGCTCAGACCTGCCCTCCTCAGCTGGGGGGCGGGAAAAGCGTGCCAGCAGGAGGGGCTGCAGAACTCCAGAACAGGGGACACAGCTTAGTGCACTGGGTCCACAGCTCTAGCTGCACACCAATTGGAGAACAGTTTCACCTGTTCCAAATGCCTCCTGGTTGATGTGCCTGGCATTAGGAAAACCTGAAGGTGAATCACTCAGCAGTGAGTCGGGCCCTGTAGTGGCCAAGCCCAGAGCTGAAGGCGACGTGGGTCAGGATGCCAGATCTGACCGCCCAGCTGTGACAGAAGGTCCCTCCTGTCAGTGGGGTGCCCAGGCGAGCTGCAGCAGAGCCTGAGCAGCAGACCAACACGGCAGTGTTACCGGGAGAGCACTGTCTTCACCAGTAAGTGACTGAATGGAAAAACACCCTTCCCTTTTCTTTTTCTTTTTAAAAGAAAGAGTTACCAAACAAATATGGTAACCTAGAACACAGCTTAGCTGCTTCTATCCACAAACAAGGAAAGCTATAATTAGCAGCTACGAACGCTGGAGGGGAGCTGAGGTGCTGCCTCAACAACAAAGTAGCTTAGCACTGTACAGTGTTACCGGGAGAGGGCGCGAGAGCGCTGTCTTCACCAGTAAGTGACTGAGTGGAACACATAGCAGTGTTACCAGGAGAGGGAGTGAGACCGCTGCCTTCACCAGTAAGTGAATGAATGGAAGAAAATAGATTCAGTGTGAACCCCGCTGCTAATTACCAATACAGATGGTGGCTCCAACAGTTAAGAGACAAGCGTCTGTTGTGACCATCTCCCGGCGGAATGGAATGGCGCCCATGGGCACGCCCGCCGACAGATATGCCCTCTGTCTACATCGAGACAGAGAAGGGGAGACACTGCTGAGGTACCCTGAGCCTCCTCTGCCTGCTGCCACATACCACTTAATATACGCAGAGCCAGGGACGGCCCAAACGGAAGAGCCCTAAACTGGTACACCTTGCCCAGAAATGCAAAGGGGGAGGACCCCCTGTGACCCCGGGCAGTAGGGATGTGAAAGAAGCATCTTTCAGGTCTAATGACACAAACCAGTCCGCCTGAGCGATAGCCTGGAGGACATCTGCAACACGCAGAATGTGGAAGGGAAGAACATTGAGGAACTGATTAAGCCCTCTCAAGTCCAGAATGGGCGAACCCGCCCTCCTTCTTTGGTACCAGAAAATAGGTTGGGTAGACCCTATCGAGCATCGATTAGCGCCCCTGGGGGGGCGGAGGCTGGGCGCCAGATCCCCTGGCGCCTCAAATGCCGACTGTAGCGCCGTAACTGTTACGGTGCTGGTCAAAATGCGCTGAGAAGCGCTGGCCCATTGCTTGTCCACCTGAACGTGGCTGAAGCTATCGGCACGGGGTACCACAGAGGTAGCATTTCGCTCTGGGGCCTAAGGTGCAGCTGGCCCAACGCCTGGCCTGGGCCGACTGGAAGAGAACGGAGGGTCTGTTGACACACCTCCGACTGGGGGGACTGCGGCAGCCAACCCCCACGGCGCGCCAACGTATCAGTTGACCTCACCCTGCCTAGCTCCTTAGTCATAATGCAAAGTCTGCAGTGAAGCATCACTGAGGGTCTGTCATTCCGACCCGGCCAAAGGCTTGTGGCTGGCTTCGGAGCTGCAATTCCTACCCTCGGATTAAGGTGGAAACCACCCAGGGGTCTATAGTAATATAATACAGTCAGACCAGAAACTACGCTGCTGCTGGGAAAAACAGCCAGTGGCCGGCTCTGATGCCCGAACACCTGGCCCCCAGGCCTCTGTGGGCTCTAGGGGTGGGGGGGGGGGACCGGTGAGGCTCTGAGGCCCGAGGCTGCCCGGACGACGGGCGGGCAGGGGCACGAAAGTTATCAGTAGGCTGTTGGGTGGGCTGCTGAGTGGGCCGCCGAGACTTGCGTAGGCCATCGTCTCTCGCTGGACGAGAACGTGGCTGAGAGTGGCTCTGGGGGGCAGCCGAGGAGTCCCTAGGCATGCCAGGAGTGGACATACTCTTGCGAAGACCCGTAAGCTGCCGGCTGGTCTGCCAAGCTTAGTCAGCCCGCTCTGGCGTCTCCAGGGCAGCTGATCTAAACAGCTCCCCCGGCGCCACAGGCCCAGCGGAGGGGCCTCCTGCACGTCTTCGTCAGAGGCGATTTAGCCAGCCAAACCTGGCGGCAAGTCTGGACAAGGGTGAACATAACGTGCCCTAAGTGCCTTGACATGAGGGCAAAGGCCTGCAGTGACGCATCGCTACGCCACTGCAGAGATGGCTCAACTGCAGCTTGTTGCAGAGAGGTTGAGAGCGCCAGCATTAGGTGGGTGAGGGAGTCGCCTACCCAACCCATACGTGCCGCTGTATCGTAGGCCTTTAAAAGCAGGTCGTCCGGGGCCGGGGACACCTGGCATCCGGCTACTAGGACGGGAGAGAGCCTTGGCATCCTTCCAGCACACGTGTAGCTCCTTTAAGTACTCCTCCGAAGGGACTTCCGGGTTGCAGAGCATGGAGTAGGTGCGTTCGCTCTCTAGCTCCCACTGACTATTTCGGACCTAACTGATTAAACCTTATTTTCATCGATTTTTTTTTTTGTGCTTGTATTGCCGGTAACACTAGCACTGATTTGGAAAAATGCCCAGAGGAAAGAAAGGAGCAAAAAGAGATTCAGCAGAGTCGGATATGTCCTCGGACAGCGTGGCTAGCACTAACGTTGGTGCTAGCTCAATGGCTTCCATTCCGGACCTGCTTGAGCAGCATAGAGCAGCCATAGCCGCGGAGTTCAAGTCATCGTTCGACAGAATGGTCACTAAGCTAGACAACATCCAGGCCGTGGTCTCAGGCCATGGGAAACGTATAACTGATCTCGAGGAGAATGCAGAAACTGTTTGCGGACGCCTGGAGCAACTTGAGGCTACATGCTCCTCACTGCAGGAAGACAACAAATCGCTGAATTCTAAACTATCGGATTTGGAAGGGAGAATCAGTAGACGGAACATTCGTATTGTGGGCTTACCAGAGTCACTTGAGGGTGCACGTCCCACCGCCTTTTTCTCCGAGCTCCTCGTCGAGGTTTTTGGTGATCAAGTTCTCCCATCTCCCCCGGAACTGGACAGAGCACACCGCACTTTGGCACCCAAACCTGGCCCAGGCGAGAGATCGCGGCCCGTCATCCTCCGCTTCCACCGATACCAGATTAAAGACTTGATCATGTGAGAGGCACGTAAACAAGGCGAGCTGGAATACCACGGCCACAAGCTCCGGTTCTACGAGGATTACAGCGCGGAGGTCGTGAAGCAGCGGGCTGAATACAGGGGGGCCATGGCTGTGCTTTATCAGCGCGGTCTCCGTCCCTCTCTCCTATTCCCTGCGAAACTTCGTATTACTCTCCAGAGCGGCGAGAGAAGGTGGTTGCGGTCCGTCTCTGAAGCATCTAACTACATCTCTACATTGGGTGTGAGTCTGTAGTAAATACGATTGCCTGCTGTGAGTATACAAATTTGGACAAATGCTCTTTTCATATCCCCAGCCAAACTCTCAGACTGATGGTACTACACGTATTTTTTCTCCCTTTTTTAAAAATGAGTAAATCAGCTGGGTGAGCGTGACATTTCTGTTGCTTGTCATTTTGACGTATTGTCTAGCTCACTCGCTTTTTTTTTGTATCTCTATTTTAAAACGGCTGGATTAGCGTGTCTGTTCTTTTTTTTCTTTTTTTTTTTGCCATTTGGACAGCTTGTCTAACTCACGCCTTGTTCTTTTTTTTCTATTTTGAATCTGCTGGGTGAGCATGGTATTTTTGTTTAGTGTGTTGCCATTTTGACAGTTTGCTGGATTGTTCATAGTGTTACTAGGCTGTTATGGGGTGAAATGTACAAGACCTATGTGGGAAGCTAGCACAGGTCAGGAAGTTAAGGTTTGGAATGTTTGTTGTGAGACTAGTAAGGGTCTTTTGGGGTTTGCTGTTTAGAGCAATATATGGGGTGGGTTCGGGGTGGGATGGGTTGGTGTTAACTGAGGGTTTAGCTGATAAGTCATCACCTGCTGTGTTTTCAGTTATATGTGTTTTCCTTTTTTTGTGTGTTTTTCTTTCCCTCGGTGTTTTGCTACTCTTTTTCTTATCGGAGCAACTCTTTTTATTCTCACTATAACTGAGCTAGATGAAGGGAAATCTTAATTTAATTAGTTGGAAGGTCAAGGGGCTAAATCACCAAGTGAAAAGGGGTAAGGTCTTAACCCACCTAAAACGGCTCAGGGCTGGAATAGTTTTCCTTCAAGAAACCCACTTACATGACTCTGACCATGGGCGATTAAGTAAATGCTAGCGTGGACAATTTTTTCATTCTAATTTCTGGGGTAAGGCTAGGGGCACAGCTATCCTTATTGATAGTAATATTCCTTTTGAGTCCTCAAACATTATATCAGATAACAATGGACGTTTTATTATTGTCTCAGGCAAACTTCACAATAAGTCGATGATGTAGAATTCTTTAAGAGATTTTTTTCTCAACTCCCTGATCTCAATTCCCATTCTCTTATTCTTGGTGGGGATTTTTATTTATTTATTTATTTATCTAGATCCAGTCTTAGATCGCTCTTCCCCCAAACCTGCCACTCTTAGCAGATCTGCAGGTTATATCAAATCATATCTTGCTGATTATAGCCTCTCTGATCCATACAGGTTTTTATACCCCACAGGAAGAGAATATTCATTCTTTTCACATGTCCACCATACCTACACCCGAATTGATTATTTTTTTGTTGATAATTCATGGATGTCAGACCTAAAGTCATGCAGTTATGAAAGTATTGTGATTTCAGATCACGCTCCTCTGCTCCTTCAACTGGCTTTCTCTGACGTTGAGTATACAAGAAGGCAGTGGAGACTGGATCCATTGTTACTCACAGATGAGAGTTTTCTTTCACACATCTCTACACATAATAAAACTTTTTTTGAGTATAAATAGAACACCAGATGTGTCCAATACAACAATTTGGGAAGCCCTGAAAGCCTATTTGAGAGGTGAAATTATATCATTTGCAGCATACAAAAATAAGTGTACAAAACAGAATCAAACTGAAATAGCTGATCAGATTCTGAACATAGACGGACAATATGCTAATTCACCTTCATCTGAACTTTACAAAGAACGTTTAAAACTTCAGACAGAATTCAACCTTCTTTCCTCTCGTCAGGTTGCTGACCAGTTGCTTAGGAGCAGAAGTACTTTTTACGAGCATGGTGACAAGATTGGTAAACTCCTGGCCAATCAACTGCGCGGATTTAGAGCGAAGCAACTCATCCCTGGAATACGGACAGACAGTGGGTGTACAACATCAGATCAGAAATTGATAAACGAAAAGTTCAAAACATTCTATTCAAATTTGTATAGTTCTGATTGTACAGTAGACGTAACAGTGATGGAAACCTTTTTCAGTAACCTAAACATGCCTTCCCTTTCTCAAGACCTGAGACATAGCCTTGAGGCACCTATTACTCAGAAGGAAATTATTGCAGCAATAACATCTATGCAATCAGGCAAATCTCCTGGTCCAGACGGACTTCCATCTGACTTTTTTAAGAAATTTTCAGCCGAATTGTCGCCTTTTTTATGTTCAGTTTTCTCATTTGACTCAGGTAAACTCCCGCCTTCGTTCTACCAGGCCTGTATTTCCCTGTTGTTAAAAAAGGATAAAGATCCTCTAGATTGTGCATCACACCGACCAATTTCACTATTAAATACAGATGTGAAGATACTTGCTAAAATTCTTGCCCACAGATTGGAGGATGTTCTCCCCTCTATCATATCCCCCGACCAAACTGGGTTTATAAAGGGACGCCAATCATTTTATAATATCCGCCGGCTAATGAACATTTTATATTCCCCCAGAAATATTGAATCAGAATGCCTCACTTCTATGGATGCTGAAAAAGCATTTGATAGAGTAGAATGGAATTATTTGTTTTTCACCCTTGAAAAATTCGGTTTGGGTCCTGTTTTCACTTCTTGGGTTAAATTATTATATGCATGCCCTTTTGCCTCAGTATTAACAAACAGCCGTTACTCAAGTAGTTTTGATCTGCACCGTGGGACCTGGCAGGGTTGTCCTTTGAGCCCGCTCCTTTTTGCTATTGCAATCGAACCACTTGCGATTGCCATTCGCGGTAACAAACAGATTCAGGGGATATGGAGAGGAGGAATTGAACATAAGGTATCATTATACGCCGATGACTTACTTTTGTTTGTCGCCAAGCCAGCCACCTCTTTACCGGAGGTACTTTCTGTGTTGGAGGTCTTTAGTCAGTTTTCTGGCTATAAACTTAACTTGAGTAAGAGCGAACTCTTTCCGATTAATAAAGAAGCTCTTAAACTTGATTATACAGCTCTCCCACTCAAAGTGGTGACAGATCAGCTGAGTTACCTTGGGGTATGTTTTACCAGAAATTTTAAAAACCTATTTAAATCGAACTTCCTCAAATTATTGGATCAGGCGAAGCAAATATTATCGAAGTGGTCTCCTCTGGCTTTCTCTCTCATAGGTAGAATACATTCAATTAAAATGACATTACTCCCAAAGTTCCTATATCTATTCCAATGTCTCCCCATCTTTCTCCCCAAATCCTTTTTTCAGGCCCTTGACTCTTTAATGATAAATTATATTTGGAATGGTAAACACCCTCGGTTACGGAAAGCTTTTCTTCAAAGACCCAAACAAACAGGTGGAATGGCCCTCCCTAATTTCCAATACTATTACTGGGCTGCTAATATCCGTTCTTTAGTGTATTGGGTGCATTTTCACCTTGACGACTCAGCCCCAGTCTGGGTAACAATGGAGTCCAGCGCTATTAGCCCATTGTCTCTATCTGCCCTCTTAAGCGCCGCACTTCCACTCTCTTCGGCTATTCCCAACAGTAGTCCCGTGATTAAGCACTCCCTTCGAATCTGGACCCAACTTAGGAAGAATTTTGGAATGCAGAATTTTTCACTTTTCAGCCCAATTGCAGCTAATCATTTGTTTACTCCCTCGACGGTTGATGGTGCATTTAAGATCTGGCATTATAAAAGGCTTAAAATTCATCAGTGATTTATTTATTAATGATCTATTTGCTAATTTTTCTCAATTGACAAAACATTTTGGTATCGAAAAGACTTATTTTTTCCGATTTGTGCAAATCAGGCATTTTACGCAGAAGTTAATTCCCCAATTCCCTTATAAACCGCCAGCCAATCATGTTGATTTGTTTCTTTCTGTAAACCCCACATTAAAAGGCTCAATTTCTGTGTTTTTCAACCTTATTTCGAAGTTGCATAGCCCCTCATTAGGAGCTATAAGAACCCTGTGGGAGCAGGACCTAGGTTCTGCCTTCACAGATCACATGTGGGATTCAGTCCTGGATCAGATACACTCTACCTCCATGTGTGCCCGACATGCTCTTGTGCAATTTAAAGTAGTACATTGTATCCACATACCTAAAACTAAATTAGCTCGTATGTTTCCCGATGTAGACCCGACCTGTGATAGCTGTAAGAGCGCACCGGCATCACTCTCACATGTACTGGTTGTGTCCCACCTTGACTGAGTTCTGGACATCAGTTTTTCAAACAATTTCTGAAGTACAGCATCAAATTGAGCCGAAACCTTTCACTGCAATTTTTGGCATTGCTCCAAATCCGGGCTTGCCTAAAGTGAAGCTGAAGGTACTGGCCTTCACCTCATTGCTCGTAGGGTTATCTTACTCAAGTGGAAAGATCTTAGAGACATTATGTCATGAATGAATTTAGAGAAAATACGTTACACTACCCAGGGATCCGAGAATAAATTTGCCAGAATTTGGCGCCCCTTTCTAAATTATTTTAAAAAACCAACAACAACAATAGAAGAGTAGCTACCTCCTCCCCTCTTTTATTTGATTTAATTTTATTTATTTATGTTTTTTTTTTTTGTTTTTTTTCATATTGATTGTTTATTTTTGTTTCTTGTAGCGTGTATTTCGTTTATGTCATTTTTAACATTATGTATTGTTTTTTGTGCTGATTTTTTGATGCAGGATTGTTTGTAGTTGGGTGTGGGGGTGGGATATGGGCGGGGTGTGTTCGGGGGAAGAAAAAAGGGGAAACAACTTAATCATTGTACTGTAATTGCTTCACAAATCGTTTGTTGAATAAAAAAACCTTTGGGGAAAAAAAAGCACTGTGAGAAATATAAAGGATTTGTTTGGACACTACACCTTGAAAGCAGTTTCTAGAAAAAATACAAATCACTACTTTGAACCTGAAAATGTGCATATTATGTGAACTTTAAGATGATTAGAAAATACTATAGTATGCGTCCAGATTCGACTTTAACATTGAAGTTTGTATTTTTGTCACATCCATGTTGAGTAGGGAGTATCACTATGTAAGTAATGTGAACACGCAAATTAAAGATAAGAAATAAAGAGAAGAAAATGTTTTTATTCAATTATCCAAAGTTCAATGAAGGAAAATAAATGGTCCAAACATGTAGCTTCCCATTCAAAGCGGATACTGCATCCATTGATACAAACCACACTGCTCATTGTTTAGTAATTCACCTGTTGTTGTGTGCAGGTGTTGGCCTGTCTGTCAGCTGTGGAGAGTGGCCATGCAGAGGCTGTGTTGAGTGTGTTAAGAGCCAGGCAAGAGGAGATCCACTCTGCTCTCATGGACACAACCAACAACATCTCCTCTGCCACTCTGCAGGACTTTGACTGGCAGCTTAAGGTTGGTTCATGCCTCACTGTTAACCTTTTGGTTTCAATGTGTTTCTAATGATAATATCACAACTGGATTAGCTGTACTTTAAAGTTGATCGTACACACACACACACACACACACACACACACACACACAGGTCCCTCAGATGGAGTCAGTGACTCAGTTACATTCACAGCAAATTCTGATTAATGTCCATATTCTGGTTTAGACAATATTCCATACAAGGTGTTTACATGTGCAGCAGCTACGGGGATATTCCTGTTTACCTGTCAATCAGCATATTGTGAATAAACCATTGACGTGGTAGAAGTGCCATGATGTCTGACGTCAGCACAACTTTTCCCGGGACGCCCTACACACTGAGCTTTGGGCGCCCCTTTAGTCAGTGATTCTTGAGAATGCTTGTTGTTCAATCACTTTTTCATCATGAAGCGATATTAACTGATATAAAAAAAACAATGTTTTTTGACAACAAGTTCTCATGAATTTCTGAAAATTGTGTGACCTCTGTGAGACTGGAACAGTGGCACCTGGTGGTTGAATATATAACTGCTCAGTCTGTCACATGGGCCGCCTGTCAGTCTAGAACTTTTGGTTAAATGGGAGCGACATCCTCTCCTTACCGGGATGTTACACATGTCAGGCAGCTGGATACACAACACCTGGAACAACCAGGTCAGATAATTATCAATGTAAACTCCATAAAATACTATAATAACCTGCTAACCTGGGGGGCTATTGCACAAACCAAGGGGCAATGTTTGGATTATCCTGGTTTACCTTAGCTATGATTTGGTTGCACAAAATCAAAGGCACATACATTAGAATTGTTCAGTAAGCTGTCACTGCGATCAGAAATCATATTATCATAAGAGCATAGCATTTGATGTAAGGTCATTGGGTCACCAAAAACTATATCAATTCACATTCATCAACCTTATGAGTTATGTGTACAATGTGTTCCAACCTGGCTTAGATATGTGCAATAAAAGGCGGAGACAACAAATGGTCTTGATTCATTCAAATAATATATATTTTTTTAAAGCCACTACGAGTAAATTTGTCCGTTGGCGGCCCCTTTGGCAAAAGCAGTAGTATTTTTAAAGCTGTTTTCTAGCGCGTGCCGGCCGTGCGAGTGTCAATTGATTAGGACGCAATATAGTGCATGTCCGTGTGTTGAAAGTGTGAGGGCACCGGATTCTTTTCGGCTCTGTGAGAGTGGTTAGCAGAGGTGGGACCAAGTCATTGTTTAGCAAGTCACAAGTAAGTCTCAAGTCTTTGCCCTCAAGTCCCGAGTCAAGACAGGCAAGTCCCGAGTCAATGCTGACAAGTCTCAAGTAAGTCCCAAGTCCTGCAGTTTGAGCTTCAAGTCATTTCGAGTCCTTTTAACCAAAAAGTAATAATATATTTACCCACATCATGTACTCTTTTAAAATCTGTCTTTCTTTATTAAAACAAGTGCAATTGAATTTGTGGAAAAAAAAATTGTACGGACATTGCACTTCCTAAATGCACAATTTACCAGTGATTTTTAACATTTAACTCATATTTTGCAATAATATTCTTCATTTTAAACCACTCCTTTACAGAATAAACACATTTATTCATTTGTGTTATGTTGACCACCTCTTAGTTTTTATACCCGAACAAAAACAGACACTCACACATAGGCTACATGTAGAAAAGGCCCCAAAGTTTACAGGTTACAGTGTTGTTATTTCTTATAGTGTGTTAAGATGTGTTTTGTTCAGTGTGGATGACATTATAGCTGTCAGTTAGTGGCAGTGACATCAGTCGGCCGGAGAGTCTGTTTAGTAAGTTTCCTTTCTCTTCTCCCTCGGTCAGGTGTGTGAGCGACGTGCATGTTGCCGCAGTAGTCGATCATTCCAGTTGAAACGTGTTTATTTGAGTTTATGTGAATCACCTGTGTGTGAGTAAGTACATGCAGTCCCGATCGCTGTTAGAAGTTACAGTTTATGGATGTTATTAACGGCTGCGACTCGCCGGTCGCAACAGCTGTTCTAACGTCTCCTCACGAGCGGAATGTAAGCTTTTGTTCTTTTCCCGCGATCTATATGCGGTTGTGCCTGTGAAAGAAGGAAAATAAAGAGTGGATAAAACCCTACTCCTCCTCTCCTAGTCTCATGCTTATAGTCTGACGTTTTTGGCCTTAAGTGGTGTTCTGGCCGACACCTCTGAAGTGAAACCAGTGATAAGCAGATCAGCGCGGCACCGGTACATCCACCAGTTTCCTCCGCTACACTAGGCTACATGATGAAAGATACAGAGCGGTAGGCCTACTTAAAAATATACTTTTTAATCTTTGTGTTTTGGGGAAAGTAGCAAGTCTTGTCAAGTCAAAAGGCTCAAGTCCAAGTCAAGTCACGAGTCATTGATGTTAAACTCCAAGTCAAGTTGCAAGTCTCTTTACATTTTGTCAAGTCGAGTCTCAAGTCATCAAATTCATGACTCGAGTCCACACCTCTGGTGGTTAGTGACTCTGCATCAACTAATGCCAGTCAGTGCCACACACACCTGATTGCAATGAGTTGATGCAGGTTCACTAACCACTCGCATGGAGCTGAAAGATTCCGTGTCCTCACAGAAAGCGAATGAACGAGAGACGGCAGTTAGTATGGATCACGATAAGGTAGGCCTAATGTGTTTATATTGTTGTAAATAATGACTATTTCAGATGAATAATGGTCATCTGATGATGGTGAAGCAAAGTAGAGCTGCAACAATTAATTGACGAATCGATTATTAAAATAATCGCTAACTATTTTGATAATCGATTAATCGTTTCAAGTCATTTTTTATAAAAAATGTCCAAATTCTCTGATTTCAGCTTCTCAAATGTGAATATTTTCTGGTTTCTTTAATCCTATTATGACAGTAAACTGAAATATCTGTGTGTTTTGGTTATAACAATGCATTTGAGGAGGTCAACATGGGCTTTGGAAAATTTATCAACATTTTTCAACATTTTCTGACATTTTACAGACCAAAACACTAATCGATTAATAATCGATTAATCGAGAGAATAATCAACAGATTAATCGATTATCAAAATAATCGTTAGTTGCAGCCCTAATGCAAAGTAGACTTTGTTTTAGTATGGCTCATTCATTTAGGAGTAATGTTGAGTATTCTGGATAAATATGTGATAAAACTGTTATATTCCTACATTTAACCAAGCCGTAAAGTGTTTTATTTTGAATTTTGATTGTGTGAGTTTAGCTTCCTGGGGAATTGAAGTGATGTGTGTTTTATTGTGAAAAAACAAAGGAAGTGTAGGTTTTATTTAAAGTTAGTGAAGCAGCTTGGTATGTTCACGAAGCAGAAGAGAGGGGGTGATACAGAGAGATTTTCATGTGCTGGTTGAATGGACTCCTCCTTATGGGAGGAGACATCTTCCCCCTGGGAAAAAACCTCGGGCAGGAAGGGACAGGGGCCAGTTGAGCGATCAACTCGGTAACTTTGATGAGACGGACTCACCAAGCACCTCTCTCTCTCTCTCTCTCTCTCTCTCTCTCTCTCTCTCTCTCTCTCTCTCTCTCTCTCTCTCTCTCTCTCTCTCTCTCTCTCTCTCTCTCTCTCTCTCTCTCTCTCTCTCTCTCTCTCTCTCTCTCTCTCTCTCTCTCTCTCTCTGTCTCTGAACACAGATGACTTGGTAAAATTCTAAAACTTTAGGTGGGGATTATTAGTCTAGGGGTCTGATAGGATGGTGATCGGAGGTAACGGAGATTGGGGAGGACAAAGTCCGCCCATTTATTGACTGTGTGCATTAACAATCTTCCTTAAGTCCTTACCATCTTTACAGATTCAGAGGGATGCATTTAATATAGGGCTAGAGCGCAAGTGTAAAATCGGAGAGCATGCAATAACTCTGGTCTTGTGCTTTGACAAATTGTAACAAATACCAAGAAAACATCTACTAGGGGATAATGAGCAAATACTCCATTTGATGAGTACCTAGGCAAATAATCTTGTTTCTGTCTTTTCTGTATTCTGATATATGATATACTCTAATATCATGTGATTGAATAAAAACCAGTAAAACGTTCCGCTTGTCTCTGTTACCACTTAGTTAAATAGTCTAAACGGACCTAGTTAGAGAGTTTTTTCACAGCAAGACGTGAAGCGCCCCTTTGGACACGACGTAAGTTGGTACTCATGACACGGACGACACACGCTGACAACATTATTAGACATAACCTCATAACCAAATACCCTTTTTAGATAAAGGATTGTTTTTAATAACTTCCCGGGTTTAACGCGTGCAGTTGAACGCTGAAAATAGTATATCTGCTCTATTTAATGGAGGTGGTATTAATAAACAATGAGATACATAAAACTGAAATAAATAACTTGTGAAGGATATCTTCTGCCTAAAAGTGGTGAATGATTATCTGAATCAAATATAAAGTGTTGCATTTCGTACCTAAACAGGATTCATTATATAGATGAATAGGTTTAGAAGAAGTGAAACGCTGAACACAGTGGGTTTAAGTAAAACACTTTTTATTTATTTAAGAGAATCCCAGGCAGTCTAGTAGTTAAGATCCCGCGAGCTCACCGCCAAGAGCCCGGGTGAGACGCTCAGCAGAAGCCGTGAGAGTAGGGGTAGCTCTTTAATGAGGATAAAGGTTGTAATTAAAGCATCGTGTTACAAGTTGGTTAATACTAGTTTAATAGGTCATAACTAATGAACTTAAAAACTAACTTTTCATTGAAGATCCGACTTTGGAAGTCGGGATCGCTTCAGTAAACACTGCAGTCTCATTCGCTCCCATGAAATTGTATACACGTTGCTTGGCAACGCCCTCCTCCCGCCCGTCTATCACTCTTCCTTTTAGCTTTTCTTCATTGCATTTTCTTTTTTTTCTTTGGTGGTTCAGCCCCGTTATCAGTCATTATGATGACAAATAACTGTCTCAAACAAGGCTCCTGCTCCCCTTCCCTCACCTGGAGGGATAGGCTTCTCAAATCGCGTTGCTGCGCTACACTGAAATCTGCGACCAATACCAATATGTGACCGTAGAGCCTGCATGCGCAAACCGAAAATCGGACTGGGTGTGCGACCAGACCAAACACAGTAATAAAAACTATATAAAAACGTCTTTCTTAGCACTGATGGTCTTGTTTGCTGTTAAAGGTAATTAATGATTATCAGATGAAACATGAGGCTGTTTAAAATATATTTAAATGTTACTCGTAGTGGCTTTAAGTATTTGAGGGCAAGCAACCATACAATGTGTGTCAGTGGACGAGTGTGGCTGCATTGCCTGTTAATGTATGTGGGAAAAGCAAATGCAAACCATACACATGTCAGTCCTCTAGGCCCAGCCTGCTTAGGTGAGTTAAATTTCTGACAGGTGATGAAGCTCTGCCCACCAACTCCCTGTAACAACATAATTGACCACACACACACACACAAAGACCAAGGGCCGCCCTGAGGCAGTCACTCATTAAACAATAACTATGTTTAACACCCAGTGGCATCATTCAGTAGGCTGGGTTTGTTCTTCATAGCCCACATAATGACAGCTGCCTAGGGAAGACAAACCCTAGGCATGGGCCGGGCCGGTACCATATTCTGACCGTATGATAGATAACCTTAAAGGCCTACTTCACCGGTTGGAATATGAAGGTGTATTGAACTCGGAGATCCTATGAAGTATAAATGTGCAAAAAAAATTGAAATCGGATCATCCTATCCTGAGAAAAGGCAGAAAGAGTGTTTTATAGTCTCACTGTCTAACCCTACGTTTCTCTTTCTGTGATGTCACCTTCATATTCCAACCGGTGAAGTAGGCCTTTAAGCAAAAATACAACGCTTTCACTGTATCGCAATTACAGCCTTCAAATGTGTTATTTTGAAAACTCTTGGTTAAAAAACCAAATATTCCAGCTGAACACACATGTTTTATGTTTAAACAACATATAGAATATTCTGAACATTAATACACTTGTATGATAACATAATGCAATAAATAATTGAAATATTCTAAACATTATTTAAATAACATTACACTCATACCTTAGAACCGTATGACGGAAAACAATAGTGGTTTTGAAACCTTGACTTGAAACAGGTCCATGTCTATGACTGTCCTACTAAAGTGGACTTTCTTAGTGGACACACAGCCATAGTGTGGTAGTGGCTCCACACTGCACTGCTGCTGTGTCTTAATGTCCCCTTGTCTCTCTCCTTGCAGTTAGCTTTGTCCAGTGATAAGATGTCTTCTCTCCACACTCCTCTACTCAGCGTCAGTCTGGATGTGAGGGAGGACCGGGCCCTGCGCTGTGTCTCCATGGAGCTGGACAGAGACAGCTTAAACACTCTCATCACTTCACTAGAGGCGGTCAATAAGGTCAACATACACCAAATACTCAAAACACAATCTGCTTACTGGCCGCACTGCAAACAAATCTGGGATTAATACACTGCCTAGGCTCTGTAAATGGGCATGTTTACTTACCCCTTTCTTTACATTTTCTTAGTTTACGCAGGGTTCAACATAACTTTTTTTTCCTACTGGCCCGCCGGGCCAGTGGATCCGAGTTTTACTGGCCCCTTGTATATTTTCACTGGCCCTGCACACACTTTTTTTTCTTCATAATTTAGTGTCAATAATTATCATACCTGTATTTGAAAAATAACCATATCTAAAGGGAATATCTATACTGTAACAGTATAGATATTCCCTTTAGATTTGGTTATTTTTCTTTTAGTTAATTATATGAAATATTGATATTGCTCATACACATAATATAAAACCAGGCAAACATATTGAATTTGAAGCCTACAACTGAAAGTATGTTGTAAGAGTGGGCCAGTATTTTAAAGTCCAGTAGTTTGATGATTGTTTTTATTCTTGAATTTGGGCAGTTTAATGAATAGTTCACCTGCAGAAGTCATGTTCAAACATTAAAAAATAAATAAGAGATGAAGGTCTGATCATTCTTTGTGGTGTAGGCTGTTTTTATTACTTTCTCTATATGCATTAGGGATGTGAATGTGTCGACCGAATGACCGGTTTTCCACTTGCGCTCAAGTTGACTTTAAAGATAGAATAGAAATCCGAAAATCAGGGGGTTATGCTGTTTTTTTAATAGGAGATTTCACAATCACAATCACCGACACAATCACCGGAGACACATTCACAGCGTTTAAATAAAGCCTCTCATTTGTATTACCATTAGCCTACGGCTTTGATGCAAATACTGTAACATTACGGCGGCAGCTAAAGGAAAAAAGCAGTTTTCACTTAATTTTCTGCACCTCAACCTCTGCTGTGGGAAGAAAGAAAGGGGGCAAAGTAAGTCGATTGATTTGTCGACTCGCAGGCGGACGGTAGGCAGCTCTGCCAACAGAGCGAGAGTGCGCCCGCTTGTTGCTCCGCTTGTCAAAACGCCCACGCACACGAACTTATATCGTCATTGTTTAAATTAAATTACAACACCGTACAAACGTTGAACCGTCTGTAAATAATTTAGCTATGAGATCCATGTTCTACAAATGACATTCTGTCAATGAGTTGTGAATAATATTTTCAAATTGATCAGTGAATCTGCCATGTCCTGTATCCTTGTGTCCTAACACATGCAGGTGGTGCTACAGCTGAAGTGATGGAGAGAAGGTGGAGCGCTGATCCACAGCCACAGGAGACTTTTTCTCTCTTTCGGATTTCAAATCCTTTCCAGACTTTCATAACTCCTGTCCTTTGTAATTCTCTTGTGTATTAGTGAGGTTGAAAATTCACTTTGTTTTTGTGATGCAGTGTTTCATGATGATGAACATGCAAAATAAATGTTTATTTTCTGTTGCATCTCATTGAATTAGTTTCCATTTATTTATGTCGTTAGCATCATAGCATAATTGCCTAAATCATATTTACTCTACTTTTACTCTACATCTACTGTATTCTACATCTACTCTACTCTAAATCTATTTTCATTAGCCTAACAGCATAATTGCCTAAGTCATATTTTAAGGGTTATAGAGTAGGGTAAAGTAGATGTAGATGTAGAATAGGGGAGATGTAGAGTAAAAGTAGAGTAAATATGATTTAGGCAATTATGCTATGAGGTTGGCATATAGTAGAATGAACAGGCACTAACTAGGACTAGAAGGGTCTGCACTGCATTTCAAAGGTACATGGCTGCATTTATAAAGCGCTTTACACAGTTGTTACAGCTCATCTTTATTTCAATGGTTTAAGGACAGAGGGTAAGTTTCATATTGTTTACGGAATAAAAACACTGAGGGAAAAACTGGCTATTTGTGATATCGGTCTATATAAATAAAACATTTGATCTTACGCACTCACTCAAGCACTGATGGCAGCCAGCTACACACACTGTCTGACCGTCAGGGGCCGTTTGAGGTCTAGAGGCTGACGTCTTACTGGTAGGCCTACTAAAAAGAAAGCTGTTGGTTTAAAGTTAGTTGTTTTTTACAGTTTGCTTTTGAAGGCCAATGGAAGGAGATGTGTTCAGCAAAGCAATCAGGGACTGGATCACGGTCTGACTGTGTGTGTTTTCAAATCACATACTTTTTCTTTTTACTACACTACATACTAAAGTACAGAAACGTTTTAGTCTTTTTACTACACTACATACTAAAGTACAGAAACGTTTTAGGGCCACAGGAGGGGGAACAAATCAGATAAGTAAGTTTTTTTTTTTTTCATTATGTATGTAAGAAATGTCAAGAATAAAGATGAATACTCCAAAATGCTATTGGAGTTAGTGGGGTTGTTTATCAATTCAACATTTTTCTTTTCCGGAAATCAATTGTTAAAACATATAAAACAAATGATTTGCTAACTTTTCTATGTTCAAAAGTTTGTGAACCCTGAGCTGCATTGCTTAAACCAAGCAGGTAAACACAATCTGGTGGGCCAAATTGATTGATGAAATGGACCAATGTAATGAGAGATCTTTAGGGAAGAAATTGGGCGGCACTAGATAAAAAAGGAGATAAAACCAGGTCAGTTTAGGCTCACCAAAGTGAACCCATACAGGTCAGACATGCCAAAAGGGAAAGGAAATCTCAGAGGATCTCAGGAATAGAGTTGTGAAGTTGCACATTTGTATGTGTACAGCTATATATTAAATTCTAAAAAGTTGGAGCTCCATCGGTCCACCGTGAGGCACCGTGTTGGGGAACGCTCTGGCCGCTCCACTCGTTCTGAGCTTCAAACATTGACTCAGCGAGTAGCCTATAATCATAAACAAAGGTTTGCCAATTGTTCGCTGGAGATCGCTTGGTATGCCTTTAAGGAAAAGTTTTCACTTCAATAAGCAGCAAAGAAAGCCATACTTACTCAGGGCAAAAGGACAAATAAAAGAGAAGTAAGGTAATGGAATATAACAGAGGTCACAGCAGTCAGTGCCTCTGATGTGTAGTGTCCAGAATGGGGCCGTCCAGTTGATTAAACAGCCAGCTGTCTGATTAACAGTGGAAATGAGGCCAACTGCTGGCAGAGCCATGCTAAACGTCCTAATAACATTGCTTTGTCATCCAGAGACATGCTAACTGGAATAATGACATTCTCCTCCAGCCACCACACTTTACCTCCAGATCTTAACTCTATACTTACTATAAAAAGACAACGGCCTTTCCAGTCTGCACAGTACAGCTGGACGTACAAGATGCTGAGTCAGTGTGATCTCAATCAAAGCTGTTGGAGGAATCTTTGCATTTTTCTATTCTCAGAAAGATGATCTTTAACAAGCGTTAACAAGAGTTTCACTTGGTTAAATGAAAAGTGAACTCATTTTATAATTGACAAGTAGGAACATATTCAAATGTTCTCCAATGTAAAGGCACATTAGGGTACTGTGAAAGGCACATACACATCTTGTGTTTTATCTACTGCCATAAGTACCCATTGCCCCATGAGTACCTGTAAGCCCTCGCTTCGCAGCAATATGGCCGCTGTGAGAAGTTCTGGGCTTGAGCCCTGAAATCTGTGGTGCACCAGTTCAGATGTTTATGGATTCTGACCTTTGACTGCATTGGATGATTGGTGAATCTCACAGTTGTGTTGTACGTTACATTATATGCTGCTTATGTATGCCAAACGTAATTGGGAGAAAATGAAGTAGAGGTATAACGACATCATTTAAACCATATGCTTACCTCCAAATCTCAGGTCAACAAGTAAAAAGCCTTAGTGCTTTGATCATCAGTCTAGAAGTATGGGATTAAAAACATCATTCACATCTGAAAGAGAAGTTTCAAATGATTGAAACGGTGTTTGAAAACTTGACATCTTGTAAAAAGATTTTGCAACATTGAAAACATACAGTTTATAGTCAAATGGCTGCAAAAAGGAATCTCTCAGAGAACACTGCAAATAATCACGTTACTCGTAAGCTCGCAAATGTGTGGTCAAATGTACACCCTACATTGTTTTTTAAAATAAAAATGTACCCTTTCCAAACATTTCTCATAATGAATGGACACCTGTTGTATGGCTAATGAAAGAATTGAATAAAATGCAAGCCTATGCAAGCAGCCTGTGGGACTGTTTAAGCGCAGAACATGGAGAACATACAACTCAAGAGGCTGACAAAGTTTAGAATGTTTATATCATATAGATAGATTCATAAAGCTTTATACATGTTCTTCAATTATCTTGAACATAACCTTCTCCGTGTACAGCACAAGGTATCATGGCACAAGTTACCATGGCAGCACAAGTTTCCATGGCGATGTAACAAGGTCAAATGTTGTAAACCAGTATGTGTCATTACACTGAAAACACATGAAGTTCCCACACTGAGCCAAAAGTCAAACCCAGTCTGTTAGTATCAGGTCTCTGTGGTGCAGAGGAGCTTGTGTGGATCAAGGTTCTACCTACCGTATTTAGCGACACATTGAAATGGCTCAACATCTTCTGGGATCCCATATTCTTCACAAATGTTTTACAATTGACACGTATCTGTAATTTGATCAATATAATTTTGTTTTATACTAAAATGTTTTTTTTCTGTACACACATGCTATCTCCTGCATGGCTGGCATGTACCTTTGAGGAGGGATCCCTCCTTTGTTGCTCTCCCCCCCGAGTTCCTTCAAACCACTACATTTGGGGAGTTCTTCGTATTTTTCTGAATCCAGGGTTCCCACACATTTTAACCAACACATTTAAAAAAAAACATGAAATTATACCCAATATCCACACACTTCCCAGGCATTTATGTGGATAATACGCAAGCAGAAAATGTAAACAACAGTAATTCAAGGAACTATTTTGCATAAGGTTAGACATGTTTTGGAATATTTATGAGCATGTTTTAAACACTAGCAAAAATGTGTGTAAATTCAAAACTTTTCCAAAACTTTCAGTTCATTCCAAAACCATTTCTTTAAATGTCATAACTTTTCCATGAAAGTCATGACCGTGGGAACCCTGTACGGAAGGCAGAGGCAACAACAATCAACTGTGTTATTTGTGATAGAGGGTTACTGTAAAATAAATAGACTTGGTACTTCAGCTGTGTTCCTCTTTATAAGTGATTTGCCTCTGATCCAACCGTTGTCCACAATCATTACACTGAAAAAAATAAACACTGGATGAAGTTCATCCGATATCTATTTTTTTCAGTGTACACTTCTGCTCATCTCTTCTCATGGAGTTGATCCAGCTCAAGCTTTAAGCATTCCAAGTAGCTCAACTGTTCAGATGACTGTAATGTGCTGGTAAGAGAGCATATGCTGAAACACATGGAATGGTATTGCCTCTAGTATATCCGATGTAAAAAAAAAACATTGTAGCAAATTAGCCTTGCGTGAGTTAAACAAATCTGAATTTGCAAGGTGACTATAAATGATCAACGTAAAAAGTATATTGTTTAACTTTGAACCACTTAGGCTCTGGTAGATGGAAAACATATCCCTGAATTGAATGTATTTTATATGACATTCAGATTTTTTAACCTTTATACAGTGAATGTTTTATAAGCCCCTTTAATGAAAAGTTTATAAAACCCAGTTTCCTAACTGTGTCATCAGTTTGGAGGTTCATATGAAAAAAGAAAAAGAAAAACTCAACAGACAAACCAAAGGAAACCTATCTTACTTGTTAGGTTCTTAGAATTCAACAAAAAACACACCATATCTGGAGTTGGTAGAGATGCCAGCAATTTTATTTAAACTTTAATCTTTGAGTCTTTATAAGTTTGGCACAAAGAATTAATATTTTCTGTTTTCTCCCCCCTTCTCCCCTCCCCCCTTGTACATGTCCATATTATGCTCATATTGTGTCACACACACACACACACACACACACACACACACACACACACACACACACACACACGCACACACACACACACACACACACACACACACACACACACTCTCTCTCTCTCTTCTTTACACAGTGTGTTACGTTTGTCTGTAAACAAGCAGAAAGACACACTCAAACAAAACACAAGTATTCCATGTTCCACTTCAGAGCACATATGGAGCAGGAGAGAAAGAAGGTACAGTAATTATACACAAAAGGAGTGTAGCACATGTCCTCTTCCGCTCTCTCCAGCCTGTGGGCAAAGCGCTTGTTCAGAGCTCGTCCATTAGCTTGTCTGTTTGTCCACAGAAAAAAAAACATGTGTCCATCTGTCTTGCTCCGTTGTTGTCAAGGAAAGCCAAAGTTGCCATGTCCACAAACTGCACGGAAAAGGTCTTGGGGAGATTTTTTTTTTCAGCATTGAATTCAAAAGATTGTCATTGTAATGCTGGAATGTCTTACTACAATCTACGCTTATATAATGGTACTGTACTTTAAAGCCTCAGAAAATATCTTAAATAGTCCTCGTCTGTCTCTGGTTCTCCTTGTTCTTCTTCTTCTTCTTCTAAAAAAAGTACAAGTTTGATTTTTGTTTTTTTTAAATTCTACTCACTAGATAGAAGTTTCAGTTAAACCCTGTGAAAATATTGAGATTCTTGGTAAAGGCACAATATTCAGCCATGAGGAGAGAGCACACTGCTACTATTGTGTCCTGTAGAAGCCTATGGGTTTTGCTTTTTTTTTGTTTGTTTGTTTGCTTAAAGCCCTGATAAGACAAGCAATCCACATTTGTTTAACCATCAACTTGACGTTGCTATACTAAAACATTTTTTTTCTGAAAGTGGGGGATCTTTTGAGAAAGAAAAAAAACATACCATGTTTCAAGCTTAGATTTAGTATCTGGTTCTTTTTTCCTATCTTTGTAGTTTCCACCATTCTGTTTATCAGTAACACTATCTAGTCGCTAACTCAGCTGTTGACTCCATTCTGTCAAACACTCAAGTGACCAGAGAAATAGAAAGAATGCCACAACCACACAAGTGATCCCGCTTTTACAGTTTGCATAATAATGTCCATACCAAAGCCACAGCAACAGTCATTCCCTGTTTGCTTTGCCAGGGAACAGAGTACAGAGGAAACCAAATGAACTGTGCATCACTGAGACTCCTTAGTTTATGGGCTTAATAAATGCAGCAGCTTCAAACGTTAAACAATTAAACGACCAGAACACAAGGATGTTTGATAATGTGCCCGACATCAAGTGAATGTGGTTTAGAACAAGGAATTACACAAACACTCAAAGTGTCTCAGTCTACCTGTATGGGGTTTTAGCAGTAGACAACCACACAGGGTGCCTCTCCTGTCAATGATAAACTGCTGGAAGTGTTTGGACTAGGAGCAGCTCAGTATTATTAAAAAGAACGTTTCATTTGGACCATTTCGCACGTGCAATTTCAAACATTCAGTGTATGGTGTACGGTAAGGTGTAGAGCTCACGGTGCTGGTGTGCTTTACTTCCATGCTATTAACCATCACCTCCTTACTAACTGGAACTCAGACCTTTCTCTAAGCCTGAACCATTATCTTGCCATGTGCAAATATTTTAGAAACAAATATTTTATTTGTAAAAACATATTGAACGTCATTTTCCAGTACTGAGATTGTTATCTAGCAACAAGGTTGGCTCATGAACAACAGTGATGCACTATGGATGAGTAGGACTATTGCTCTCTAGCTGGATGAATCCTGGACCCAACCTCACCACCATGATGTAGAGGATAGATTATCTGCACGAGCCAGGGCCACGATCCCACCTTTCCCCTCTGGCCCGGGTCAGGCTTCTGTTTTATTAGTGTTAAAAGTTCCAACACTGCGCTCACTATGTGTCTCCTATATGGCCACACCGCCTTCAAGTGCCCTGATCCTCATCTCTCCACGCTGAGAGGAACCTGCTGCTGTGTGCTTCTGGTGTAAGCTGTGTTACATGCTCTCCTGCTTCTGTGTTTCACCGCTCAATAAAGGGATAGTTCAGCATTTTTGAAATGGGGATGTTTGAGGTACGTACGCGTAGTTAGTGTGTTACCTTATCACTTACCAGTCACTTGAGGGAGTTTGGGGGGGAAGTCGCGGTAGCAGAAGTCAGCCTTGTGATGGTTGCAGAGGGGGCCAGAAGAAATACTTTTTTCTCCACATATTTAAATGCAAACCTTAAACCTAAATATCCCTTAAATTGTACACTAAACTGAGTTGTTTTTCCACAGCTTTAGTTTGACCCCGGTCAGCATTGTTTTTTTGGTTTCTTGTGTCTCTTGAGTAATCCGCAGTAGCTCTAGAGTTGAGCAGCTGGTTGAATAAATGTAGAGCTATGTGGAGGCAGCTGTGGATAAAATATCAGTTAAGTGTACAATTGAACTAATACTTATGTTTTAACTTAGCATGTACAGTATACATGTGGAGAAAAACTTTTTACTTCCGGCCATGTCTGCAACATTTCACATGCTGACTACAGTGCCAACTCCCACAAACTCCTTATAGTTACTGCACGCCATCTCCATAAGGTATCACACTTACTATGCCTAGGTACCCCATACCACCCCTCTTCAAAATACTGAACTATCCCTTTAAGTTCATCTGAACAGATTTCTTCTGTCATTCAAACAACTTGGAATTGTGTTTTTAAATTTGAGTTATAGCAGCAAACTTACTAAAGATTGTTGGGCCCATTAATACGGTTAATGGAGTGGGCCAGGTTCCTTACAGAACACTGCCAGACTCGGGTTATGCTGGATTTTTTGGGCCCGATCTAAGCTCTACCATGGTGGCACAGTCCGTTTCTGGTTCAAATACCACAAGGTCATGATCCAAACATGCTTACAACTGTACATGCCTGTGGGTGAGGGGAGAATGGTTTTGCTTTACACTGTAAATAACAGGGCCAAAGCATAAGAAGACCGTAACATGCTAGCAAACTGAAGTCATCGTGATGGGACACAAAATAATGCTCCCCGGCATGTCAACCAATGTCCAGGAATTGTTTGAGGGACATAAGGTCAAGTATATTAAATCAATCCTGTTGTTAACACCTTTGGATTCAATACAAATGCAGCATCCTTAGAACACAGGTCCGTTCATCAACCTTGGTAAAGTGCGTGGGTCAGCTTTAACAGTTCGTTCAGTGAAATAAATGTCCTCAACACACATACTACTGGACGGGAACGTTCATGGACTTCCACACATGATGTGGGAAAAGGACAGCAGCTAGTTCCTTTCTTCTGCAGCAATTACACAAGCCTTATGTGATCAGGTGATCTACTGGAGATCAAGATCTCTTTTGCAAGAGCAGAAAAGAGAAAGAGTGCAGCAGAGAAACCCAAAGGTAATTACTCTTCCTCTACAGTTTTCAAGACATTACACTTTGGTTTCCTGTCACTGTCATAAAGCTACGTCCTGTCTTCAGCACAATATTTGACATGTCAATATTGGGGCGATTCTGCAAAACCATGGATAACAATGACAATGTTTCTTTTACATCCAATGCCAATGCTATTTCTTTGCTTGGCAACTTTTGTACAGTTAAGAGTATGCGGATAGAATAAGGGAACTAAAAATACTCGGTAAAGGGTTTGGGAAAGATTAAGGTAAGGGTACAATAAAATATAGATGTAATTGCAGATCTGTAACAGAACACAAACTCTCCCGCATGCAAAAATCAGACTTGCTACATGCACATCCATGTCCCCCGACCTCTAGACACTAGCTTTCCACCTCACTATACACTGTTAAGGACACACTGCTTCCTGCATGGGCTCTGAACATAATTCATGCGGTGAGGACTCTTCAATATGGACATCGTTTACAGGGACATCCTACCGGCTGCTACATAACTTTGTGTGATGCATATTGCTGTTATCTCCTCTGAATATCCTCACCACTAGTTTACCTTCAAAACGATATGTTTGAACCTGACTGTAGTCCTGGAGCTGCAGACAATTTGAATGTGGGTCTTACAAATGATCCCTAGAATTGACTCCATAAGCCTTGATGCAAGCAACAAGGCAATCCACAAAAAAAATCTATTGGAGTATCATTGACCTTGTACTTGCCCTGTATTTATGTTACACATTGAGGCTGATGAAGGTCTATGCAATTCTAATAATATATGTACAGTATCTTAATCAATCTAAAAAAAGAATCTAATAATTCAGTAAAAGTCTGTAACAGCAGGTGTTTTCAGCACCAGCAGCGTGTTTTATCAGGGCTTGACATTTTGAATGTGATTTTTGAAAGTGGGTGACATCATTGGTCATTCTTTACCTGATTTCTTTGAAAGAAAATGACAGTTTACATGCTCAAAGACAGTGTGAGAATATTATAGGTACAAATCTGACCTTATTTTGTTTTTCGAGAAATCAGTGGAATTTCCATTAACATCGTTCCTGTACTTATCTTAAATGCAATGATTGTTCGAAAGCATACAGTATAATGATTATAATACAGAGTGGCTCGGTAGAACCATGCAAAGCTGTTTTTTTTAGTTATTGTTTTTACAGAAATGAAAGCAAACAAATGAACTTCGATAAGAATAGTATGTGAAAACTGTTTTTGTGATTTGCTTGTTTTGCACTGGGCTTTTTTCTCTTGATTTCTAATGAGCAAATAAAAGTTGTGTTGCTTTGATATAGAAAAGTGAGATAACAGAAGGTAAGAAAAAAAAAGAACAACTCAAATATCATTGTCCATAATGTTGGAGTCACCAAAGTCTGTTTGGCAAGTTTGGACTTATAAATATACATCTTTAATGTGTCCTAAATTCCATATTATTTATCTAGATCTATTTTGTGTGGATGAAAACCGCAAAAAGTGATAGGATTTTTAATAAATTGTACCTATCAAGGTGTTTGTGTGTGTGTGTGTGTATATATATATATATATATCTGTGTGTGTATATATCATTTATTAAATTGTATTTACATTGAAAAGACATCCAGTCATTGTAAAACGGGATTTATTCAAACCGACTGAATGCTCCTCTTATTTTCATTTGCTGTACAAGACCTAGGTAGCTTTTCTAACAAATACTTAGCAGTGTGTGCTGCCGGACTGGACTCCATCCTAGTGGACGTAGTAAAGCCAGTAGACCAGGTTGAAGAAGGTGAATATGATGGGGAAGATGACACGAGACCACTTATCGATGGCGTTGACATCTGTGAGGTCGGGGATCTTGACTTTGAGCTGTGAGGCCCTCCTCCTCAAGCGGCCCTTCTTGTGTGCCATGGGGCGGTCCATGGCGGGGCGTCCGTACAGGTCTCGGCTGGTCATGGGCTTGCGGTACTGTATGCTGGCGCTGTCGTAGGAGAACATGGTGGCCCTGGGGTCGGTCAGAGCGCCCATCATCTCTGCTCCACTCATCTCACTGGTCAAGTTGGTCAGCAGGATGTTCCCGTGAGCGTCAACCTGAGAACAAACGGCAGCGCATTTAATGACATTTATTTGTATGGGTGGTAGGATGTTTCCACCGAGCAGAGCAGCTCGGTGCGGCTCAGTCCGCTTATTTTGGCGTTTCCATTGCCATAAATTGGGTAGCGTCCCAAAATAAGTGAGCTGAGCCGCTCTGAGCCGCTCCTATTTTCAGTACTCCTCCATTTGGGTACCAAGCCGTCTGAAAGGGTGCCGAAAAGGTGGAGCTACACACGGCCATCTGTTGATTGGTCAAAAGAATCATTTCAGTGTTAAACCGCTATGTGTAGTCACCTCGGCAAGAGTGAAGGGAGTCTTGTGTTATGCGAAAAATGTCTGTGCGCGTTTATTGTGTGGTGTTTTTCCTTTAAATTGATCAGTGGGCTACACTGTGTCCCGCTGCTACCAGGTCACCATAGTTATGTAGCTGCAGCGGCCTGATTGCTGTATGTGCCTGTCGGCTTGCACCGAGCAGTCTCTGTGCATTTACAGGCGCAAATAGCCTCATTCACAATAGGGGGGAATAAATATGAGTGGCTGGTTTGACCCTCTTATAATAGGTCCTTGGTTTGACCAAGAGAAAATGAGAGACGGCTGGCTTGACCACAGTCTAGGCCCGAAACTTTGACCTAAAGCATTTAGTAAATCATGAAATTCTCATTAACAAATCATTGGTAAATTAGGAATAAGTCTTTTACTAACCTTTCTGCATGCCCCTAATCTAAAGTGTAAACCATTCATCAGGTACATACTGTATGTGTAGTAGGGCTGTCCTCGACAAAAAAATCACATAGTTGAATCTGATTGGTTGAATCTAGCCTATAGTAGACTAATCGTCAAATCAAGATATTTATTTCCTGCTTATTGATCCATATTCTCATTGGCCACATTGGCACATAGTTTTCCCTAGGCCACACAAAGGGGCTGAAAGACCCAATTAAAGTTTGTCTTCCTGAGTTGCCATAATCATTTATGTCTACCTTACATTGACTCACAAGCGATTGGTTAGAAGCTTGAGTTGGTTTCAAATTCTTATTACCAGTATAAAAGGCTGATATTAAACCACAATAGGTGATGAATTGTGATTAATTGGTACAATCAGACATTCGGCACCCCCATATAGCCAGAATATTATGATCTTTGTTTCAAATTGTGCAACTATTCGACTTTAAAATCCAATCAGGCTCCTTCAATCAAAGTGCGAATTGTTGACTATTCGGGGTCAACCCTAATGTGTACCATAGGGTTTCCTCTGTTCCTTACCTGTTAAAAAAAGAAATATAAAAGTATAAATTGAACTGATCATGTGCAAAGCTTTGTAAAGACCACTAATGCCGGGTTTACACTAGAGGACTTTTAAAAGACTACTACTACTACTTTGAAAAGACTGAAGACTGACACCCTCGCACATCTAAAGACAATCAACTGACACCTGAAGACAATTAGTCATTAGTTCTCAGTCACAGAGTGATATTTTGAAAAGACAGGGGGTCTCATATTGCAAGACTACAACTAGATTCCTTTTGAAATGTATATAATTTCTAATCCTGCTACGGGGGATTAAAAGTGATTTCAGTGAAATAAAACGTTTTTTTTAGCAGGTAAAATGGACTGGGTGTATAAACAACTATATGCCCTCATCACGTAGGCTTTGTGTCATGCATGATCACGTTTAAAACTGCAAACGCGATTGTGATTATATTTAATTAAAAAAAAGTTAATTAAAAATTCCGAGCGGGGGACATCCTGTAGTTATTTGACCAAATGTATATGCTGATATCATCCCCAAATAACTCTCACTCCTAACCCTGTATTTGACGGTAAAGTGTTAAGGTTGTGCGTGACAACCTGGTTCTCCACCCGAGGCTGTTACGTGAAAGTGTCCGGAAAAAGTGCCTCGAAGCTGGACACAGGTCGCGACTAATGCCGCTCCTCCTGCGTCGTGTTTGGGAGAGAGTGTGACAGTGTTCACGTCATTTCACTTGAGCCAACCCCTCAAGACTAACGATAATATCAAACATGTTTGATAATGTCGGAACGTCAAGACGGGAAGAAGACTGGCTAAAATCGGGTCGGAAGACCACCATACACCAAACGACTGAGATTACGAGCACGCGCCACAACTCCAGCACGACTCTCGTGATTTCAGTCCGACATTGGAAGATTGTCTGCGACTGTCAAATCCCGTGAAAAGTCGTGTAGTGTAAGCCCAGCATAAGTTGCAAAACAATCCAAAATTAAAGTGATGAACCATTTTGATAGCTGGGTTTGTGATCTATTCTTTACCAGTGTCAGAATATGACTAAAGAATGTCTAAACGTGACAGATGTCAGTAGTGTCAGGGGGACAGACCAGCAAGGTGCAGGTTTTCGGTTTACTTAAGAGTCCCTGTGGTCTTTGAGGTGATGACCAGAAGACATAATAGTCAAAATGAAAGCCAATGACACAAATGAGAATATTGATCAATGAACAGGACAAAATTGCATGACTCAACGGTTAGTCAGCTATCTGGTATACATATCAGCCTATTGTACTGTTAATACAAACTTGAACCCAACTCAAGCTTTTAACCAATCTCCTTAGTGTGAGTCAATGACTAAGGTCAGGGCTGTACAGTTCGACAGTTTTGATCGCATTTGCTACTGAAATTGATCACGTTCGATGATGAATACAATTCCACTCGCACAAGTGCGACAGGCTGCTAATGAGCAGATGCTGTCCGTCTGAGACACAGAGGAGCGATGCACAACACTGCTTAAAGTGCTCTACATTAACACTCTCCAAATTTGGGTAAATGTAGTCTTAGGCAAGTAAGTTATTGAGTCCACCCTCCACTTTGGCTGGTGAAAGATGTGTGCTCGGGACCTGTGCTTGTGCGGCGATTAATACACTTCACCAACGGTAATAACCGTAAGGAGACGGCACACAGTTAAGTTAGCGCGTGTGCAAACAGAACATTTCCTGTGCACCTTCACATTAAAAGCCTGTTACTAGCCAAACGTGAGTTAACTTTTATTTTGAAGCCGGTAAGAACAAGAAGTTAGCGCTTCACAGCCCTGCAGTGCGCTAGCTTGAAAATCAACTGCTTCAGCTGCAGAGAGCAGTCAACAGTAGTCTTTTTAAACAAAGTTTGAAATAACTGATACGCCACAGAAGAACTACTCCCAACACATTCACAACAACCTATTTAACTTATTCCAAATTTTACCAATATGTATACTTATTTATTTAATAGGCTATGTTTAATGTTTTAAAGTTTGGTTTTAATTAACAGAAGGACATTTAACAAAAAAAAATATTATTATGAATATAATAATGATATGTATATATACAGCAAATATATAGATATTAATTTTATGGGGAGAAATAATTCTGAATCAGCAAAAAATTACAATTTGCAGGTTAGATTTTTTTTGTCTAAATTGCAATCAGTGCACCCCTATTCATTTTTCTACAATTATTACTGCACACTATAGGATATGATATTAATTGAGAATTTCAATTGATGACAGGCTAAAAGGTAATTAGAGCGAAATGCAAGGGTTAAGGTTATGCAAGTTTTCGATCATACTTTGTGTGCTACTGAATTTATTTTTGTGCTACTGATTTTTTTTGCTTGCTAGCACCAGTGCTACCACCTAAAAAAATAAGCGTACAGCCCTGACTAAGGTAGACATATATTATTATACCAACCCAGGAAGACAAAGTCAAATGATCCAGGGTTTGTTTAAATCGCACTTAACAATGCTGTTGTGAACACGCCCTTGGTCTACCAATTACTCACATTAAGGAGATTGATTAAAAGCTTGAGTTTGTTTCAAATTTTTATGAACAGTATACTAGGCTGATATTTATACCACATGGGTGATGCAACTTAGCATAGGATTTACGCAACCTATGCCAACTCAAGAAGACAAACTGTAATTGAGTCTTTCAGCCCTTTTGTGTGACTTGAAAAAAAATGTAAGCCAATGTTGCAAATGAGAATATGGATCAATAAGCAGGAAAATAAAATAGCATGATTCAACGATTATTGCACTCTATAGGCAAGATTGGACCAATCAGATGTGACTATGTAAAGGTGTTGTTGCTTAAAGCCCAGCTTGATCATAATTACTTTTCTGCTCTTTTAATAGGTTACCTCAGTTATAAATAGGCCTAATGACTGATCTATAATTTAAAAATTATTTGTTAATGAATAACAGATATGTATAGAAATACCTATACTATAGTTAGTATTCCATGTGTGTGGGATAGGCCTATCATATCTTGGAATGGCTTTCAGGTTATCCATAATATATCAACTGATTAATCATTCATAGTTTACATATGATGTGTTAATGATCATTTCATGAGTCACTTAAAGGTTTAGAATATATGGCAATAACGTCCTGAAAAGTTTCTCTAAATATTGTCTGGATGTAAGACCTTTAACTCGGTAAGATGTTATATGCTGAATTAGTAATTGCCTTGGAATTTTAGTGAAAACACAGACTATATTTTTAAAACCTGTAACCAACGTCTCCATCTACTGCGCAAACTCAACTCATTCAGAGTGAGCAAGCACATTATGGAAACAGTTTATAAGAAGCTTATTGAGGGCATTTTAACTTTTAATATGGCAATGTGGTATGGTAACCTAAACGTAAAAGGAAGAAGCAAGCTACAGAGAATAATAAACCTTGCCTCAAAAATCATAGGGACAAAACAGAAACAATGAAGTTGTATGTACGAGGAAGTGCTGAGGAAAAAAGCTGTTAAAATAGCAAACGATCCGTCCCATCCACTCCATAGGGAGTTTGAACTTCTTCCCTCGGGTAGACGTTACAGAGTGCCAAGGGCAAATCGTAACATTTTTAAAAATTCCTTCACTCCTAAAGCGATTGGGGTACTGAACACCATGTCCCGCTGATGTGTATACTGCCACTGCTGCCCTGCTTCTTGCCCTGAAGATGTCTGTGTGTAAATGTTGTTGTTGTTGCTTTTGTTGTTGTTGTGTTGTCCTTGCTTGTTGTTTTTTATATGAGACCAAAGACAAATCTCCACACCGTGGACAATAAAGAATTAACTAACTTAACTAACTAACTTGATGTGGCTGATATATCTGAGTTATTCAAACACTTACTAACTGGAGATTACATCTGTATAGCTCCAGAATCAAGGACAACATCAATAACTTCCCTCTAGTAGCTGCTTACTTAATAAGTACTGATGAGGTGAGTGTTAGCGATCACAGTCTTCTGCGTAGCTGTGATAAACAACAGTATTGTCCAGTTTGATTTGACCTAGAGGGCAGAACAGGTTCAAAAATGGCCGCCCAGTACTTGAACACTGGGGCACTTCTCATTTCATGGTGATTGGCTCAGATGTATTCACATCAATAGCAACACCATAGCCTCTGCATCTGAACCAACTGATGACTCCAGACGCCAGATAACCCCAAACCAAGTTTTAAGTTTATCAAGAAGTATTTTATGGTGCAAGAATTTTTTTTCTCATATTATATCTTATTGCTGCAAATCCTCACAACCCAAAATTGCTTTTTAGGACTGTAAACTCTCATAAACACTGCACTGTTCATTTCAATGAAGTCTCTTCTATTGATAGATGTGAGACATCCCTTTTTGTCGATAAAGTATCCAGCATTCAAACAGAAATATCCTGCCATCTTTGTTTGTTATTATCCACATCACCAGGGGCCTGTTTCAGGAAGCGTGTTTTTAGGCAACTCAGAGTTTCTTCGCTCTGAGTTAGTGGAAACTCCAAGTTTTACAGTTTCGGGTAGCAGGTTCAGCGCAACCAAGAGTCAGTTACTGCGGCAACATACGCCGTGGGTACTCTGAGTTTGTTTTCACTTCACGCTGCAGCTCCGACTGAAGAAAGAGTCACTGTCACAATGCGAACCTGTACAGTTTGAAGCAAAATCACTCCATAGAAATCTCCATCGGGATGTTTTTATCATTTCCTGATGATTTTATGTGTCATCGATCATTTATCTGAACAGTATTCTCAGCCCTTGTGTCGTTCATATAGGCGGCCACCTAACACACTGTGAACATGCTCTACATTCATATTAATAAACCTATTTGTATTGTATCTCATTATTTTTTTCTGGGCTGGGAGTGGCCGGGGGGGTGGTGGTGTCGGGGTGCGTGCTCAGGCGTCTGCAGTGGCGCCGTGCTATTGCCTGACGGGACCGTTGGGTGGGGTGGAAATGGGGCATCGGGTGCAGGTTGTGTAATCGTTTGACGCGGGTGGCTTTGACCGCCTCGGGAGATACTAGATTGTCGTGGGGCGGATAGAAGCAATCTATGCAATTTGCGTTTTAACTATTTTTAACTGCTTTTAAACTGTTTTTAACTGTTTTTAAACTGTTTTTATCATTTATCCCTGCCTGGCGGTCCGCTCTGTGGCGTCACTGTTGGCGTCTGTGTTTCGCTGCCCGGCATCGGTGCTCCTCCGGCCGGTCCTAGCTCTGGGTGTGCCGATGGCGGCGGCGGATGCGTCACGCCCTTTGTGCTTGTCACCTCTGGCCTTGCCTCGTGGGCTGGGCATGGCCGGTCCAGCGGGCCCGAGTGGGCTGTACGGGCCGCCCCTCCGGGGGTTTCGGCTGTGGTTGCTCCTCGTGGCAGCGGTGCATTTGGCTATTTCCCTATTCTATACTCTATTCTCTATCTATGGCCCCGGTCCTCCTCGGGACTAGTGCCGCACTGGGGCGTGCTCTCTGGGGGCGGGGTGCTGGGGGGCAGGCTCTGGGTCTGGGGGGCTGGCACCGATTGTGTGTCGGTGGGGAACGGTGTAAATCAATGTAATTTAATGTTAATTGTGTTCATATTGTTTACCATTGTTATAGCGTTATTATTAACAGCCTGAGGAGCTGCCTCGGTCTCAGTTTGTCTGGGCCTGAGTACCGGTTGTCCTCCCACTGAAAAATTGTCCTGCCGATGCTAATTGCATAACTGATACCATTTCTCTGACATTTGTTCTCCTCTGTCTATCTTTCATGATTGGCTGAGCGTTGCCCCGGGGGTTCTTTCCCTCTGTCTACCAAGCACTCTCCATGCTACTCGACTGACTCCAAGTTCTGTGCTGAATCAGCTGTCCTAGGAACGGATGCCCCCTGCCTGCTATTGCCTCACATCAGCACTGATTCACCATCCATCAGGATAGTACTCTTTCTACTCGCTTGCTTGTTCAATCTTTAAATTCATTTTTGCTTTGCTCATTGGTTGCCTGTCTGTCCTCTTCCAGTTTTCCCTGGTCGTGACGAGACGGTGTGGATCTGGTCCCCCCTCCGGTAACATCTGAGAATGGACCATCAACACGAAAGATGTTGCAGTGGTTAAGGACGCCACCTGGAGACGTGGGATGTAATCCCAGCGCTGGAGACCTTAGTTTTCCCTGGTGGAGACGAGACGGTGTGGATCCTCTGGCAGCATCTGAAGTCTTCCTGCATCCACACTATTCGCACTTTACTTAGTATTACCATGTAATCACCTGGTCAATGATCAAATTCCTTTGTGATTTTCTCTACTTATGACATCTATTGCAGCATGTCCGTCCTGGGAGAGGGATCCCTTACTCTGTCGACTCTCCCTGAGATTTCTTCAATTTTTTTTATTCCCGGTAAAGGGTTTTTACTGGGAGTTTTTTCTCAGCCGAGCTAAGGGTGTAAGGGCAGGGTGTCATATTGTATCATATTGTATCATATATCATATTGTATGAAATGTAAAGCCCACTGAGACAAATGTGTTTGTGATTTTGGCCTATACAAATAAATTGATTTGATTTATTAACAGGAGTTCTACTGTTTTTATATTTTCTTTATGTTTGTCTGTGTTATTTTGGTAGCTCTTATGGTTAGAATTGTGTAACTCAGATTACTCTCCTTCTACATTTCAGGGATCTCTGCACAAGGCTGGGCCCGTGGCGACACATGTCTAAGCTTTCTGTGGTGGGACTGCACGGTTTGACACTTTATGTATTGCTAAATGCACATTTTTATTATTTACTTCTTATGTTACATATTTTGTAGATGTGTTTTCCGTTCTGTTTGGAGTTGGCTTTTGTTGCTTTCGTTTCTTTTGTCCTCCACAGTGGCTATTCAGCGTGCACGTGCAGACCAGACCTTTTTATACCAAAAGGAGAGTGAGCTGTTATCTGAGACTGCTACTATTGCATCCCTCTCTTAAGAGGGTTTTAATCTATAGTCTTCAATGAATAAGATGTATTTTTGCACCAATTCATGCCTCCCATTCATTGTTCATGTTACGGGGAGATACATCGACAAAAACGACACACTCATAGCTAATGTAAACGGGTTCCTCCTGCCCATCAAATTGGAGGTGGCGTTGGCAGGATAGAAGGTAATATCTTACCTATTTACCAAAAATGTGGTAACCATAGGTAAGATATTACCTTCTATGCCTGACAACGCCGAATAGCCACTGTGGAGGACAAAAGAAACGAAAGCAACAAAAGCCAACTCCAAACAGAACGGAAAACACATCTACAAAATATGTAACATAAGAAGTAAATAATAAAAATGTGCATTTAGCAATACATAAAGTGTCAAACCGTGCAGTCCCACCACAGAAAGCTTAGACATGTGTCGCCACGGGCCCAGCCTTGTGCAGAGATCCCTGAAATGTAGAAGGAGAGTAATCTGAGTTACACAATTCTAACCATAAGAGCTACCAAA
This sequence comes from Hyperoplus lanceolatus, assembly GCA_026929865.2. Taxonomy (NCBI): domain Eukaryota; kingdom Metazoa; phylum Chordata; class Actinopteri; order Uranoscopiformes; family Ammodytidae; genus Hyperoplus; species Hyperoplus lanceolatus. Next base: position 1,858,134 of record CM049408.1, read on the forward strand.
ATAAGAGCTACCAAAATAACACAGACAAACATAAAGAAAATATAAAAACAGTAGAAAACAGTGGCTGGCCTGGTCCTTGACTTTTCAATACCATACAGCTGGCAGACTTGGCGGATTAAAGCACTCTCGAAGTTCCTCCCCTGATCTGGGTGTATCCGTTTGGGAACACCAAACCGGTTGAACCAGCTATCGACCAGGATCTTCTGAAATGTAATTCTGAGGCTGCACGCGATCGTTACTGTTCACTTGTGTGATCCCAAAGTCATAGATGAGCCTCGTTAAATAGCCTTATGAATATAGAAATTATTTAGTAATGTATACTGTGATTACTTGAGGAAAATGGATTTGGTTATAAATCAATCAGGCTCTACAATTAAAAATGTTGCCTAATGTCTTTCACTCCCCACTTAAAAGAGGTGACAGTCTACTGCTTACTGCACATGATTTTAGCTTGACTACATATTATACAGCGAATATAAAACACCATCAGCAATTGTGTGCCGTGCCAGCTCAACACTTTTGCTGATACTGATATGCGTAACTTTTTAAAATAGGCTATTTCTTCTCATACGGAAGTGTAATGATTCTCTTGACAACATTTTTGACAAGTTTTTTTCTGAATTGCCGAGTAGATTAGATCAGAGTTATGATATAATATCCCTGTTAATTCTTCTCCATAAATTCATTCGTTAATATTTATAACTCTGGTGGGAGGAGCGGAGAAGTTTTTTTTTTTTCTTTTTTTGAGAAGTGGATAAGTGGGAGGATCAAGCATTTGTTTCTCCTGTTTCCATGGTGAATCATGTTATCAGCGATCCATTGACGATGGCTTTTACGCACACGCTCCACCCAGAGTGAACACGCTCAGAGTTGACTGACCCAACGCTGATCACCTGTTCTGAAACTCATAACCTAGAGTTGCTCATCTCAGAGTTGCTCACCTCAGAGTGCAGGGTTGAAGAGTTTGTAAACACTGCTTCCTGAAATAGGCCCCTGTTTGAGAGTGTGTTGTTAACTCTTCATGGCTTGTTCAGAGAGGCCTAGGACTTTCACATTTATTGGCAGACAGACATCCTTTTGGTCTTATTTATTGGTGTGTTAGCATTCTCTTGCTCACAATTTTCACCTATTGATACAATGGTAACAATACCACTCAATTCACCTTCAAATTCACTCTTAATCGTTATTTCCTACTTTTAACCCATTGATGACTATGGCAATCTAGGATGCATGTCCTTAATGCCTGAGGGTTTTCTGAAAAAATAGTACGAATTGTCAAGTCTACCAAAACCTTAATATCTAAGCCTGTGTAGCACATAGAAACATGAAATAAAATACATTTAAAAGTTAAGGTTCACAGGTTTTATTTAAACATGCTCCCTTAGCACTTACACACCAACAAATTTTTCTAAAAATCGTCAAAATTAGATGGGGGAGAAAAAAAAGAATAAATAATATAAAATATTTAGTGTGATTTTCGTCAGTAGCCTATAGTGGACCTTGATTCTGCGCACCAAACACCACTAACTGTTCTGTAATACACTATCGCTGACACAGCCGGCTTATTATTTTTTATTATTTTGTTTTATTTTTTATTTTTTTGATTGATGTGATTTTCGCCAAACCACACAACTTTTGGGTGATCACGTGGTCTTAAAAAATCAACAAAACCCACCTCATGTGTATTTGAACCAATGACAGTGCATTCTATGCTGCGCATGCCATGAAAATTAGATAAAGTAACAATGCTGCACGATGCAGCATCAGGCAGGAGAGGCAATGTGGCATCGCGCAGCAGCCGTCATCAATGGGTTCACTGCAGTTTTCTGAAGAACTTGGCTTCCAGTTACAGACACACCAAAAGGCTTTTTTCTGTTCATAGACCAGGTTTGCACAGCAGCAGCCTTCTGTAACTTTTACAATCAGGTGATTTATAAGTTGAAGTCTCCAGCATTCAGTGCTGTCCATAACTTTTAGAAAAAAATACATGGACATCTGCACCGCGAGCATTGCTAAAAGAATGCAGCAAGGCATCTGCATTGGAACCTGGACAAAGATAATACTCTTATGCCAAAAGAGGCTAACTGATCAAATACCTTGCATTGGCACCAGTCTTTTGTCAAATACTATACACAGACACAGTACATGGCTCACAGTGTTTGTAGAAATAACGTCAGTATTCTTGTCTTTCGAAAAGGCAAACCCAAAATAAACTATACAACAACCTTTACACAATCTTGAATCTGTTTACGTTATACACTTGGGATACTAACCAAGAAAATGCTTGATTAAAAGGTACTTTAAAGGTGGAAAATAAGGAGACACTGACTAGATTTTTGGATTACTGATTTTCCAGGCTGAAAAGCCAGTCAGACAGCTCTCACTCAGTGGGACTCATATAAGAAGAACCGTATATACTGTAATGTGTTTCTATTTCTAAGTCAGAGCAGAGAAGCTTTCCTACCTGCACTTTGTTGCTCTCCAGTCGGCTCTTGTTCTCATTGTTGGACTTGGCAGCCTTCTCTGCCACCTTCTTCTGCAGGTGAGGACCTCGACCAAAGAAGATGTAGTTGACAAAGGCGTACTCCAGCAGGGCCAGGAAGACAAAGACAAAGCAGCCCATCAGGTAGATGTCAATGGCCTTGACGTAAGGGATCTTGGGCAGAGTCTCCCTCAGGTGGGTGTTGATGGTGGTCATGGTCAACACAGTGGTGATACCTGCAGAAAAGCAGATGTAGAAGGTGACTACCGGGGCGGCAGTGGTGAAGTGGGTAGGGAGATCGCCTCTGGAGTGCAGGGTCATAGGTTCGATCCCCCGTCTGCCCGCCACATGTTGAAGTGTCCCTGGGCAAGACACTGAACCCCAATTTGCTCCCGATGGTTCAGAGGGCGCCTTGCATGGCAGCTACTGCCATCGGTGTATGAGTGTGTGTATGAATGGGTCAATGTGGTAAGAAATTGGGGCTGAGAAAATCGGCTAGAAAGCGCTATATAAGTCAAGTCTATTTACTACATACACATCATTTGAGAGCTTCTACCCCAATTCCGTTGCACTTTGTGAAATGACAATAAAGATATTCTGAGTCATTCTGAGGGAACAATATAGTTTAGTCAAGAAGTTTTTTTTAGCCCATGGTGCACTGTAAAAAAAACATGGATTAGGGATTGTTGATCAACCTGCTTTATTGCAAAATGCTTAAGAGCTACTGTGTGTTTGCATGTCATGCTCACAATGACAATGCTAAAATAAATGCTGATCATTTGGTGGACCAACAGACAGAGCCATGGCGTTCCCATCAGCAGAAACATTGAGATTGTGTAACTAATGTAAAGGTGGCTGACCCAGGGCCACTCTGGCAGCTGAAGCGTCATAGTTGATCCAGAAGGAGACCCAGGACAGGATGGTGATCAGGGTGGAGGGCATGTAGGTCTGCAGGATGAAATAACCAATGTTCCTCTTCAGCTTGAAGCTCAGCGACAGACGTGGATAAGAACCTGTGAGACAAAGAAGGTATTGGATGGCTACTGTGGGCAATGCATGACTCAGAGAGATAGATAGATAGATAGATAGATAGATAGATAGATAGATAGATAGATAGATAGATAGATAGATAGATAGATAGATAGATAGATAGATAGATAGATAGATAGATAGATAGACAGATAGATAGATAGATAGATAGAACCCCCCCTTTACAAGTAATATTTATAATGGATAATACACATTATTATAAAATGGTTCATCTGAGCAGATTTAGAGTTTGCTTAGTGAAAGTGTTTAAGATTACAATAATAAGCCCAGTGTGAGCCCCCTCACAGCCTTATGTGTTCTGTGAAAAAGAAAACTGGAGAAAATCTGTGGGTGGCAGCAGCTTGGAGATTATAGCTGGTTACATGTAGATTCTATGAGCTATAAACATAATCAGTATTTCATATTCTCTCATTTTCTGTCAAAAGAAACATATACACGAGATCAAACTATAATAATAATAATTCTTATTATTAGCACAATATGTATTGACATTTCCAGGACAAAAGAAAGAGGATGCACAGTATATGCTTTTATCTCAACACTAATTACGGTTAGTTATACTTTTACATTTCTTAGTGTTTTTGTCTGTACAGATTTAATAACAGCAGTGTTCAGGCAAAATAATCAGAAGATGAAAATGCTATTTATGTTCAAATTAGATGAGTGAGAGCAGCAGAGTTGTGTAAGAAACATTAGTCTGTCATTGTACTGAAGGAATTAGGGCTGTTGAAATGAAAATTATGGTGAATTTAATAATCATAATCCGCAAATGTTATTATATTGAATTCCATTTTATTTTCTAAAATGTAAAAGATAAACTTTACAAAATCACTAAGCATTCCTGTGTGCGTGTTGGGACTTGTTCTGTATTTTTACACTTTATGTCATTTTAGAACCTTATACTGGAAAGAAACCAGGAAATGCCCATGACGGTCACATATGTATTAGGTTCTAAAATGACATAAAGTGTAAACCTTTAAGAGTGCAACAAAACGTGGTGACTAAACAAGTCCCAAGAAGCACACTGGAGCTTTTACTGATGTTGTAAAGTTAATCTTAAGACCTGCTCACCTTGACTAACAGTATTTGTGCTAAGCTAACCTGGATCAAAATTGAACGCACATTACAAGAATGCTTTCTTTCTCCTTTACTTGAGCCGGAAGGGCAAATAGTAATTTTTTTTTTTTTAAATTAAACTTTTCCTTTAAAAGGAATCAACCGACACTGTATTACTGTTACCTGTGGCAAATACAGCTTTCTTGGAGAGTGTTTGGTAGTCTATGATGTCAAACTGGGGCAGCTCAATGTTCTCCACCCCAGTGACTGAGCCTGCGCTGCCTCCATGCCAGTAGAACTCAATGTCGTCAGTGGTGTATCCGTCTGGAGAGAGGGGACACAAGCAGGGACTCATCAATGGTGAACTCATCAATGTTTACCACAGTTCACCTGGACAAGTTACAATGCTGTTGTCATCTAGTCTAGAGAAAGCACCTAGTCACAATTGGTCTTGGAGAACTTTAACTCTCCTAAAATGAGAATAATCAGTTGCTTTTTCCCTCAGATGGCATTATTTAAGACAAATAATGTATTATTATTTTTTTTTAAAGATAATTTAATCTTTTAATGAAAGGTGAGAGGAGAACGTACAGAGTAGAAATGGAGAGAGAGGGGGGATGACATGCAGTAAAGGTCCACAGGTCGGATTTGATCCCGTGACCATATTCAACAAGGACTGAGCCTATATGGTACACACTCCACCCACTTCGCTTCTTTGATTGTGGTTTTCTTCCAGTATTTTTTGCAAAAAACAAAAACGTTGGTAGGATGAGGGTTAAAATGAAGTCTAGTTGGCCTTCTCATTACAGAACAATGCATTTAATATAATGTGATGCCCATAATGTGAAACACATGGTTGCCTATGAATATGACCGACTATAAGTTCACAAATTATTAAACAAGAATTATTAAATAATTAGTGGGAAATTGATAATGCAAAAAGTAGGTGTGATATTTTGCTCACACTTACTGAACATCTCCCATCCTCCCTCAGGTGGAACTGGAAGAACATTAAAGCCTTCCTTCACCTTCCTCTGGCCAGCCTCTGGCCTGAGACTATAGCTCCTGCCAGCCTCTGGCCTGAGTCTTCATCAAGGTCAAGTTACAGTTATTTTTGGCGAGGTACAGTATTTGTTAGCCTGGTGCTACCAGACCATCGTACTTCATTTCATTTGTACAGAAGGTCTGGCAGTGCTTTAATTGGCAAACGTTCACTCATGGAGGCGGGTGTCTGTTAAAGTTTAAAACTATTGGATCTGCCCAGTGCCACTCTGGATTAGCCAACCAATCGCATAACGTTTGGTCGTCACGTGTGTCATGAGCCGGCTTCTGGCAACTGAAACTGGAGCGCGACTTCGACGTCATCGTTCTCAGCCACTCGCTCTGTTCGCTGATTGGACCGGTTGTCGAATCTCCAGCAAAACTGGGAAATGGGCTGTACACCCAGACTGACTACTGAAGGGAAAATAAAATTTGTCCGGAAGTAGGGGGGCGGGCGGAGCCAGGCTAAGTATTTGTCACACCAGAGAAAAACAATGGAACACCTAAGCATTAGTTAAGTACGGTATGAGCTGATCAATGAATTGTTCCTCTATGGATCCATGTAGCCTGGTGATACATGATGACATCACTAGAACCTTCCAATGAATGAGTTACATGTCTGTCCATATGACTTCATGTTTAATCCACTTCAGTCAGTGGTAAGACAAAATGGAACAGAACTAAAAGGCAACATTATTCAGGTTCAGTATGTAGAATTGCATGTCCTTTTTCAGAAACAGACTTGGTATAAATGGAATGTTATATTCATAAGTATGTTTTATTAGTGCATCATCTTTTATAAATGAAAGTAGTACTATTAATTATAATCATTTATTTCATTTATAAAGTGCCTTCCTAAAACCCAAGGACACTTAATTTAATGGGGGCGCCAGTGGAGATGGATGAGGGTGGGGTGAGAACTCTGGCAGCAGAGTTTTGAACGTACTGGAGCCTGTCCAGGGCTTTGCATTGAACAGGACTCTGTAACAGTGGTCCAGACTGGAAGGTTATGAAGGTGTGGATAAGTGTTTCTGCCACGGACACAGATAGTGAGATGTTCTTGAGGTGGAAGAAGGCCGATTTAATCATGGATTTGATGTGTGAGTCAAATGAGAGTTATCATGACCTAAGAATTAACCTTTTATATCTGCATAGGAGCTGGGTACTGAGGCCTAGAATAAATAACTAAATACATCTTCACCTCAGCACTTGATATTGTGGAAATACTTGAGGCAGTGGTCGATGATGCCAACTTTATTAACTTGTTTCTTGTCCTTGAAGGCCACCGTAGCTTCTGTAAATTCTCCCAAATAGAGGGGGTTAGTGAGGAAGCATTTGCATGTTCTAATCTCCCCACGAGATGCTGCCAAACACTCCTTAATTACACACTTTACCTTTGATTATGGTGCGTACCAAGTGAAACAAGCAACGGGCGTGAAAGAGCCTTAAGAATATTTGGTACCTGAGGCCAAATCTTGCGTTGGCAATTCCCTAGTTGTGGAGCATGACTATTCATGTAGATGCAAACACACAAACACAAATCCATTTGCTACTTACAGCTCTCAATCTCCAAGGTGCAGTTCTGCTCATCCAGTGGGTATCTGCGCAGGTCCATCATGCAGGCAGCCGTCGTGGTAATCCTAAAAGACAAAAGGGTTTGGAATTATACATATTCATATGAGTTCTGCTAACATTACTGAACCTCCACAACAAGAAATCCTCTTTTATATGCACAAAATGGAAGATTTTTGTCTACACCTTTACACATCCAGCATTCACATTTCAAAAGAGATTTCTTTCTTATTTAACTAAATATTTTTACAATAAAATCTGACCACCTCACACTTATTAAATGGCCTTTGCACTGCTGACGTCTTGACTCCAGCTCCCCTCAAATTGAGAAGCCTTGTGTTCAAGCTAATTTACAACTATGAATAATTGACTAACTAACACTACCTTCAAGGCATTCAAATGAAACCATGCGACCAGCCAACAACATAGCAGTAAAGCCTTATGCAAATACACTTTAAATCGAAATTGTATAATAGAGCTCGTTTAGGATGCTTCAAGTCCCTGCTGATGTGGCATTGTATGTTAATGCAAAATGATAAAGGCTCTGAGATGTGAAAGAAAAAGAGAGTAAGGTGACAATGAGTTTCCTTCTTTAACCGACATGGTGATCTAGTGGATCTATATTTTCTGCAGCTAACAAAAGGAGTCTGTCCTGGTGCTGCATGTTGAAGTGGCTTAGCTACATTTTACGTTCACGCTCAAATCATATGTTTCATAACATACTGGGAACTATATTTTAAAAGTGTGACTTTGGAAGAAGAAATGGCTATATGCTCCCTCCTTGAACATCTATCTTCACTCTGCTGAGAGTAAGTGTCCAGCTACATCCATCTCCCCATACTTAAGTGTTACAGTGTCTGGATGTAAAAAGCCCCTCACGTTATGAATATTTATTATTTTCTCACCTTGTGAATATTCTAGGGCCGTTAATCCATGCCTTGGACACATTGAATGCATTAGGGAGATGAATTTATTATATTTATTATATATTTGATAAATTATAGAGAAGGTGCAGAGAGTGTGGACAGACAGTAAAAATAGAGAGTGCAAGCTCTCTGGAGTTACTACTAGGATGTTGCGGTTCACCTGTTCCATAGTGGAAACACATTCAGTCTTCTGTGGACCAATTGTGTTTGATGTTTAAATCATTCAAAGTTTCAATCAGTCTCAAAGTCACATGCAATCCTTTGATTTTCTTGTAGAATAATAACTAATAATAACGATGCAAATATGTCAATATGTAACCAATTATTCATATGTCTTTTTTCAAACAAGCAACAGCAACAAAAAATCGTTGGATGAAGCGAGTTAAAATCTTTATTTTATTCTTACCACATATTAGTTTCTGAAGTTTTACACAACAGATTTTGGATACAGGTTTTTTTCATTTAATGAATCAAAAAATACTATGTTGTACATGTCTTAGAAATGCATGTTAGGCATGTTTTAGGAGGAACATGTATCATAAATCAGACTTTTAACAATATACTAACAAATCTAGAAGTTGAGATATTTTGTTCATAGTATTGAAAAAAGCACATTTTGAGAAATTGTCCGTTAAAGATAAAAACATGAATTATACTGATAATCACTGTTTATAGCTACAGTAATTTATTTAATTAGGCCCTACACCCCTCAATGCGATATAAGTATACCACTGCTTAATGTATATCTAAACTATAGCATAGCAAACATTTACATCCACAAGCTAATTTAAATGTGATAGATTCATTATTAGCCACTGTTGTGTGGCTGGCCTGTCAACCTGCTCCACAGTCGGCACAGACGCTCTCTCTCCCCACCACCTCCCTCTGATGCTCTGACAGTCTGTGTCTCTCCGACGTGATCGGCGTGATTTACATGTCTTTAACACTTCTTCCCTTCAAAGTGCGATCGCGAAATGTCTGTAGTCAATTGATTTAGTCTTTTTTTGGGTTTGTTTGGTGTATTTTCGGTGTTTTTCCCATTTTATTTTGCGATTTTTGAACTACCCACGATGATGCCTTTTAGCGAATCACATCGTCAGAAATGAGGTCGCGTTCCTAGCATTAAATCCCTCCTCACATTTTCACGGTTGGTTACTGATACAAAGGAAATGATCATAATTGGAATTTCGATAACATTGTGCTTGAGATAGAGCTTTCCAAAGGTACCATGGTTATTATGTTTCAGACAGCAGCTGTATGTTACGTTAGAATGCTCACTTTTGGCAAACTTATGAGCAAAATACAAACTTAAATTTTGGACCTTTTAATACTAGTATGAAAGAAGACATTTCATGGAAGCTAAATTGTCAAACATCTCAAAATTGATCAGTGCTAAACAAAAAATAGTTTTTGTGTGCCGTGTCTCGCCTTAACATTTAACGTGTGGTCTTTCTTTCAAACAATACACATTTTTGTGAGATGTGAGGACCAGCTAGTCAGGCAGAAATCCACTTCAAACCTGCAAACTTCCATGGTTATTTCAGGGAACACCGTGGGTCGACAATTCATTTGCAGTTGTTTACATTGTATAATGTCCTATTCTTGTGCTAATGTAAATGTAGGTTGAACCATGTAAGAAATTTAAACAAGGTCGGTGTATCTTTTGGTCATTCGATTTGTGTTTCAGAAAAGGATATTAAAAAAAATTGTTTTATTGATTTTCGTTTTAAAATACAATAATGCAAATTGAATTACCATTTTTTTTCATCAGGGTAAAAAAGGGACAAACTAAACTTCATTTTTGTTGTTGAATTCCATTTTTCTATTTGTAAAAACAAAAATTGAAATCACTAAAAAAGCCTGTTTCCTGAGACAGGAAGTTTCCATTTACAAAGTAGGAACGCTTATGAGGTCTGTGTGTAGGAGAGGGGAAACAATTTAAGTCTGTGGTTGGAAGTTCAGAATACATGTAAGCTAGTAAAATGACCTCTGTATGTGCATTTTGTTTGGTGCATTGGGCTTGATGATGATTAGTCCAGTCAAGAGTTTGGCTGAAAGCAGCATCCTTCAGGCTGCAAACCTAACACACTGCTGCTGTAGTGGCAGCAGTTGCTGGCTGTGTTAAACCTATCGCTATATGATAACACAGTGAGATTGAAAATTACATCCTAGCCAATGTTGGAGCCTCAGTATTGAAAAACTAAATTCCTTCCTTACCAGTCCATGTGAGTCCACATGAGGCACATGTAGCAAATAGATAAATGTCTAAATGCATTCAACAAATGCAGTCTCTAATACATAATGCATTTGTTATGCTGTGTATATGCATAATCTCAGAAGATTTCAAAGGTTTCAGGTAAATTGCATTGGTTTAAAAGTATTTCTGTTAGCAGTGGATGGAGTGTTGGAATACAGGATCATTGGTTTATCCCATAGATAGTATATCAAAAGGATGTAGCATCCGGGCTGACCTCAGTTATTCCAACTGCATCCAATCGTCCTGGTTTATGCGCGTTGTCATCTTGTCAGATTTTTACTCCGCCTCATTTCCTCTTGCCGAAAAAGGGCATTGATATGACGTCGGGGGGAGGAAGATACGCCCATCTAGCTGACGTATACCTCCGATGCGAAGTGAGGGACAACGGGCGGATAGCTGTCACTCAAGAGATCGCGCCTCTAATTATTCATACATTTTAACTATTATTCAGACATTAACCCCCAAAAGAATAAAAACTAGCCTGCTATAAAACATTCCCCCCTCTCAGTGTTGTCATGGAGATATGACCTTAACATACAGACTAGAATGTTGTTTTGGACCAGGTCTTAAATAGGTTTAATAATGCTATGAAGACAGCATATTTAACACAGGAGTCAATGAGAAATTGCTCTGTTTTGAAACCTGCCCTTAGTGGCCACTCGGTGAACTCACATTTGTGTCACTTCTGCATTGGATGCTGGTAGAACTCTCTGTGATTGGGGCTTGGTTTATCTATTATCAACTAAGCTAGGTCGAAACCTGAATGGGCAATGTGTGGCCAGTGTGCTATTGGGCTCATATTGTTATACAGGTAGGCACTGATGGTGTCTACAATTCACGGATATAACTTTAATTTAATAGCTGTATCCGTAGCCATCTTTGTTGTTTACTATCACAACTTCAACTGCCCATACACTGTCGTCAACCGGTTACACTCGACCATATCAGATAGTAGGGTAATAATTGTATGTAATGGTCCCTGTAATATTTGTGTAATTTGTACACTGGTGTGGTAGGTTTTACAATTCTTCATATTATTAACTAACAACATTTGTTAAAGCAAGTCAAGTGGTGCTTTCAAAGTCATAATATCAAGCTGAGACAGACTTCATGTTTTCTTCCCATCCAGACGGCTGGCATTATGAGCACTGTGGTGATAGATAGTCAGCCTAATAAAGTCACTGATGAAGATGAAGTTAAAACCCCAAACTATAAAAGGCTCCTACTCTCTCTCCCTCTCTGTTTAAACAAAATTAGGGCTGTCAAGCTATTAAAAAAAATAATCTAATTAATTACAGGCTCTGTGATTAATTAATCTAAATTAATCGCATACTTATATGACACGTTTTGCCTGTTTATAAACAGCTGTAGACTATCCTACAGTTTGTTTCGCTCCCTCTCTCTCTCTCTTGTAGCTCTGTCTCCTCTCCTTAGCCAGGTTTCTAGGCTACATGAAATAAAATTAGGAACTCGGGGCAAATTTTCTAGTTAAAACCACAAAAAAAACAGCAGGCTAAATGAAGACTGTCTATCTCCAAAACAGACAGCGCTGCACTGCCACACACACACACACCGACACACACACGCAGCTAGCAAACGAAAGTGATACACGGAGGAAGATTGAGAGATACTTGAGTTTTGAACCTACATTGTTGGCGCTCACTAAATGAATAATTCACAGACACTGCGGAGAATAAAATAAGCCGTCTTCTTACCTTCATGCTTATTTGCCCGAAACATCCCATAACACATCCATAGAGACCTCAGCCCCTTTCCCCTGCTTCTTTCTTTACTGTTTAATCCCGTGCGGGCCGCGTCCACAAACTGCGCTCTTGTCTCACCCGTTTTGCACTGGGTCAAAGGGCACTATAGAAGTGCGATTAATCTGCGTTAATTTTCTTAATCGCGTTAATTTTTCCTGTGATTAATTAATCGAAATTAACTTGTTAATTTGACAGCCCTAAACAAAATATATATAATAATAAAAATGTATAATAAAAAATAATATATATATATTTTTTAAACGTAGTAAGTTGGCACAGACCCAAAGCCTTAATGTATGCGCTGAGACACCACCAGCACCTATTCATATTGAAAGAGCAATGACCAATTGAGAAACTGCAACACTAAACTGACCAAGGATGTAACTTCACCACTTTGTCAGTTACTCAGTATACTGGTCCTCCGTCGGTCAGTGACAGACTTTCATATTTATAGTACTGCCAACACTTTGCGGTGCCACGCCGTTATCCCGACACCTCATTGTTCCGACGTCTCAATGGTCCGAAATATTTCCCATTAGATCGACATGCCACTATGCCGATGGTTCAATGTTACGAAAACGGAACGCATTGGTCCGAAGTGCCGTTTGTCCGATTATTCAAAAAGTATGCGCATTAGGCCGACGGTCCTATATTCTGACTATATACACAATCCCTGGAGTTTCTAACTCTCTCTCTCCCCTCTCTTTCTCTCCTCTCTCACACTGAGCACCAAAATACGACCTATAGGCCTTCATCTCATGTTCACAATGCATTGGGGAGAACGGGGTAATTTGTCACACGGGTTGGTTGTCACAATCGTTATATCTCGGAACCAGAAGGCGCTGTCTGTGAAATTTTGGTATGTAAATATCCAGAATTGGGATCAGAGGTCACCTACATAGTCTTCCTTGGAGTTAGACTGCTGAATTTGAGGTTTGTAACCTTTATTGGTGAGACGACTGTTTGTGTTTTTCATGTCAAATTGAAAATATTTAGCTCCTCAGTATTTTTCTTCTAGGCTTTTACACAATGGGTTTATAACAAAACACTTGTTACCCATACAAATTGTGAAGGGTAAACTATAGTTTAGATTGTGGTTAACAAGCTAATTATTTGTCAGATGGTTGTTGGCCTTGATGCTAGCAAGAAATTCAAGTTGGGGTTGGTCGTCATATTTTTTGGGGGGTTGGTTGTCACATGTTATCTCAAGGCTGCAGCCAGAAAAGGAACCCAATAACGAAAGAAATCGTCAAGCTGTATCCTCACTGACACCCCAGAGAAGGAAAGAATAGAGCAGGAAAAGGCAGCTAGCAAGCAAAAGAAAAAAGGGCAACAAAATCAAAACAACCCAGTGCATCCCAAACTAGACCAGCTGCCAAGGCTACATTAAGTTAAGTAGGCCTATTTGTCAACTTGACAATGCAATTAAACTTTCAAATTTAGTTCTACTTTCTAGCCTTCTTTTTAAGATTATTCCCATTAAGATTTAATTGTGACAAACAACCCCATAGTGTTTGACAACCGACCCCTTGATGGGGTCGGTTGTCACAATGTGTAAGGGTGTCTTTGATGATTAATTTCTTCTTTATTACAATAAGATAGAAAAAGTGAGGGGTACACATTTCAAGCCAACACCTTAAGTTTCAATTTAATGTAGGAATGACTATTGACAGATGTTTAGGTGATAAGCAATTCTCACTAGAGTAAAAAGTGTGCCTACTTACCCCGTTCTCCCCTATAGTAAAGAAACGTGAAAATAACGCTCAGTTTGACAGTGTTTCAGCACCATGGACAGAGAGTGGAGGTAAACCGCTGCCCCTGTACGCTCGGGAACAATTATGTGCTCGTCAAACATGTTTGCATTGCTTCTAGTGTATCAAAAGCATAACGAAAATTAAAGTGTGATCTATGTGAAATATGATCTTGCATTGTGAACTTAAGTGCAGTGCAGGCTTTCAAATTTGCCGGGGCACTAGCGCGTCTTGCTATGCTCCTGCTACGATTCAGTCGCGCTGGCTCTGAGCAAGAACATATTTGCCTGGTAGTAGCCTACTAGCATTGTGTGCTTTATGTCCCTCTCTGACGTTCATAGACCGGAAGAACAGGGATGCCTCTTAAGACTTACCCGTTCAATGTACATAATTTAATTTAAATATAAGGAATTCTTCTCTCAGGAGGATATTTCTGATTATTGGCAGAGGTGATTTTACACCAATATGGACATATTTATTAATGAGGACATTGATTTTAGCTAATAAATTACTTAATACTTTACACAGTGTCCCTTTAATTAAAAAGTATAAGCACCAAACTGTATTACAACCAAAATCCAATCTAAGTAATAGTCCGAACGTATCATCAGAAACATTTACTTGAAGTATGAAAAGTGAAGTACTAAAAGCAGAAAATTTTGACTTATTATTTCTCTTTAATTCATGTAAAAGCAGGACGTTACTGTTCTAGTTGGATGAGGTGGAACTCATTTTGTACATCATATTATGTAACATTCTGCATTATGTTCCAGACATACACACCAGGTTTTTCTCACATCCAATAAAAGAGGGGGAAATAGCATCACCTACAGTGTGCAACTATTAATGCATGTGTGTGTGTGTGTATAGACTATTGCATTGGTCTCACTCCTTTTAAACAGAATTAAACTAGGTCAACTGCCCTGCTCAGCTTGCGGCTGCTTGTGTCTTTGATTTTGAGCAATAGAGCTGCTGCCTGCTGTGACTATGTTTTAGAACCATTGTTAACCGTTAGTTACAGTCCACCGCTGTTATAGCAACTCATGCCCGTGGTCAAAAGTTTAAAAGAGACATTTGTATGTTTCATGGTTGAAGATAGCTACTATCTGTGTGAGATATCCCAAAACCATATGTGCCTAGATGTACAATCTACAACTCTGGTTTCAATGTGACACCATCATGTGATCACCATGATAAGCGGCTATAAAAATGGTGCATCATCAGCACAGGCATAGCAGCAGAGAATAGGCCTTCCATGGCTGCTCTGTCATCTTTTATCTTTTGGTATTGAGGACAGCCAACAGAGTGCTGCTGGGGGGCAGACCACTATATATCTTCAAACAGTCCACATGTGTGTTATATACGTGTTCTTCGCCAAACCAGTGTGTTGAGCCATTAACAAACCAAAATGTGTATATGTGCCAGTCAGTTGTAAGGCCCATTTTAGCAGAAACCTAAATATAGCCCTTGTGTCTGCAGCGAGCACACATGGTGAATAATTGTGAGAGCCTGCAGGGGATAAGGATTCTGCAGCATGCCGTGTGAAAGAAATCTCTCCAGCTTCTCCACAAGCTGTGAACGGCTCCGGCTAAACGAGGAGAGGAGAGGGACATGTCCTGATACGTCAGAGGCAGAGGACATAGGAGGGAAAGAACTGGATCTAAATACACATAACAACATTGTCTTTTCTCAAAGGTATACTGTCTTAGTTTATGCTTCATATTATTTGGTATCACATTACAATAAGGGTACATTTTTTAACTGTTAGTTAATGATTAGTTCATGCTATTTACGTTTAGTTAATGCTTATTAACGGTGAGTTAAGTTAACTAATGTTTAGGAAAGCATTAATGAAGCATAACAGTAATTTAATGCTTAGTTAATGCGTATTACGCTTAAACTACACAGTTTTTATGGTTAGTTAATGTTAAGTTAATGCATATTAAGCATTAACTAAGCATCAACTTAGTTTATTAATGTACCATTATTGTAAAGTGTTACCATGTACAGTAAGTCATATAATCTGTTTCAAAGCTTGAAATGCCTGTATGATATGTTCATCTTTGCAACCCCACTTTATCACTTCAGTGGTGCAATTTGAGACTTAATAAGCAAAAACTCAGAAACGTCTTCGCCTTGCATGCACAATATGATTGGTGACTCAGCCTCTAAAGCTGTGAGCTAAGGAAAAACAATACATACAAAAAATAATTGAGTGCATTTTAAATGCACTTAAAGAAAGAGTTCATCATTTCACATTTTGCCTCACTCTCCGGCTCAAGAAAAGGCGACAGAAACCGTTCCCGTAACTGTGCGTGCATTTTTGATATAGAAATGAGCAAAGGTGTGTCATCCAGGTTAGCTTAGCTCAAACACTGGTAGTCAAGGGGAGCAGGTCAAAAGATAAACTTTATAACATCACTAAATGGTCCTGTGTGCTTGTTCAGACCTGTTTATGGTGCACTCTATATTTTTACACTTTATGTCATTTTATAATCAAATACAAAGTGGAAGGACGGTCACATATGTATTTGATTATTAAATTACATAAAGTGTACGAATATGGAGCGCAACATAACGTGGTAAATAAACAAGTCCCAACAAGCACACAGGAGCGTATAGTGATGTTGTAAAGTTTATCTTTCTACCTGCTCCCCTTGACTACCAGTGTTTGAGCTAAGCTAACTTGGATGAGCGACCTAAGCCCAAATATAAAAAAATGCACACACATTTACAGGAAAAGTTTATGTCGCCTTTACCTGTGGTAAAAGCTAAACATTTGAAATGTTGAACTATTCCTTTAAATTAGGGCTGTCAAGCGATTAAAAAAATGTATCTAATTAATTACAGGCTCTGTGATTAATTAATCTAAATTAATCTAAAGTAATCGCATACTTATATGACACTTTTAAGCCTGTTTATAAACAACTGTATAGGCTACCGTTTCTCTCTCTCTCTCCTCTCTCTCTCTCTCTCTCTCTCTCTCTCTCTCTCTCTCTCTCGTAACTTCAGTCTCCTCCTCTCAGCCAGGTTACTACATTAAATACATTTAGGAACTACTAGCGCCGAAAAAAAACACAAAAAAACAAGCAGGCTAAATGACTGTCTATCTCCCACAACAGACAGTGCTGCACTGCCACAGGTGCGGTGCGCATAGCCTATGCCGACTCATTCACCGTCCTTCTCATAGCCAAAAATATTGACACACACACACACACAAACGAGGAAAAAAGACAGGTATATGCTTGGAAGAGTGAGAGGGGGCGGGTGTCCGTTTGAAGGAGACGATCGCAGCTAGCAAACAAAAGTGAGACACAGAGGAAGATTGAGAGATACTGTTTTGAACCTATTGTTAATTAGGCACCCACTAAATCAATAATGCACAGACACTGCGGAGAATAACACAAGACGTATTCCTACCTTCATGCTTATTTGCCCGGAGCTTCCCATAAAACGTCCCTCTCTATGCTTCTTTCTTTACTCTTTATTCCCGTGTGGGCCGGGTCAGCAAGCTACAGGTGCAGCTCCGCTATCGTCTCACCTCTTTTGCACCGGGTGAAAGGGCAATATAGAAGTGTGATTAATCTGCGTTAATTTTTTTAATCGTTAATTTGCCTACTTAAATATATCAAAGTAAGTTTCATGTATCCTTTTATAGCTATACTTTTTTGAAAAAATAGATCGCAAGTATACATTTTTGTATTCTATTGATAGGGTATTTTTACCACACTTAATTTACAATTGAACTATAGTGTACCTTTAATACAGTGGTTTTCAAACTGTGGGGCGGCGAGTTATGGCAGGGGGGGGGCGGATGAATATGTAAAAAAAAAAAATTATAATAATTGAGTTTGTGTTTTTTATATAGCTTATATCTTCAATAGCTTGGAATTCGTCCGACCCAGTGTCTCCAAATTATTTGTTTACACAAAATTCCTCATATTAAGCCTCTTAATTTTCCTCTAAAAGTGCACCAGATGCATAGCCTGGCATTCCCAGACCTGCCACTAGGCGCTGGCAAATTAAATTTGCGGCGCCTGTTGGTCTGGACACGCTACGTTGAAGCTTTATCAAGAAGACCAGAAATCTGGGCTCACGTTTCAATTGGTTCTATCTAATATCGGCGCGCCAGAGCCCTTTTTATGGTGCTCTGGGGCGGACGTAACTGGATGACGACAGTGACGTGCATGCGACGTCGAAGCCGTGATAGTAAACATCAAAGATGGCTGCGGATATGTTGTGTGAGTTTGAGACTGCTTTGGCCTCGACCCTTAACGATTTGGAAGACGGCACTCAAATCTTTCATTTGCAAGTAAGTGGAATGTTCTGTTTTGCCGACCGACAACGGCAAACATTTAATTTAACAGTTTAACAGCTGTTCGCTAAACGAACGGGGCTTACGTCACCTTGTGCATCGCTCTGATTGGTTGTAGAGCTATCCAACTGCGTGCAGTGGCATTTGCACGAGTAGGAGCCGCCCTTGAGTTGGAAATTACTATTGATCGTGGCCAGACCCTCTATCGTTCTAGATATCAGGGTCTGGATTTCCAGGCTACCAGATTCATGCATTTCACTTTAAAAATTTGAAAATTTGAAAATCATACCCCCGGACCCCCCTAGGAGGGTCTGGTTCTCTGCTGGCTACTATTTTCCCCCAGCCGGACATAGGAGGTACTAGCGAAAAAACACTGGGTGTGTGAATGACATTGACATTTGCACACTCAGTCCATGCTTAAAGGAAGCAGGATTAAAACACTGGATTAAGATGTTCAAATGTATTTTAAAAAAACTAAACAAAAACATACTTAGATAAAGATGTTAAAATGTATTAAAACATTAAAATAGTTTAAAATAGGGGGCTGTCAAATTAACGCGTTAATTTCGATTAATTAATAAAAAAAAAATAACGCAGATTAATCGCACTTCTATAATGCCCTTTGACCCGGTGCAAAAGTGGTGCGGAGCTGCACCTGTAGCTCGCCGGGCCGGGCGCGTGGGTTAAAGGGAGAAAGGTAAAGAGAGAAGCGGGGGAAAGGGGCCGACTCGAGGGCTCTATGGACGATTTATGAAGGTAGGAAGACATCTTACTTCATTCTCCCCAGTGTCCGTGCATTATTGATTTAGTGGGTGCAACAATGTAGGCTAGGTTCAAAACAGTAGGCCTATCTCTCAATCTTCCTCCAATTTTGTTTGCTAGCTGTCTAGCACCCGCCCCGTTTGTGTGTGTGTTAATATTTTTGCCTATGAGTAGGCTATGGTGGCAGTGCAGCGCTGTCTGTTGTGGGAGATGGAAAGTCGTAATTTTGTCTGCTTGTTTTTTTGAGAAAATTTGGCGCTAGTTCATGTATAAAGCTGGCTGAGGGGAGGAGACAGAAGTTATGAGAGACAGAGAGCGAGCGCGCGCTCAAGAGAGAGAGAGAGAAACTGTAGTAGGCTATACAGCTGTTTACAAACAGGTATAAAAGTGTCATATAAGTATGCGATTAATTTAGATTAATTAATCACAGAGCCTGTTATTAATTTTTTTTTTAATCGCTTGACAGCCCTAGTTTAAAAACGCACACATTTTTTAAATATGTTTACATTTGTAAAATAATTAAAAGATCTTTCAAAACTCACAGGGATTTAGAACTTTTTTTTGGGGGGGGGGGGCTCCGCTGAAATGTGTTCTCTCTCACACTTTGAAAACCCCTGCTTTAATAAAAATACAACCTTTAAATATATTATGAGCAAAATTAAAGGATTACCATCAAATGTATTGTCTGTAAAGTTCCCATCTGCTGCTTTGCCCAGTTATGGCGCTTTTCTACCGCACATGTTGACTCAACTCGACTCAGCTCAACTTGATTTGGTAGCAGCACGGGTCGTTTTCCACTGCATATAGTACCTCCTGAGTGTGGGCAGGGTCGTCATACAAAGGGGCAGAAAGCCGATTCCGGAGCCAAGTAGCAAAGCAGAAATTACGAGCAGTTGTTGTACTATTAACTGAACCAACCACCAAAAATACGGATGGACAATGTTTAAGAAATATCCACCTTGTGTCTGTTAGCTAAAAGAAGTATAATCATATTGCTACGGGCCATTACAAGGGAAGACTGGGGTAGCTGTAGTGATGCGTCGCGTAAATCCCTATGCATGTAAAAACAGGCATCATAAAATCTGTCTTAAGTGCTTGTTTCAGAATATATTTTTTCGAATGCAAGCCGTGTCTCAGTCTGAATATTTAATTGAGGTAATCAGTGCAGTGCAGAGGCTTGTGATGTAATCGACCGCTATCATTTCTGTCCCAGCTGGCAACTATAGGCTACAGTATAGCTGCTAGCTGCCCTACATGTCCTCTCCTGTCGTGTACAGTATGTTTAAAGTACCATCCCCAACAACCAACATAACTGGGTAAGCTTAGCGAATATATGGACAGAGTTAATTAAGTTTTTTCGAATCTGTGATGCAAATCAAATGAAAGAGAGCCAGAGGGAGTCTCTGGCCAATCAGTGGCCGGCAGTCTGCCGACGTCACCTTTTAGCGTCGGCTCAGCTCGCTTGGACCCTAGAGCGAGGTGATACCAAAAAAGCAGTCGCTACCAGGGACCAGGTACCATGTTTTTGCTGTGAAAACGCAAGAAATGAGAGTTGAGTCGAGGCGAGTTAAGATGATGCCATGCAGTGGAAAGCGCCATTACACTATCGGAGAGGCAACCTCCTACTTGCCACGCTGCAGCGGTGTGTTCTTTTACTCGCATGGTATTCTTAAAATATATATATATATATATATATTTTTTTTTGGCTCAATATAGGCTCCTAATCTTTGAAGGCCCCGAACAACGTTATTTAAAAAAATTAAAAAATACTGGCTCATTATAGGCCCCTAACCTTCGTGGGGGGGAGGGGGAGGGGGTCATACAGAGATCAGTGGCCTATCATGCGCAAGTGCATTTTTGTTATTTTTTAAATTACATTGTTCGTGGCTACGAAGATCAGGGGCCATAGTGAGCTATACTGTATTAGAAAAAAACAAAGACTTCACAGAGAGATTTTTTAACTGTACATTTTTTCTTTCTGCCCTTTTGGTTATTCTGTGTCTCCAAATTATTCCAGAAAATAGTACTAAATAGCCAGAGGTGGGTCGTAACGCGCTACATTTACTCCGTAACAAATACTTGAGTAACTTTTTGAATAAATTTTAATTTTAGGAGTAGTTTTATTGCAACATACTTTTACTTTTACTTGAGTAAATATCTGAAGAAAGAACGGTACTTTTACGCCGTTCCATTTGGCTACGTCACGGTCGTTACCTTATTTTTTCATATATTTTATTTATTACATGCGAGAGCTATTTCTCTCATGATTTCTCTCCCCGGGGACGTCTTCAGCCAACACCTCTATCACGTGACTATTTCAACCAATAAAAACCACATTACAAAAGCTTGCCAATCAAATGCAGCCACTTCAGTCACATGACAAGTGTTGTCATGTTGTCATAGGGCTCAACCATGGGCTCAACAATGTCCGCGGACTTTTTTAAAGGCTGCGGTTCCGCACCGATGTTGTGTCTGTGGCCGTGCCATGTAGGTTAAACGCATATTTTACCGACTTTCTGGGTGAGTCGAGAAAATGGAAGAAACCGCTGATTCTGAGAAGCAATAGCCACACTCCTGGCCTCAAATACAAATTCACACACTCACAAGCTCTCAATCACACTAACTCACAAAATAACAATCACACACTCACAATCACAGTGACACAGACTCCCACACACTCGCAATTACAGAGAAACTGTTCTTCTTTGACACATGTCCTGTTCTCCCTGTAGCCTACTCACTTCGCATGCCCCAGTCTGGTTGTGTGAGAGTCTGAGAGTGGTCTCTTTGTTCAACCACTCTGTAGTTTCATACGTTAAGTGAGTGTGCCAGCAGGTTTTGATGTGTAACAAAGTTTAATTTTGTGTTTTATATTTTTGGGGCTAAACACAACCTAGATAATTTTCTCAGGGCCAGTGACATATTGTAGGAATTTGTTTTAAAATGTGTACAGGGCTGTACAGTGCGACAGTTTTGATCGCATTTGCTATTGAAATTGATCACGTGCGATGATGAATACAAGTACACTCGCACGAGTGCTAATGAGTAGATGCTGTCTGTTTGAGACACAGAGGAGTGCTGCTCAACACTGCTTAGAGGGCTCTACATTAAAGCTACTACGAGTAAGTCGGCACGTTGGCGACACCTTTGAACAAAAGCGGTAGTATTTTTACGACGCCAGCTGTCGTGAAGCTGTTTGCTAGCTCGTGCAGGGAGTGCAAGATTCAAATAATCAGGAAGCAATATAGTGCGTGTCCGTGTGTTGAAAGTGTGAGGGCACCGGACTCTTTTCGGCTCAGTGAGAGTGGTTAGTGACACAGCATCAACTACACCTGCAATGAGTTGATCCATTGTCACCTCTCACGGAGCTGAACGAGTATGTGTCCCAACACAAAGCGAATGAACGAGAGACGGCAGTTAGTTATGGATCACGATGAGGTAATGTGTTAATGTTGTTGTAAATAATGACTATTTCAGATGAATAATGGTCATCTGATGATGCTGGTGAGGCAAAGTAAACTTTGTTTTAGTAGGCTACCGCTCATTCATTTAGGAGTAAACACTGCAGTCTAGTTCACTCCGTGAAATTGTGTATACGTTGCTTGGCAACGCCCTTCCGCCCGCCTATTACTCTCCCTTTTAGCTTTTCTTCATTGCTTTTTCTTTTTTTTTCTTTGATGGTTCAGCCCCGTTATCAGTCATTATGACGACAAACAACTGTCTCAAACAAGGCTCGCTCCCCTAGGGTGACCAGATCGCATTTCCATTACTTTTCACACGTCCCGCAAATTGAGACGTTGTCCCGCATTGTTATTGAAAGTGAGCCCCCCTTTTTAAATGCGTGTTTTATAATCTGGCATTTATCCGATAGCTGTGAGGAGACAGCAGTCTCCGTTTGTCTGTTTGTGTGTATCGGGCTGCTGGGCTCTGTGACGGTGCTGCCTGCAGTGCTTCAGCGTTTACTTTCCTGTTACTTCAAAATAAAAGCCAACTCACGTTTGTCAAGTGAAATGCTAATGTGAAGCCAGTGAAATGCTTTTAATGTGAAGCCGCAGCCTTAATGCTCTATTTGTTTAACAGTAGCTAACTTAACTGCTGCGCGCTGATCTAAAGATAGTGTTTTTTTAATATAGAAAGCCGTGTCTCTGGCATTACCGGTGGTGACACGAGTTTATTTTGCTAAAAAAACAGCACTTTGTCCCGCATTGTCCCGCACAAACGTAGTCTTTGTCCCACATCTGGTGAATTGGGATCTGGTCTCCCTATCCCCTTCCCTCACCTGGAGTGATAGGCTTCTCAAATCGCGTTCCTGCACCACACTGAAATCTGCGACCAACGGATATGTGACCATAGAGCATGCACGAGCAAACCGAAAATCGGACTGGGTGTACGACCAGACCAAATGCAGTAATAAAAACTATTTAAAAACGTCTTTCTTTGCACTGGTGGTCTCGTTTGCTGTTAAAGGTAATTTATGATTATGAGAGGAAACATGAGGCTGTTTAAAAGATATTTAACTGTTACTCGTAGCCGCTTTAACACTCTCCAAATTCGGGTAAGTGTAGTCTTAGGAAAGTAAGTTATTGAGTCCACCCTCCACTTTGGCTGGTGAAAGATGTGTGCTCGGACGGGACCTGTGCTTGTGTGGCGATTCTAGCGTCTAATACACTTTACCAACGGTAATAACCGGAAGGAGACGGCATACAGTTAAGTTAGCGCGTGTGCAAACAGAACATTTCCTGTGCGCCTTCACATTAAAAGCCTGTTACTAGCCAAACGTGAGTTGACTTTTTTGAAGCCGGTAAGAACAGGAAGTTCGCACTTCACAGCCAGGCCCCCAGGACTGTGCCGTCTCCGAGCAGCCAGCATGGACATGTGGCCAACCCATTGGTATTGCATGGTGAGGGGTGGAGCTTATTTTCATGCGGCCCGTTGGCAGGTTTCCCTGTCCACACAGTACAAGCGGCGAACAAGATTGTGTCTCTGCAAAAATTTTCTGGATATCAATCATAGGCTCATACTTATCTTTAGACCATATACTATTAAAATGGAAGTTTTCTCATTTCAAAACGCCACCTCAAGCGTTTTATTAGCCCAACGGCTTTTAGTTTGTTTTCGCCAGGCTAGATGCTACAGAACGAGAATGATTCTACTCCCGCCTCCAGTCCGCTACGCTTGCCTCCCTCTTTCTTGATAGGTCCATAGTGCAGCTAAGTCCATGCTACTTCATGCTTCCGGGCCGCATGGAATTTCCGGATTATACTTCCTTGTTGCGTCTCTGCGCCAATGAGCAGCTTTCATAGGAATGAATGGGCGCCGTGTTTCAATCCGGTGTCCATTTCTTTATATGTCCATGTTCACAGCCCTGCAGTGCGCTAGCTTGAAAATCAACTGCTTCAGCTGCAGAGAGCAGTCAACAACAGTAGTCTATGTAAACAAAGTTTGAAATAACTGATAAGCCACTGAAGAACTACTCCCAACACATTCACAACAACCTATTTAACTTATCCTAAATTGAACCAATATGTATACTTATTTATTTAATAGGCAATATGTTTTAAAGTTATAGGTTTTAATTAACAGAAGTTTTAATTTACCAAAAATATTATTATGAATATAATAATGATATGTATATACAATATATATATCTATATAATATATAGATATTAATTTTATGGGGAGAAATAATTCTGAATCAGCAAAAAATTGCAATTGGCAGGCAGGTTAGATTATTTTGTCTAAATTACAATCAGTGCACCCCTATTAATTTTTCTACAATTATTACTGCACACACTAGGATATGACATTTATTGAGAATTTCAAATGAGACCAAGATGACAGGCTAAAAGGTATTTAGAGCTAAATGCATGGGTTAAGGTTATGCAAGTTTTCGATCATACTTTGTGTGCTACTGAATTTATTTTTGTGCTACTGATTTTTTTTGCTTGCTAGCACCAGTGCTACCACCTAAAAAAATAAGCGTACAGCCCTGGTGTATGTGCAAAACAATTGCAACAGTGTTATAAGTGTATTGGTTTTAATTAATATAATTTTGGACAAGCCTAATTTATTATCATTTTATTTGAAGGGTGATGTATTTAATTTGGCAGATAATTAATTTATTATTCTTTGAGTTCAAGGGTTATTCATTTGATTTTTAAAGACCTTATTTATTGTTTTATTTAAAATTATGTTATTTAACATATCTTTATTTGAATATTGCTGTTTTATATTATGTTCTTGTCTATTCTGTACCGTTTGTGTTGCTCTGTATATTTCAAAAATAAATCTAGTATTTCAGTAGGACTACTTGTACTCTTGAGTACTTGAGTAGTCTTTTCACTGCATACTTTTTTACTCTTACTCGAGTAATAATTTTTATGGGTACTTTTACTTCTACTTGAGTAATTATACTCTTAAAGTAACTTACTTTTACTTGAGTACATTTGTTGGCTACTCTGCCCACCTCTGTGAGCTAGTCCTATGTGAGCTATTTAAAATAGCTCACATAGGACACAGCTGATTTAGCCTTAGTTTTCTTCTCAAATTGATACATTTTACTTTAAAAGGTTCACATTTTTCTTCCCCTAGAAGGTCCTGAGTCCCCACAACAGTCTCCCAAATTCCCATGAGAAATACTGTATTACCTTAAAATGATTTGTTTTTTAATCAAAACAAATATTGCACATTTTGTGTTTTTTTGTGTTTTAAAATGGCCACTCAGGGAGCCTACTCAACCTTTCAGCCCCAGGGCCTAATGGCAGGTTGAGGCGGGCCTGACAATATGGGTTCATGCAGTTATGCAAGGTACACCAACTTATATTGCACATATAAAGAATGATCAATATACAGTATGTTTAAATAAATATAAGTTTTCCATTTGTATAGTAGGTAGATCTTCTTGACTTGGTCATTTTAAAAGTAGCTCACAAGCTGAAAAAGTGTGGGCACCCCTGGTCTATGGTTTATATAAGACATGGTCCAACGTCCCACATTTTCAAAATTGTATATACTGACTTCATTCAGTCAATCATTTTTCAGTTTTTAAAGAAACTCTGGTCCATAAGCGCCTGCAATTACATTGTACAGCCACTAGAAACAACAGACAAACTCAAAAGTTCAAAAAACAATGCAAATGCTGTTTACTGTTCTCATGATTTGTATTCATGAATCTAAAGGAAAACAGAGTCCTTTACTGCATTATTTTTGATGGATTTTCAATTTTAGTATTTTGTTGTTGGATAATATTATGATTAAACATTGTAACCAAGTCAAAATATAGACTGAATGAATCAATGTCCATATGGTGCTTTAAGCTTATTGCTAAAGTGCAGTGTATAGAAAAGCTAAAATCTGTATTTTTTATCAATTTATGGCCTTGTTTCCATTGTAGCGGTGCGGCTCTCATCTGGATTATGCCTGTAGGGTGAAAGGGACATTGTACTCTGAATCATACTGAATACCTTACTTAAGTGTTACTTAAGTTACTTACTGGTCAATGATCAAATTCCTTTGTGATTTTCTCTGCTTATGACATCTATTGCAGTATGTCCGTCCTGGGAGAGGGATCCCTTACTCTGTCAACTCTCCCTGAGATTTCTTCAATTCTTTTTTTATTCCCGGTAAAGGGTTTTTACTGGGAGTTTTTTCTCAGCCGAGCTAAGGGTGTAAGGGCAGGGTGTCATATTGTATCATATATCATATTGTATGAAATGTAAAGCCCACTGAGGCAAATGTATTTGTGATTTTGGGCTATACAAATAAAACTGATTTGATTTGAAACTGATTAAGGCATTGTCTAATAGTAAATCATTATACCAAATCTTATGTTGTGTATCGGGGTCTCTCCGCTTTCTGAAATATTTGAAAAAAACTTAGATTTGGGTTGTAGGGATGTATTTAAAATAACGGGAGATTTAATAAGGGGGGGGGGATCATTTTTATAGGTCTGGGACGTAATCAAATAATTTCCGACACCTGTCTTTGCTGTGTGGGGAAAACCCAGGGAGCATAGAGTAAAATACGGGCAGTGAACAATAAATCACAATCCAGTGGTTACAGTGGTTCTGAAGGTAGATGCTGATTCAGGCCTTGATCTATGCCAAAGCATCTCAAATGTGCAGTTTTCTACTAAAAAACTAAACTTAGTCGAAAACGTTCAAGTCATCACTCCTCTCCTTGAAGTGAGAGAGGACTAAATTATTGACAGCGTAGGCCCCAGTGTTTCCTCAGTTGCTAGCTGTGCTGTGCTGCAGAGGGCACATCCCTGTGTACACTGCACCAGCACAGGCTTCATAAATGATTCATCAGCTCATTCTCCCCTCAAAGCCTCCATGAAAGCCTTTGAGGAATGTTCTCAATGCTAATCAACTGCTGCTAACTGAATGCTGCAGTGGTGTTGTATATGCAGAGATAAAGTCATGTTCTAATTGGGATATTTGGTGTGGAGAAACACAAGGCTATATAAAAAGCATATACTGTATAGCAACATACGCAGGTCATGTGGGGGAACACAGCTCTTATTCTCTTTGGAAAAGCTTTTAAAAATGTCAAGCAACCCATTCATGTATTTATTAATCCAAGCACGTTGGACAGTCTTATTACTTGCTCTTTAAATATGATGTTACAGCAAATAATGGTGAGGTCAAAACACCAGCAAGCTTGTAGGTTACAGGACACATTTAATGTCACATTTAATGCGTGTGGACTTCACCTATGTACTGTGTACTTCAAATGTAGCTGGAGCTTTGACTACTTCATTCTCTGACCCATACACTTTGGAAGTAGGTGAAGTTGTGACATGATGACAGAGCATATTTGTCTGTTTCCATAGTGAGGCAGACCTTTTCTGGATACAGCTTACCATGTGCACGGCAGTCAGAAATAGTGACCGTCTGAGCAAGGGATGGGAAGATGTCTCAAGCCCCTTTTACACAGTCAGTGAAAGCCGGGAATATGCTGGAATTTTGGCCCTCTGCCCTGCTGTATAAATGCGACCATTGCGGAACGAGGGAAGAAAGGTGCGAGAGATTGTTCTGGGAATTTTACTACCTCGGGGGGTAGTAAGATTGCCGACACAATCAGTTCCGCCTCTCTGCTTAAATGCGGCCGACTTGTTGTTGCGGAACAGGGGGGCGTTTGACGTTCCATAGCCTACGTTCTAAACATGCGATCATGTTAGCAGTTGAAGGACGTGTGTTTAACCCATTGATGACAATGGCCATCTAGAATGCATGTCCTTAATGCCTGAGGGTTTTCTGAAAAAATAGTACGAATTGTCAAGTCTTCCAAAACCTTAATATCTAAGCCTGTGTAGCACATAGAAACATGAAATAAAATACATTTAACAGTTAAGGTTCACATGTTTTATTTAAACATGCTCCCCTAGCGCTTACAAACCAACAAATATTTCTAAAAATCGTCAAAATTAGATGAATTAGAAAATTATTAAATATTGTTAATAAATAGATGCAATGTGTTGTGTGATTTTCGTCAGTAGTCTATAGTAGACTTTGATTCTACGCACCAAACGCCACTAACTGTTCCGTCGCCAACATAGCTGGCGTATTTTTTTAATTATTTTGTTTTATTTTTTATTTTTTTGATTGACGTGATTTTTGGCAAACCACACAACTTTTGGGTGGTCACGTGGTCTTAAAAAAATCAACAAAACCCACCTCATGTGTATTTGAACCAATGACAGTGCATTCTATGCTGGGAATGCCATGAAAATTAGATAAAGTAATAATGCTGCACGATGCAGCATCAGGCAGGAGACCCAATGTGGCATCGCGCAGCAGCCGTCATCAATGGGTTAACATTAATCACGGCGGCCTGATCTCCAGTAAAAATCACCAAATAAAAGGAACAGCGTATAATCTAGCTGGTCATAAGGTCCGCTGCTCAATCCAAACCCCCGCGCTTCATTTTGCAGAGTTTTTGAGTCTATTCTGCCCGGGGGAAGTTGTACAATGGGAAAGCTAGGCTAGGCTAAGCTAGGCTGCGACTGGATCGCCGCCGCTATTATTATCCTAAGTCTGAGCGTATATCCACACTTTATTTCTGTCTACAGTAACGTGACTTCACACACTGTGTGTATGTGTATGTGTATGTCTGATTGGCAGATCTCTGCTCTCACAAAGAGACTCGCTCACAACCAACCTGTCACACAAACACACACACACACACACACAGACACAGAGGTGAAGCGGATTGATTTTGTCAGTTTGGTTAACAGTCCCAGTGATGTTGGACTCAGCGCGTAGCGAGATCAACCGGCACACCGTGGAGACAGTAAAATACGGCCCTCTTACTGCA
Source organism: Hyperoplus lanceolatus (assembly GCA_026929865.2). Lineage (NCBI taxonomy): Eukaryota > Metazoa > Chordata > Actinopteri > Uranoscopiformes > Ammodytidae > Hyperoplus > Hyperoplus lanceolatus. The sequence continues at coordinate 1,887,426 of CM049408.1, forward strand.
AGCTCCAGCACTTCTGAGGCCTGTTTCAGGTAGCTGGTTTTACATACTCTGAGTTTAATCCTGCGCTCTGAGTTGGTAAGCTCAGAGCGCAGGGTTGATGAGTAACTCTGGGTTTTGGGTTTCAGAACAGTGGATAAGCGTTGGGTTTATCAACTCTGTGTGTGTTCACTCTGGGTGGAGCATGTGCGTAAAAGCCATCGTCAATTGATCGCTGATAACATGATTCACCATGGAAACAGAAGAAACAAATGCTTGATCCTCCCACTTCTCCACTTCTCAAAAAAGAAAAAAAGAAATCTCCGCTCCTCCCACTAGAGTTAGAAATATTAACAAATGAGCTTATGGTAGCCTATGGTGAAGAATTAACGGGATATTGTCTCATAACTCTGATCTAATCTCCTCGGCAATTCAGAAAAAAAACAGTGCAAACATTTTTTGTCAAGAGAATCATTTCGCTTCCGTATGAGAAGCCATAGTCTATTTTTAAAAGTTACGCATATCAGCTGTAAAGTAATAAAGCTGTCGCGGCACAGCATTGCTGACAGTGTTTTATATTTGCTGTATAATATGTTGGGAAGCTATAGCCTAATAGCCCACTGTGCAGTAAACAGACTGTCGCTTCTTTTAAATGGGGAGTGAAAGACATTAACGTCAAGACACATTAGGTGACAGTTTCCATTGAAGAGCCTGATTGATTTATTACCATATCCATTTTCCTCAAGTGATCACAGTTTAAATTATTATATAATTTTTCTATTCATATTAGGCTATTTAACGAGGCTCGTCTGTGACTTTAGGATCGCAGAAGTGAACTGTAACGATCGCGTGCAGCCGCAGCGTTACATGAATCCACCTGACATAAATCTGTTCAGTGGCACATACGTTAAAAAACATACAATACATATAGGTTTATTAATCTGAATGTAGAGCATGTCACGATGTGTAAGGTGGCCGCCTATGAACGGACAAGTCTATACTGATCAGATAAATGATCGGTCAAACGTAAAATCATCAGGAAATGATAAAAACATCCCGATGGAGATTTCTATAGAGTGATTTTGCTTCCAACTGTACAGGGACGCGTGTGACAGTGACTCTTTCTTCAGTCGGAGCTGCAGCGTAAAGTGAAAACAAACTCAGGGTAGGTCTAACCACCTATCCAGCAGGTTAGACCCACGGCGTATGTTGCCGCAGTAACTGACCCTCGGTTGCGCTGAACCTGCTACCTGAAACGGAAAACCCAGAGTTTCCACCAACTCAGAGCGAACAAACTCTGGGTTGCCTCAAAACCAGCTACCTGAAACAGGCCCCTGCTCTCAATTCACCGGCCAGTGTTGTTGTTGTTGTAAAGCAGCTGACCGGCGCGGCGCTAAATGTTTACGTCACACCTGACGCTGTTTACAAACACCTCTTTCATTCTGGAACGCTGTGTAAAAGGGGCTACTGATGCGCCAGCAGGCCGGCGTTGCTTGGTTCTGTGTAAATAACACAGAAGCAAGCAAAGCCGGCATATTGGAGTGATGTTGTTCCGTCAATATGCCGCAATCTCTGTGTAAAAGGGGCTTCAGTGTAAATAGATTGAAATGACACAGTCTGATATGACCAACCATGAGACAACCAAATGAAATACAATCACTGAGCACATTAAAAGTTATTTGCTTTACAGATTTTCCTGAGAAATGGAAGCCAGCTGTATACCTACTTTGTATAACTACTACCAGAAATTCTTCACTTTAACAACTGCATTGATGTACATCGTAAGATACAGACCATGTTGAGACCAAACGCCTCTCCTTCTGCAAAACAACATCCTTATTAAAATGATCTGCAAGATGAGCCGCGTACAGCTAAAAATACATTGGATCTATAAAGGGATGCCATGATTTCAAAAGCTTGGGCACCACTGCCTTACAGCTTAGGTATCACACTGCAGTGATGGATAGTAACAAATGAAAATACGGTATAAAAACTGTAAGGGTTGCAGGGAAAATGTTCCTGCAGAAAGAGTGAGAGGGAGTATTTTTGCTTTTAATAATTTGGGAACATATTGTTGATGATACTTCTGAACTTTTCCTTATAGTATATTTTGGAATGGCATATTTCATCAGGCCTTTTACTTAAAGCTGCTAGGAGGAACTTTCAGTTTGTGTTAAATCTTGCACCCCCTTTGGACAAAAGCGGTAGTGTTTACTATGCCAGCTGTTGGTCCTGGGTGAGGTTTTGCTAAGCTCTGTGTAGGAAATACAATGTGTTTGACACAAGTTAGTGTAGTTTTGTTAGAAGTTCCTGTTTCTAAATCAAAACAGATCTAGTGAACAAATGTCACATTTTGCTCTTTGGATGGTGTATATGCACAAGGTCCCAGGTTGTTAACAAAGTGGAAATAAAAGAAAGAACCTTGTACCGGAGCCTACCAAAGCTTTTTTTAAAGGTTTTGATTATAGGTAGCCCCAAATTATAGGTTAACAAGGCTGTGTAGTCAAAAGAGGCCATAAATTGAAGAGTGGAAATAGCTCCAACCTGAGCCCATAGAGCACTGTTCCGTCCGGGTGCAGTCGGATCATCCGGTTCTTCACGGTCACTCCATGGACAAAGGACTTCTTGTCATTGATGAAGTACGTGTCGGGGACCCACAGTTGGTCGGCCACGCGGTTGTCCAGGGTGAGGTTGAGAGGGATGCCTGTGTAGGAGAGGCGCTTGTCTCTCCACGACTGCTGGAAGTACATGGTGATGGTGTAGTCCTGTTGGGAGGACAGAGGGCCACAAGAAGATTAGTACATCCACATGAAGTGCTTAATAAGTCATGTATCTCTCTTGCCTTTGATCTACTATCGCTGTGACAGTGCTTAGTTAATGCTATTAACCCTTAGTTAATGCATAGTTAATGCGTATTAGGCATTCACCAACTGTTAATGCTTAGTTATTTATGGAAAGTTTATACATGGTTAAGAATTAAATATGCAGTTAAGTAAGTTCATGCTTACTTTAAGCTTATTAAGCATTAACTAAACATTAACTAACGGTTAATTAATGTACACTTATTGAAAAGGGTTACCACACTTTTATGAGCTACTAAAGGAACTACAGACTGACATCAAACCTCCCTTTATTAAGTAATATTACTGCACATTATATGCATGAAAATGTATGAATTCATTCATGTAGTACTTCAAGAACTATCAGTAGTTCACTAGGATAAACTGTATAGCATGCATGATTTAATACAGGAATAATTAATTCATTAATGATCTTTGAGTTATAACTGATGATCATGTCTGACCAGTCACACCAATACACATGTGTTTTAAACTAAGTGTTGAAATCATGATGAACTAAGCAGACTCATTTCTCATGACTTCATCATGTTTGTGGCCCTTCAAAATAAAGTGCTGACCTGGTTCGTCTTAATCAAACCATTTAATTAAATTCAACGTTACCACTATCTCAAGGTCATAAGTGGTAACCTTCAAGGTCTTCTAGGTCACCACTTATTTGAAGCGCCACACACATGATAAGGTCATGAAAAGAGAATGCTTAGTTCGTCATAGGGCTGGGCAATAATTCTATTACGATTAGTGATCGCGATTAAACTCCCGTCGATTACTTCAATACGTTTGACATAAATCCTCGATATGAAAATGAAAAAAAAAAAAAAAAAATTATATGGATTTACCTAACAGCCAATCACAAAGCAGAAATAAACTCAACAGCCAGTCAGATTGCAGTTTTTGCATTTCCTGTCTAATTACACGCCCATTTCCTGGTGCGACGTGCATGTTTGAGCTTCAGTGGTAAGGAAAGAGGAGAGCCGTGTGTAGTGAGTGACCTCGGCAAGAGCGAAGAGAGTCTTGTGTTTAGCGAAAAATGTCGGCGCTGCACTCTGTTATGTAGTGCTTTTCCTCTTCATTAAATTAATCAGTGGGCTACACTCAACACTGTGTCTCGCTGCTACGATGACACCATAGGCAGGTAGCTGCCGCAGCCAGTGCTGTTTGCTCACTGTCTCTGTCGACTCGCCCGGGGCCGTCTTTGTGCATTTACCGGAGTTGTACGCTCACAGCACGGGGGGAATATATTTGAGCGGCCACACAGAAAGTGTGAAAATGCGCGACAAGTTTTAACCGCCGTCCGACCGCTGCAGCGCTCCTGTCTATCGTATCGTATTTTGCGGTAGTTGAACCTTATGGAAAACTATCAAAAGATCTGGTCTGTAAGACCGTAGCTACAGCATGAGCATCTCCCCTTCCTACAGCTGTTGTTGTATGTGTGAGTAGTAGCTGTGATGTGCTCTGACATTCATCAAGCATCTGAGCCACAGCTCTATACACATTTAAGAGTGTTGCCTCCCTGCCTGAGGAGTTAGATGTGATAGTAGTCACTCACAGATCTTTAGTTTTAAACACATTATGTTATTTAGCATAATATCTGGTTCAGGGTTTTTCCTGGCTCAGAATGGGCCTTTGGGGGGTCAGTACGCGACCGACTTTTTTTGGGGTCGCGACAGTAAAGGCAAACGGTTTGTGTATTTTAAGAGGGGTGTTGGGTTGGGAGAGGGGAGTTTCTGTCCAGCTCAAGAGCATTTCAGTCAGCCTGTCAATCACTGCGTTACCATGGAGCTCACTGACGCTTATGAAATCACAATAAACAACCTGTAGATATGAAGTCAAAATACTAATAATGACTAGGCCTACCTGTTTAATACTTTAATTGATATAAACCATGGAAGAAGGTAGGGCTGCTCGATTATGAAAAAATCATAATCATGATTATTTTGAGTAATCACATTGTGTTATCACGATTATTAAAGACAGTTAATCATTGATTTAAGAACATTATGCATTTATTTTACTTTTAACAAGGTTTTTTTCTAAAAACACCATGACTTTGGACTTTAAGCAAAGGCCTAATTGAACTGAAAACAGGGAGAATAGAAATAGGCTAAATAAGTGAAACATATTTTTAATAATTTAATAAAAATATGTCAAAATAAAAATAACCAGTTGTAAGTGGTGTTGATAGGGCACGTCTTTTGCTAGCATTGAATGTAAGGGCATGATTTATTTATGTCATGGAGCTGGCTGGATAGGCAGTTGTATTGTAGTGTTGACAGTTGTGGTGGCAGGAGTTAAGGAGCTTTAAACTTCCTGTGTTTTTATTCATTGATTGCTTGGTCATAGACCACTATGACTCGACTTAAAGTGAATAAACAAATTGTTCGGGATGTTTAAAGGTGCAGATCAGGTCGTATATCACTTTTCTTTCTCTCTCTGTCTCTCGGTCGCGTATGTCATGTTACTCGCGTGTCCGCGCGTGACAAATCTTGCACATTTTTTTAGTTTGTTGTGAGTCTGAAGTGTTTTCAGACAACACAATTAGTTTTACCTTTATTCTCGTCATCTAGAAGTTTTTCAAAACACCCGGCAATGCGCAACATCTCCCTCGTACTCTCTGGACTAGCCGTTAGCGAAACTATCAGGTGAGGGAGGGGCCGAGCGGAGCTCACGGCTGAAAGGGTTTGCTGCATTTATAAGCCTGCATGCCCCGGCGAGCGGGACAATGATAGTTTAACAACGATTATCCCCGACCTGATTTCTTTTTTTACAACTGAAATTGCAAGTAATATGACTGGAATGGAGCGGAAATGGAAACACATTTGGAGCCGTTTTAAGTAGATTTTTATTTATTTATCTATATATAAAAAAAAACACTTTGGCGCTGAGGATTTTCCTTTGGGGGGCGCTAAAATTCCTTTGGCGGGCGCCAAAATTTTTTGAATGCAGGAAAAACCCTGTGGTTTTACAATGTTTACATTTTGCACTACTTCTACTCACATTTCTACTTTTTAAAATAGCTGACATGTAAAACCAGTAATTCTCATATTCATATTTTATATCTTAAAGTTCAGTACTTGTGTCAGTGCCTTTGTTGATCCATTTGTTTACTTTTTATGTATGGTTGGGCCTCTACACGATGTTTACATCTTACAAGATGTTTGCTGTAGCCCTGCCAAAGGAGTTTAATGTGAAAGAAGTTAGAGCTTTTATTTTTATTTACAATATTTTCAATAGGTTACAAGGCAAGCTATCTTATATTGTTTAGTTAGGTGCAGTTAAAACATGTTTGTGAAGAAGAATGTGTATATTTAATGTGATTCCATGTTCTCTTATCACAATATGCTAATAAACAACATTGTATAGTTTAACCAATGAACACTCTGGTTTCCTCAGGCTTCAGCAGTATCACACTATACTGTATATCGTGATTAATATCGATTAATATCGCAAGAATAATCGTGATACATTTTTTTGCCATATCGCCCAGCCCTAGTTCGTCATGATTTAAACACTTGGTATTTAACAAAATTGGTGAAACTGGTCAGACATGATCATCAGTAATAACTCAAAGATCATGATGATTAACATACCTTAACTGAAGCATGCATTAATGTGTTGTTAATGCATTACATCATACATGAGATACTGTTAATCCTAGTGAATTACAGATAGCTCATGAAGTACTACATGAATGAATTCATACTTTTTAATGCATTCATTCAGACATGAATTCATGATGATTCAAATACCGTTAATATAAAGTGTTACCATTGCAACAGTTCTGCAGCAGTAATTAATAATATTTTTAAGCTCAAATGGTAATTTTAATGGTAATTTTTCAATCTGGATTCTATCTGGACCAAAATGTAAAGTAGATCATCCTGTAACTTAGTAAATAGACTGCAATAGATTTTCTCTTTGTTGAACAAACATATCAGTGTTTAAATGACCTCGACGTCCTACAGCTATAACAGACAAAACTGGATAAACTTGGTGCAAATAAACTCACAGCCTTTGAAAACCAAGAAATGTTAGGGATCTCAGGGTTAATTTTGAATCAAACTTTAATACTATAGCGTGTAACTTCTGTCGCCCCGTGACGAATTCTGAGTAATTACAAAAATGTTGCAGGCTTACAGAAACGCAGGCGGAGGCTGTACTTGCGTCGGAGTAACACTCTTTTCTTTTAACAAAAACAAGAAGCAATATGTTCCAACAATACATTGTGCCAGCGTTCTTCGCTCTCATGCTGTAAGCATGGCTGTAAGCATCTTCTCAGTTATCCAAAACTTCTTCTTCTATGACCACCAGAGGCGGTGCTTACAGCACTGGATGTTCCATCGCGCGCATGCGCAGGTCGAGATCTTTATACCAACAAAGTCACCTGTGACACCTGGGTGACCCCGGGAATGTCTATATATTCCGGAAGTCACCAGAGGTTCTGTTCCAACTGAATCTTCTCGCGGTGTCTGAGAAGTCTGAGTGACAGAGAACTCTGGCGGTCATCCGGAACTCATAGAACCGTAGTTACATACGTAACTCTCGTTCTATTTCGTTTCTACTGACCGCCAGAGGCGGTGCTTACAGCACTGGATGACTTATACCAAGAGTACTCATCAATTAAGCCAGCTAAGACAGCTGTCATCCCACAGGGTGAGGTGCAGCAACATTTACTCTGTAGAGCCGCGCAACGTACATGATGAAGACCATGTAGCCGTGGCGCAAATGTCCTGCCGTGAAATCCGCTTCAAGGCAGCCCATGATGTAGCCATACTCCTGGTAGAGTGGCACTCAACGGCCAAGGCATGGGGAGCCCCTGTGCTCTATATGCATTCAAGACCACATCCACAAGTCAGTGGGAGTGTCTCTGTTTGGACAGGGCAGCCCCCTTCCTGCAGCTCCCATAGCAGACAAAGAGGTATTTGTCTTACGTAAGCTGGTTGTTGCCACAACCTATGCCCTAAGCGCCCGCACCGGGCACAGTGGGTCTGACATTCTTTCTGCACCCCCTGGTGAGCCCAGGGGATTGAAAGCAGCCAACTCGATCGATTGGTTTACATGGTGGGGAGACAATCGTTTGGATAGGAAGGATGGATTTGGCGAGAGCACCACTCCTGACCCTTCTGCATGCCAGAGCAAGCACGCCTGGCTCACTGACGAGGCATGGAGTTCACCGACCAATTGCAGTCGCAATGGCAAGGAGGAATGCCGTCTTCATAGACAGCCGCGTCAAGTCTGCCTGACTCAGCGGCCCAAATGGGGGTAGACCTAAGGCCCTCAGGACTACTTGCAAGTCCCATGATGGCGCCCTCAGGGGTCATGGTGGCTGAATGAAGCCTCTGGCCTCCCTTCAGAAACTGCCTGTCTATGTAGTGGGACCCTACTGTCTGGTTATCCACCCCTGCATGTGCGGCCGATATCGCAGCCACATAGACGCACAGGGTGGAAGCAGCTCTCCTGCTGCCCAACACAGACTGCAGAAAGTGTAGTATCACTATCACTGAGCAAGTCCATGGGACTTCGCCATGTGCCATGCACCACTGTGAAAACAACTTCCACCTGTTTGCATAGCGCCATGTAGTGGAGAGTGCCCCTGAAGTTAAAAAGGGTATAGACCTCTGACTGGTCGCAATACGTCCCAGTGGGTCCTGGCTACCAGGAGCCCCACGCACAGCTGCAGGCGCCCCGAGTTCGGGTGCAACATGTGTCCGCCTACCTGAGACAGAAGGTCCTGTCTCCCTGGAAGACACCAAGGCTCTCCTTGAGGAGTTTAGTAACGCTGGGATCCATGGCCTTCCTGGCCAATGTGGAGCCACCAAACGTAGGCTGTAACTGCAATGCTGGACCCCATCCAATGTTGTCAGTAACAAAGGAATTGTAGGAAATGCATAAAGCAGGCTGACTGGCCAAGCATTAGCCAGAGCATCCTGCCCTAGGGGACCGGTCCTCTCCATCTAGGAGAACCCAGGGGGACAGTGGGTCATCTCTTCGGAAGCAAAGAGATATGCCACTGCCCTGCCATACTTGTCCCAATCATGCCCACCACCTCCGGATGGAGTCTCCACTCCCCGGGGGTGGCCCTTCTCTATCGCTGTGTTCCGGACACCTGGAACTTGGACAGCTTAGATAATGATAATTAGATAATGCTGAGGTCAGCATACTTATCAGTCGAAGGAAGAGGCTGTACTCCAGCAGCCTCCATTGCATGAAGTGCTGTAGTAGCTGCTGAATGGTAGCTACGCGCTACGGAGAAAGGCAGGCTCGCATGGCCACCGAGTCGAGCACCAATTGAGCTGTAATGGTGGCAGGGATGCTGCCACACACTGATTAATATACGCAGAGCCAGGGACGGCCCAAACGGAGGAACCCTGAACTGTTACACCTTGCCCAGAAATGCAAAGGGCAGGACCACCTGTGACATTGGGCAGTAGGGACTTGAAAGTAGCATCTTTCAGGGCTATGACACAACCCAGTCCGCCTGAGCGATAGGCTGGAGGACCCCTGCACACGCAGCATGGGGAAAGGAAGAATCGTGAGGCACTGATTCCGCCGTCTTATTCCAGAACGGGGCGACCCCACCCAACCTCCTGGTACCTGAACTTTGGTTGAGTAGAACCTACCGAGCATCGAGTAGCACCCCCAAGGACTCTGGGGGAGGGTGGAGGCTGGACGCGCCTGAAATGCAGCTGTTGTTTTAACACCGCCAGGATAATACAGCAGCGGTGCAAAACTATAGCGCCCACTGGCGAGCAAATTACAGTAACCTGCACAGACACGACAACCGTGTGACAGCTAAAATAACACAGTGAAGGCGGCTCTTGGAAACCCAAGACGCTCCCTGGCGAGAAAACCAATGTATGCAACCGGGCGAGAGCAACCGAGCCTCGGTGCGACACCCATGGACATATAACCACCGCTAGAATAATACAGTGACGGCGTAAAACTACGCCCACTGGTGAGCAAGTTACAGTAAAACCTGCTAGAATTTAGCCAAAAGTTGAGCCAGCTAAAATATGCATCCGACTAAGGCATGCAACCGGGCCTCAGGCGAGAGCAACCGAGCCACGGTGCGACACCGCTAGAATAGTACATTGGCAGTGTAACCATGCCGCCCACTGGCGAGCAAGTTACAGTAGGTTAGGCAATCAAGCTTTAGGCGAGCACACCCAAGCAACAATGCGGCCTGTTGAGCCAATTAAAATATGTAATCCGAATAAGGTATGCAACCGGGCTTCAAGCGAGAGCACCCGAACCACGGTGCGACACCGCTAGAATAATACAGTGGCGGTGTAAACTATGCCGCCCACTGGCGAGCAAGTTACAGTAGGCTAGGCAATCGAGCTTTAGGCGAGCACACCCAAGCAACAATGCGGCCTGTCGAGCCAATTAAAATATGCTTCACCGCTAGAATACACAGTGGCGGTGTAAAGCAAGTTACAGTTGGCTAGGCAATTGAGCTTTAGGCGAAAGTGCACCCAAGCAACAATGCAACCCCCTAAATAACACAGTTCAATTGAATTCAGTTTATTTAAGAAGGGGACAGTTCAATTAACAAAACACATGATCATACATGGCTTAATGCTAGAAGTAGCCAAAAATGCTATTCTCTATCTGTAGTCCCCTGGCAGTGTCAGTGGCTCCAGGTAACCCCAGCCGCCCACTGGAGAGAAAATCAACGAAGGCTAAGCAATCGAGCCTCAGACGAGAGCACACCCAGGCAACAATGCGCCTTAAATAACACAGTGACGGCAACACTTGGATTCCAAGACGTTCACTGGCGAGCAACTAAATTAGGCTATGCAACCAGGCTAAGGCGTGAGCTACCGTGCAATGGTGCGACATGGCTATAATAATACAGTGGTGTGAAACTGAGCTGCCAACTGGCGACACACTACAGCAGCCTGCACACGTGCAACAGTGTGACACGGCTAAAATAACATGGTGAAGGCGAGTGTATACAACAGCATACTAGTGTGTGGCACGGCTCACCCACTGCACAGCAAATAAAGTGCAATGCAACGCAAGGCTTAGGTGAGAGTACACGACTGGTGCGACAATGCTACAAGTACTGTGGCGGCGGCTTGGACCCCAAGCCGCTCGCTGTCAACAGTCAACAATGCTAGAAAACAATACATTCGAGCATACAATTAGCAACCGGGCTTAGCGAAAACACATAAGCAACGGTGCGAACAAAGAATAACACGGTGACTGTGAAACCAGCCGCCGCCTGACGCTCACTTAAAGCAAGGTGGAAAGGTGATATTAGCTTCCGCGATAGCCGCCGGCTACGCGTAGCCTTCACACTTTACTCACCCCTTACCGGCCGCAGCCAAGTCGAACGAATTGCAAGTCGCAGCCCTTGGTGGTCGAAGTCAAATCGAAGCACCAACCCTTAGGTACGAGCTACTTGCGACAAGCTAATGGTATATTATCACACAACAATGTGTGCGACCTGCTATTACGCGAGAAGATAGAAGGAACAGAACCTCTGGTGACTTCCGGAATAAATAGACATTCCCGGGGTCACCCAGGTGTCACAGGTGACTTTGTTGGTATAAAGATCTCGACCTGCGCATACGCGCAATGGAACGTCCAGTGCTGTAAGCAGTAGGAACTAAATAGAACACATCAACAACAGAGTTTTCTTCTTCTACTCCAAACCTCATCAGTAATTCAATAGATTTGCCTAGTGGCGGAACTTGACATTACATCTTCAAATCACATGAAACAGGAAAACACAATCATGCATTTATAGAACATATATTGGGCTCTTATTTAAATTGTATAGAATGCCCACAATAACTAAATGAATACTCTTTTGACCATGTAAACCTATACCTCTACAACAACACTGTAGGTGCATCTGCATGAGGTAACTGACTTTGCTGTGTCCCCCGCATGGCTTGTGGCAAGGGTTGGAGGAAGGTGCTCTGGTCAGATGAGTCCAAAATTGAAGTTTTTGGCCTGAATGCGAAACGCTACTTGTGGCGGAACACTGAACACCCTGAACACGCCATCCCCACCTTGAAACATGGTGGTGGCAGCATCATGCTGAGGGGGTGCTTTTCTTAAGCAGGGACAGAAAGCAAAGCTGGTAGAGACATACCCCAATAGACTTGCAGCTGTAATTGCAGCGATAGGTGGTTCTACAAAGTATTGCCTCAGGGGGTCTGAATACTTTTGCGCGCCACACTTTTAAGTTTTTTATTTGTAAAAAAAATTGAAACCCATGTTTCATTTTCATTCCACTTCACAATTGTGTGCCAATTTGTGTTGGTCTATCACATAAAATCCCAATAAAATAAATGTACATTTGTGGTTCTAACATGACAAAATGTGGAAAAGTTAAAGGGGTATGAATACTTTTGCAGGCCATTGTATATAGATATACACTCACCGGCCACTTTATTAGGTACACCTGTTCAATGGCTTATAAAAACAAAACGCTAATCAGCCAAACACATGGCAGCAATTTAATGCATTTAAGGAATTTAGACATGGTCTAGACAATGTACTGAAGTCAAACCGAGCATCAGAATGGGGAAGAAAGGGGGTTTAGGTGACTTTGAACATGGCGTATTTCAGTCGTTCTCAAACTTTTTTTGTAATTCCCCACTTTGGAGATGGGGATATTTTCAAGCCCCAACGTTCCCCGATTGCGTCAACAAAATAGTAACTAAATAGGTCAGTTTTAAAAGTTTAAAATGTATTGTAATAAAATCAAGGAATACAATTCAAAAATAGAAAAATATGAGCATTTGTGTCATTACTTTGTAATCTGAGCTCAAAAAATTGTCAAAAACAATGAGCAAGTCAGTATATGAGTCTTAGGCCTGCATTGTTGGCTGCAATGAGCCTGTTTTGCACTGCACATATTTTCAAAATAGGGCTGAAGGCCCAATACTGCATCTGAAGTAGGGATGGAGGTCGCTACTTTTTATTGATACCATTATCGAGTCTCCTTAACAATTTGAGTCCTTATCGATACCACTATCGATACTTTTCTATTATTTTGTTGAAAGAGAAGTGGTATTTCTGCTTTAATTGCCTATAAGAAGATCAGAGCTCAAGATAGGACTTGAAACAGGTCATAAATCCATAATTACTATCTATTTTATATTGCTGGGAAAAAAAGTTTTTCACCAAAACCATATTATTCAAGTTTCATGCGGAAAACTAATTTTTAGGGGGCCAAGCCCAAGAAGGGCCTGGGACCTACTGGGCAGGGAACCCTATTGTTTTCTTCTTCTTCTTCTTCTTCTTCTTCTTCTTCTTCTTCTTCTTCTTCATCTTCTTCTTCATCTTCTTCTTCCTTACGTAAAAGTGGTGCTGCAGCCCAAACCGTAACGGGTTGGGACATGTCACTTGCATGGCTTATCCAGGTCCGTGCCTGGTACGCAGACAAACAAATTCAGACATGCCGGCCACTAGACGCTACAACAACAAAACGTTTTGGGCTATAACTTCCACACCGAAAGTCCGACAGTCAAAAACTTTATATCCACAGATTCACACAAGTGTAGCGGTTACAGGTGGTTCAGATTAATCCTGCTATTAGAAATTAATCTGAAGATTAATAATACCTTAATAATTTATTAAAGTTCAAAGGGGCACCACCATTCATTTAAGAAATGGAAAAATAATAGCAAATTGTCTCGTTTAATCAATGATTTATTCTCAACTGTTGATTAGTTTAATGTTCAGTTAAATAAATCAATATTAATAAATCCTAGTCTCAATGATCATTTCCATAAAATAATGTAATCAAATAATTACTATTATAAATTTGGTAATATGATCTTAACACTGAAGGCTACAGAATCCTTGTACTTGTTGGTTGCGGACTTCCCAATAATATTCACACAAATTAATGACACAAACTTCTAGTTACAAAAGAAAATGCATGTAATTTATTAACAAAGTAAATAAAATCCAACACACTAAAACTAAAGCACACAGAGTGTGTGTGTGTGTGTGTGTGTGTGTGTGTGTGTGTGTGTGTGTGTGTGTGTGTGTGTGTGTGTGTGTGTGTGTGTGTGTGTGTGTGTGTGTGTGTGTGTCTGTGAGTGCATGTATGTGTAGATGAAAATTAGCCGGTCTTTCACACCTTCCTCCCTGTGGTGGGGGAAGAGAGGGAAGAGACACAAAAGGAGCCTTTGGCCAAAGGTTCAAATCAACATAAATGTTTGGGTATCTAACCATTAAGTTCAATGTAATATCACAGTATGTAAACCCAATTACAAAGTAACAATGAATAGTTCAAATCAGTACACATACATTTCCAAGTTAACAGTCTTTCAAGCCATGTGTTCTTGCTAAGCTAAGCTAACTGCCCAGTGGTTCATACGATACCAGATGATGATACACAGCGCGTGTTGCAGTGTGAGAGGTTCTGGATCCTTTGGCATGAAACAGGGGTTTTGCTTCGCGGGTCGGTCTTGATGCAGTTCGGATGAACTGGTGCTTTCTGGATCTTCAGTAGCAGCATGCTAACTGGCGTTGTTGCCTCTGGGCTACGGTTGTAGCTCTTGGCTTGATTCTTAGCTTCTTCGTCTTAAGGGTCTTGGTGGGAGCTTGGTTCGTTCCCTGGTTCTTCTTTGGGTTGCTTGGAGCAGCCGGTTGGATCCTTGTTCCTCTTTCGTTGAGAGGACCTTCACGGCTGTTTGGACAGGCCGTGGTGGATCAGGGAGAGCAGAGAACAACAGGCCTTGCCCGGGTCCAGGAGTTGGAGAGTCCCCCTTCCAGTATGGAAGTTGGGGCAGGAGAGAGCGTGCTAGCCTCCTTTTTGGTAGGCCAAGCGTGAGCGTTCCACCACCTCCGAGGGTGGTTGAAGAGGAGAGAGCACCGAGAACCTCGGATGGTGCTTGAAGAAGAGGCTGGCTGCACCACTCCGTTCGGAGATGCAGAGACATAGAGACTGGGCTGTACTAGCTCACTAGCTGTTATCATACAGCAATAAGACTTCTGACCAATGGCAGAAGAGACAGGGGGGGCGGACATCCTGGCTTGGGCTGGCTAGGACAGAGTAAGTAAGTAAGTAAACTTTATTTATATAGCGCCCCTCGCAGACCAGGGTCACAAAGCGCTTCACAATGGGAAGCAACAACAGATTAAAAATATACATACATTAGACAAATTACAATACAGTGATAAAACATAGCAGCCCCAAGAACAAATTAGGAAAAAGCCTGCACAAATAAATAGGTTTTTAGTTGACGTTTGAATGCGTCAACAGACTCTATTTAACGCAGAGAGATGGGAAGATCGTTACAGAGCTTGGGAGCAACAGCCTGGAAGGATCGGTCACCTCTGGTCCGCAAACGAGTGCGTGGCACCATTAGCAGTTTCTGCTCCACAGACCTCAGAGCCCGAGCAGGGGTGTAAAGGCTGAATCAGATCACTGAGATAGGATGGAGCCTGATCATGCAAAGCTCTAAAAGTTAGAACCAGAATTTTAAAGTTAGTCTTAAAGGACACTGGCAGCCAATGCGGAGCTTTTAGAATAGGGGATATGTGGGTCCTCCTATTAGAACAGGTCAGAATTCTCGCTGCAGAATTTTGCACTAACTGCAGGCGAGACAGCTCCTTCTTGTTTAAACATGAAAACAAACTCTTACAATAGTCTAAACGTGAAGACACAAAAGCATGAATGATCAGCTCTAAATCATTTTGTGACACCATTTGCCTGAGTTTAGAGATGTTCCTCAGCTGAAAAAAGCAGTTCCTGGTTAGCTGTTTGCAGTGCTGCACTAATGACATGTCTTTGTCAAAAATAACATCAAGGTTTATTAGTCTAGGTTTAACAGACTGGCCTAGGTCACCCAAGTACTGGTTAATCCCTGGAATTAATTTATCAGGGGCAATAACCAGTGTTTCAGTCTTATCTGAATTTAACTGGAGAGAGTTATCACTTAGACATTGCTTTATTTCTGCTCAGCAAAGAGCTAAGGAATCAAGCCTCTGGAACTCAGTTGGTTTGAACGTGCAGTACAGCTGGATATCATCAGCAAACATGTGGTACGAAACATCAGAACATCTCTGAATGACTCTTCCCAGGGGGAGCAAATACAACAAAAATAATACAGGACCCAAAACTGAACCTTGAGGGACTCCACACAACAGATCTGCTGACTCAGACCTTATCTGGTTTGCTGTGACACTGAAGCTACGTCCAGATAGGTAAGAGGAGAACCAATGTAGAACTGACCCTGACAGTCCTACTTCATCCCTCAGTCTTCTCAGCAGGATCTGGTGGTCGACGGTGTCAAATGCTGAGGATAGATCCAAGAGAACTAGAACAGTGCATTTACCAGAATCAGCGGACATCATGATGTCACTGGACACTTTCAGTAAGGCTGTCTCTGTAGAGTGGTGTTTGCGGAAACCAGACTGAAACTTCTAGTTGATGTTATTTTGATCTAGGAAAAATGACAGCAGTTCAGAGACCACCTTCTCTAAGATCTTGGACAGGAATGGCAGCTTGGAAATAGGCCTGAAATTACTGAGGACTGTTGGGTCTAAACCTGTCTTTTTAAGTAGAGGCTCCACTATGGCATGCTTAAATGTATCGGGAAACACACCAGCAGTGAGAGAGAGGTTAACCATTTTGGTAACCCAGGGAGCAATTACCTCACACACTTTGGCAAATAATAATAATACTTAATCCTTAATCCTGTGTTTTCTTCCTGTTATTTTTTATTTTTATTTTTATTTTTAATTTCTCTTTTTTTCTTTTTTCTTTTTTATTAGGTGTTTTACTTTTTTTTTTTTTCTGTGATCAGTAAATGTGTATCTGATTTTGAATCTGATGAAAGTGGGGGCGGGACTCGATAAGCCTTAGGCTTCTTCCGTCACCCTTCGGACAACACTAATTAAGATTTATGATGTGAAAGAGATAATTGTGTATTGTGTGGAATTGTCCGAAAGAAAAATAATAAATAAATAAATAAATAAATAGCCTACAGGGAAGGATATCGGATGAGCAAGAGGAGGGTTTCATCTTGGTCACCAGTGCTGAGATGTCATTAAGAGATACCGACTTAAATGAGGACCACAAGTTGGAGACAGGCTCAATGACAGCAGGGGTTCCATATAAAAGGGGCGGGATTTTCTCCTTGATCGACTTAATTTTGTCAGTGAAAAATCTCAACAAAGCATTGCTGAGAGGAACTGATAGGTGTGAAAACACAGATAAAAGCCTTGGCTCAAGCATTGGAATGTTGGGGGTTTTGACACCAACATTTTGCTGTAGAGTCAGAAACAAAATAATTCACTTTAGAGTCAAAAGTCTTAATGAATGAATGAACCCATGTACATATTCACTACACAAGTCAGCTGTATCTTTTTTTCTGTCTTTTGGCAGGAAATAGAAAAGAGTGTCTTTACTATGGAGAGGCTGACAATCTGCTTTTGCTCATAACTCCCCAACCAAACATCGCACATTCAAAAACTTGACATCCACTTGTTCGGTAAATTGAGTTACATCTTTCTACCTACGCGTTAGGGGCTACAACTTCCACACTGAACATCCCACAGTCAAAAACGTTATACCCACAGATTCACACAAGTCAGCTGCATCTGTTGAGATAAGCCACGCCCATTTGCATATGTATAGATTTTTTGATACATCGCTAAAACTGTGACAGTCACCAAAACATACTCCTCCTACAGTTTTCGCCCGATTTGGACGAAACCAAAAGCATTATGCTCCATCAACTCCCACGAGCAAAAGTTGGATAAAGAATTTTTCTCCGACCATCGTAAGACCAAACGGTAGCGCTTTAAAGATTTGCGCATTAGCTACCTTGTACCAAACTGCTCCTAAATCCAAAACGATTCATCCTATCAACACCAAACTTCAAACATGTGTTTGTCCTACGGTTCTCAGGTTGGTTCTACATTTTCGTTAAATTGCTCGAAAAGGGGGCGCCAAAAACACAAAAAGTATACATCTCCTTATCTGCTTGAGCATCATTCTCTGCGATCTTTTGCCTTTTGGTCTATAACTCCCATACCGAACATCCCACGTTCAAAAACATTACATCCCCGGATTCCGTGAAGCGAGGGGCCGGCGCCGCGGACGACGACGCCCGATCCCGACTCGCGTGGGAGGTTTGGCCCCCGTTCACAACTGCTTGCAGTTCTAGTTTTTATTTTTTGTGTTACATTTGAACACATCATGATGACCTTTTAAAGACATTTGCCTAATATTACCGAGCCGACCTGAACAGAACATATTTGACACCCTTCGCAACTTTTTTTAAGCAAATTAGCTCTATATCCTGCCGATTTTTAAAACATTTTTAAAGATTATTTTTTGGCATTTTCAAGCTTCACCAGACAGCACAGAGTTGAAATTGGGAGACAGAGAGAGAGGGGGGATTACCCGCAGCAAAGTTCCACGGGTCGGACCTGAACCCGCGACCACTGCAACGAAGGCCCGAGCCCACATGGCAAGCGCTCTATCCACCACACCACCGGAGCGCCCATCCTGCTGATTTTAACGTGGATTTGAAAACTGGATCACTATTTTTAACTGACGGGACTTTCTCCACCGTCCGGTTGTGTGATTACTGCCGCTGCTTTGAATGACTGTTGATGCGCACGGTGCCGACTCGGACTCCGAGCCCGACTGCAGACCGTTGGAGGAGTTTGAAGGTAAGACAGTTGAGGGTAGGCCTACAACACTTTTATATGCAGTCTATGACAGTGTTAATTTCGTTGACTAAGACTGACTAAAAATATTAGTCAACGAACATTTTTCACGGACGTAAACTAAATAAAAACTAAATAAAAAGGCAGATACAGGGCTGTACGCTTATTTTTTTAGGTGGTAGCACTGGTGCTAGCAAGCAAAAAAATTCAGTAGCACAAAAATAAATTTGGTAGCGCACAAAGTATGATCAAAAACTTAACCTTAACCCTTGCATTTCACTGTAATTACCTTTGAGCATCTCATCTTGGTCTCCTTTGAGATTCTCAATTAATATTATATCCTAGTGTGTGCAGTAATAATTGTAGAAGAATGAATAGGGGTGCACTGATTGCAATTTAGACAAAATAATTTAACCTGCCAATTGCAATTTTTTGCTGATTCAGAATTATTTTCCCCCATAAAAATATAAAAATAATATCTATATCTATGTATGTTTTGTATATACATATAATTATTATATTAATAATAATATTTTTTTTTAGAAAATGTCCTTCTGTTAATTAAAACCAAACTTTAAAACATTAAACATAGCCTATTAAATAAATAAGTATACATATTGGTACAATTTAGGATAAATTAAATAGGTTGGTGTGAATGTGTTGGAAGTTGTTCTTCAGTGGCTTATTTCAAACATTGTTTTTAGACTACTGTTGACTTTTCTCTGCAGCTGAATGAGTTGAATGAGGGCTGTGAAGTGCTAATTTCCTGTTCTTACCGGCTTCAAAATAAAAGTCAACTCACATTTGGCTAGTAACAGGCTTTTAACGTGAAGGCGCACAGGAAATGTTCTGTTTGCACACGCGCTAATTTAACTGCGGTGATCTTCTTCCGGATATTACCGTTGGTGAAGTTTTTATATGGTAGAATCGCTGCACGAGCACAGATCCCGAGGAAACATATCTTTCACCAGCCAAAGTGAAGGGTGGACTCAATAACTTACTTGCCTAAGACTAAATGTACCCCCATTTGGAGTGTTAATGTAGAGCCCTCTAAGCAGTGTTGTGCATCTCTCCTCTGTGTTTCATAGACAGCCACTCCTCATTATCAACTAGCACTAATGCGAATGGACTTGTTTTCATCATCGCACGTGATCAATTTCAGTAGCAAATGCGATCAAAACTGTCGCACTGTACAGCCCTGAGATATGATGACGAAGACTGAGACGAATATAACTGACACTATAGTCAACAAATAGGAACGATACGAATATGTTAGGGCGGGACGAATGGAGAAGAGATCCAATCAGAACTACTCTTTTTGTGGGACAAGTTGGGAAGAAATCCAATCAGGGCAAAGCAGTGAATGCAACCCTGTGTCGGTGAAAATCGACGGGACACCGCGCCAGTGTGAGCGGGTGGAGTGAGCCGCCGTGCAGAAAAACTCAGCGTTTGTCAGATGGACAAAATGATAGTCAGGGATATCCTGCCCGTTAACCTTGTCTAGGGGAACGGCTAAGTTCCGCAATCTGTTTGTAGTAGGCTATGTCTCGAGCTTGAATACACAGAGCCATGTCCCCAAACTGACTGCGCAACTATAGAGGAAATGAACTGTGAAACTGCCGCCTCCCTCCGTTAGTTTCTGTTTTCACCTGAGTAAGTTACAATCAACAGTCTCCGACGCATGGACAGCGTTCAATTAAAACCTCTCATTTTATTATCAAAAAGGCTTTGATGCAAAAGAAGTCCGAAAACACACAGCGGCAGCAGTGTTGCTTAAAGGAAAGCGCAGTTGCTCACTTTTGTCAGCGCCTTAACTGCGTGCTGCTGCTGCTGCCCAGGGGCGGCCTTAGCGATCTCGGGGCCCGTTTCAAGACCTAGTGTGGGGCCCCCCACTTATTTTTTTTATTTTCTTTATTTTTTATAAATAATGCTTGTGCATCCTCCCCGCAAAAGAAAAAAAGATAGTGGAATCCAGTTGGTTCATAGACAGATCATGAGATAATGGGCCCCTGGGCACAGGCTCTTAAAGCCCCCCCTCCCCCCATCCAGTCAGGTACACTGATTTCATGTGAGATTATGGATAGAATAGAATACATGTTTTGTATTACAACCATTAAATCTGTGTCTGTATTGCATATTCAAACCTTAATACCATTCAATGAAGAAAGAAACACTTAGTCGGCAAAGTCCGCTGTATATTTAGTCAACTAAATTATGCTTATATTTAGTTGACTACTAGACTAAGACTAAAATATTTTAGATGACTAGAATAGGACTAAGACTAAATGGTGTGATATTCAAAAGACTAAGACTAAATCAGAATATGCTGCCAAAATTAACACTGGTCTATGAAGAAAAGAGCCGAATCTCCGCTCTGAACTCAAAAACGCGCTACAACACCTTGCCTCATTGATCAGTGTTGTGTGTGTGTGTGTGTGTGTGTGTGATCAGCTCCTATCTCCTCACAAATTGCGGAGAACAATCGCGCTTTCATTGGTCGGGTTTTGATTAAGTTGAGCACACAAAACAACTTCTGCCTATCAGGTGAGTGTTGTTGAATGGAGTTGACAAATAAATTAACAAATACACATTGTTTTCTTTACACGCTCATACCAATCTTTCAATTCTTGTGTTAACATAAACCCTGTACACCCAAAACAGAAAGAGATTGATACATCATTCAGTATTTATCTTAATTAGCTTTAATTGCAACACCATTATCCAGACAAACATAAGGAACCACCTACTCACACAACACAGGGCTACTGTCCAGGCATGCTTATTCTTTGGCACGATCACAAAATAGCTTCCACCATTATTTTCTTACAGCTTTTATTTAAAAATATTTTTTGGCTAGACCACAGAGCGACTCCAGCCCAGGCCCCCAGGACTGTGCCTTCTCCGAGTAGCCAGCATGGACATGTGGCCAAGCCATTGGTATTGCATGCTATGAATGGGGCTGTGGGAGGATCTTATTTTCATGCGGTCCGTAGGCAGATTTCCCCGTCCACACAATACAAGCGGCAAACAAGATTGTGTCTCCGCAAAATTTTTCTGATATCAATCCTAGGCTCATACTAATCTTTAGACCATATACTAGTAAAATGGAAGTTTTCTCATTTCAAAACGCCACCTCAAGCGTTTTATTAGCCCAACGGCTTTTAACGGCTTTCAGTTTGTTTTCGCGGGAGGAGGAGGGGTGGGCAGCCGTGGGCAGCTGAACAGAGTCGTAGTGAAACAAAGGTTTCTGTTTTTCGGCCCGGCCTCATGGCAGGAAAGTAAAACTAATTCTTACTCATTCTGATAAGGCAATTACGCTCACAGCTACAACATTGGTCTTATAAGAACACTTTAAACAGCTAACTTAAGCATTTAAACCTTTGTTTGGTAGATTTCAATAGTTCACTTAAGCACCATGGACCTATAAAGATGTAACACACGCTATCAAAACAGCGCTAGCCCACTAGTTTGGTGTAGATGGCTGGAGGAATCTTCGTTTAGAACTTGTTAACCACTGTATTACTTTACAAAAACCGAGTGCTTAAAGATCACATACAGCGATCACATATAGCAAATCATCGGGGGGTTAGTGACTTATACGCCTATGGTCGGTAAACAATGCAACCGTGCTCGCTAAGACCTTTAGCTTACAATGCTACAGAACAAGAATGATACTACATCCGCTACCAGTCCACTACACTTGCCGCCCTCTTTCTTGATAGGTCCATAATGCCGCTACGTCCATGCTACGTCATGCTTCCGGGCTGCATGAATTTCCGCATTAATGCTTCCTTGTTGCTTCTCTGCGCCAATAGGAATGAATGGGCGCCGTGATTCAATCCGGTGTCCATTTCTTTATATGTCCATGCTCCAGCCCCATGAGCACAAATTATGCTGAGTGAAGGAGTGAATGAGTGACTGAGTGACCAAATTTCAGGATCGGTTAGTCCCAACAAGTATGCTTTTTAGTGATGTTGTACAGATTATCTTCTCCCTGTCCACAGGGGCAGGCTAATAGTTCCTATTGATTACTACTATTTGAGCTAAGCTAACTAGCGATGATCTAACTTGACCATTCCTTCTTCAAAAATCCACGCATAGTTAAAGGAATGTTTTCTGTCGGCTTGTCTTGAACCCAAGAGAGAAATATACTTTTTGAACTATTCCATTAAGTAATGAAAAAAAGCTGTAGGCCTATAGTGTTTAAAATAAATACAATAAAGTGTGAAAAATTAATGTTGAAGTGCGCCCAGGGGCATCCTTACCAGATGCCTGAACCACCTCGACTGGCTCCTTTCTACCAAAGGAGTAGCGGCTCTGCCCCGAGTTCCTCACGAATGACTGAGATTCTCACCCTATCTCTAAGGGAGACACCAGCCACCCTCCTAAGAAAACCCATTTATGCCACTTGTACCCGGGATCTTGTTCTTTGGGTCATTACCCAGCCTTCATGACCATAGGTGAGGGTGGGAACGAAGATTGACAGGTAGATTAATCCAATGAGAGCTGAAGGTCACAGACAGATGATGCCATCAGAACCACATCATCCGCAAACAGCAGAGATGAGATCCTTAGCCCACCAAACTGCAACCCCTTCCCACCACGACTACGCCGTGATATCCTGTCCATGAATATTACAAACAGGATTGGTGATAAAGCAAAGCCCTGGCGGAGGCCAACCCCCACTGGAAACAAGTCTGACGTAGTACCGAGAACCCGGACACAGCTCTCGCTTTGAGCGTACAGAGATTGGATGGGCCTGAAAAGGGACCCCCTCACCCCATACTCCCGCAGCACCCCCCACAGTATCTCCCAGGGAACCCGGTCATACGCCATCTCCAAATCCACACAACACATCGACCGGTTGAGCATACTCCCAAGCTCCCTCTAGGATCATTGCAAGAGTGAAAAGCTGGTCCGTTGTTCCACGGCCATGATGGAATCCGCATTGTTCCTCTTCAATCTGAGGTTCGACTATCGGCCGAACCCTCCTTTCCAGCACCTTAGGGTAGATATTGCCAGGGAGACTTAGAATGCAGGGGTGTAGGCTGGTTCATGTTAAAGGCACTGGAGAAATCAAAGGCAAGGCAAGGCAAGGCAATTTTATTTATAGAGCACATTTCAGGCACAGGGCCACTCAAGGTGCTTCACAGGGTTAAAATCAAATAAAGAATACAAATACAAAAAAAAGGAACAAATTTAAAACATGGATAAAAATACAACATTTAAATAAAAGAATTAAAACATTTTACAAAAAAAAAAAAAAAAAAAAAATTACAGGTTAAAAGGGAAACAAGAACATTTTGAGACCCGATTTAAAAGAGCTGAGAGTCTCAGCGGACCTCAGACTCTCTGGCAGTCCGTTCCAGACATTGGGCGCATAAACGCTGAATGCCGCCTCTCCCTGTTTAGTCCTAGCTCTGGGGACTTTTAAAAGACCTGTCCCAGACGACCTAAGGGCTCTCATAACGTATCAGCAGATCAGTAATGTGTTTTGGCCCTAAACCATTTAAGGCTTTGTAGACCATCATCAATATTTTAAAATCAATTCTTTGAGTGACAGGAAGCCATTGCAAAGACCTAAGAACTGGGGTAATGTGATCTACTTTTTTGGTCCTAGTGAGGACTCGAGCAGCAGCGTTCTGAATTAGCTGAAGCTGTCTGATTGATTTTTTAGGAAGGCCTGCAAAGACACTATTACAGTGGTCAAGTCTACTAAAAATAAATGCATGGACAAGTTTTTCTAAGTCCTGCTGAGATATTAGCCCTTTAATTCTTGATATATTTTTAAGGTGGTAGTAGGCTGACTTAGTAATTGATTTAATGTGTTTTTTGAAATTCAAGTCGGAATCTATCACTACTCCAAGATTTCTAGCTTGGTGTGTGCTTTCTAACATAACAGATTTAAGCTGTGCGCTGACTTTTGATTGTTCATCCCTGGCACCAAAGACAATTACTTCAGTTTTGTCGCTGTTTAATTGAAGAAAGTTTTGGCACATCCAGTCATTGATTTGTTCAATGCATTTACTTAGTGCTTGAATCGGACTATAGTCTCCTGGTGATATGGTTACGTAAATTTGTGTGTCGTCTGCATAATTATGGTAGCATAATTTGTTTTTGTTCATAATCTGAGCTAGCGGTAGCATGTATATGTTAAACAGAAGAGGCCCAAGAATGGAACCCTGGGGGACCCCGCATGTAATATTTGTTCGCTCGGATGTGAAATTGCCTATTGACACATAGTCTCTTTCCTTTAAGTATGATTCAAACCAGTTTAGCACAGTTCCAGAGAGTCCAACCCAGTTTGCAAGTCGATCTAGCAATATGATGGTCAACTGTGTCGAACGCAGCACTGAGATCCAATAAAACTAATACAGAGCTTTTGCCACTGTCTGTGTTTAAGTGGATGTCATTGAGGACCTTAACCAGAGCAGTCTCAGTGCTGTGGTGTTGTCGAAAACCTGACTGAAAGACATCAAAGCAGTTATTCATTGCTAAGTAGTTATTTAGCTGATGATGAACAGCTTTTTCAATGATCTTGCTTAAAAATGGTAGGTTGGATATCGGCCTATAATTGTTCATGAGTGATGTATCTAGATTTTTCTTTTTTAGGAGTGGCTTGATGACAGCTGTTTTCAGGGCCTGTGGGAATACACCAGTGCGAAGGGACATATTGACAATTTCTAGGACATCTGAGGCCATACAGCTAAAAACAGTTTTAAAGAGACCTGTGGGCAAAGATCCTCACAATGCTGCCTGCTTTGTTCACGTAAGGGTGGGTTCACTGAAGCTGGTAGAGTATAGTGTCTTCAACTCCATTGTCAGGTTGAAAGGCAAACTGCAGTGGATCCAGAGAGGAGCTCAGCTCAAGTCTGAGATGGGCGGATATCTGTCTCTCCAGGGTTTTCATGATGTGGGATGTTCGAGTTAGCAGTCTATAGTCATTGTGTGCAGATGGAGAAGACTTCTTAGATACTGGAACAAGGCTGTGGATGTCTCCCACAGCACTGGAACCATCTCCTGGCTCAGACTCAGGATAGAATCCCACATAGCTGGTTCCCCCAGACCTTCAGGACCCTGGGGCTAACTCCATCTGGACCTATGGCCTTATTCTGGTGCAGGCTCTCCGACTGCCTCTTCACTTGACTGATGGATGGACAGGGAGGCGGACAGGGGGCTCAATGTGGATGTATTTGGGTGGAGGTGGTGATGAGGCTGTGCTGATATCCAAGGTGTGGGTCACAGGGAAACACAGAAGGAAATTAGCCCCACATAGATAACGCTCAATGTTTTCTCAGGGCGAAGTCGTATTTTGTCTTATTGTTGAAGCGCTTCCTTCCACGGTAGATAAACAGGAAATGGTATCAGTTCTTTATCTTTTCTTTCCAGTTGTCCATAAACACCAATACACCTAATGCTACTGCTAGACTGTGAATGGTTATTTCTTCCGGTTGCCGTGTTCATTGTGTTCTCACTGCAAACGAAGACTGAAGGGCTCAAATTGAAGCCAGCTGAGACCAGCCCTCCTAGGCGATTCTCGGCCTGCCTATTTTTTTCCGCATCAGACAGCGATTGCTGTGTTCACATTATGTCCAA
The DNA here is from genome assembly GCA_026929865.2 of Hyperoplus lanceolatus. Taxonomy (NCBI): domain Eukaryota; kingdom Metazoa; phylum Chordata; class Actinopteri; order Uranoscopiformes; family Ammodytidae; genus Hyperoplus; species Hyperoplus lanceolatus. Next base: position 1,913,510 of record CM049408.1, read on the forward strand.
ATGAACCGGGTCAAGGGGGAAAAAGCTCCCTGTTTGGTACAGGGAACTGGTTCACACCACATTTGTGAACCAGCATGGCAGGCCTCTTTTTAATTAAGGTTCCAATATTAACAGGTTAGATCGTTCACAGCGCTTGCGTGTCAGCGCGTCCCTGAAGTCAGCTCTGTTCAGCTGAACTCAGGAGGGACACCTATGACACAAACCGCGCATCTCGCAGAAAGAAGTGAAATGTAACCATTTAAACTCCAATCATTTGTACTTTTCTTTCTTTATTGATAAATGCATTTATTTATTATTTTTAACTCTCATGGCTGTAGTTTTCCATTTCTCTATCTCTCTCTCTCTCTCTCTGGCAAACACACACTGTCTTGCTTAACAAAACACACGTACCAGCTTTGCTATCAGCAATTCTTCTATGGTTTTCATATCATTTTAAATATCCATTTCCAATGGAAATGAGTGGTGATAGGTTCCAGTTCCAGCACAGCGGCAAAAATTACGTGTGTAATGTGAACACAAGAGCGTGGGAGAGGCAGCAGTTTTTCCTTCCTAGTGTAAACATGGCGTTAATGGTCTGTAGAGTTAGTGCAGTGAGAAGGTTGCAAGGTTTGGATAAGTATTAAGCAGTAAGACAGCTGTGTTTGTGTGCGTGTGTTTCTGTGTTTGTGTTGTGTGTGTGCGTGCGTGCGTGCGTGCATGCGTGTGTGGTGCTGTATAACAGTGCCTGAATGGTGTGGTACTTGTGTGTGTGTGAGAATGTCTGTTCACAGCTGAGGTGTGCGCTGGGGGCAGAGAGCCACAGCCTTCCATGCGGTATGCACCTTCTTTCCAAAAATAACTCCATCCAGCCGCAGCACAGACTGCTGAGGTGGATTATGTTGTGTAACGTCAGCTCTTTATAAGCAGCAATAGCAGTCACAGGCCCTTCTCTCACATTCTTCCCACTACTCCTTAGAGAGCCGAAGCTGCATCCATCCTTCACCTGCCCTTCACTGTCTACTGTTACCTCATCAGCCTGAACCCCTTCAGCTGTGCCTGCTGCACATCCATCCACTGCCCTGCTACAATGGAGCGACTACTGCTCCTCCTCAGCTTCCTGGTATCATTTAGATTAGGAAAGCCCATAAAAAAATCAGATCATATAATAAGTATCAATGTAAAAGTACGTCTTATGTCTTACACTTTTTGTGAGTAAAATAAACCTGACCATACCAGTGCAAAATGCTACATTTTATAAAGGCCACCAAACAATTAATGTCATGCAGTAATTGTTGTACAAAACAGAAATGATTGTGTTCATATGTTATACGTATTAGTGTAGGGGGGTTATACATAGCCACTATCTGTATACGTTTATTTCACACAAGAAAATGTCTGTATAACACTCATACAACACTGAATGCATGGGTTTATGATGTAACTGAGCTCAGCACCACCAAACCTGTCCAGTGTATCAACCCATTGACTGTGTGTTGTGGATGGAGGAATGATTGACACTTGCATCTCTTTCCTTTTCCTTTAAGAAAGCTGCCTGAAGTACTGTATGTTGCATCACTGCTCTTTTCACAATCTAATCTGAGATGCAAAACTGGAGTTAAAATTCCACTCACATCGCTTTACAGCATTCCTTGCAAGTTGCAAAGATGCTTATGCATGCATTTCCCAAGCAGCTGGAGGGAAACAAACTTTCTGAAAAAAGAAAAACCATGTACCTGAGGCACAGTAATAAAAGCTCTCTCTCTCTCTGTCATTGCTTAATAAAAGCTCTCTCTCTCTCTCTCTCTCTCTCTGTCATTGCTTATAGAACAAGGCAAGGGTGGTTCAAGCATAAACAGAGCCACTGCTATTTTTTAAATCTTGCATTTTACTTAACTTGAACATTCAAAGCCTTACATCATGGTAGGGGTTTCAAATACACTCAAGATCACTTGGATTCACAAGCCCTTCAATTTGTGTTAAAGCCTTTCCCTTAAAGGTGGTGTCAGCAATTCTGGAGAACGCTTGTTGCCAAAATCACTGGATATTTACTGATGAACCGCTACCTGTCCGTATTGTGTGTGCTGAAAAAGATATCCAGGTTTAATGCACAGCCTAGTCTCTGTAAATATGTATGTAAACCACCATAGGCAGGGTATTAACACCACATTGTTTGCAGTTCACACACAGTACAGACAAGAAGTTGATCAGGAGTAATTCACTGATTTTGAAAAAAGTTATTTTGACAACAAGAGTTCTACACAATTGTTAGATCATCAAATCAAGTACACACATACAGGAGGCTGATATCTTCTGGGGGTTAGTGGTGATAATCAATTATATAGTGGTTGTAATGAGTCATTATTAGTGTTCCCAGTTTACAGATGAACAGAAGTTGGAAAAAGACACATTTGTTTCCAAATAAAATTGTGCTTTTATATATTATAATATTTTGCTATAGTGTCTATGACAGAGAGAAGGGGTGTAGAACAATTGCGCGACTTAAGTACACAAGTTTCATATGCGGTAATGGCTCAACTAAAACTTGACACGTCCTCTGTGGATAGGGTGCTATTTTTTCTCTCATTTGCACCAGATTAGTGTCCCCAAAAGCGGCGCATTATTTTAGTCGAAGTGGCCATTAAAAAATTATAATTAAAATAATCCCAACAATTTACAGCCATCACTCCTTAACAGATCATTAACTGTTAACCGATAATATGAAATGTAGCTTATATAATGAAATACACAATGTGCTCTAGTTTGGAGGTGCTCCCTTGCCTCAATGAGCCCTGGAATTTCCACATTACAGACCTTTACATGTGGACTAATCTTCAATTAAAATTCACTGTTACGATATGAAGGGGGGAAAAGGGAGAGAACGAGAGGCAGTGAGAGAAAAACCTGAAGATGAACATTACCTGTTGGTTCTTCTTTTCGATTATCGGTTCAATGGTTAACCATCAACATCCCTACAGTATATTAACCTTTATCACTATGTCTTATCCATCTACAGCCGTGGAAAAAATGAAGAGACCACTCCAAATGTTCAGTGTCTCTTGTTATACTCTTATAGGCATATGTTTGGGTAGAAATGAACATTTTGGTTTTATTTTATAAACTACTGACAACATTTCTACCAAATTCACAATAGAAATATTGTCATTAAGAGCATTTCCATGAAGTAATGTAGAGATAAAGATTGAGGAAAAATCCACACTCTTTTTTCTGTGGCTGTATGTGTTATTCTTTTGCCTCTATGAAGAACTTTGTAAATCTGTGCTCTCGAAAGGTGCTTTATAAATAAAGAAAATAGTTATCCTCGAGAGACCAATTGAGGGGTGACCCTCATTTACAATTTACAAATAAAGTTACTTCCTTAATTCCTATATGTCAATGGCATCTTTTAATTTGAAGCAGGTGTGGAATTAGAAGCCTGTGTAAAGTGTAAACTGGCCATACAAAGCTTTTTCCTTGGAGCTGTGTGTTTGCCCACATCTAAATGAGCTGTTGGAAAAGCAGGACACACACATCCTGGCACCTTGATATCTTCTCAGTGCAGAGATGAAGTTCTGTCTGTGGACACTCTCATAAATCCTAATCCTGAGGTGTAGCTGGACACAGCCCTCTGCCAGGCCCAGTCCATAACAGCTGCTGGGAGAAAATACACTGATAACGTTTGACTCTCTTAATGCATGTGGGAGGATTTTTTAAAATAAATGTTTGTTTTTCTTTTGCAACATTAAGATGAAGAATTTAAAATAGATGAGCACATATTCTAAATAAAGGTATATTTGGTTTGGATTAAATCATGTCAAGTTCGTTCATGTATAATGCAGATTTACATTGTATCGGTCTAAATTTGCTCATATTAACCTTTACAAATGAAGTGTTCATGAAAGTGCATGGCAGGTCTGTAGATGTAAAACCCACTCCAAAGCATTCACAGTCTAGTCATTAAACTGCTATTAAGATGGATTAAATGACTGATAATAGGCTAAATCTATCAGATCCATTGGACTGCTATGTAGTTTTATTAGTTGTCTGTCTGTGTAACACGGAGATAGATGTCGATGGGACTGAAGACAGTGTGCATTTTCATTAACCACTAATTGTCTGCTTATTGCTTGTGTTTTGGTGCTATTGATTGATTTTGGGCGCAGCAAGCTTTCTACTGTTTCCTCATAGAAGATGTGTTATGAAGTACACAGCAAAGATATGGTCAAAAATAACCAAGGTAGCACATTGCAACACTAATACCAGTTTAATGTGGTTACCCTGGTAACACATTTTAACAAAACATAACTCTGCTGCAACAGTTGAGTTAAAGGAAGCAGTATAGTATCATAGTATAAAGTACTGCACATGGGCAAATAGGAGCTGCACAAGTCACCAGGGTGTAGTGACCAGACCAGTTTTCTTATTAAATCACATGAAGAGAGAGTTCCTGAAATCACCCTCATGTTGAATTGTCAGTGAAATCCAGCTCTGAATTTGATAATGAGATTTTATACAAATTCACTTCTGCTGTGCAAAATGCTTCAGCTGATTACATGATTATAACTGGCCTATTTTTAGATACCAAATTTAACAGTGATTAAACCGTTAGATGGCCTGTGGACTCCTGCCTATGACAGAATCACATGCTAGGCTTATACTCAGTCCAATAGCACTCCCTCTGGTTGGAAATAATAATACATTTTATGTCACTCAAGGTCAAAAATTGCTTTTATAGTCTACAACAGGGGTGGCCACTGGGGGCGGGGCGGGGGGGGGGGGGGGGGGGGGGTGGTAGTCGATCAATGTAACAATTCTTGAAAAAAAAAAAATATATATATATATTTTTTTTTTTTTTTTTTTTTTTTTTACTATGAAAGAGTGAACGAGCCGTGCGAGCATGCGCCGAAGTTCGGTGGAGGGAGAGAGGACACCACTTTCTAATTTGACATACAGTACATATCAGTTTGTTAGCCAGTGAGCTAACCAAAGCTAATCCAAGTCAAGGAAGTGGAGAGGCTTCGTGACAAATTCTACTATGTAAAATACAGCCAGAGAGAGGAAGACTGTTCAGTCAAACAGACCACCACATATTCTAGTGCAGGGGTGTCCAAACTACGGCCCGCGGGCCCGCTTTTTATTGGCCGTGGCACATTTTAAAAATATAATGTAATATGGCCCTTTTAATTTTTAAATAATTGAAATGCACTCATTATATTACAGAGAAATATGTCCCATAAAAGAAAAAGAGCAACAAGCCCATCCCAGAGGACCCTGCATATTATTTTATTTTAAATTAATATTATTATGGAAAATCCATGTGTCTTTCTCCAATAGCTTCTAATTCATCTGACACAGTGTCTCCATTTTTTTTCATGCAAAATTCTTAATTTCTCTATCAAAGTGCACCAGATTCATGCATTTCACTTTAAAAACTTAAAAAAAATCTCCCGGGGGGGCATACCCCCGGACCCCCCTTGGAGGGGCGGGATCTCGGCTGGCTACTATTTTCACCCAGCTGGACATTGGACGCAAAAGCAGAAAACACTGGGTGTATCAATGGTATTTAACAAGAGGGGGAATGTATCTGTTTTATGTGCAAGGAAAGTGTTGCCGTGAAGAAGGACTTTCACTTTTAATTAAGAAGGATTTTATTTATTGGAGACTTTGGTTGTATGCAGCAGTTTTTTCTTTTCTATACTGGAAAATACCTTTAGGCTGCAATTCTGCATGTTCCTCTTAACTGAGAACCGTACCGTACAGAACAGAACCGTGACTTAAAAACCGAGGTACGTACCGAACCGTGACTTTGACCCCTAATAGTAGGTGGTAGCTCACTTCGACTTGGTCATTTTAAAAGTAGCTCACAAGCTGAAAAACAGTGGCCACCCCTGGTCTACAACATTTCATCAATTAACAAATTAAAGGAAAATATAATTATAATAATAATTATCGAGAACAGATTACGATTTATTTGAGGTTGGCTAATGTAATTTAAACACATCTGGCGGTGTGAGGTATCCAGACTTAAATCCCTGGCCGCTAACTTTGATGACCATTCATACATTTCAATGTTATCTGTGGAAATATGTCCATCTTTGTGGTGCAAGGTTTGTCAAAATCCAAGATAACATCGGTTAATGTAACTGTAATTAATGGCAGTAATTAGAATATCCGAAAGCTGAGGAATACCTAATATGGTAACCAGTCCCAGTGCTGTTATACTCTATATCAGCACTCATGGAATGCCACAAATAATGGATTGCTCTGCTAACAGCCCCAATATATACTTAGAAAAAACTGAATTTTGGTAACATGCCAACAAAGTTTGCCCTCCTTTTGCATTGACGTCAGTAAAGGCGTTTAGGCGATTACGTACACAACCCACTTCTCCCTCCCTATAGATTTCCCTATAATATAACTCAATATCAATTCATTATCATATCAAACTCACAAATGTTTAAAGAGCGAGAGAGAGAATGGCGCCTATTTAATACAAGGGTCTTAATTGCATTAAATAGCGCCACTGTAAAAGCCTGTGGCAATTTTGCGCAGAATTTTTTAATATTCCTTTATTTACTGTGCACAGATGCAATTGGGACAGGCAGGCACACCCAGGGCGCTTGAGTGCATTTCCCCCTTTGCATGTGCTTTGTGAATGACAAGTTATCTTTTTCTCGCCATTTAGCTTGTTTAGCGAAATGCAAAATCAGGGCCGTCTGTTAATGGATTTGGCCCTTTCATGTTTAACGTTCATTGTATTATGAAAGAGTTAACTGACCAAAAACACCAAATCATTTGTAACTGTGTTCACTGTGAAATCACGAGATAAGCAGCAGTTCCATTTGTATGTGCAGGGAATGCTGGCATAGCAAATGGTGGAACTCCAGCTTTTGCGGCTCACTCAGGTAGAATCAATGCCTGCATTCCAAATCGCATACTCTTTCTTTTTCTATTCTACATACTACATCTGACCATAAAAATAATCTAGTTAGGATGCAGTAGGCATACTATTGGGACATATTTTTACCCACGTATTTCATCATAACATTGCGCCTTGATCTTGCCTCTTGCTTTTATATCCGTCTCATCCCCGGTTGTTTTCATAGGAGGTTCCGTCGATGTAACCTCACATCCAGTGCGTACTGAATTCTTGGTCAGAATGGCCCAAATAGAATGCTGTTTTCAACACTAAACATATCGTCCGGATGTAGTTCACATCCAGGTATTTCTAACCATACTAAATCAGGCCACAAGAATCGGGACATCCTTAATATTTTTTCTACCAAACTTATTACCGTATTTTCCGCACTATAAGGCGCACTTAAAAGCCTTTAATTTTCTCAAAAAACGAAAGTGCGCCTTATAATCCGGAGCGCCTTATATATGGATCAATTGGTTGATCCATACTGGTTGTACACGGCGCTCAAGGCGCTCTGTCAACATGTTTCAGTATGAAAAACCAATAAAAACAATTAAATAATAATAAAATGTTTCAGTACGTCTGGTAAACTACAAAGCCGCACTGCTTGCAGCATTACGGCTACCGTAGTCAGTGAACTTTTATTTTGAAGCAGAAACACTAAGCGCTTCCTAGTTCCTAGCCCCGCTGCGCTTCGACCGCACCAGGCTTTTCTCGCTTGTGTGATAATCAAAGTTCATTTCGGACACTGAGACCTGTCGGTGTTTGCACCATGGGCAGAGGATCATATATCCCCGCTGACAGAGCAGTCGAGCCGGTGTTACCCAGGCAGCGCTTGACAGGCTCACGGGGTTAGCAGCTGAGCTAGCGGGGCAGTTTGGCTGCTACCCCCTGGGGCTGTTTTGTTGACATTCCCTTTAGCACAGCTCCGTCTGGATGCATAACGCAACCCCAGTCAAACGTTTGACTGCAGTATCTTCTATTCTATGCGCCTTATAATCCCGTGTGCCCTATATATGAAAACAGTTCTAAAAGGGCCATTCATTGAATTATAGTGCGGAAAATACGGTAGTAGAAAGTATGGGGATTGGAACGCAGGGTATGACACAGCGTATGGGTCTATGCTGAGAGAAGGAGATCAGCCAGGGACCACAGCCAGTGATAATCAAAACCTCATCATGTTGCATTTATGTCACTTTACCTCACAAGCGGTTCTCGCTCCTGACAGCACAACATGCCTAATAACCAGTGTTGCCACAGTTACCTTGAAAGAAGTAATCTAATTAAACAGTAAATGAGTTACTTTACTGATTACTTGATTTTAAAAGTAACTAAGTTAGATTACAAGTTACTTTACAGGTCTCCAGACTAACTTTTTCATCTAGGTGCACCAGCATATAGTTTAGGTGCACCCAATTAGTGCTGCACGATTTGGAGAAATTGTGCCATTGCGAGTATAGTGGCCGACATTGCAATTTGCGATGTGATATAATAAATAAAGATGATTATGATATGATTCTACTTGCTTGGTTTTAAAGTAAAATTAGAGATTGTTGATATAGTTTTGAAACCAGCTATACAGTACATATTAAGAATCATTGAAACTATAAAAAATAAAGTTTGTACTAGTAGCCTATAGGGGTGGGAATCTCTTGGCACCTTAGGATTCGATTCCGATTCCGAGGTCAACGATTCGATTCAAAATCGATTCTCAATGCATCTCGATGCAATTTTTTTTAACGTACCTATGTGTGATTTTCAAAAATATATTTACATACACATCTGAGTTTGCTAATCAGAGTTTGCTAATCACTTCCTACTTTTGTGATGATCATTAAATACAATCAACAGATGAATTATCTTCTCTAATATTGTAATAGAGAAAAAGCTTTTCTTGTCACAAATATGACTTTCTATGAACAGTGCAATAATCAATGCAGCTTGCATTTCAACACAATATGGAAGTGTGTAAAAACTAAACCAATTCAGTTTAATTTTCTTTCTACTCTTGTGAATCATGTTTCTATAGGATTACTATTCTATTATTTTCTATGTCATTTCAACACATTGTACAAAAAATATGGCTTGGAATTCAGCTCTCATACAAAAACGTAAACAAACACAAAGCCAGTGCAGGTCATATGGGTTTGCTGCTCTCAGCCCTTTTGTCGCCACTTTTAACAACTCGCACTTGTTGGTAAATGGTAAATGGACTTGTATAGCGCTAAATGGTAAATGGACTTGTATAGCGCTATATCTCTGTTTATCACAGACCCAAAGCGCTTTACATTGTTTTGTACACATTCACCCAGTCACACACACATTCATACACCGATAGCAGCAGCTACCACGCAGGGTAGGCTTAGCACTAGGGTGCTAAGCTAACTATCAGGAGCAATTCGGGGTTCAGTGTCTTGCCCAGGGACACTTCGACATGTGGCAGGGAGACGGGGGATCGAACCTCCGACCCTGCACACCAGAGGCGAACTCCCTACCCACTTGGCCACTGCCGCCCCTTGTGTGGTGTGCATGCGCAGCGGCACAGGAAATACTCATTTTAAATACTAGTAAATAAAACATTTTAAAAAATATTTTTTTTTAAATCGATTATTAACTTTTATGAATCGATTCGGAATCGTTCGAGAGAGAATCACGATTAATCGGAAAATCGATTATTTTCCCCACCCCTAGTAGCCTATACTGTTTTCAAAATAATAAAAAATTATAGTTTAAAAAATGTTATAAAAACCCCCCCCCCCCCATGAAAATAAATGCATTCTTCCGAAGTGCAAAGACAGTAGCAGTGTCTGTAAATGTGCGGAAACTTGCGTGGCCTTTCACTCATGCATTCATCTGACTTCTGTGCTGCCTCATGTGTTGATAGACTGCCACCATGGACCTATTGTATTATAAGAGGTTGCCACCGGTCGCCATGTGACATAGCGACTATAACTTTACAGGTTTTAAACATCGCTTCAATCTGTTCTACGTCGCCGTACCTGAATCCTAAATATCCCCATAGAGCAGAAGTTGCTTTTGTTTTCCGCCATGGTTCAGCATCGGCTTGGCCGTAATGCTGGTGCACACACACACACACACACACACACACACACACACACACACACACACACACACACACACACACACACACACACACACACACACACACACACACACACACACTGTCAGAGGAGGTGAGGGGCGCTACCAAAAAGACGAGAGGATCGGTTGGAAACGTTTAGAGACACACGGGCGCACATTTATTTACATTAAATCACAATTGCAGCCATTTGTTGTGCGGTTATGTAAAATGTTTTACTAAGGAAAATGACAAAGAAAGCAACACAGTGACTTGACTCCTCGTGTGAGCAGGCAGACAGGCAGAGGAGGCTCCACACTGCCGCTTTGCACTACTGTATCCCTGTCATTACAATTGAATTATATATAAATATACCCACACACCGTAAGAATATACCCATCTACAGTAAGTAGCACATATAGCTGACACAATTGTAAGTATACCGGTAGGCCTATTTATAGTCCGATCTATAGGATATGGTCCTTTAATGATGAGGTAGTAATATTGATCTGCTCGTTACAGGTTCACATGGTCAGCATTTTCTTTTCTTTTTTTGCCAGCTGTCCTTCCTGGCTTTTGGACGGGAGTTTTCCTTTGCCAAATACTCCCAACAGTATCTCTCTTTCACTGTTATTAGCACAATAAGGTTGAACATTGAACCTAAGTGGTCGATGTTCAAAACTTCCATTGCTGAAGCCGCGGCAGGCAGCTGTGGTCTCAAGGTCTTAGGTGCCTCAAGCGGCGGTAACCCTCGAACGCCGTGGTGGACCTCGGTGGTCAGGGAAGCCGTCCGACTGAAGAAGGAGTGCTTCCGGGATATGTTATCTCGGGGATCTCCTGAGGCAGTTGCAAGGTACCGACAGGCCCGAAGGGCTGCAGCCTCTGACGTGTCAGAGGCAAAGCAGCGGGTGTGGGAGAAGTTCGGAGAAACCATGGAGAAGGACTTTCGGTCGGCACCGAAGTGTTTCTGGAAGACCGTCCAGCACCTCAAGAGGGGAAAGCAGGGAACCATCCAAGCTGTGTATAGTAAGGATGGGACGCTGTTGACCTCAACTGAGGAGGTAGTCGGTCGGTGGAAGGAGCACTTTGAGGAACTCCTAAATCCGACTAACACGCCCTCTATGTTGGAGGCAGAGCTGGAGGCTGATGGGGGATCATCGTCAATTTCCCTGGTGGAAGTCACTGAGGTAGTCAAACAACTCCACAGTGGCAAAACCCTGGGGGTTGATGAGATCCGTCCAGAAATGCTGAAAGCAATGGGTGTGGAGGGGCTATCTTGAATGACACGCCTCTTCAACATTGCGTGGAAGTCGGGTACAGTGCCGAAGGAGTGGCAGACCGGGGTGGTGGTTCCTATTTTCAAAAAGGGGGACCAGAGAGTGTGTGCCAACTACCGGGGTATCACACTTCTCAGCCTCCCCGGCAAAGTCTATTCCAAGGTGCTGGAAAGAAGGGTTCGGCCGATAGTCGAACCTCAGATTGAAGAAGAACAATGCAGATTCCGTCCTAGCCGTGGAATAACGGACCAGCTTTTCACTCTCGCAAGGATCCTAGAGAGAGCTTGGGAGTATGCTCGTCCAGTCTACATGTGTTTTGTGGATCTGGAGAAGGCTTATGACCGGGTTCCCTGGGAGATACTGCGGGGATGCTGCGGGAGTATGGAGTGAGGGGGTCCCTTCTCAGGGCCTTCCAATCTCTGTATGGTAGTAAGTCGGACTCGTTTCCGGTGGGGGTTGGCCTCCGCCAGGGCTGCGCTTTGTCACCAATCCTGTTTGTGATATTCATGGACAGGATATCAAGGCGTAGTCGTGGTGGGGAGGGGTTGCAGTTTGGTGGGCTAAGGATCTCATCTCTGCTGTTTGCGGATGATGTGGTTCTGAAGGCATCATCGGTCTGTGACCTTCAGCTCTCATTGGAGCGGTTCGCAGCTGAGTATGAAGCGGTTGGGATGAGGATCAGCACCTCTAAATCTGAGGCCATGGTGCTCAGCAGGAAACCGATGGATTGTCTACTACAGGTAGGGAATGAGTCCTTACCCCAAGTGAAGGAGTTCAAGTACCTCGGGGTCTTGTTTGTGAGTGAGGAAACAATGGAACGTGAGATTGGCCACAGCATCGGAGCAGCAGGGGCGGTTTAGCATTCGCTTTACCACACTGTTGTGACGAAAAGAAAGCTGAGTCGTAAGGCAAAGCTTTCGCTCTACCGGTCGATGTTCGTTCCTACCCACCTATAGTCATGAAGGCTGGGTAATGACCGAAAGAACGAGATCGCGGGTACAAGCGGCCAAAATGTGCTTTCTCAGGAAAGAGGCTGGCGTCTCCAAATGAGATGAGGAACTCGGGGCAGAGCCGCTACTTGCGTTGAAAGGAGCCAGTTGAGGTGGTTCAGGCATCTAGTAAGGAAGCCCCCGGGGCGCCACCCTAGGAAGGTGTTTCAGGAGCGTCCAGCTGGAAGGAGGCCTCGGGGAAGACACAAGACTAGGTGGAGAGATTATATCTCCACACTGGTCTGGGAACGCCTCGGGGTCCCCCAGTCAGAGCTGGTTGATGTGGCCCGGGAAAGAGAAGTTTGGGGTTCCCTGCTCAAGCTGCTGCCCCTGCAACCTGATTTCTGATAAGCGGTTGAAGATGATGATGATGCATAACTTCATCAACCCCATTTAATAAATACTGAACTACCCATCAGGCATCTATAGGCTTCTTCTTTCCTATCCTAAAAGCAATACTCAGTCAAAGCCCCTAAAGATGGGAGCAACACCTGGGTGTCTCACTCATCACACTATAGTGGCAGAGCATTTGGAGCCACTCACTAACACTGTCCAAATGTGTAAGATTTAGGGTCATACAATTGAAAATACTGCACACAGCCTACATCACCCCCTCTAGATCGAAAAAGATGGATGAAATTCTGTCAGGCCTAATGCAGGCATGGTTGTGGGAAGGTCACAACAGTTCTCTGGGGAGTAGGAACCAGTATGTTCAGCCACAGGCTAAGACAAGACAGTGCAGGGTAACACTTTACAATAAGGGTACATTAATTGACTGTTAGTTAATGCTTAATTAAAGCTTAATAAACATAAACTAAGCATTAACTAACTGCTAATAACTGCTTAGTTGATGCTTAGTAAGCATTAAAAAAGCATTAACCCTAGACCACTAACCCCGGATGAATTTCACCCACCCGATTGTGTTTTCAATTATTTTCAAACCATCCCTGGTTTTTCTACAGGTACGTGTTTTGGTGATTTTCACCCGGCGTTAGTGATTGTGTAGTTTTTTTCCCCCCAATGCAACTGTAAAGAGACTGTATGTAAGTGAGAGTGCCCCTGGAATGTGCATGTAATAATCATTAAGTGTACTTTTTATGAATACATATCACTTAGTGGTAATGTCAATAGGAATGTATATGGTCAAAGATTTTAGTATATATTTCCCGTCCCATTTTTTGTTAATCTCTCCCACTGTTGTCAGTGATGCAGGGAGACTGTCCCTTCACCAGACCAGGCTCACATGTCCCAGGAATGGGTGGACCGAAGAACAAGTTCATAGCCGGATTCGAACCCGGGTCTGCTGCTCTGCGCTCCAACCACTACACCACGAGCATAACATAAATTTGACTTTTACTTGTTTTACTTTAATGCACATGACCTTCCTCACAAGGAGTAGCAGGGATATATGGAAAAGACAAAGCCATTCCTTTAAGAATGTCTTATTCTCTCTATTATTCATACTTTTAATTCTAATTTATTTAGACTCAATTAGCATCCTTATGACTTAGGCTCAGCTCACGTTACTCTGGTTGAACACTTGTCCAGTATTTCAGACAGTGGGGTTGTTAACATGTAGTTTACTGTATTTCATTTTTCAAATATTTGTCCAATGTAATGAAACCTGAGAAGCTCTTCCCTCTTAACACTTTGTTGCCAGAAAAAATATTCCTTTTTCTTTTGCCTTTGTGACTGTTGTGTATAACTGATAACATTGTCTGACCATAAAGTCAATTTACAGTGAAAAACAAAACCCTGTGAGTATAATAAAATGTGCTCTGGAGGGAAATGAGTAAGAGAAGCATGGCTGGCAGCCTATAAGTATATGCAGCTGATCCCTGCATTGCACCTCACATGCACACTCCTGAAATACTCACATAAACTCATACATCTCTGTATGGCTCTTTAATTGATCCTGGTGTATTAAATGTGGATCTAGTTTATTTCCTTAGACAAACAGAAACTACAATAAAGTCTGAGCACACTGTGAGCACGTCTGAAACGTTGCTTATAATACCTAATCATTAATAATCCCTAAAAATAATACTTATAAATTTCAGTTGTACAACTAACAAAAAAATGAAGTTAAATGTTTCCTCAGCTGCCAAGGATGGTATACACGGGAAAAAACACAAGACACTTCTTTTATATCCAGTACGGTAACAGTTCAGTGTCTCAAGATCAGGACAGACATCTCCATGCTTTGGATATGACATGTTAGCATGATAAGCACCATCAGTCTGTCACTTTGTCTTTTGACTGCACTGGGTCAAGCTGCCAGACACTTCATAACCTGGGCTCTTAATGATGTCACATCATGAACTCACCAAACAATATGTGTATTTATCTGCACACATTCACAGACCGCAAGTAATCTCAAAATGACTTATGTAATAGTTCTATGAGTGTAAATAATGTAGCAGGCTTTGTCCTGATACAGGCTGCAACAAACACAACCCAGCAGCTTGGCACAACACATGCCGCAAAACACAGGTAGCTTCACTAGCTCCTTAAAACAATTACACATGGATCCAAACCAAATGGTCCAACAGTTTAACAGGTATTCCATTGCAGAATGTCACCCTGCGTTCCAAATCACATACTCTTTCTTTTTACTACACTACCTACTAAAGTACAGAAGAGTTTTAGGGCCACAGGAAAAAAAAATCAGATAGGGAAGTTTTTTTTCATTATCTCGAGAAATGTCAAGAATAAAGACGAATACTACTACTACTTGTGTATTTTTTATTTATTTTTTTTAATATATATTTTTTGGGCATTTTTATGCTTTATTGATAGTGCAGAGAGACAGAGGTGAAATGGGGCAGAGAGGGGAGTGACATGCAGAGAACAGCCGCGGGCGGGAATCGAACCCGGGTCTGCTGCTGGGCCCGGCCCGGGAGGTGGACGCCTTACCAACTGAGCTAAAGGCGCCCCCTACTCATGTATTTTCAACATACTACAATTGACGTGCATGACTTGGGACATCCTAAATCTTTTTCTGGTATACTAGGGAAGTATGAGGATTGGAACGCAGGTTTAGTGTATTTTATCTTGAGGATGAGGAGCGAGGAAGCAAATACACCCTGAACTTCACATGTGTAACTTATACACTGTTACCGATTGGGCTTTTGTTTCAAACACTGTGCTGCAACTTTGAGGACGTCTTCCTAAAACTATATCTGGCAACAGAGAAAATGATTTAGTTTGTCCTAATACTGTAGCTGTGGTCAGATGCAACATGCTGAACAATACCCGGATTCCCTCATATATTTGCTCTTGATTTTATTGTGTGGAAACAATTCTGACCCACAATCCACTGCAGCAGAAGTTACATCACATGGACTGAGCCTCCAAGTGAAAACAACCAGCGATGAGACGGGTATAAGCAAGAAGCAAGTAGAAGGAGCCATGTTAGGATGAAATAAATAAGTCCCAATTGTGTGACTACTGCGTGCAAACTACATACACTCAACAAAAATATAAACGCAACACTTTTGTTTTTGCTCCCATTTTTCATGAGATGGACTTAAAGATCTAAAATTCATTCCAGATACACAATATTACCATTTCTCTCAAACATTGTTCACAAATCTGTCTAAATGTGTGATAGTGAGCACTTCTGCTTTGCTGAGATAATCCATCCCACCTCACAGGTGTGCCACATCAAGATGCTGATCTGACATCATGATTAGTGCACAGGTGTGCCTTAGACTGTCCACAATAAAAGGCCACCCTGAAATGTGCATTTTTGTGCTTTATTGGGGGTCTGGGGACTCAGAACCAGTCAGTATCTGGTATGACCACCAATTGCCTCATGCAGTGCAACACATCTTCTTCGCATAGAGTTTATCAGATTGTCAATTGTGGCCTGTGGAATGTTGGTCCACTCCTCTTCAATGGCTGTGCGAAGTTGCTGGATATTAGTGGGAAGTGGTGCACGCTGTTGTATACGCCGGTCGAGCACATCCCGAACATGCTCAATGGGTGACATGTCCGGTGAGTATGCTGGCCATGCAAGAACTGGGACATTTTCAGCTTCCAAGAATTGTGTACAGATCCTTGCAACATGGGGCCGTGCATTATCTTGCTGAAACGTGAGGTGATGTTCATGGATGTATGGCATAACAATGGGCCTCAGGATCTCATCACGGTATCTCTGTGCATTCAAAATGCCATCAATAAAATGCACCTGTGTTCTTCGTCCATAACAGATGCCTGCCCATACCATAACCCCACCACCACCATGGGCCACTCGATCCACAACATTGACATCAGCAAAGCGCTCACCCACACGACACCACACACGCTGTCTGCCATCTGCCCTGAACAATGTAAACCGAGATTCATCCGTGAAGAGAACACCTCTCCAACGTGCCAGACGCCATCGAATGTGAGCATTTGCCCACTCAAGTCTGTTACGGCGACAAGCTGGAGTCAGGTCAAGACCCCGATGAGGACGACGAGCATGCAGTTGAGCTTCCCTGAGACGGTTTCTGACAGTTTGTGCAGAAATTGTTTGGTTATGCAAACCAATTGTTTCAGCAGCTGTCTCAGTGGCTGGTCTCAGACGATCTTGGAGGTGAACCTGCTGGATGTGGAGGTCCTGGGCTGGTGTGGTTACACGTGGTCTGCAGTTGTGAGGCCGGTTGGATGTACTGCCATATTCTCTGAAACGCCTTTGGAGATGGCTTATGGTGGAGAAATGAACATTCAATGCACGAGCAACAGATCTGGTTGACATTCCTGCTGTCAGCATGCCAATTGCACGCTCCCTCAATGCTTGTGGCATCTGTGGCATTTTGCTGTGAGACAAAACTGCACATTTCAGGGTGGCCTTTTATTGTGGACAGTCTAAGGCACACCTGTGCACTAATCATGATGTCAGATCAGCATCTTGATGTGGCACACCTGTGAGGTGGGATGGATTATCTCAGCAAAGCAGAAGTGCTCACTATCACACATTTAGACAGATTTGTGAAGAACATTTGAGAGAAATGGTAATATTGTGTATCTGGAATGAATTTTAGATCTTTAAGTCCATCTCATGAAAAATGGGAGCAAAAACAAAAGTGTTGCGTTTATATTTTTGTTGAGTGTACTTTTTATGATCAGCATACATCATGATTCCAATTATGTAGAATATTAAAAAGAAGAAAGTATGCAATTTGGAACGCATGGTATATCAAAATTCCAGATACTTTCATGGATTGCTGACCTGCCTTAGCCTGGCACCACCCGCCTACATACTTCCGCTCAATTTTCATTTCCCTTCAGTTGTCAGTCTGGGTGTGCGGTATATTAGTGGGTTCTATCCAGCCAGATTTCTGCCAGTCCAATCAGCGAACAGAAGGAGTGGCTCAGAAGCCTGCTCATGACATACGTCACGACCAAACGTTATACGATTGGTTGGCAGATCCAGAGTGGCACTGGGCAGATTCAATAGTTTTAAACTTCAACACCCGACACCCACCTTCAAGTGAGTGAACGTTTGTCAATTGAGCGATTTGAGACCTTCTGTACAAATGAAATTGATTACGATGGTCTGGTAGGACCAGGCTAGACCTGCCTTGCAGACAGTGCATGATTAATCCTTTGAGTGTGTGTGTGTGTGTGTGTGTGTGTGTGTGTGTGTGTGTGTGTGTGTGTGTGTGTGTGTGTGTGTGTGTGTGTGTGTGTGTGTGTGTGTGTGTGTGTGTGTGTGTGTTTATGTTTGTGTGCTTGTGCATCTAATAAGACACTTAAACTGTTAATATATAGGCAAGTGAACAAAACAGAGCTGGGCTTAAGTTGCCATTAAGCAAAAGCAAGTTGAAAGAACATAACCAGTAGGTGTAAATCAATGTATGTTAAACCTCAAATGTCTCCACTCTTTCGTAGCACATGTGCCAGCCTCACACACACATACACACACTTGGTTTTCCTATGAACCACTGACAGCAGGCAGCACTGCATTGATAGCCTGTATTAAGTGGTCAAATCACATTCTGCAGATACTCTGCTTCTCTGGGCCTCCTTTCTCCTGTTGACTCACTGACAGCCGTTATGTAATTACTGCATTGAGGCCAAAAGAGGGCAAAAACATGCACGCGGACGTCTTATTTTTCTCTCGTCTTTTCCCCCTTGTGTGTCCGCTTGCACCACCCTCACACGGCGCACTCCACGCATGCTGGGACCGCAGACGCGTGAGTGGAATCGCTAATCAGCCCCTCTATCTCTCTCTCTCTCTCTCTCTGTCCCTCTCCCGATCCCATCCTATTCTCTAGTCCGTCCGTCTGTCCGCCTATCTTGTTAATTCTCAACCTCCGCCGGTAGTGACACCACGGGGAACTACTTAATGCATACGGATTGGCTTTGTCACATTGCGGATCTCTCCATGGTGCTGAAATGGGAGCGCGCGGGGAGGGAGGGAGGGAGGGGAGGGGGCGGTCTTTTTTACTTTCCTTCAGGAGCAGCGCTGCACCAACTAAAGAAGCGAAACCGGACTGACACGGATTTCTAGCCTATCCGCTGAACAGGCAAGAACATCGCAACTGCCGCGTGCAGCCTGTATCTTCTACTGCACCGCACTGACAATGTGGAAAGGGGAACTTACCATGTTGACTTCAGACACCATGTCAATACTGGCGATGTCTATGCTCATGCCAACATCCACAGGGGCGCCTATATGGGACATATGACAGCACAGTATTACTAAGCATCACAGCAGCCTGGCATGGTGTTTACACGAGCACAGCCAATGAATCTACCTCCAAAATCAGGCCTCAGACGGATGTCATAGCCCTTCAGCAGCTTGTCCACGGTAGCTTTCACAAATGACATGTTGCTAGGCTCGTTGGCACTGGTGACATAAAACACGTTTTCATTTTAGAAATCAAACATTGTGAGGACCCGTCTGAAATAAGACATGCCACTTATTAGAGCTCACCTTTGCGCGCCGCCGACTACAGTCAGCAGCAGGGCCAGGCAGCAGACCCCCCAGTACCCGTGGTCCAGAGGAGTGCACATCTCTAGAACTCTGATCCCACCAACGACTCTGACACAAGATCTCAGGGACGCAATTTAGCATGCAAAATTAGCCTATTGCAAGTGTAACGCATGCGCTTCGTTTTACCAACATCCAAGCATTGGTGGCGACGTTTGGGTCCAAAATATTAATGACGATAAAAAAAGAAGATGCCGCCAGAACAGCCCGTGTGGAGGCTCACCTGCAGAGTAAAGGTTGGCTCATGCAGCGGCACATACAGTCTCCCGGCATTTCAAACGTCAATACATAGACCTCCACAGCCCACCGCCTCAGGCACACTTTCTCAGCTTATTCCAGCGGTCACAACAGTGTCCGGAGCAGATTTGCGTCAAAAGCTCGTCTTTTCGATAACTGGAAGACATTAAAGAATGAGCACCGAGCGCAGCTCCCCGGTCACCTTCAGTGCGCTGGAGGAGAGAGAGAGAGAGAGAGAGAGAGAGAGAGAGAGAGAGAGAGAGAGAGAGAGAGAGAGAGAGAGAGAGGGAGACGCGTCATGCAACATAAGCACGTCTGAGGAGGCTCCGACAGGCAGAGGATCCCTTTCAGCTCGCATCACGGGCTGCACATCAACTTAATTAATTGTTTTAAATCCCAGAAAAAAACATTAAAAACCGCAACGCATGGCCATCTGATGAGAGCAGAGATATGATGTATGGGAGCTGAAATGGCTCCTGCTTACACTACAGGGCGTGAAGGGCAATGGAGAATCATTATTTTGCATTTAACACGTCATAACATCACACTAGAACAAAACGAATTCAGGTGGATGTTTAATATACAATACTGTAGGCCTAATCCTCAGTTCTACTCAAATCTGAACATTAAACAGTAGTGATCACACTATCAACTACCTTGCCTTGTGTGAATGTCGATAGTTAGCCTGCTATCGGTGTATGAATGTGTGTGTGAATGGTAACGTGTAAATGGGAACAGGTCTCCCTTGCAAAAGAGTCCGGTCTCAATGGGATTTACCTGTAGAAATAAAAGGTTAAAATTAAAAAACTAGACAATAAGTTGCTTATACGATTCAAATCATTACAGCATGTATTTGCCTCTATAGGGTTTTGCCTCAGTGTGGTGTTGGGTTAGCACACATACAGTAGTTCTGCTGCTGTGTTTACAGTGGAGTGGTTTGCAGTCATGGGCTGTGCTGAGCAGCAGCAGCTGTGACGGAATCAGTTTCCCAGAAGGCAGTAGGCCTGTTTGAGGCAGCAGCAGTACACACTGACTGTGATGGTGGAATGAAACCAACGCAGAGAGGTCACTCTGTTAAGTATGGAACAGTATGAGGGCTGCAGGAGAGAAACAAAATGAGAGGACAATTTTTTTTATTACGCATTTGAAGAATAAAGACGAAATGTTGAGAATGAAACTGACTGTTTAAGACTGCAGTAAAGCTGGGAAAACGTCCTCTAAGCTCCACTAATAACATGGCTATCTATGTGCAGCGGGCTGTGAGACGAGAGCACAGGGACCATCTACAAAGAGAAACACCGAAGAGAAAAATGATTTGATACCTTCAATCTGCAGTGCAGATATAAGAGCTGAGAGGAGAATTTGGTTTCAGTAAATATGCGGTTGAAGCCCATTGTCTGCCTTATGAAGATAGCAAAGATGCATCGTTTGTGTTTCCATAATGTTTTACTCATGAGTTATTGACCATGGAAGTTCCAATCTGTCAGTAACTTTCCACATGTACCTCAGTCTGGAGCAGTGGAGCATTGTGTTCAGTCTTTCTACTCCACATTTCCTCTTTTTTCTCGAAGCGCATAATGAAAAAACGTCCTGATTTTCGTTCTCTCCCGTGGCCCTAATACTCTTTCTTAGCTTAGATAAAGTCCAGGCTAATAAAATAGATAATTAACATTGTGATAGAGAATACAACATCTGGATTTCAATTGGTTTGGGTTAACTCTATCATACATCTCTTAAATTGAATATTAGATTCTTCAAACAACATTGTTCAAGTTCTCTAATTCTACTGTCTACTAGATACATAGACTTAATCATAATCATCTTGTCGTGGAATTGAAATATCGACCTCCAGAAAGATAAGAATTAGGCAATTAATACCAGATGACACAATGTTTAAATTAGGGCTGTCAAAATGAACGCGTGACTGGAGAATGCATTCTCCAGAAGTTAAAGCAAAATCTATTAACGCACGAACATCAGCCTACGTAATAGATGTTCAGGGTTGGAATACTGAGACATAACAACATAAGTTGATGCGATCTAGTCTCCAGTACATACTATCTTAGTTATAACAACCTGACTTTATCTTACACAAGACTAAGGTCAGAAATGTTTGGTCTATTGTATGAAGATTCACAATTTAGGACAATACAATATAGTATAAATATATTTCATATGTTCACACAATATTCATTTCTATAAGAATCTTTTGGTATGAAGCACTTTTCAGGCATGGAAGAAGCAACACAAGGCCATAGACACAACAGTATCAAGGGACGGATAGCCTCTGACAACTGAGAGCACAATATGTGGAATTTGTGTTTCCAGCTGTATTAGAATGTGTCTTTGCATTTATAAAGCTCACCAAGTTACAACACAAGACAAGTAGGCTGTATCTTTGCAGTTAGAGGTATACTACTAGCTTTAAGTAGGATGTTGTGCCAAAACCTCAATGGATTACTTTTTTAGTTGACTTCAGTTTAACCTGTTTGAAAAGCTTCCATTCATAGGTGCATTCACACCTTCACAATATTAAAATGATACTAACATCAACAGAAAGAGACACAAAGACATGCTAAAGGAGAACAGCCTAAAAAAACACTAAACAAGTGAAGTATCTTTGTGGGCTTCTTCCATCAAAAGTGAAGTTTACAAGATACAATGAATCCGCTGAGACAAGGCAGGTGGGTTGTAGAGGAGTCTGTATTGAAACAGCATTTTTCTCAAGCCTTGCATCAGTCTGGACTGATCAACGTCCAGTTCCCAATACCCTAACAAGAAATCTTAATAAGCATTTAATTACGAAATATGCATCAGAGACCAGGAAAAACCCTGTCCGGTCTCCCTGTGTACTCCTTCTTCAAGTCCAATAATCAGGACTTACCTCCTTCTCCTGAATGGTCAATTTCCCATTTTCATCAAGACTCGGTCCTTTCGAATTGGCCGAAAACAGTTCACATCAACATATACTAATATCTACGTTAATTAAACGATAGGTACATTACTCAAACATGTGGCGTCCCTTATTCTATGTTCATGGCCTATTTCCAAAGTAACATTAGAACATTTATTATATTGCCCTAGCTTTTCTCAACGCAAGCAGTCAGACCAGTCTGTGTATGGCATGGAGTTTGTAATGTGTAGATCTTATATCTTTTCATATGACGTGACCCCTTTTCCAGTCCCATTCTCTCCTCCGTATCACCCTGAGGTGTCACCCACTTGATTAGATAACAGCAGTTGCTCCTCCTCCCTCCATCGCAGTTTTGTGATGAAGGCTTGAACTATCTTTGTAGCTTAATTTTACGCCACACGGTGGTGCTGTTGTGTTTGGGTTTTCAGCTAGTCTTGAGTTTTGTGTGGATATTATCGTAGAGTCAACAACTAACAAGTCAATCATTAGTTTAGCCTTCAGTGGTATGGTAATATTACAATTTTTTTTATAATAGTAATTATTTGATTACATTATTTTATGGAAATGATCATTGAGACTAGGATTTATTAATATTGATTTATTTTAACTGAACATTAAACTAATCAACATTTGAGAATAAATAATTGATAAAACGAGACAAACTTGCTATATTTGCTTTCCTAAGTGAATCGCTGGTGCCCCAAACTTTGAACTTTGATACATTATTAAGGTATAATTAAACTTCAGATAATTTCCAATAGCAAAATTAATCTGAACCACTTGTGACCGCTACAGTTAGTTTCAGTTGTTAATATGCAATGGGGAAAATACAAAGCAACATTCCCATCCAAGCATTTTATAGAAAGGTCCTCTTCTATAATAATAATGGATTGGATTTATATAGCACTTTTTTCCCTAGGGACTCAAAGCGCTTTACAGGGTTCCAGGTTCCATTCATTCACACACAGTCATTACCTAGGGGGCAAAGTGATTTTATGGACATGGAGCATTGTAAAAGGTTCACCAAAAATGACATCCAGGACCTTCCACGATCACAACTTGGGTGGACAACCTGGTCAACAAGCTGTTGGAAAGCTACGGCGGGCCGACATAGCAAATCAGAACCACTGTTTAAGTGAATGGGGATGGGCTAATGGGGAATTTTTTGAACTTTTTGTATTACAGTATTTTCCAAAATGTTTAAATAAATATGAAAAATCTTCAATATCTTACTAATGATGCGTACATTTGCATCTGCAAAGCCCCAAAATCTAGATGTTGGAAGAAAACAAAGTCAATTTGTTTTTAAATTTTGAAAACAAAACAAGTGTCCAACTGCCTGAAGCCTTTCCTAATCACAGTTCAAATTTGATCAATAACCCATAGAAAATACATTTTTTTACACAGTTACATTTCATCTGCTATGGACCAAATGTGTCCTTTTGGAGTCTCCAGCTGCTATTTTAGGAAACGGCTAGACATTCCCTTGGAAAAAACTGTGTAAAAAATTAATTTTCTATGGGTTATTGATCAAATTTGAACTGTGATTAGGAAAAGCCTCAGGCAGTTGGACACTTGTTTTGTTTTCAAAATTTTAAGACAAATCGACTCTGCTTTTGTCCAACATCTACATTTTGGGGCTTTGCAGATATGCAAATTTACGCATCATTAGTAAGATATTGATGATTTTTCATATTTATCCAAACTTTTTGGAAAATACTGTAATACAAAAAGTTGTTGTTTTAATGTCAGTAATCAACTTGCAAAGTTTCATAATGATATATATAAGTTTAAAAATTTCCCTATTAGCCCATCCCCATTCACCCCCATTCGCTTAAACAGTGGTTCTGATTTGCTCTATCGGCCCACTGTAGCTTTCCAGCAGCTTGTTGACCAGGTTGTCCACCCAGGTTGGGATCCTGGAAGGTCCTGGATATCATTTCTGGTGAACAACCTTTTACAACGCTCCATGTCTGTTTTTTTAAAAAAAGGGGTTTTGCCCCCTAGGTACATACCGGTGGTGGTAAACTACGACAGGGCCGGCGGTAGCCAGGGGCCAGGGTGGGCCGTGCCCACCCAAATGTGGGCTGTGCCCAGCCAATCAAAAAAAAAAAAAAAAAAAAATGTTTTAGGTGGAAGTCCAGACCCACTATCGGACGGACCTGTTCATTCGCTGTCCAAGAAAATGTCAAATAAAATTCAGACAATTAATTAATAGGGGAGAGTGGCCTAAGTTGTGCAACTTCACTCAAAGTGACTTTAAAGTAAGGCCTTGACAGTAAAGTCTCCAACTCAAATATGTACATATATTTCAGGGTGTTGTGCATCCCTGGCAATACAAACTTTGGATCTGGAATAAACTGTTGAAGAAATATAGCTTTCGGGAAAAAAGTTGTCTTGATGCACAACTTGCCACCGGTGTGGTGTAAGTTGGGCGGTTGGAGAGAATACCATGGGGTAAATTGTGCCATTGCTATATATCTCATAAACTGTAATGCAAGACAAATCCATTAGACAATCACTTATTTAAGGTGTATTTAAAGTAAATATTTTACAAAGATTGAAGGTCAATTTTCTTAAACAAGGCCTAGCAAATCTAATGGTTTTCCCTGCAAAGCTCACAATGACAAAGTCACCATCATCATCTTTCTGGCCATCTGAACTCTCATCAGTGGTGTCGTCAAGTGGAATTGAGATGTCACTCTCTTCTGAGCTACTGTAGACAATCACTTTCTTTTGGTGACCAGCGTATACAGCCATGCCACTGGCACAACTCTCAGAAATGTACTTTGCACTAGTTGCTCCGTGCTTGTGGAACCAACTGCCATCTGACAAATGTGATTCCCTCTACATTTCTGCCTTTAAATCAAGGCTCAAAACCCATATGTACACCCTGGTGTTTCCTCCCCATTAACTATCTTACCTCTGCACTACTATCTGTGTTTATGTGGATGTATGGGCTTTACGCCTTTTATTTTGGTTATTGTTATTTTACCTTCATTGTTTACCTACTGAATGCACTATGTACAGCACTTTGGACAGTGCAAACTGTCATAAATGAGCTTTTATAAATACATTTTACTTACTTGTAACTCACCTAGGCCCTTTGGCACAAATCACCCCAATCCCAGAAATTTGGATAATAAGCATGATGCAGCAATTTAGGGCTGACATCATGCTAACTGTATAGACTCAAAATGTAGCATACCAAAGCACTAAAACATGTGTCAAATGTTTTCAAACTTGTCTATAATTGTTCAGACACAATAATCAAAAAACCTTGATCATGGAAATTTTACTTTGAAAGGCAAAAAACTGTTTTTTGAGCTTAAATGTGCTTATATCTTATTCCTTGTGTCTCCCTTCTTTATAGGATGAGTCAAATGGATGGCTCTTCTTAAATATGTGGTCACACTTCCAATTTCTTCCACGGTTTTCTAGAAACAAGGGGTGGCACAACTTCCAAAATGCACAACTTAGGCCACTCTCCCCTACTAAAGAATATACCATTACCATGCATTGCTTCTAATCGTATTATTGGGTGGGCAGGACAGCCTGCCTCCAAGTTACCCACCCGCTTATAGTGCTCACTGGTCAGCAGTGCCGGCCCGAGGCATAAGCGAAATGAGCGGTTGCTTAGGGTCCCGACTGCCAGGGGGCCCCCCCAATGTTTGATATCAACATCATATTATCAAAATGTAAATTATCATACAATAAAAGGAATACAATGTTTTGGTAGATAGTTAATAGCTTAATAATTGAATCAGTTCATCTGGGAGGTAATCCGAGGTTAACTGATCACGTCACGTTCAAGTCCATGGCATGCACAGTGTGTATCGGGTTTATTTATAAATATTTGAAAATGGGGCTGCCCTCAGTTGCCCATGCACTGTGTATAGTCTATAGCCTATTTCAGCCTCGTCTGTGGAAAAAAGATAACTAGACAACAGAGTTCTTCTGCTTCGTTCCTCTCACTGCATTTAAATGAATTCATTATATTACAGAAAAATATGTCCCGTAAAAGAAAAAGAGCTCCAAGCCCAACCCAGAGGACCCTGCATAATATTTTATTTCAAATTTATATTTCTATGGAAAATCCAAGTGTCTTTCTTCAATAGCTTCTAATTCATCTGACCCAGTGTCTCCAAATTATTTGTTCACACAAAATTCCTCAGATTTAGCCTCTTAATTTTCCTCTCAAAGTGCACCAGATTCATGCATTTCATGCATATAGCTCTGGACTACCACCATCCAGGTTGCCCAGTCCCAAAGCTTTCTCGTCAATCAGCTCAGGCGGCCGAAACCGAAAGAGGCTTTTGCAGTTTTATTTATTATTTAGTCAATTACTTCAACATTGCATATGTGATCTCCCACATGTTCTCCTCAAACATAGCCTACAACTAAAAAGCAACCCTAAATAAATAAAGAAACAGTAAAACCTTCAAATCTAAGAGTAAAATTAACATTTTACTAGGAATTAATTTGTGAACCACTCATTGATTTGTCCCTTGACTTATGAGGATGAATCTACAAAAAGATCGACTTATTGCCTTTCTTCATTTCTTGCAGTGCAGTGCAGGTTGAGTTGCTCTAAAAAAACTGCACCACAGCTCCCACCGTAATGTTCACATGTCAGAATTTGCATCAAAGCCCTAATGATCATAACAATGAGAGGCTTTAAACGATGTCCATGCTTAGGAGGTGATTGTAACTTTTTTGTCTGTAGACTGAAACTAACGGGGGGAGGCCGCTGTCAGTTTGCCGACATGGCTCTGTGTATTCAGGCTTGAGAAATGCAATCAGATCGTAGGAGCCTTTTCCCCCAACAGCGCTAACGGACAGGATATCTCCAGTTATCATTTTAGCTGTCAAACTAAAGTTGTTGCGCGGCGGCCCTCTCCGGCGAGGTGTCAGTCAGTGTGTTTACATGCAGACTCATAATCAGGTAAATGAACGAATAAGACTTCAACAGGACTTTTAAAATGCATGTACCTTTATCCGATCTACTTCGCACACAAATCGGCACATTAACGAACAAGAGAAGTCGGATAAGAACACCTAGATAAGAACACCTAGATAACTCGTTCATTGTCGGCATTCTCTCTGCATATATACAGGGATCGGATATCGCATATCGTAGTTCTCGTTCTGCGGAGGAAGTGGAAGGAGACGACGTAAACAATAGTAGGGTTATTGCATAGAAAGTATATAAAAATATAAACATAAATAAATATTTGTAAATACATAATAATTTATAGGCTATATATAAATATATCTATATATATATAGAAAAATTGTTGCCGGAAGGGAACTGGACGTGGCTCATAACCACTTGTTGAAAGGGCTACAGCGCCACTTAGCATAGTGGAGACAGCCATGCATTGGACATTTATCCGATTTCTTAAAGGCTAAGTATACTCAGACAAGTGACACGGTCCGTTCGAGTGTCTAGTTCTATATATGTCTTAATCCAATCTAGTTGTGCCATGGAAACACACTGACTGTGAATGACACCGTTACCAACCGTCACACTGTCAGAGTTTCACCGGGTGAATCGCTGCTTTGCTCGCGCAAGGCTTTTGTAAAGGTGCGAACACACCAAACGCGTTGGGTGCGGTGGCCAAAGCGCCCAACGCACCTCATCTGGCGCTTGGTCATTTTGTGTCAAAAAATGGTTCAACGCGCCCAACGCTACGCAGCTAGTCTCCCCCGATATATTTATTCCCCTAATCAACCATGGCTGCGATCAGACCCGACACAACAGTGTTCATGTCCACACAAAAACAACACGGCCAACAATTGTGCCAAAAGACAAATAAACAGCAACTGAACGGAACAAATAGCCTTAAAACAGCAATGCAGATTCACGCCACTCGGAAATGAACACAAACAGCAAGGCAGCACCATACCAAACACATTTACAGCAGCATTGTGCACAGGGCAGTAGAAAATAAAGGCAAGTAGCCTACATTACCCTACCTGGCTGTGACGGGACGGTGGATGACGTAGATATAGGCTAGGCATAAACACCGGTGCTTCGCTGTACTCGTTGTGAAAGTTCCCCGGACTTAGCCGTTATGTTTGGGTTCATTATGGAGGTGGTGGCCACACACAACCGGGTGAGTTAACTAACGCTATCCGACCGGTGCTAACTTGGTTTATCGGCTAAAGCGCAGCCGCTATATCCACTGAATTAACGAGGAGGCCCATTCTCCTGGCTCACTTTCCCCACGTCTTCTAACCCAACCCCGAGCGGCTTCATATCACCAGCCAGCCGCATTTCCTACTCGGTGTTTCTCAGCCTCTGCGTGTTGTCCTCCCACCCATGTTCCCACCATGCCGATGTCCATGACGTCGGGTCAAGCTCACCGCTGATTGGCCAACGCGGCTAAACGTCACGCGTTGGAGCGTTAAAAGTTAAATTTTTTGAACTCGCGCGGTGGTGCGATGACACTTTGGTAACGCGGCTACCGCGCCTAAAGCGCCGATTTACCGCAGCCAACGGATCATCGCGCCTAAACCAATGGTTCCCTATGCAAAAATAGGATTGTTCAACGCCGCCACCGCACCCAACGCGTTTGGTGTGTTCGCACCTTAAGGTGATTAAACATCAGTCTTGGACGAGCGTTTTAACTTTATGCTGCATAAAGCATTGCACTGCGCCGTGTTTTATCCAGTTTGAAAAAATGCTGGACTCTGACATTTTCATGCACGCACCTTCCAAACTGCTCCTGCTGCGCGCTCACAGACAGACGTGGACTCGCATACACGGTTACGTCTCTCTTTACTGCCATTTCCTGGTTTACAAGTGTGCAGCTCTTTTAAAAGCATATCTCCTTAGTGTCATTTAGTTCGTCAATTTTCTGTAATTTTGTTCGGCCTTTTAACTGTGTCGGGCCGAAACCGAAAATGACGGTGACCGAATGTTCTGTGCATCCCTAAGTGTGAGCTTGTAGGAACTATGACAAGGAAGCCATGGAAACGTGTTTGTCAATTAAATAATGATGATTTAATATCACATGAACAAAAAAGCTAAGTTGCTTTTTGGTTTGATTACATTGTACACAAATTCTAAACAGGGTTTTGGAGATGCTAAAATTGAGGAGGACAAAGGACTGTTTTACATGATCTCAGCATAAGTGTGTATATCTTTATTCTGTGAGTTTCTTTCTGCGAATATATTGTAGAAAAGTGATGGTTATAATTAATTCATGCCTTTTTATCCGCAAATACACAATTATGCATCGTTGCATTTGCAATGCAGTATGAGTTGTTACAGTAGTTGAACGCATTCTCGCTCAGTGGGCTTTCAGATTAAAATCTTCTTTAAGTGCAAGGCTCATTTTATGTAATTATTATCTAATTATAGTGCAGTGTGGTTATGAAATAATTATAGGTTTAATAATTCTCCTAGATGAGAACAAAACAGGAAGACTCAGGCAATGCCTATACATATATAAATGATGCCATTCACTTGAATGGACATGTGATGGGACCAAACATATTCCTACCATCTTGTCCAGAGCACCTAGAACTCAGCAGTATTCCAGCACTTGATAAAATGCACATTGAATGTGCAGAATTAATCATTCTAACAACTCCATGATTTATTGAGCTAGAAATGTTTCTTACCTGAAGTTGGGCTAAGTACAGTTTGTCTACATACACTACCCGGCAGAGCCGGCCCGAGGCATAAGCGAACTAAGCGGTCGCTTAGGGCCCCCAACCGCGAGGCAAAGGAATTAGATGAAGCAGAGGCATTTTTTATTGCAAAGGACATGATGCCTTTCCAAGTGGTTGAAAAGCCTGGATTTTAGCATTTGATGCAAAAGACGGCCCGTGCTACACGCTGCCATCTCGGGTTTACTTTTTGGATTCAGAGATTCCCCAGATGTTTGAAAAAGGTGTGTGCAACTGTTCAGAAAAAGGTGTCTGAGGGAGAGTGGTTTTCAGCAACCACAGACCTGTGGACGAGCAGCAGTGGTGGAGGTGAACCCTATCAGTCAAACCATCCACAACATCTCCCCGGATTGGAAGCTGATGTCCCACTGCCTGGAAACAATGTATTTCCCAGAAGACCACACCCACGCCCACATTTTAGAAATGATCGACAGTATTCTCCAGGCTTGGAAAATACCGAAGGAGAAGATTGTCTGCTTCACAACAGATAATGCCTCCAACATGAGGAAGGCATTTGAAGATGACCAACATCCTTGGTTACGGTGTTTTGGGTACAATCTAAATGTAGCCATCTGAAAAGCCTTGGGCATACAGAAAGTAAAGCCGGCAGTCAAGGCATGCAGGTACCTGGTGGAAGCCTTTTCACAAAGAAACACACACTCAAAAAGAAGCAGAATGACCTGGAGCTCCCAAACCATGTCTTCATTCATGATGTGGTAACCAGATGGGGTTCCACCTTCGAAATGGTATCCAGATTCCTGGAGCAGCAGCAATCTGTTAGCGGTGTTTTTTGCTGACGACTGGAGCTCATGGACTCTAATGCCAAAGGATAACCACGTCACCACTTTGGAGAAACTCAGGCAGCTCCTCTCCCCCTTAAACGATTTTACAGATGCCCTTGCCTCCAAGAAAAGGGTCACCATGTCAGCTGTGAAACACATCATCAGCAAGATCCTTCTCATTGATGGTGCAGATTCAGCTGACACCAAGGCAATGAAGCAGGCAATTAGAGATGACTTGGAGGCAAGGAACTCAAAGAAGGCAAATAAAATGATGGAAATGTGCTGTTTCTTAAGACCCCAGATTTAAGGATAGCTTCTGTGACAACATTGATGAAACCAAGCAGGCCTGCATTGGAGAAGCCATCAAGCAGCTTTCTCCAACAGCTGAACTCCCAGGGACAGAAGAAACCTCGGTTCTGCTACCTCGTACAACACCTTGTATGTACCACATTGTGTCTTTGCTGTTTCTATGTAAAGCACTTTTATTGCATTCAATGTGAGAAAATTTGCTGCTGCATAAATGAATCTTTCTTGCTTTGCTTGCCTGCTCCAGCAGTACAATCATAAGGAGCTACAAACAGTGAGTGAAGAGGCAGCAGGAAAACAATGTCTGGGATCCTGAAGTACATCAAAACAGTAAGAGCAAGACACAATGACAACAACTATGAGAGGGGACCCATGACACCTGAGCAGACATGGTATTTCAAAGTGCTATACATAAAGCCATGAGATATCATCAGAATGCTTGACCTTAGCGTTCCATTATTTAATGGTTCTCTTCACTCTGGTTAGATGCTAAACTGCATTTCATTTTAATGACAAGAGTTTAATCTAAGCTAATTTCCATTGTAAAGCTTCTCTTATTTTTTCACTATTTATTATCATAATAATGTAACAACCTGTATACTTATGTTCTAGCTTCAGGTTCATTTGAAATACTTTGGGCCACCTGTCCTGCAGACATCTTCTCCACCTCAGCACAGGCCAGTGATGCAGCATGAGGAATAGGGCTGCAACTAACGATTATTTTGATAATCTTTTAATCTGTCGATTATTTTCTCGATTAATCGATTATTAATCAATTAGTGTTTTGGTCGGTAAAATGTCAAAATGGTGAAAAATGTTGATCAAGTTTTCAAAGCCCATGTTGACATCCTCAAATGTATTGTTATGTCCAAAACACACAGATATTTCAGTTTACTGTCATAATAGGATTAAAGAAACCAGAACGTATTCACAGTTGAGAAGCTGAAATCAGAGAATTTGGACATTCTGTTATGGTGAGGTAGGCTGGCAGGCAAGTAGGACCCAAACGCAGACGTTAAAAAGAAAAAGGTAATTTATTGCTCCACCAAAAATACACAACTCAGGACGGCCAAAAGGCAAAGGGCAAAAAGGCAAAAGACAGGTAACATGGGAACCATGAGAAACACAGAAGACGCGACTCACCAACATGCAACAGGACAAACCATAATGCACAGACAAGGAGTATATATGCAAGACACAACGAGACACAGGTGTAACACATTAGGGGAGGGAGCAGTAGTCACACAGGAGGGAAACTTGACAGGACATGGGGAGGAACAAGACAGACGTACCAAAATAAAACAGGAAACCCGGATACCAAAACAAGACAAACCCAAGCCAGACCATGACACATTCTTTATTAAAAAATTACTCAAAGCGATTAATCGATTATCAAAATAGTTGGCGATTATTTTAATAATCGATTAATAATCGATTTGTCGATTAATCGTTGCAGCTCTAATGAGGAATAAAGGCTTCACCAATAGACCCAAAGGCAAAAGTAGTCAGGCTGTAGCAAGGTGAAGTATACCAAATATACCTGCCAGTGAGGCCAAACAATAACAGTGTACAATGTTTGTTGGATTGTATTGTCGACATTAAGCATTGGTTGGCCCAACATTTTCTTAATTTAAATGAGAAAAAAACCGAATGTATCATGTGTGGGGATACTGCGACGGCTGACTTGGGCATCTTGTCCTCAAAAATGTCTCCAACTGTCAAAAATCTGGGAGTTACATTAGACAGCTACTTTAGGTTTGACAAACAAATTGCAAATGTTGTAAGAACAAGCTTTTTCCAGCTACGTCTTCTGGCAAAAGTCAAAATGTTTTTAAGCCGTTGTGACCTCGAGAGAGCCATCCACGCTCTTATAAGTTCAAGGCTGGACTACTGCAATGCACTTTATGTTGGCGTCTCTAAAAAGTCGCTAAGTCGCTTGCAACTGGTGCAAAATGCTGCTGCCAGTCTTTTAACTAACACTAACAGACGGCAGCACATCACACCAGTTCTTAACTCCCTTCATTGGCTTCCTGTCCTTTTTAGAATTGATTTTAAACTTTTATTTTTTGTTTTTAAAGCTCTTAATGGCCTCGCCCCACCATATTTATTTGAGCTTTTAACCATCCGAAATCCTGGTCGAGCCCTGAGGTCCACCAATCAACTGTTGCTGGAAGTGCCCAGGTCAAGATACAAGTGCTGGGGTGACCGAGCTTTCTCTGTTGCTGCCCCCAGGCTCTGGAATAAGCTCCCCACGGATATGCGTCTTATCTCTGACCTGGGCCTCTTTAAATCCAAGCTAAAAACGTATTTGTTCAGGATGGCTTTTAATACACAGTAGTATGATGACATTTTGATCTATTTGATTTTATCTTATTTGATTTTATCTTGTTGTATTTTATCTTATTTGATTTTATCTTGTTGTATTTTATCTTATTTGATTTTGATGTATTTTTAATTTTTGTTTTTTAAATTGTTTTTATTTATTCTCTCTTGTAAAGCACTTTGGTACACCGAAAGGACTGTTGTAAAGGGCTGTATAAATAAAGCACATTACATTACATTACATTACAAGTGAGCTTGTTGAGATGAGGTCTTAAAATCTAATGTAAACAGCTCTCTCTGTTGGAATCAAGTTCAATAGCAGTACAGACCAGAGGTTTCTGTCATTTAATTTTGAAATATAGCTTTTGTGTTGAACTATATTCAATGCAAAGTTATGAATTATTTAAACTATACTTATAATAGATTATAATTTCACATTTTAATGTCTGCATTATTTTGTGCAAATAGTAATATTGTATTCATATTTCATTTTATGTCACTTGTTTTGTAGTACGGTTTTTATTTTGTGGGTTATTTTCTATCTAAAATAAAATGAAATGTCAAAGACAAAGCTATCCAGTTCTGTGTGAGTATGAACAGTGGTAGTTGACCTGACTGCGATGCAATGGGGGGCGCCATCTGAAATCTTGCCTAGGGCACCAAATTGGTCAGGACTGGCCCTGCTCATCTGCAAACGTAATGATGAAATTGCTGTGGTGGCTGGGGGTGCAGTCATGGGTGTAGAGAGTGTAGAGTAGGGGGCTCAGCACGCAGGCCTGTGGAGAGCCGGTGCTGGTGCTTATAGTGCAGAGGAAAGATGAGCACCTATACTCTAACTCTCTGGGAAGTCTTTTATCCAACAACAGATGGGTTGTGAAAGATCCAAGTCCATTAGTTTGGTGAGCAGTGTGTTTGGTATGATGGTATTAAAGGCAGAGCTGAAGTCTATGAAGAGCAGCCTAGCGTAGCTCCCCTGATGTTCCACTTGTTACAGCGTGGTGTGGAGGGAGGTGGCTATGGCGTCCTCTCTAGACCTGTTTGCTCTGTGTGCAAACTGGTAGGGGTCAGAAGTGGGTGGCAGGCTATATGCATATATATATGCATGCTTATGTCAATATGCATGTGTGTATGTATACAGGCACAGATATGCATATACTATATTGTGATTTCTTTATTGTTGTGATTTCATGCATGCTATTGTAATGAAATGTCTATGATTGTAATGTGTATGTATTATTTGTCTTGTGTGGACCCCAGGAAGAGTAGCTGACTGCTCCGCCATCAGCTTATGGGAATCATTTTAATAAACAATAAAATTATACTACTACTACTAATAATAATAAAAAATATATATAATTATACTTATAGTGATAATAGTTATACTATGCATAGGTCAAGCATTGGGGTGATGACAAAAACCTGTACTGAAAGGGTTTTACCATAAGATGGCGTCCTAACGTTGCTTATCTTTCTCTAGGCCCCTCTAAGTCTGAAGAGCTGTTTGGTAAAAGAAGAGATTCTCCTTGGCGATGCAGTGTTCGGGGATTCTCAATACATCAGGCAAATACAGTACACACTCTATATCACAAAAGTAAAAGGGAACAGATTCCCCCGTGGTTTTGAGATATTGATTATTTGTAAATCGATAAGCAGTAAACCACACATTACTCCTCTGATTGTCTCATCTTGGTGAAGAGTTCATATTCACTGATGAAAAATAGGAATTAAAAAAATAAGAGCTACAGTAGCAGTTTACACTCTTGAGAAAACACTGTGCCAAGTCAGTTGATTTCAACAATGGAAGAAAAAGCATAATACTGCTTTCCGACAGTCAATAAGGATTATAGCTTTTATTTCTTATTAAAAAGTAAAAGTAAATATATTAGTAATTGTTCAACAACAAAGGTAATTAATTACATTATTTACTGAACTATTTCTTTCGCACATTACCACACACTTTTTAGTGAATGAGGCCCATTGTTCTTCAATGGTGTTGGACCTGAAACATTATCGCCATCTATGCTTCTGGCACGATTATGAAAGAGTTTTCATTCCATTTTTGCGTTGCTGTGCGTACGGAGAGACATTCTAAAAGACTGTTGTGTGAACAGGAAGGATGACCACGCCAACACAAAGGACTGATGGATGGACAGACAGACAGAAGGACGGACAGACAGACAGACAGACATAATGGGGGCGCAATTAAACACAAGGAAAAGAAAGCACAGAGACACAGGGAGACCTAAAACAACATGTTTGTTTTGCTTTTCAGGGTCAAACTTTGTAAAAATATTTTAATCAAAATACTAATGTTAACATACTCACTTAAACAATGCTAACATGCTGATCCCTAACATGTATTGTTACCATCTTACTTTAGTGTGTTACATTGCTTCAACATTTTATCTTTTCATCTAATTAGTACTGTGATGTGAGTTGATTGCTATTTCTATGTAAGCCACTAGAGGGTGCTACAGCCTCTCGTATGTGTAGTTCACCTATGTGTTATATGGTCACATGTTATGTCGGGCTCAGTACGTTGAGATGCAATGTCCGTATATGACTTTGAGACAAATATTAAACAGTCAACTCTACAGCATGAGTCTGCTAGTTAATGTTAACAACTAAGTAAGGATTCATGACAAGTTTTTTTCTAATTCTTTATTAGGATAACCCCTTGAGATGAAACCATCTCGTTTTCGAGGGGGTTCTTGCAAACAAAAAATACAATGAAAACATAAGTACTAACCATAGATAGTATATAAAAGGTACTAACACAAATACCAACTGAGACTGATGACAGTGGGTTTACTCAGTTGAGTCGCATGTTAATGAACAATAGGCCTATCTACAATATGGTTGCAATCTAGGAACATGTGTAGCCGAGCTAAATTTTATTTTATTTTCATTTTAGTTTTGGTCATTATCCACACCCTTTTTCCATTGTGAACTCCCCAAACTAGTTTCCAAGTGTAAATAGGTCCCACATTGTTATTTTCCATAGCATACCCTTTTGTTTCCCTGGGGAGTAATTTTGGCATTGCACCTGTGTGTCCAGCTTCAGTGAGCACCATGGACCTATAAAGAAATGGACAGCGGACTGAAAACCGTTGGAACGTTGAAGCCATTCACTTCTATGAAAGCTGCTCATTGGCGCAGGGCGACCATTCAGGAAGTATTCCTGGCTTCGGCTTCCTCTTCATGGGTGCCGACACACCCCTAAAGCATGACGCGCAGTGTACGTTTCACTGACGTTCCGGATGAAGAAAGCAGTGTAACAGCCTGATAGGTCCATGCCGTAAACTCATAGCGTAAACTAAGCTGAAGCTAAGCGGAGACGAGCACAGTTGTATTGTTTATCTACCATGGAAGTACAAGTTGCATATCCCCGATAATTATCTGTTTGTAGTCTTAAAATGACAACCCGTTGTTGTAAAGTAATATAGTGATTCACAAGTTGTAAACGAAGACTCCTCCTGCCATCAGGGCAGCAATATTAGCTAATGTAAGCTAAACCCGCTCGTGGGTTAGCGCTGTTTTCGTAGCGTGTGCTGTTAGGTAGTGAGCATAGTTCTTAGTGCTCTATTGAAATAAAGCAAACAAATGTTCAAATGCCAAAGTGAGCTTTTTAAAGTTTAATTATAAGACCAAATGTGTGGCTGTCAAAGCAATTGTCTAATCAGAATGGGTTAGAATTAGTTTTATTTTCCTGCTGTGGGTATTTATCTGTTATATCACAAATTACACAAGCTTAAAAATTCAATATAAAGTTTTAAGAATATCAGTTTGTCCCTTTTTGACCTGTGTTCTGGAACTGAAAATCAGGCTGTCTGGTTCAGTTGAGAGTTGGCAATGAAATACCAGTTGACACAGCATTCAAGTTAAGTTATTAAGATGTTTATTGCTTTCAAGCAACAGTCAAGACACAGCTGCAGAATGGCAGTCATTTTTCAAAAAGATATAGTAAACTGTACCTGTTGCATGAAACTCACGAACATTTGCAAGTCCACAACAGGCTTAACATGTGTGTGTATATATATATATATATATATATATAAAACACCTTGTATTTACATTTTAATTCAGGAAACTCACTGATTCATTCAAGTTGTTAAGAAGCGAAAGAGTCTGAAATGACCCACATGGAACTATAAAAAGCCATGGAAACCAGCAAGCAACACTTTTTAAATTAAATAACCTGATTATAGAATAATAATCATGGATTAAAGCAATTGCAGAATTAGTTAATCTTCAATGCGATTTTAAACTTTATTGATCTGGGAACTTCATTAATATGCACGTTTGCTCCAAATAACAAATAACACCAACAACATAGTAGTCCTACAAAAAATACAGTTCAATATTATTGCTTAAGAAACAGATTCCTTACATTTAACTATTTACAAAAAATGCAATCAATAATTTATATAAAAATTAATGGTTACATATTGAACAGCAACGCAGTTGGAGTAGGCTACCAACATAATGAATTATAATACACCAACATTGTTAACTGTTATACACAACTTAACAAGCAACTGCAAATTAAAAACCAACGCAACTGAAATGGTTATATTACACTAAGAATACCATGTGTAGCGCAAAATGGCATAGTATATTAGAGCTCATTAGCACAGCTGGAGGTGATTGTGAGGCTGGATGAGCAACTAATTTTTGACCATGATCCCGTAATGCACCCATCCTTTGCCTATGGATCTTTTGAATAAATGGATCAATATATGGTGAATCGCAATGATCGCAAGCAGAGGAACGTGAGAGTTGAGATCACGCGACTACCAGCTGAACCAGTCTACAAATCCCTCTGCGACTGTAAGTGTTAAAAAGACACCAAAATGCCTAAAAATCATCATCGTCCTTCATGTTAAGTAAAAGCAAAAACCTCAGACACGAGAAGTTAATGGAGCCGTGCACCTGGCACTGAGCGTGTCATGGACCTATAAAGAAACACTGAGCCCTCTCGGAGGCCGGAGCAGAAAACCGAAACATTTGTTTCACTACGACTCTGTTCAGCTGCCCACGGCTGCCCACCCCTCCTCCTCCCGCGAAAACCAACTGAAAGCCGTTAAAAGCCGTTAGGTTAATAAAACGCTTGAGGTGGCGTTTTGAAATGAGAAAACTTCAGTTTTAATAGTACATGGTCTAAAGATAAGTATGAGCCTATGATTGAAATCCAGAAAAATTTTGCGGAGACACAATCTTGTTCGACGCTTGTATTGTGTGGACGGGGAAAATCTGCGTCCGGGCTCGTTTGAAAATAAGCTCCCATTCACAGCATGCAGTACCAATGGGTTGGCCACTAGTCCATGCTGGCTGCTCGGAGAAGGCAGCATCCTGGGGGCCTGGTGAGCACTGATGCTCGGAGCTGGTAAGTTATGTTAACCTCTCTCCCTATGATTTTTTTATAAACTTTTTATTTGTCGCTCCTAAATGATTATAATTCACACTGCTTTGTGACGTGCTTTTAGGCACGCGGGAGTAATTCACGCTGTACAGATAACTTTAAGCTGGTTAAACTGTTGAAAAACGGACTTCTATATGTGTTTAATGTTTTATGAACTAGCTTTAAGCTAGCGGCAGTTACTACGGGGTTTCCCGGCCGCGAGAGTTTTAGCAGGGGAAAAAGATCGCTGCTTGTCTGTGTTGACTTTTTGAATGCAGCTGTGTGATTTAATGTGTATTCAAGCATTTGCTTCCTTTATTTTGTAGAGTGGAGAGAGATTCTGTGGAGTGTGTGACGCCCGTGTTTTTTTGTCTCCTCTTAAAAGGTATGCGTGTTATGTGTTTTGACATTTCTTATAGTGTAAAACGGAAAATGAGTTGATATGTAGGAAAAACGACAATTGATGCACTGTAAAAAAAACCTTTGTTATTAGATGTTTAATACTGTTTTAGTGTATATATTTTTATACACTGTGTTTTATTTAATGAATGTCTTTTAGACCGTTTTATACTTTGTTTACATTTTATTTGTCTTCCACATGTAATACTTAAAGAATTTATGAAGCTTGTTTGAGTGAGCACTGATGCACGGAGCTGAGTGGAGAGAGATTCTTTGGAGTGTGTGTGACGCCCGTGTTTTTTTGTCTCCTCTTAAAAGAAATAAACCAACTCAACTCGACTCCAGTGTGTGCCTCACTCACTAGACACAACGCAGAACAAGATCTGTGACACATGTCCACAATATTTATTATTATCATCATTTCACTATTTGTTTCGTAGAATGTCATAACACTGTATACAATCCCTATCACAGTTTTCCTTACATCAAAAGGGAATCCTAAAATAATACACTGTTTACTGTCACATGAGACAAAATCAAAAAGATGTGTAGTGATGCATATGAACTGAGGCAGACTACGTTACCAAGGCAATCAGATGCTAAACCTGTGGGAGCGCTTGCATGGTATTAGCAGCCTTTCCACATGTTGCTCGTTTTCAGTCATGGATGACTGTGCCATCAACCTCTATTCATGATGAACTGCCATGAGCCACAGGAGCTCTGCATTGATTTGAAATGAAATATTTAATAAGCCTATGGTATCCTGAATGACATGGAATATGATACAGTATCTCACAAAAGTGAGTGCACCAGGTGCCCCGGTGGCATAGTGGATAGAGCGTGTACCATATTGGCTCCGGCCTTCGTTGCAGTGGTAGTGGGTTTCGAATCCAACCCGTGGACCTTTACTGCAGGTCATCCCCCCTCTCTCTCTCTGTCTCCCCATTTCAACTCTGTACTATCTAATAAAGCTTGAAAATGCCAAAAAATAATCTTTAAAAAGTGAGTGCACCCCTCACATGTATAAAGTGCTGGCAACAAAAGTGAGTACACCCCCTAAGTGAAAATGTCCAAATTGGGCCCAAAGTGTCAATATTTTGTGTGGCCACTATTATTTTCCAGCACTGCCTTAACCCTCTTGGGCATGGAGTTCACCAGAGCTTCACAGGTTGCCACTGGAATCCTCTTCCACCCATTCATTACGACATCAAGGAGCTGGTGGATATTAGAGACCTTGCGCTCCTCCACCTTCCATTTGAGGATGCCCCAAAGATGCTCAATAGGGTTTAGGTCTGGAGACATGCTTGGCCAGTCCATCACCTTCACCCTCAGCTTCTTTAGCAAGGCAGTGGTCGTCTTGGAGGTGTGTTTGGGGTCGTTATCATGCTGGAATACTGGGAAATATTTTGGACCATTAAGACTGCGGAATAATTAGACGTCGGAATTACAGGCAGGCCCCTACAGGGTGTTTCGTAGGCGTGACTTTCTATGACCCCGAAAACCTCGAAAAACACGGAAAATAAACCTATTCAAAACTTCTCTCTTCGCATCCATTTTTCTGTTCATTTTAAAACATGATGCGATAAACTGCTGCAGGATCATTACCTTTGGTCCCAAAGTACATGAACAATAAGTTGTCTTCACCACGGGGAGAAATAAAAGTCCAACCAGTGATCTCATCTTCCCATTGATAATAAATCTTTGTGTGCGAAACTTACACAGTACGCCACAAAGACAGAGGAAAGTCAGACAGTGCTAGTATTTCGATATTTACGTAGGCAAGTATTAAATTATAAAAGTACAGTGCATGTCAAACATGAGCAAATTGCAGAATAGTGTAGCCATGTAGTAAAAATAAACGGTCCAAAATGTACTAGGTGTTTATTTGACTAAACCTTGTCTGTTTGATTCTGTATAGTTCTCCCATCTCTGACGGCCATTATCTCAACATTATGTTGTTAGTTGTCTCTGGAAAAACGGCATTTTTTTAATGTAGGCCTACCTGTGTAGCATTGTTTAATTTATAAAATGTTTTGTATCCAAAAACTGTGGATTCTAATATGTGGTAAAAAATAAATAATAATAATTTAACTCTAGATGCAAACTCCTCAAACCAACGAGAAAAAATACACACCTCAAAGCTCACTACTGTCAGTAAGCTAACAGAAAGAATCATAATCAATACTCCGTCACGCTATCAATTACTAATAGCCCTAACTAAGTGTCACCATATCTCACTTCAACTATAGTTCTCCAACATCTTCAGAACCTTTGATTAAAACCACAAATGTGTAAAATAGCATCATTTTAAGAAAGACTACGCTGAAAAGCAGGTGTTAAACTGTTGCACACAGACGGCTGGTGAGGAGGAAACATAAGGGACAATGAGTAAAGTTATTTTTTCTGCTTGTGTTGTGTGAAAATATGTGTTTGACGCATGGGTGTGACGTAGTGGGGCAGATGTGTTGTGGGTAGTGAAAACAAATGATAACATGGGAATCAGTTGAGTCTACGGTGCGAATGTGATACTTGTGTAGTCCATGCTCCAGGCTAAAGCTAGCAAGCAAAGTGCCTTTTATGCCTGTGAATGTACCACTGTGGAAGTAATAAAGCCTGTGTTCATTGCTGCAACCAACCAACGTCTCACTGTGTGTGCTTCGGCTCTGTTAAACCGGACCACTAGACGCAAGTTACCTGCAACAAGCCAAATTATAAGCATGAGACCAGCTTGCTCCCAACTACGGTTCGGAGCATGGAAGCTGTGAAGGTCACATATGTTTGGATTGACAGAAACACAAATGATCCAGGCATATCACCCATCCAGCAATGTTATTTTTGAGCTTTTGGGTGAATTAAGGGCTGATTTGTAGCCACTTTGTAATCCAACACACTTTTGCGATATTGTGCATCTTAACAGGTCTTCTCTGCCAAGCTGCACATGGGACCTTTGGAAGTGATAATACATGACAAGCTACATTTATATCAAATGTAACGGATGGGGAGATTTGATATTACCCATTACTTGAGCTGTTTTCTCTATCAGGAGTTTTAATATTTTGCTACCATCATTCAGTCTCTCTCACACAAATGAGAGCATATGCTTTCTCTGCCTTTAGTAGTGTTCACTTTCAGGTCATCATGACCGTGCCTATGGCTAAGCATTTTGTCGTCACATCAGGGTGTTTATCTCCGGGGCTGCAGCTGGATACTATTGTGTTTGTCTCAGGGGCTGCAGCTGGATACTATTGACACCATGGCCCTTTGAGACCAGCTCGACCCCTAACACAGTCTGGAAATGTGCTGTCCAGAGTGCCAACAGTCATCAGTCACTGACGGGAGAATGCACGTGCTGCAACAAGAAGCAACGTCTGTCAACTCACCTGCCATCCTTTAGATCAAGATATTTTCTATCACGCCTTTTACTGCATGTAGAGGTGTCTGTGTTGACCATAGTGGACAGAATGTGGTGTGGCTAAGGTATGTGTTTTTCCATTGCTGAACACACAGGAAGTAGGATGAGCCAACTCCTTGTGCTTAGCTGAAAGACCCTTGAAGAATGACGGCATTTCATTGATTTAGTTTTGGATGATATTAGTATGTAAAATGAGCTATCTTTATCTGTACTTGGGTTTAATTGAGATCTTTTTAGTGCTATTGTGTTATGTTTTGTGTCGGCTATCCTAATTGTATACTGTATATTATACCCCCTTTTGGTTTGATTTGGCCAGACTTTTCATTTCAGACTTTTGTTGATGGTTCTATTCTTTTATTTGTTTGATTTATAGTCATGTTTAACCATACTAAAGTGTCAGATGATGACGTACATGCATTTAGACGTATTCCCTGCTGACCGTCTGGGGGGCTGTGCAGAGCGCTAAACACTAGGAACGCCGGTCGCGATTCACTTTTTCAAATTTCCGGGATTTATCTACATAGATCAATCCTGATTTTCCACGTATGGTAATGCTGCAACGTGCTCAGGCACGCTCCGGCCATGCCCCCACCTGCCTGCTCAAATCTGCCCGCGCGCCACTGAAAGTGTTCCGGGAGGTAACCAATCACTACGGAGTGGGGTTGGCAGGAGGCGGGCGAGGGGGCGGAGAAGGACGAAGCCGAGTGTTGACAGAAGTTTCCCGAAAATCTACATACTTGTTGTGCTTTGATTCATGTCAGGTTGCTCCATAGGAGTCATTAATGAGAAATTAAGACCAGAAAAGTAGTATAATAAGAGATCTTAAAGAAATAAATCAGTGAGTTTGTGGCCTTTTCTTTCTGAGTTGACCTCAGGACAATGTATGCATTTTTGTCCCTACTATTTTCTTTCTTTTTTTAGGTTTATATGATTATTTGGACATTTTTAATGACCTGGCTTGTAATAAATGTCAAAGATACAAGGCTATTCCGCTTAAAATGCTTGGTTTTCTAGTTAATTTAGCACATGACCTTTTGCAGGTAAATTGTAATGGTAACAGTAAGTACTGTTCCTATCCTGTTTGTGAAGGTTGCAGCCATCAGGGACAATTAGTTGAGACATGACGACTTTTCAGGTCTTGGTGATTTAACTGTTTATTTACTATGTTGGTGTTTTTTAGGTTACTATTATTTAAGGCTGGCAAACAATTGTGAGGGCACTTTTTATGCAGCTGAACTGTGCTTAATGCACTTGTCTGGATGACCTTACATAAGCTGACTCCTGACTATATGGCTGACAGATTTAACTGTGTGTTTTGAAGATGCAATGTATTTCAAATTGCACCGAGCCAGTGTCAGGTCAGTTTTAGCCAACATTGTGGTTTCATCAGTCTGGTAAATTCTCGCAACCAGTGCAACATATTTTGGCCAGTGTTGTGCTAAGCCAGTGGCTCTAAAGCTTAATTAATATAATGCATAACATTATTGCATTCTGAAACCATACTGAGAAATTACCAAACTAACAAATGAAGTCGAAATGTATTTGAATTACAAGCCAAGCTATCATATATGTTTAGTTAGGTGCAGTTAAAACATGTTTGTTAAGTTAAATGTTTATATTTAAATGTGATTCAATGTTCTCTTATCACAATATGCTAATAAACAACATTGTATAGTTTAACCAATGAACACTCTGGTTTCTTCAGGCTTCAGCAGTGTCACACTATGCTGTATATCGTGGTCAATATCTATATCGATCAATATCGAAAGAATAATCGTGATAATATGTTTTGCCATATCGCCCAGCCCTAAGTACACCCCTCACATTTCTTCAAATATTTCATTATATCTTTTTATGGAACAACACTGAAGAAATGACACTTTGATACAATGTAAAGTAGTCAGTGTACAGCTTGTATAACAGTGTAAATTTACTGTCGCCTCAAAATAACTCGACACACAGCCA
Source organism: Hyperoplus lanceolatus (assembly GCA_026929865.2). Lineage (NCBI taxonomy): Eukaryota > Metazoa > Chordata > Actinopteri > Uranoscopiformes > Ammodytidae > Hyperoplus > Hyperoplus lanceolatus. The sequence continues at coordinate 1,958,153 of CM049408.1, forward strand.
TTACTGTCTAAAATGCTGGCAACAAAAGTGAGTACACCCCTTAGTGAAAATGTCCAAATTGGGCCCCAAGTGTCAATAATTTGTGTTGCCACTATATTTTTCCAGCACTGCCTTAACCCCCTTGGGCATGGAGTTCACCAGAGCTTTACAGGTTGCCACTGGAATCCTCTTCAACTCATTCATGATGACACCAAGGAGCTGATGGATATTAGAGACCTTGCACTCCTCCACCTTCCGTTTGAGGATGCCCCAAAGATGCTCAATAGGGTTTAGGTCTGGAGACATGTTTGGCCAGTCCATAACCTTTACCTTCAGCTTCTTTAGCAAGGCAGTGGTCGTCTTGGAGGTGTGTTTGGGGTCGTTATCATGTTGGAATACTGCCAGCAGCCCAGTTTCCGAAGGGAGAGGATCATGCTCTGCTTCAGTCTGGCACAGTACATGTTGGCATTCAGTGAACTGTAGCTCCCCAGACCATGGCACTCATGCAGCCCCAGACCATGGCACTCCAACCACCATGCTTGACTATAGGCAAGACACACTTGTCTTTGTACTCCTCACCTGGGGCCTCATTTACAAAGCTTGTGGCGCACAAAAACCTTGCGTAGACGGAAAGAAATGTGTGGGAAAATGTGCGGTGGCAAACGTTGGTATTTATAAAAACATTATTTGCGGAGAAGTGTGCGTATTCCCACGCCAACTTTCGACCATGCGTAGAGCTACCGCAAGGTTTTCCTGACTCGGGGAATCAGCGACACTCAATGGCAACACCACGAAATAAAGCTCAGTCATCAGAAAAACACAGACAAATGATGCTTGTCACCCAATATATTTAGTCAATAAAATATATAAGCTTACCTATAGTTGTGAATATATGGCTGCTGTAGTCTATGGCATGCAGTTGTGATGTAGGTTGAATTACTTATCAAGTAGCCGAGGTCTACTATGTTTTGGTTATTTTATAAATTGAATCTTTTAGCGCTACTTAAGCAATAGCACACGAGAGGGAGCATGTTGTCGCTCTATATCAGCACTGCTGTGATTCGGTCGTAGGCACGAGGCCGCAGGCCGAGTGCCGAAGAGAGAAACACATCAGTCGTCTCACCTCAAATTCAGCAGCCTAACTCCAAGGAAGACTATGTAGGTGACCTCTGATCCCAATTCTGGATATTTACATACCAAAATTTCACAGACAGCGCCTTCTGGTTCCGAGATATAACGATTGTGACAACCAACCCGTGTGACAAATTACCCCGTTCTCCCCTATTCATAAGTCTATTTTCCAAAGCCAACCTCTGGGTATGACGCTGAGCATGTGCACTGAACCTTCGTAACTGGGCCGCAGGGCAGTATTGCAACATGATAACGACCCCAAACACACCTCCAAGATGACCACTGCCTTGCTAAAGAAGCTGAGGGTAAAGGTTATGGACTGGCCAAGCATGTCTCCAGACCTAAACCCTATTTAGCATCTTTGGGGCATCCTCAAACAGGAGGTGGAGGAGCGCAAGGGCTCTAATATCCACCAGCTCCGTGATGTCGTCATGAATGAGTAGAAAAAGATTCCAGTGGCAACCTGTGAAGCTCTGGTGAACTCCATGCACAAGAAGGTTAAGGCAGTGCTGGAAAATAATGGTGGCCACACAAAATATTGACACTTTGATAAGATTGTATTATTTAATTTTATGTCAAAGGAAAAACATATTATCAGAACTGAAGGCTGTTTCGTTTTATTCTGTGTCAGGCTGTTGAGGTTGTGTTGCTCATCCCTAGGAAAGGGATGAACCACAGTTTCAATGTCTATTGTGTTAACTCATTTCAGATAGACACTTAAAACCCACAGCAATCCTCTAAAACCCAATCCCAGAGTGTTCCACTCAAAAGATGGCACACATAGAAATGTTGCAAACCACTCCCTATTCTGCTCAGTGTTTCTTGCTTTGCATCAAAAGAGCAGTGTGCAGTAGTCACCAACGTTGTCCATGAGAGATGAGAGACTCATAAGTGTTATTGACTGTGAGTCAGCATCAGGACCATATTTTGTAGAATGCCTTAAACAGACCCTTGAGAAGTTTGGCATCAACATCAAGAATTGTATAGGAAACTCAACTAGTGGAGCCGCCAACCTGCAGAGACAGTATAAGGGCAGACATTTTGCAACTTGTTAATTCTGTGCAGTTTGCTGCTATCTAGACTTGTCAACCATATTATTGGTATGGGATACAAGTACCGTCTCACTTTATCTGTGACACAAGTGGCCTGTGAGAGGACCTTCTCAATGGTAAATGGTAAATGGACTTGTATAGCGCTATATCTCCGTTTTTCACAGACCACAGACAAAGCGCTTTACATTGTTTTTGTACACATTCACCCAGTCACACAAACATTCATACACCAATAGCAGCAGCTACCACGCAGGGTAGGCTTAGCACTAGGGTGCTAAGCTAACTATCGGGAGCAATTCAGGGTTCAGTGTCTTGCCCAGGGACACTTCGACATGTGGCGGGGAGACGGGGGATCGAACCTCCGACCCTGCACACCAGAGGCTAACTCCCTACCCACTTCGTCACTGCCGCCCCAATCCTCACAGGATAACCTTGAAGCTGTCCTTGTGATGTCAACAGATGGGACTTGACCTGGATAACATCGTTGACAAGGTTGCTGAGGGCAGTGAATTACTGCTCTGTCTGCTGACCCACTAAAGGACCATATTTAATCTTGGGTTGAGAGTGAGTAGTGTCTGTCACAGTACTTTTATAGATCTGTACATATCAATCAATCAATCAAACAAGCAATCAAAGAATCAAACATAAAAATGAAAACATCAAAGATAATAAATAAAAGAATAAATCAATCAATCTGCCTTATTGATGGTCCAGTGGCGTTTTTCCATATGAATGTCAGGCTCAGCTTGGCTTGTTTCGGCCCGTCAGTCCAGCGCAAAAGGGGTTTGCTCCTCCATAACAGCAGGGCTACTCGTCTGTGTGTGTGGATTCAACTAATGATGCACCGCCCTCTGGGGCTTATGTGTGTGAATGTATTGACCATAGAGTGTAGCCTACTGTTGCTCAACTGTCAGTTAGCCTAATAAAAACATAAATTAAAAATTACACCCAGCCTTGAGAAGAAGTATACAAGTACTGACCTTGTGTGCCATTCATAGCGCTCTGGACATGGGCCCTTATACGTACATGGTTTATAATTAAAGTATTGTTAAAAACCGTGTTTCCATTCATAGGTTAGCATTAAGCTAGCTTTTTTTCTTCTTCTATTTTCTTCTGAGAGCAATGGAAAACCAGTGTTATATTCCTATTGTGAATACATACACTCACTGGCCATTTTATTAAGTACACCTTGCTAGTACCGGGTTGGACCTCCTCTCACCCTCTGAACTGCCTTCATTCTTGGTGGCATACATAACATTCCTCAGAGGTTTTTGTCCATATTGACATGATAGCATCACACAGTTGCTGCCGATCTGGCGGTTGCACATCCATGATGTGAATCTCTGGTTCCACCACATCCCAAAGGGGCTCTATAGGGTTGAGATCTGGTGACTGTGCAGGCCTTTGGAGTACAGTCAACTCATTGTCATGTTCAAGAAAGCAGTTTGAGATGATTTGAGCTTTGTGACATGGTGCATTATCCTGCTGGAAGTAGCCATCAGAAGATGCGTACACCGTTTACTATTTCGGACCATTCTCTGTAAACCTTAGAGATGGTTGTGCGTGAAAATCCTAGTAGATCAGCAGTTTCTGAAATATTCAGGCTGCTTTCTAATACCCATACTTTCTGCTATTTAGTATGGTAGAAAAAAAGATTTAGGATGCCCCAATTCCTGTGATCAGATTTAGTATGCTTAAAAATACCAGGATGTCTACTACATCCAGCCGAGATTATTAGTGTTGAAAACAGCATGCTATTTGGGTGATTCTGACCCATAATCCAATGCACAGCGGAAGTGACATCACATCGGCGGAGCCTACGTATGAAAACAACCGGGGATGCAACGGACATAAAAGCAAGAGGCAAGATCAAGGCGCTATGTTATGATGAAATAAATAGGTTAAAGTATGTCCCACTTGCGGCATACTGCATGCTCACTAGATTCTTCTTATGGTCAGATGTAGTATGCAGAATAGAAAAAAAGAAAGATGCGATTTGGAACGCAGGTTCAGACTAGCCCGTCTGGCACCATCAACCATGCCACGTTCAAAGTCATTTAAACCCCCTTTCTTCCCCATTCTGTTGCTCGGTTTGAACTTCAACAAGTTGTCCTGTCCAGGTCTACATGCCTAAATGCATTGAGTTGCTGCCATGTGATTGGCTGATTAGTTACACTGTATGTGTTAACAATAAATTTAACTGGTGTACCTTATAAAGTGGCCGGTGAGCGTACACTACAAAGCCAATAAAACTGATAATGATATATATATTGCATTTGTTTCTGTGTGAGTTTTTTCTGAGGTACATTTTTTAAATTTATTTTTAAATATATCTTTTGAATGTTTTCATGTTTTATTAACAGTTTGCAGAGGTGAACTGGGGCAGAGAGGGGAAGACATGCAGAGAACGGACCTGGGCAGGATTCGAATCCGGGTCTGCTGCAGGGCCTTGGCCTGGGGGGGCTACGCCCTTACCCACTACACCACGGGCGCCCCCACAGAAGTGAATTTATTTAATATATTTCATTTTATTTATTTCCTGGCCTGAATGATTGTCCAAGTCCGGACCTGCACATGATGCATCACGATGAGGTAGTGTAAATGTATATGTGATGTGACTATGTAAAAAAAAAAAAAAAGTAATATGTGCATGACTTTGATGTATTTTAGGCACGGACTGGATTCTGGCACTGATCCTGGGGGCCTGAAGTCAATCGGTTGATGAGAAAGAACACACTGGGCATGCTCCGAGGGTCCCATTACCAGGAAGTATCCGCTTCAAATTGCACGTGCCACTGAGCAACTTACCATATAAATGAAAAGGATGCCGTTTTTACATTTGTCGTCCATAAAATATGTCTATGGAACATATCTGAGATAAGGCATTAAAGGTCAGGAAGCGGAGTGGTCAGTTTAGCTAACTTCCTGTCAGTTACTGCAGTTAGCAGTCCCCTCACTCGTCCCTACGTCACCACATTAATGCACTGCTGTCTTCAAGCAGTAAGTTATCTAGCATCATCTCAGATACATATGTGTGATAAAACATGATGCATCAAAACCGACATTGGGAAGGATGTTTACCTGCTCCGCCATTGTAGGCGCATACACATTCACCCATCTGTCGCTCTGCATGTGCACCGGCAGTGAGACGGGTGCCGGTTTGTACCGTCTCTCTTCTGATTGGTTATCAGTAGTGGGATCCAGTTTATTTGACGATTACTTGCAGAGTGGGTGACTGAGAGATCGCGCTTTATGAAACGCGCACACTATATAAGTGATCACTGTATGAATAAAGAGCTATTTAACACTTATATTAACATAAATAAATCGATAATGTCACCTTTCATAATGAGTATATAAAAATACTGTTGTATTTTCACCATCACAAACATTTAAAAGTACCTTTCAGGAGCTTCTTATTTATTTATTTTGCATATAATTATACTAACTATGCCTAGGCTTATTAATTAATTGATGATTGTTCATTATAACACCTGAAGCACGCTTTTATGTAACTTGTAGGGTTGATTTCATGTGGTGTGCACGAATGAACATACCTACCAGGAAACCAAAACACTTCGCTGCGGGGGTTCTACTCCGCCTCACTGCGTATCCATCAGTGTGCGTCTATATTGGGCGCTGCTCGCTCAATAGTTAGGTTAGTGTCTGGTTGAGCTGTGCTGGGGAATCCCTCTCGGAGGAGCTGACATCATGGACGGACTGTAACCGCTTTATCTATCAGGCTTCCCTCTGGTTCGCCTACTGCGAAAGGCTTGTTCATCTTCACTCTTCACCCAGTCCCTGTTGGCAACCCCGGGGACACCTGGTGCGTTTCAGGTAGGCAGCATTTTTTTAACCTATGTTATGGATTGTGTTTACGGAGACAGCTATCTCTTGTTAGGTTCCGTTGAATAGCAACAGCTGTGAGATGCTTTGTGCCGCTCAGCCATGTCATTACGCGCGCTGAATGCCTTTTCACCGTTGTGTTCGCAGGCTTCAGCGATGAGAGGACGATGGAGCTCACGTTCCATGTCAGTGTTGCTCTCTTTGGTTGTGTTGTTGCAGACACGGTAAGTTTCATGTGGCTGATATGTGTTTGTATACATTAACAGATTAAAAAACAACCGCTCAGACTGACCGCGCGCGTACGGCAGGGAGTGTAGCCCACGCGACTCTCTGGCTTTTCACCTAACCTTTAACGGCACGTTGTGTTAAAGAGCTGTAGTAGGGCGCTATTCATAGGCTGTATTACGACCGACGTTAATGAAGCGACTTGATATAATCATTTGTAATAACCAACACGTCCTGCCTTAAAGGTTGCTCTGTGCACTCTGTTCACCAGTAAAAAGCGCAACGCCAGATCATATATATTGAAAAATTAAATTATTAATTGCGTAACAGAAAAACATTGCGTGTGTACCCAAATAGTGTAGGCTATGCAGTCCCTTAATATTTGTTATGACATTTGAGTAAATTCGACATTTTGACATTTGAGAGCAAGCCTCCTTAGCATCGACGTTTGGCACTCAATTCGTACGGTCCCCATCGTGGTCTCCATTGACGGGAAAAGACAAAACAAAACTATGGGAGTAACAAACAAAACTTTTTTTAAAGTTAAAATCCTAATTCATATCAATTGCATACAACTGCAACGTTATAGCTATTAAATAAGGGTTGTCCTTATGTTGTAATAATGTTCAAATGGAAACTATCCAGTTTAACAACCATCATACAGTTTATATTAAAGGATACTTCACATCTCATGTCATAAAAAACACAAACTAAAGAGAAGAAAATAAATAAAAAATATATATGGACATTGTAAAGGTAAAACATAGAGGAGCCGGTTATTTTCACTCCCCTCTGAAAATTCTCTTCCAATGTAGGCTATCACAATCCTTTATTCTCCGTAAGAGCCCCCCCATAGAGGCTCAGTCCTCAGAAGCAGCAGACACGGTTTCGAATCCGGCCCCTAGTAGTTCTCTGCATGTCATTCCCCTCTCTGCCACATTCAATCTCTGTCTCTCCAAAACTCTATAAATAGAGCTTAACAATGCATCTTTAAGATGCCCATATCAACAAGTAATATTTCACTCTGTATGCTTTAAACTGTTATATTTGTCCGAAAGAATAATAAATAAATAAATATTCTATCAATTAATGTTGCTCACACTGTGTTGGGACCTTTTTATAATTGGACACATAACATGCTGTATGCTTGGACTTGTCATGTTTGATAAGATATGATTATGATATATTAATAGATATATCAATACATTTAATAGATTAAATACCAACATCTTATTTTAAAAACCACACAAATGTCCTCCTATGTAATTTGATCAATTATATTGTAGGAGAGCAGTGCCCGTAGGAAGCAGTAGCTTATGCATGCTTAAATGTAACCCGTCTATCAAAGTGGGACACATAAACAGATGTAGCCTACACATTGGCAGTGTCACACAGTCATTGAAATGGCTGTCGCATCGCTCGTCACTTTTGGTCTATCTTTAATATTTTTTTGCGCCATATTTCCTCTGTTGTTTATAGACAAATCAGGTGAAACATTTTTTTTATTGGTAATTGCAGCTTGAAGGCAGCAGCATTTAGTTTTGCAACCAACATGAAGGGAATTTTTGCATCTTACATAGACTTTAGCTCGTTTAGGTGTTAGTTTCTAACGGATTGATAACATTTTGTGGAAGCAATTGTGTTTACATTCACCGGTAGCAGAGCTATCCGAGACGTGCTAATTTAAATGGAAAACGCTATTGACACGCTAACTGAAATTAGCATCACTGTTGTGGTAGTGTTTAACTATAGGCCTACATTAACTGTAAAACAGAGAAAATAGCGTAACGTGTGATCTTTAACATTAAAGCGGACAGGTTTGAGGAGTTGGTGATGTCTGTGGAAAGGTTTAAGAACGTTTTGTTTGGAAAGTTGGGTGCATTGAATGAGGAAGTAACAACAGGCTGTGTCTGCTGTGTGTCCCGCTTGTGAAAGTTTTGGTCGCAGTAGCCAATCAAATCAGAGGAAGGCGGGATTTAGTCGGGGATTACTTCATGCTCCGTGCTCACTGAGGCCTTCAGTGTGTGCACGTATTCGCCGCCAGCATGATATACATATGATAACTTTACATATTTAATCCATAAAACTTCGAAATCAAGGATGCACACCTTTGTGCCATGCGCAAGCCATACCCAGAAGCTCAGGCCGATCTGACAAAAAGTCAGATATGCGATCCACAGACAGACGTATCTTGCTTTATAGATAGATAGATATGATGTGCTCGGGTAGAATAAAGATTGTATAGCCTGTATCAGTGGCAGATCTTACCTTTACATGGGGTGGCAAGAGGACTTGGCAGGGTGGCATGGGAGGACAGTAATAGCAAGCCCCATATACTGTATATGTGCATTTCTTTAAATGGGGCTGAAATGCTGCATTGCCTTTGCATTTTGATGGAAAAAAGAGAAATTGAATGATCAAATGCAGTATTAAGGTTTGTCTATTTAATTTGTTTTACATTTTGTTTGATCATAACTTCTGATCAAATAAGACACATTTGTAAATATTAAGCCTACATATTTAACCCTTTGTGATATGACCTGGTATGCTACTGGAATGTAATTCATATGGACGGGGGAAAAAAATAGGTGGAATAGCAGTAGGAGCCTCCCTGTCATCTTCATCTGCCTCCGTCTGAATCTGAAACTTCCTCTTCATCCCTCACATTCATTTCTTCTTTTCCCTCTTCACCTTCACTATTTCATCATGTCTTTATGTTGCCTTCTCCTGCTCCGACCCTCCTGCTCTCTCCAGTAGGCTACGGTCTTCTTCTCCTTTTTCAATTCTCTCCTCAAATCACTCCAGCTACTCTGGCCTGCAAGAGTCAAGAGGTGTAATGCTCTGGTTAAAATCATTTTAGCCTATTACATTACACTGTAGGGACATGTAGCTAATAGGTATAACAAACATAAAATCATTAAGGTTAGCACACACAGAGAAGTGGGTGTGTTTAGACTAGCTATCCATATGGACAGTATGGATGTAACCTGGTTCAATTAGTGTCGCCTGATTGCTGTGATATGTGAGAGTTTTTAGTAGTCTACTACTAAAGATCGATCTCCTAGCTAATGTCACTGTGTAGTATGTGTATGCCCCTGAAACAGCGACCCTCTTTTTTTTCCCCAACCTTCCCCCCCCCCCCCCCCCAAAGGCCCCCCCTGTTGTTGGGCGCCTTCTTCTTGGGGGTGGAGGAGAAGGTGTGGTGTTTTGGGTTCTGATGTATAATTGTGGAGAGAGAATGAAAGTGTTTTGTTGTTCTTAATAGGTGAAGAAAGTTTTTTTTTTTTTTTCACAGAAAGAGAAATATAGGGTTACACTATTCTGGATATAAGTAAAAGACATCACAGTAATATTTACATCTATATTTCTCTCTCTCGAAACTGTGACCCTCTGTTAAACGTTATGGATGCAAACCTGTGAGTTTAATATAGCCTATTTTTATCAAGCTCAAAGTTAGTAAAATCATAACTAATAAAAGGGCAATGTGCTCCTGCAATTGACCAGTGGGTGCATTAACCTTTGGTTAACGTTTAAGGGTGTGCTCTTACCTTTAGCATACACAAGATTCATTACAAATTAAACTTAGTTAAATTGGTTTGTTAACAATTCACAAAGGGGAAACTGACGTCACCTCCAGATGCTCGGGGCTGCTTAGTCGCTCAACTCTTTGTCGGGCTGCGCACGACAAAGAAGTAAGTATATAAGATGAGATGAACATGGAACTTTAAATTCTTTGTTTTTTCTAAACTATAAAAACAGAAAATATGTTGACAGTTTAAACTTAAAAATTCTAAATAAGTTTATGGGGAGAGACATGGATAAATGATGCTTATGTTTTTATACTTTAATATTTCAGTTTCAGTTACGTTGGTCTTGTTTGCTCTAAGTAAGAGATATTTTTGCATCAACTTTTTACATCGAACTCGATGTTTGATTTATAACATGCCCCGGACATACACATACATTATCAATCGTTACATTGTGATTTAAAAAGGCGCCTCTCCAGATAGGGTACTCTCTGTTATGAGTTCATTAGTTTGTTAGTTAATGAACATATTTCTCATTTGACCTAGGAGAAATGCGTCGGCCAACATATTTTCCCAGGACACTGATTTCTTGTGGACCGATATGTACGATCTCCCAGAGTTCTTAGGATTTCTAAAAAAAAAATCTGTTTTTGTAGCTGATGTCGAGTTCTAATATTTCTCTTTCTCTTTGTTCATTAAACATTGGTCTTCTATCCAGGTCAAAAGCGCAAAAGCTGAATTCAACGCGTAACACCAAAGACATCGCAACCTTCACCAAGATCCTGGACAGCCTGTTGGATGGGTATGACAACAGACTGAGGCCTGGCCTAGGAGGTAAGGCAGGAGAGAGGACACATGCTTGTCTAAATGCAACCGCAAAGGCAGTTCTCAAGTGATTAACTATACTTTTAATTTTGGTTAACCACAAGAAAAAGCTCTTAAAAAAAGAATGGTCAAAATGGAAACAGCAGATATTGAATTATCTTGAATTGTATTCCCCCATTGGTCAAGCTGGTTGTTGCTTCACAGCAAAAAGTCGAGTGTTGTATTTACTCCCACAGAGTCAATTTCAACACTTTCAGGGTTTATACAGGTCCAGATTTAGAGTAAATTTAAGAGTTAAATTAACACTTTCAAAATAGTTAAATATTTAACACTGAACCAGAGTTCCTTTTTTAACTCGCAAAACAGAGTTCAAGTAACACTGAGGGATTAAACAAGCAACACTGTCTGTAGTTACTTTCTGTTTTTTTACTATTTAGTAGTGTTATTTTTGCTCTCTAAAGTGTCTAGCTATTACACTGAACATTTTTTATATTCAAATCTAATATTTGTTTAAATATATATATTCATGTATTATTAAATACCATCGATGATTCCAATAAACAAAGCAATTTTCAAAAAATTACATTTATTTTTTCTGTTTCATGAAAGCAGTAATTCAAACACTTATACTTAAACATTATGAATGGTGGTATAATGTACAAACTTCCATCTGCAACATTGTATGAGCAGTCTGGCTCTGAAGTCTCTGACTGTGGCTGAGACCTTCTGTTTCCCACATCAATGTTATACACTATTGTCTACAGAAATGTCTAAACATTTAGTAAATCAGCATCATAGGACAAATTAAACAGAAAATGTGCTTTGAAAAGTTCATCAAATGCCCCAAGGGAGCGGTTTGCCTGGCATGGGATGAGATGCATATCCATGGTGATGTAGAAGCTGTCAATCTTGCTCTTCTTCCGACACCCAACAGCAAGGAGGTATGGCTGCCGACCTGCTGCAAACTGCAGCAGCACTAGAGTTGAGATAATTATAATATAATTACCTTATGAAAAGACTGCAAGTTTCTCAACTGCATCAGCACTAACTGTTGGAGACTTCAGCCCTGGTGTTGGTGGAAGGAGATGTATCAGCAACAATGAGGACATGTCTTGGTCGTAGGCTGAGGACAAAGAATCACATGGTTTAACTGAAAAGTATTGTTGGTTTTAGTTACAGTAAGAGGGTTAGCTAGTTATCAGTGTAAGCTATACCACAGACTCCTAAACATGGCACTGCAAAGAGAGTATTCTCTATAAATGTTTCACAGTAAGAACTGCAGTTCATAGCAACAATTTATAATTGTTTCACTAAGTTTAATCTAATTGTACTTACCCTGTCAATTGCATGAGGAGAAGATTGGCGCTGACTTGTATTCGTGTCTCCAGATGAAGTGGTGAAATGCTAGCCTGGTCCAACCAGACCATCGTACTTCATTTCATTTGTACAGAAGGTCTGGAAGTGCTGTAATTGGCAAACGTTCACTCACTTGGAGGCGGGTGTCTGTTGAAGTTTAAAACTATTGGATCTGCCCAGTGCCACTCTGGATTAGCCAACCAATCGCATAGCGTTTGGTCGTCACGTGTGTCATGAGCCGGCTTCTGGCGGTGCGTTCCAGTTGGACAGGGAACTCGGAAATTTCCGACTTCACTTCATATTGTGGTCTATTGATCTACCGGTACCTGGCAACGGTAACTTGCTAGAGCCTAACGTTTAGTTATCTGGATGAGAAAGGTTGTAAGCGTCCATACTTTCCCGAGCAGATGCACTGGAACACAGACAGGTCGGAACTCGGAACTACCAAGTCGGAAATCTCATTCTTCCGAGTATAAAGGAACGCAGCATTCAACTGAAACTGGAGCGTTCTCAGCCACTCGCTCTGTTGGCTGATTGGACACACAGAAATCTGTTCGAGCAGGATCCCACTAATACGCCCCATCACCAGACTGACTACTGAAGGGAAAATGAAATTTAGCCGTATGTAGGTAGGCGGGCGGAGCCAGGCTAGTGAAATGCAGGGGAGGAGCTCAATTCAATCTATGCAGTTGATCTGATTTGATTTAACTCTGACATGATTAACTCTGAGAAATAACCCTAAGCCCAACACTGAACACTAATCAACACAACATTTTTTAAAGTAACACTTGGGGAGTTGAAATTAACTCGGAAATGTTTAACCCCAAAATTTCAACACTCCAGTTTTTAGACTTGATATAAAAGCTTAGTGCCCTGACATCAAGCAAGTAAAGAAAAGAACAGAAACAAACATAGTGGCTGCACAATAGAGTTTACCATATACATTTTAATTTGATGCACAGTGGATTTTGTTAATTTATAGGATTTTCTAAAGTGGATTTCATGCTTTTCCTCACAGACCGAGTAACAGAAGTGAAGACTGACATCTATGTCACCAGTTTTGGTCCAGTGTCTGACACCGATATGGTAAGTGTCACACTTCACCTCATAGTGCATCCTCTTCTCACCACCAAAGACAACACTCACTCTTGAATGTGTATATTTTCCCTGGACACTTGTTTTCCCTCTATTTGCTTGTTTGAATTGGTGTCTGGTGGCACAGAAGGCATTATCAGAGCAATATCAGCAGGGCTGGAAACGGGGGGTTACTCTTTCCCAGAGTAAAAGTCAGGCATTCCCGCTCAGACTTTGAAAATCTATGTAATGTTTGTTATAGGTCGTCAAGGGAAATCTCACAGCCTGCCTTGTTACCCTTTCTTTAAAGAGTTCTAGTTTTTCTGCACGAACCGGAAAGCAACCAACGAATTGGCACTGTGTCCGGTAACGGCCAGCCAGCCCTACGAACCACCTTACCGCGACCGTCTCTAGGTTGGCTTTGAAAGGCTCAGGGCATAGAAGATACTTTCTGTCATTACCTTTCTGTAGCAACTACTACCTGGATTGCAAGTTGCTTAAGTCAAAGTCACCAAGTACCTCAATCCAACCCTAATACACACACACACACACACACACACACACACACAGCCTGTAAATAACAATGTAAAAATATATATGCAATGACCTCCTGCTTGATTCTCGTCTGTTCTGTCTTAAATGTGAACACTTGCATTCGTTCATCTGTCTTGTCCTGTACTGCATCACGTTAAAAAAAAGAAAAGAAAGGCTCAGGGCGAAGGAGATGATGTAGACAGTGATCCGGTCGCACCTGTTGGCAGGGGTGTAGTGCTACTGCTCTATGACCTATAGGAGATAGCAATTTTCTGTTTGTATAATCCGGTTGAAATTCTTAAAGCCTAGCAATGGTTTTTAAGCTTTAAGATCCATTCATCATTAAAGTGTATCCTGTGTCATGCAAGAGAGACTTTAAAAACACAATGTTCAGTCATAATGTTGAGTTTTTAAGTGGCTTGATTGATTCACAACGTCAACTCATGCACCGAGTAACATGAAAGAAAACACACATTTCCAGCAGCTGTTACATAGACTGGACAGCGTGGCACAGTCATTCTTCTCCGGTCTATTTTTAACTTAAATGTTAGTAAAGATAAAAATAGAAATAAATTAAGTTTCCTTTCCATCTAAAGAAAATGTACAAGTTAAAACTTTTGTGTAGGCCCAAAACTGACTTATTTTAGTGTTGTTTTACTTATTTTAAAGATGTAAAAGCATCTTACATTTCTTTTTTTCTGGAATTATGTCCGTGTCAACATATGGGTTCCCACAGTAAAACCTGGCCATTTCCACCTCTGAATATCAGTGCAACAAAAATACATGGGCTTCCAACAATTACCATAACAATCTAAATTTAACTCATTAAAAGAGAGAACCAGTATATACAAGTTTTAACCAAACCGATCTACAAAAACAGGGTCAAACACAAGGTCTTTTTGTCCAGGACTCAGAGCCTAAATAAATTTGCTGATATAGACCTTCATATAATCTCAGGGTTTCTTTGCCAGCTCAGATTGTATTAAACATTCAGCAGATACAATCCTCCAAACAGAGACTGCTCAGCTCTGCTTGTCCTGTTGCTATTGGAAACCCAGCCACTCCAACCAGGAGAGTGACAACAGACAATGTGTCATTAGTAGATCCAAACATCGACTGACACTCTGCTCTGACATGGAGTAGATGTATCTCATGTCAAGCATATCAATGCTCATTATGATAAATGTTCAGTCCTGCTGCTCCAAAGGGCAGGTTCAGAGCAGTGTGTCTGCATTTCCTCCTTTGCGTGTATAGCTCTGTGGATTGGACACTATTTTTTTCTCTCATTTGCACCGGTTTAGTGGCCGTCAAAGAGGTGCAATCCTTTAGTGCAGTGGTTCTCAAAGTGCGGCCCGCGGAAACATATCTGGCGGCCCGCATTGAATTATGAATTATTAAAAAAAAAAAAAAAAAAAAAATATATATATATATATATATATATATATATATATATATATATATATATTTTTTTTTTTTTTTTTCAAATTGAAACAGACAGAGGGAATGCGGCCCCCGTAACAGTAAAAACAGTACAGGGGTCTAAATACTTAAATATCCCTCCTAATTGTTTATATTCATTCCCCAATTATTAATAATAACACCCCTACAGTGGACCATACCATCTTAAACTTGCCGACGTTCGGCTGGCCTCTGCCTCTCATTGCAGACAGCTGGTCAGCCTCCCGCAGTGCAGCAGGCAGTGTAGTGGTCCTAATGTAAGTTGTTAGATTGTGAGCTTGTCAAGCCCAATACGATGCACTTTCTCACCTTCAAGGTGAATTAGATTAGGTCAAGTGTCTAAGGATGGATGCTAACATTATCTGGTTTCTAACTCTTTTGCCTAAAGTTTAGCTAGCTGCTGATAGCCATGGAACTATCTGCCTAGTTGACTGCTGATAGCCCACTCTGTTTATTTCCAATGTATAGTGTCATAATAGTTAATATTGCTGCTGCATCATGAGTAGTGAGTCATACAAAAAAAACACTCCAAAAGGTGATACGTTTTCATTGTGCAGAAAGTTTTGAACAATAAAGTAGAATAAATATTTGAATGCAATACAGAATGCCTCAGTGCCTTACTGATTTATATTCCATTAGATGTGTGTCAATGGGAGCTAGTTGTCTTTTCCTTAACTAGTCCACCATAAATAAATACAAAAGACACAAATTACTGCATAAAAATGAACCAAAATGCACAAAATTAAGTGTTCGAACCTCAAATTTTTCTGGGGGACAACCCCAAGACCTCCGCTTTTAATATGTCCCCCCCCCAATGTTGAAATGAAACCTAGCCCTTCATTTATTAATTAAAATGTGTTAATTACACATTATTGGATGCAGACCAATACATGTAAACTTTAAAAATGCAAAGACGCTGGCCATTCGGCGGCCCCCGGTCCAGTGTTGGGTTCCTAAATTGGCCCTCAGCTATCAAAAGTTTGAGAACCCCTGCTTTAGTGGATCCGGCCCTATGTTGTCGTATTGACCAAGCTACGTAGACAAATAGGGTCAGCTAATGCAAGGCACAGTATATGTGTACTCTGCCTGTAGGCGGCTCTCAGCTGTGTGTGAAGACATGCAGCTCCACACACACACATCACAGGCAGAGCGGGTTAAATACCCTGTTTTCCTTTTGCCTATCAGATTAGAATACAGACAGAAAGTTCATCTTGACTGGATGCAACTGTAGCTGCCGCAGCAATTGCACCTGACTTGTTTAGTGTCTCGCTAGCTTGAGGTAATTTCAAAACCTTAGCCTGATGTGTGGATCTCTGAGTGACAGCAGCTCAGATTGGGGCACTATGTAAGATACAGCCAGAGAGAGGAGGACTGTGCAGATAAACACACCACCACATATTATATAGGGGCAGAAGTGATCATTGAGAGGGATTACTTTTGAGGGACTAGGATTTATTTTTTCCTAAAATGTTTGCATAGTCTGCCTTTTACTCTCATGCATTCAGGGCTCAACATTTACTTTTTCGCTTACCAGCCAAGGTGGTTGATACATTTTTTTTCCAGACAGAAATAATGTATCTATTTTTACTATTGCAGTTTGCTATTATTAACTTTTAGCATGACATCTTGTATCATTGGATATTCTCAATTAATATTATAGTGGTGTGAATATGTGGCAAAATGCAGATAATAGCCTATAGCCTATCTGGTGCCTTTTATTGGCCATCATCCTGGGCTCACTGGTGTATTATTGAATAGACTGCAACCGTGAGACACAGCTGCATGGAGCCCATGCTGGAGCCTCACAGTGCCGCTGTGTTTCTCTTGTGTGAGACGGACCGGTAACACTCTCTGTAGACAGACAGTATTCTGTAGACTACAGTGTAGACAGACAGACAGACAGTATTCTGTGGACTACAGTGCAGACAGACAGCAGCCTGTAGACTCCTGTGAGTGTGAGCTCATGTCGCTGCTCGCTGCAGCTGAGGCTTCAGACCCTTCATGGTGAGCGTAGGGGAGAACAGGGGAATGTGAGGCATCGGGTAATGTGAGACACCCGCTGTATCTAGGCAATGGAACACAATTTTGGTCATGTGAGATATATGTTTTCAAGCCCCTCTCATTTCCCCTTGGCCATGAAAGAGAGGACCTCATGGTGATGTTGTAAGCATGTTTTTTTTCACCAAAATGTCTTTTTTGCATGTAAAAGTTAATTTTCTTGCTGTCAACTTAATCGATTGTTGTGCCAAAGCAAATTGATTCAGGTAGAAAAACTTCAATCATACATGTTGATGAACTACCAACATATGAAACCATGTGATGATGATAACTGATGATTAGCCTGAATTGCTGAGAGAGGTAGTTTTTTCTCAAATTGTGGCAGTGGGGTAAAGTGAGACAAATGCTGTGGGGTAAAGTGAAACAGTGTCTATGCCCTCTTTTAATGAATCCATTATATTTGCAGAAAAATATTAATCAAAGACTGAAAAGATGGAAAAAGACAGCTAGGTCTAGTCCTGTGTTCTGAGTCCCAGGCTGTTCTAGCTGGTTCTGATTGTTCTTTGCTCTGACCCCCAAACACTAGCTGGCTCTAAGGGTCCTGTGTTCTGACCCTCTGACTGTGTTTTAATCTTACTGGTTATATCTGTCATTTGAATGTTAATTATTGAATATGAATTATATGTTGCATTTGATCAGAGTTACTTGTGACTTGTTAAGTGTTTAGAAAAATGTTTTGCTTAATTGACCAAACCCCTAGTTTTGGAATATTTGGTTTTCAAGCTAGCTGTCAGGATTCCAACCGTTACAACATGTGTTGTTCTGTTAGTTTCAGAGTGGAAAAAGTAAGTGGATCAGTTTACCCCCTTGATTTCTCTGGTCTGTCTCAGTTTATCCCACAGCTGGGGTAAACTGAGACACAAGACAATTTTTTTTTAAACAATCATATTTTCACTGCCCTTTGTCTTGAATAAATTCTGCTAATGTCCATTTCTAGGAAACATCCTGAATTAATGGGAAATGTGTACATTTGACTGATAAATCATTTTAGCTCGCTTAGAGGGGAACACATGTAAAAAGTGTCTCACATTACATCCCCTACATAGAAAATTAATGGCTGACATAACACTCACAAAGCTTTTATTATGAGTCCACTCTTTCAGCGAGTAGCATACAACTCTCACACTGCTGACATGTTGCTTGTGACTGCTACGCTGCTGGGCTGTTAAGCACTACCTGCCTGTTCTGTTTCAAAATTAAAGTAAACTCACCTTACGCCAGTTAAATGCTTTTTAATGTGAAGCTGCTGTAGGAAATGTTCAGTTTGCATTAGTAGTATACTACTAGCTATCTGTGCATGGATATCTGTGGGCGTCCATGGCTGGAGGGCAGTGGCGGCTCCTGACAATAATCTCAGGGGGGGCAATTGTTGCCATGATGGGTAAAATGACCCGAAATGAACCTAAATCAGATAGCTAATATGACAATGTCATATTGCATTTAACAGCTTGTTTTTCCTGTTCATCTGGCATAACCACTCTGGCAACATTAGACAAGCATAGTACTGTACAGTATTTTTGTACATTAAGTTAGTTAATTTCTTGAATAACATTATTTTAGCTCTAAAATGATTTAATTATCCAGCTGTGGCCATCACAGATAACTTGTCATCTACTAGTGTGCTCCTCAGATAGGCTTCCTTTAAAAGTTAAGAGACCTGCTCTACAATTAATCATAATAATCTGTTTGACTTGACAGTTGTGTTCTGATTAAACAAAAATGGATGCTGACATAGCATATGTGCAATCATCACATTGGTTTGCGTTACTACTGTCTACCTTTCTTTATATGTCCATGCTGTCTACAGCACGTTATGTCTACCTTCTTTATATGTATGTGTTACAGACGATGGCGGGTTTATTTCCGCGGACGGACAGCAGCTGTCAGAGTAAACAGTCTATGGATCAGCTGTTGAACGGCGCAGGCTCGTCCATATGCAGATTGATGTTTTAATGTTTGTTTTACCTTTTCTGAGAGATGATGCATAGGGGTGACACCCGAAGTTATCCATGCGGTGTCTGTGCTGCCATCAGGATGGATAAAAGGCCATTACACAGTCCATAATCATCATGCAGCGGCAGCAGAACAGAGCGTTAGCGCCTTAGCATCCTGCTAGCCTCGTTAGCCGTTCAAACGAGCCCCGTGAAAATCCACATCTATACAATCCCCCAATCCATCTTGGTAGATAGTTGCTTGATGGTTACATTTTGTCTGGAAAGGAACTAGTCCTTTTAATGACATGATCAAGTAGCTTGCCAGCCTAGCCTGAGTTGATATTAGTTATGTTGGTCTTGACTCTTGAATATGACCGCTTTGGGCAGCAGACCGAACATGTGACTGTATCAATCACTGTAATTGGTTCATTGTTTACTTTACGTATGACGACAACACGTTAGGGTGAGCACCCCCGGATCCCATAGAGATTGCATTGCGAAGCCTGCAGTTTGAAAAAAAAAAGTTTTACATTGAAGTCTACGAGGGCGCTCAGGGCGATTTTCAACCAGCCCGAAATCGCCCCAGAGTGACGGTACAGAGCACAGACGCAGATTGTACAATGATATTCAGACTTAGATGCAGGTAAAAACTGTACTGAAATAATAAATTATGATTATAAATACAAAAAAATATTATTATCCTTATTATATTTTTGTTTTTTTGCTGGTATGGCTCAAGGAGGGAGTCGCCCTATCGCCCTCTATGGGCGAGCCGCCGCTGACTGGGGATACCCTGATGTCAACATCCAGTGTGCTGACTGGGAGAATCCTCACAGAGCTCACACACTTTATAAATCACTCACACACAAACACACTACTTCCTGCCTTAAAAGCTTTTCATGGTACACCCATCTATGTCCAAGCCACCAGCCCCCGTCTCCTCTCCTTCCACCTGGCTCTTTTTAAATATTTAAGTGTAACAGAAGTGAAGCGAGGAGCAGAAGGGAGGGAAGTGGTCATGATCCAGACAGCACCTTCACAAGAAAGAGGAAAGAAAGATGGTCTCATGTTAAATTCATTCCATGGCTCCATCAAACTTGCAGCAGATAATATCACTCCACCACAGCCTTTTCTTTGCCTCTGATAGCTCGGCTCTGAGCCACACACACAGACACACCTTTTCCCTTTCCCTGATAGATTGGATAGCCCCTTAACACTCCCTCTTCTTTGATTTTTGAGAAGGTTTCCCATTGCTAGATTATAATGCCCTGTTTGAGCTCACCATGCAAATAGGGGAGAACGGGGTAAGTAGGCACACTTTTTACTCTAGTGAGAATTGCTCATCACCAAAACATCTGTCAATAGCCATTCCTACATTAAATTGAAGCTTAAGGTGTTGGCTAGAAATGTGTGTCTCTCTTTTTTTCCAACTTATTGTAATGAAGAAGTAATTTACCATCAAAGACACTCTGACACATTGTGACAACCAACCCCATCAAGGGGTCGGTTGTCACACACTATGGGGTTGTTTGTCACAATGTTATCTTCATGGGAAAAATCTTAAAAAGAAGGCAAGGAGGCAGAACCAAATTTGAATGTTTAATTGCATTGTCAAGTTGACAAATAGGCCTACATAACGTTCTGTAGCCTTGGCAGCTGGTCTAGTTTGGGATGCACTGGGTTGTTTTGATTTTGTTGCCCTTTTTTCTTTTGCTTGCTAGCTGCCTTTTCCTGCTCTATTCTTTCCTTCTCTTGGGTGTCAGTGAGGATACAGCTTGACAATTTCTTTCGTTAATGGGTTCCTTTTCTGGCTGCAGCCTTGAGATAACATGTGACAACCAACCCCCCAAAAAATTTGACGACCAACCCCAACTTGAATTTCTTGCTAGCATCAAGGCCAACAACCATTTGACAACTAATTAGCTTGCTAACCACAATCTAAACTATAGTTTACCCTTCACACTTTCTGAGGGTAACAAGTGTTTTGTTATAAACCCATTGTGTAAAAGCATAGAAGAAAAATACTGAGAAGCAAAATATTTTGAATTTGACATGAAAAACACAAAACATCCTCTCACCTGAAATGCAGCAGTCTAACTCCAAGGAAGTCTATGTATGTGACCTCTGATCCCAATTCTGGACCTTTTTTATATCAACATTTCAGAGCTAGCGCGCTCTGTTGGCGAGATATAACGAATGTGACATCCAACCCATGTGACAAATTACCCCGTTCTCCCCTACTGTGAAAGGACAAAAATAGTGAGATTCTTATGAAACCTCACGCACCTGCTTATTATTTAATGTTGAATACCTCATTCTGATGGCAACCATTCTAATATTTGTCTCGTACAACATACATATCTACTTTGTATATCACTTTTCCTGTGGTGTCCCTATTTTATTTGACAGAACAACATCAGTTTGCATGCTAGCTAGCCTGCATGACTGTCAGTGTCTAGTGCAGGGGTTTCCAACCTTTTTTGTTCACAGTGCCGGCATATTCATTAAAAAAAAAATAATCGAGGGCCCGGTTGCCAATTTTGATGCCAGAAATTGAATAGGCATCGTAGCATTTTGTACACATTTTTAAACATACGGCTGGTTTTTTACATACATTCAAGCTGCCAAGCGATCACAGCGCTTCTGCTCAAATAAACACATTTTGATCTATATATTGTTAATGCGTTCGATTAAATAGTTTTGTAAATTAGACCCACAAAAAAATCATACTTTAATCTTCTCTACTCTAAACTGGAAATGTTTCAAGGCCCTGCACTAATGCATCCTCAGAATACTTTGTTCACAAGTTAACCTGTTTTTTCAGTTAGTAAATGCAATGCGCGGAAGCTCACTTGTTCACTTCATCCAAACCAACTTACAGAACTTTCTGTGTAATGTATTGCTTATTCAACGCAAGCTTCCGCCTCTCACTGATATTACCTTAGCCTGGTCCAACCAGACCATCGTACTTCATTTCATTTGTACAGAAGGTCTGGAAGTGCTGTAATTGGCAAACGTTAACTCACTTGGAGGCGGGTGTCTGTCGAAGCTTAAAACTATTGGATCTGCCCAGTGCCACTCTGGATTAGCCAACCAATCGCATCACGTTTAGTCATCATGTGTGTCATGAGCCGGTTTTTGATGGTGCCTTCCAGTTGGACAGGGAACTCGGAAATTTCCGACTTCACTACATATTGTAGTCTATGAATCTACCGGTACCTGGCAACAGTAACTTGTTAGAGCCTAACGTTTAGTTATTTGGACGAGAAAGGTTGTAGGCGTCCATAATTTCGCGAGCAGATGCACTGGAACACAGGCAGGTCGGAACTCGGAACTACCAAGTCGGAAATCTCCTTCTTCCGAGTATAAAGGAACGCAGCATTCAACTGAAACTGGAGCGTTCTCAGCCACTCACTCTGTTCGCTGATTGGACGATCGTAGATTCTCCGGAGAATCTGGGAAATGCGCTGTACACCCAGACTGACTACTGAAGGGAAAATGAAATTTGGCCGGAAGTAGGCGGGCGGGCGGAGCCAGGCTAATATTACCTCATATCAAGTGACCAAACCGATCTGCTTTGCTCTAAATTAGTGCTGTCAGACGATTAAAATATTTAATCGCGATTAATCGCATTAATGTCATAGTTAACTCACGATTCATCTCACATTCTTATCTATTCTATCCTTAATGTCCCTTGATTTCTTTTTGTCCCATTATTTTTTTCTCATTTTAATGCTCCTATCACACCCATTCTCTACAACCTTGTACTTCAGTGTATTTCTTCTAAAATATCAAGATTTCCAATTCAGTGCAAATAGCCCACAATGTAGATCCCCACACCCACCCCTAGAACAGCATACACAAACATAGTTCGAACTTCCTTTTTTATTTAAAAACCAAACCATGAAACAACATATATTTGCTATATAAAACAAATTAGTATTAAAGCCACTACGAGTAACATGGCATGTTGGCGTCCCCTTTGGACAAAAGCGGTAGTATTTTTACGACGCCCGCTGTCGCAAAGCTGTTTTATAGCTCGTGCCACGCGCGTGAGTGTGAACTGAGACGGGAGCAACATAGTGCATGTCCGTGTGTTGAAAGTGTGAGGACTCTTTTCGGCTCCGTGAGAGTGGTTTTGACACTGCATGAACTAATGCCAGTCACTGTCACACGCACCTGATTGCAGCAGTGTCACCTAACTACTCTCTCTCACGGAGCTGAAAGATTACGTGTCCGACTCCTCACAGAAAGCGAATGAACGAGAGACGGCAGTTAGTATGGATCACGGTGAGGTAATGTGTTTATGTTGTTAAATAATGACTATTTCAGATAATGGTTATCTGATGATGGTGAAGCAAAGCAAACTTTGTGTTAGTACCAACCGCTCATTCATTTAGGAGTAAACACTGCAGTCTAGTTTCGCTCTCGTGAAATTGTATACACGTTGCTTGGCAACGCCCTCGTCCCCCCCGTAGCCTATATCACTCTCCCTTTTAGCTTTTCTTCATTGCATTTTCTTTTTTTTCTTTGATGGTTCATCCCCGTTATCTGTCATTATGACGACAAATAACTGTATCAAACAAGGCTCCCGCTCCCCTTCCCTCACCTGGAGCCATAGGCTTCTCAAATCACGTTGCTGCGCCACACTGAAATCTGCGACCAATACAGATATGTGACCATAGAGCTTGCACGAGCGAACCGAAAATCGGACTGGGTGTGCGACCAGACCAAAAGCAGTAATAAAAACTATTTAAAAACGTCTTTCTTTGCACTGATGGTCTCGTTTGCTGTTAAAGGTAATTTATGATTATCAGAGGAAACATGAGGCTGTTTAAAAGATATTGAAATGTTACTTGTAGCCGCTTTAAGGCTAATTTAAACTGGTTGTTGTAGGCCTAAATGTTTTGGGAGTCTTTCATTCACGGCTTATTTCAGACTGTGTGGAGTGGACACACCATACGCCTGTGTGCCGGTGGTTGCCATGGCGCAGCCGAGGCTTCAGTCGCCCTTTGTAGTGAAAATTAAAGTGAAAATTAATGACTGGCGGCTGCCACTAACGTTCATGGAGGTTTTGGTGGGGGCGCAGGGTTATAAGTAGGACTTTTGCAAATGACAAGCTTTATTTTCTTTTCTTTTTCCGCATAGTCCCAGAGTCACAACACGGAAGACGCTACTAGTGAAGGTCGCGCAGCTGAGCTAGGAAGTGCTAGGTTCCGGTTTCTGCTTCAAAATAAAAGTCAAAATTGACTTGACGTTTAGCCGTTTTGCCAGTTCAATGATTTTAATGTGAAGCTACACTGTAGGACATGTTCCGTTTGAATTAACAGTAACTTAACTGAGAGCCATATGTATAGTTTGTGGTGTTTCAGTTGTTTTAACAAGGAGCGTTAATTGTGCGATAAAAAAAATAATGCCGTTAAAATGGGTTTGCGTTAACACCGTTAACGCGTTAAACTGACAGCACTACTCTAAATACAATTAAAATCATAGTCCAGTGTGTAAGCCAGGTTGATATGAAAGATTCTCTCCATAGCGAAAATGACGAGTTCAAAGAGGGTTTGTTTTCAAAGCCACATATTTGCTGCCTGCTGGAGCCTCCTGTATAACTCCATGCTGTCCCATGTGAAAAATGCGCTTTCTACATACATTGTGGATTAATGACTTATTGACTTACTATGGCGAGGGGAAAGATGTTTTCAGTCAGCTGGAAGCACTGAAGGCCCTCTGTAATGCTGATGTTAACCGGGGCTGACACTTTTGCCCCAGGGAACAGCAGGATGTGAGGCTGACGGACAGGCCTGAACCCGGCCAGGTGCTGCGCTCCTCGGCCAAGCCCATCACACCAACACGCAATGACTCTATCTGAGGCTGCGGACACAAGAGGATTCTGTATGTCTGCTTTGAAAACACAATGTACCAAACCGATTTTATTATGAATAAATAGGTTACCAATCAGTGGAAGTGAAATGATCCTTCCTCAATTGTAGTTAAATACACCAATTCAATTACAACAATTGGAAAATATGCATTAAAGGATCACTTATCAGGGCAGTGGGAGAGGACCAAGAATGAGTGGGTCTTTAATACAGACATACTGTCTGTATTACAGATCAAAATAAAATTAATATTATTGCATATAGGCAAGGCAAGTTTATTTCTAAAGCACATTTCAGACACAAGGCCATTCAAAGTGCTTTACAGAAGCAAGAACAAAATACATCAAGGGTCGGTTTCACAGACAAGGCTTAAACCTAGTCCGAGACTAAAATGCCTGTTTAAACTGGATTAATTCAAAGATACTTGCACAGACTCAGTTTAAAATAGTCCTAGATTAAAGCTATTCTGGATTAAACAAAGCCAATTGCAAAACGGACGACTAGAGCTACTCTATAGTCTACTTGCCAAAATGTGAACCCAGACATGTTGAGTACCCCAAAGTTTTATGTTAGAAATGTAAAGTATGGGTCCCCAGTAGGTAGAAACTGCCGGATGCTAAGTTGTATATGTTGGGCAATTAGCGTAGCATAGCATAATTAGCATTAATTAGCATAATTACCTATATGACGATATTTCAGCAACCGCTTGGCCAATTTGGACAATATTCATGTGCTTTTGGGTGTTATTGAGGACAACATAAGAAAATAAAATACCAACTTCACATTTAATGAAGTTACTGGGGGCAGTTCATTTCAACATCAACATAGGTGTAGCCTCTTTTTATTCCACATGTGAATTGGGATATATGGGAGTGATTCTCACTCTGTTGGCGACCACCTGATTAAAATCAATATGAAAAGAACGCATGGATCAAACGAGCGCTTGTTGTAGTCAATTTTCGGAGAATAGTGTAGTTTCACGCTAGTGACTCACGTCAGCAATACTCGCCGTCGCGCAATGATGTCGGTTAGGAAAAGTGGAGTCGAATTTATTTGAAACAGCGCTGTCCTTTCCTATGTTCGATAGGAAGCACCTTTCATCTCTCCTTAACCCCGATGACGTTTAGGGGTTAAGGTATAGGAAAGGAGGCTTATAGGTTAGGAGATTGGACTTTTCGGATGGGCCCCTGTTGTCTGGGTCCATTTAGGGCTTGGGCGTATGATCGAGGTTTAATCACCAGCCCTGTTATGATCACATTACGGGGGGACAGGGGACCGAACCACCGACCCTGTAGTTGAGGGTCGACCGCCTTACCCACTTCACCACAGCCGCCACAGTAATTTTCTTTGAGCATAACAATGCCTTTGTGTGTTCCATTTAGGTGTGGACACACAGGGGCAGACATGGCCGTTGATAGCCTAGAAGGGAACAAAAGAAAGCATCATTGATCATGAACATTAATTGATAATACACCTGTAGGTCTTCTTCTGTCCAGTTGTCATATCCACACACATCGTCTTTCCTTCTCTGTCCCTCCCTTAGGAGTACACTGTAGATGTGTTCTTCCGTCAGAGCTGGAAGGACGAGCGATTGAAGTTCCACGGGCCGATGAACATCCTGCCTCTCAACAACCTGATGGCCAGTAAGATCTGGACCCCTGACACCTTCTTCCATAACGGCAAGAAGTCTGTGGCCCACAACATGACCATGCCCAACAAGCTGCTGAGGATCATGGAGGATGGGACCTTGCTCTACACTATGAGGTATACAGTAGCTGCTTGCTTTTCATATGTTTTATTTGCTTGATATTGTGAGGACACAGAAGATTTCAGCCCTGTGAGGGCACAAAATATTTCGCCTCCGCGAGAAGGGTGACTGATTCACTCACTGCAATCAGGTGTGTGTGGCACTGATTGGCTAATTGAGCCCAGGTGTGAAGAGGGTATATATGCCCTGAGACCCCAGTGCTCTGTGCTGCTCATTGTCTCACCTACAGAGCTCTCCACACACAATTTTCACACAAAAACTAAACTGAACCCTCTTAATGTGACCATGAAATGACAAAAGTCAGCTGCTTGGAATACAACCTGTTTGTTAGATGAAGGTGACAGGGATTATTATCATTCAGTAATCACTGATATGTACATCATGGATATAAAGTCGGCAATAGCATTCAACCCAGTAATGTTCACCCACTGAGCCTTTAAAATAAATCTGTCATCTCAAATAAAATACTTATGTGACCGTCACAGGCAAATCCTGGTTTCCCTTCACTATGTATTTTATTTTTAAGAAATTGTAAAGCGCAACATTCCAAGGTAAATAAACAAGTCCCAACAAGCACACAGGAGCGTTTAGTGATGTTGTAAAGTTCATCTTTTGACCTGCTCCCCTTGACTACCAGTGTTTGAGCTAAGATAAGCTAACCTGGATGACACACCTTTGCCCATTTCTTTATCAAAAATGCATGCACAGTATCACCTTTTTCTTGAGCCTGCACAGTGAGGCGAAAAGCTAAAAAGTAAAAATGTTGAACTATTCCTTTAACCGCAGAATAAAACATCACAAACAGGGCCGACAGTTTATTAACGACATATTGGGCAATCGCTGCCACATGACTATATAGAAGCGACTCTCCTGCGCAGACATTGGACTGCTGCCATTTTGTTTGTGTCCATATTATCTGCAGAGGGAGTTCACATGTGTTCACATCCTCATTGCTGTTTACATCCAGCCGTCAGCTGTTGCAGACATCAGCTCAGTCACCCTGGAGACTCCAAACACATCACCCATATGCTTTCACAGCAATCTCTGTAGACTTAAACCACACTTCTCGCTCATGGACAGCTTTGCATGAATTTATCAACTGCCCGACAAGAAAATGAAAATATAACTCTGGACTAAGCGAGGGATGCATACTCCATGACTGACTGTGTAACGGAGTGTATCAACTTCTGTGTTGATCCCCGTCCCCACCAGGATAGTGGGACGCTTTCCAAATAATAAGCCAATTTTTTTTTTGATTTGACTCTGAAACAATATAATTTCCCATCATTGTTTTTAAGGAAATTAAACAAACGTGTGTGTGTGTGTGTGTGTGTGTGTGTGTGTGTGTGGTCCGTTTATTGCCAGGCTAACGGTTCAAGCGGAGTGCCCCATGCACCTGGAAGACTTCCCCATGGACTCTCACTCATGTCCTCTCAAGTTTGGCAGCTGTAAGTCTGAGACTCACACCTATCACTCTGCACACATCCAATGGTGAAAAGTACAAAATGTGTAAGACAGGCAATATCATAACATATTCAAAAAGTTGCATATCTAGTCAAATGTTGATTTAAAAAAAAACATTCTTTGTAAAGCGCTGATCAAACATCAGTTACACGTTATTAATATTGCACTGTCTGCTACTCCGGGTTGAATATGAGGAAGAGGCTTGTAATAGCCTGGAACGTGATAATTTTTTAAAATAAAACCCAAAATGTAATAACTGATCGATAATGCTACAAAATGCTGCGACCAAAAAGTCATAACTTTTTGCCCAAAATGTAACAACTTCTGACATTTTGTGTCAGTCGTTACATTATAGAGGAGCAACATATTTTGTATTGTAGTATTAAAGTTTGTGTATGAGAACTTTGAGCCTCGAACTACATTAGAACTTTTAAAAAGACTGCTTGTATTGATACTCCACTCTGCATCACACTGCATATTGACTCACTATGTAATAAAATAGCCTACAGATATTACACTATTTTTACTATATTTTGCTCGTTCCATAATATTCTAACTGACCCAAAAAAAGGTTTTAATATATTTTGGGCAAAAAAATATTACGTTTTGCAAACAGTATTTTTGTTACATTATTGGGTTTTGTTTCATATTTTGTATTACATTGTTGGCTCTTGCGAGTCTATTGTAGGATGGGTGTGTTGCTCAGTGTGCCCCTGCTCTGTCAGATGCCTACACTAAGACGGAGGTGACTTACATCTGGACTCGTAATGCCTCCCAGTCTGTGGACGTGGCGGCCGATGGATCCAGACTCAACCAGTATGACTTAGTGGGCCAGACTGTCGGGAAGGAGACCATTAAATCTAGCACTGGTGAGCATCATTCTTTATATTTGAAATCAAAACAGAAGAGAGACAAAGAGAATACCAAAACTTAGACAAATGGAAAAGGTTTGTACACTGACCGGCAAAAAAGAAAAGTCACACACTCTGTCCATCTTTAGCTTTGGTTACGGCACATATTCGCCGTAACACATTTTGATGAGCTTTATTGGTTGCTTAGAACCTAGACCTGACCAACTGAGGCAACCCTAGATCCTACTGTACACTGCCACACAGGCTTGTACAGTAGGCACTAGCAGTGACGTGCGGTCAGGGTAAACTTCTATTTGTATTATTACTGTTAATTATTTCGATCTTTACATGTAATCCGCGATTACTTTAAAAAAGTGTAGACGTTTTGATGAGAAAGGTGGCAGTTAGTAAGTTACGCCAAAATAAGCTGTGCCTTTGCCTCCTATTCATTGTGGAGGCAAGCAAAAAAATATTTTTGCGCATGCGCACTTCGATTTGTATTCTTTAACATGTACGCAAATAAGCATAATTATTTGTGCTTATTTTGACATAAATATGGTATGCTAGAAGCCTTTACGTTACATATCATTCATGGACCAATTAAAATCGAGATATTACTGGACATTTACGCAACTTAGGCCAACGTCATTACGCCGGTGTGTCAGGGCAACTGGTGATCAGGGTAGCTGGTGGCATTTGCAGATGTTTCGTAGGCGTGTCTATTTAGGACCCCTTGTCTAAAAACCCGGAAATAAACCTATTCAAAACATCGTCTCTCTGGTCTCTCTTTGCATTCATTTATCGGTTTATTTTAAAACATGATGCTATAAACCGTTTGCAGGATCATTACCTTTTGGTCCCAAAGTACATAAAGAATTAGTCGTCTTCTGCGCGGGGGGAAAGAAAACTAATTCGAGGCGGATTCGAACCAGCAATCTCATCTACTCATTCATAATAAACTACATAGGCCGAATTTTACACGGTGCGCCACTAAGTCGGACGAAATTGCATGGTGCTAGTATTGCCATATTTACATAGGCAAATAATGAAGTATAAAAGTACAATTGTCAAATATGAGCAAATTGCAGAATAGTGTAGTACAAATAAACGGTCCAAAATGTAGGCTACAAGGTGTTTCTTTGACTAATCCTTGTCTGTTTGCATCTGTATATTTCTCCCATCTTTGACGGACATTATCTCAACATTAGGCCTAGTTATTTTCTTTTTCGATAACATTCACTTGTACACCTCAAATTCTTAGCACTATTCTGGAGTTTATTAGGCCTACAGAATAATTCTTTATGTTGTTAGTTGTATGATTTATGATACATTTATTCTGGAAATAGGCTACATGTAGCCTAGAAAATGCATGTATAAAGGCCTATAGCAAAGTTGAATATCCATTCAAACATTTCTGTTAAAATTGCAATACATAAAATCTATTTTTTTCATCTAAGTAATCAACTGGCAACGTTTTATGATCTATTATTTACCCTTTTCACATACAGTGTTTCAAATCAAAGTTCAAATATGCAATACAAGCTCTGTAGAGACGAGCATCACAAAAGAAAAGACAACAACAATGATCATTAAAACGAGATTTTATTGAACACAAGCAGTGCAGAAATAGTGTCAGTAAAAGAACAGTAGGACTACTCCCAGTGTGGTAGAACTTCCACAGACTGCACGCAGAAACTCAAGCACTCTAGATCCACTCCACAGTGTCCAGCAAAATGTCTGAATTAAACTCAAATATTAGACTTGTGTCTTATGCTTTCACCTCTCTCTGCACCTCCACCTGGCTCACCTACAGTATCTCCTGCACATCATTTCCTACTAGCACCACTGTTTACACTCACCTGTTCACTCACACAGACTAATAAATAGGCCTACAACAAAGCAACATAACAGATACAGGCCTACATGAACCACACTGTCACTGTGATTACAAATATAGGCTACTCCTCAAGCCAACCTCAAACAAAAATACACACCTCAAAATGCTGCTTATACATTGAAAATATTGTATTGATAAGATGTCAGTCATTCTTCTGCAGAATCAACAATTTCAATTGAGACTTAAGGATTTAGAATGCATGACTTATTTACTTGTAATGTGATATTAAACTGAATAATTTTATCTATTGTAGCATACCTTGTTTATTTATTTATCTATTTAAATTAAGTTACCACATCAGTTCCTACAGGTGTGACCAAACTTCTTTCTCTGAACCCGGCTTCAATAATAACTAATATTGCTTCGTACAGTTATGTCTAATAAAAATTGGTTTAGAACAATTGAAGAGGATGAATAGTGCATACATTATTTTCTGAGTAAGCTTCTCAGAGAGCGAGAGACACACAACTTATACATATAGTGGCTTCTCACATTACAACCACACACACTCATTTAGTTTGTTATTTTATGTGATATAATTGTGAAGTCGAAAATAATGGAGAGAAAAGTATTCAGCCCCCCCCTGGGGCAATACTTTGTAGAACCACATATTTCTTTAATTACAGCTGCAAGTCTATTGGGGTAGGTCTCTCCCAGCTTTGCACATCTACAGACTGACATTTTTGCCCCTATTACCCAGTTAACAAATCAAAAATAAATCGCATAAGAAAAGACAATGTACATTTAATTAATTAAAACAAGATTTTATTAAAGACAAGCAGTGCCATTTCATTTGAAAAGTTGTATAAGACATGGCAACTTGTACAAAGCTTGTTAGGTTTGTCCTGAATGAAGTAGGTAATCCTTTCAAGATCAAAGTGAAACATTTTCCTATCAGCCATTTGGATTTTGTACAAGTTGTCCTTTCCTTTCATGTGTAGGCAATGCACCGGTCAACTTCCAGCAGACATTAAGTAAGCATTTTACATTTTTTTAAAGTTAAATTAATCTAAATACAAAGCCTCCCTGCGTTCCAAATCACACTCTTTCTTTTTACTACACACTAAAGTACAGAAGCGTTTTAAGGCCATAGGAGAGAAAAATAAAATCAGATAGGGACAAACTCAGCAGGATGAACATACATAAAGTCCTTCTGCTGAAGGACTTCCAACACATAGCATGTGAAGCCACATGTGGCATTGAGAGCACTCAATCTGAAAGAGAAAAGAAAAAAAACTTTAGGATACTGTAACCATTCTGTGACCTTCACATCTTTTATCCAGAGTAGGATGTACAGTCAAGTAAATAAAAATCAATAGCCGTGAGTCAGATTCTGGACTCAGATCTTAGCTGTAGTCCCTTTTCTGTCGGTAGTCAGTCTACCCATACTTCAGCTGCTCCAGTGTCCTCCAAAAAAGGTGCAAAGACATGCAAGTTAGGTGAATTAAACTATACATTTGCAATAGCTGTGTGCTTGAGTGCTCACCCAGTGATCTTGAGGTAACAAAGGTTTCTCCCAGTCTTCCAGCTGAATGTTGGTCTGTACTTAAATTACCAAAACCTCTTACCCAGTCATCCACCTCTGCCCCCGAGCTCTCCTCCCCACAAGCCCGGCACAGCTGGGTGAGGCCATCTGTTAAAATTAGAAAGACATTAATATAGTAACATGTTAATACGGACACAATTAAATTGACCTGTTACAGTACTGTATACCTGAATCTCTCAGTAAAGACATGGCCAGCTCTAGCCGCAGCCTTGCCACACCCTCCTGGTCCACAGGGTATTCTTTTCCCTTAAGGATTTGCTCTGCAAGCTACAACAATTCTGATAAGTATTATACATTGGGTTCATAATGAATGATGGCCACAGAGAATCAAAAAGTTACGTTGCAGACAAAAACGCCACAGGAGGTGGCGTCCTGCTGCTTGGGATGTGGGACAGTGGTGCAGGCCCATCTCCCAACTGTCCCACATTTCTGTCTTACCAGTGCTCTAAAACAGTAGAGATTGAACATGTGAGTTAACACTCTCCCATGTTAGAGCTTCAATCAAGAAAAGTAATGTTCAATTAATACCAAATGTCAGCCAGATGAATAGTAAAGAAAATGTTATTCATTAAATGGTGTCTGAAATAAAGAAGTGTGCAACACAAATTGAATATGATTTTTCACTCACCTTTTGATGTCTTTACAATGAGCCAGTTGGGCCTCATTAGCCCCAAACGGGTCCAAGTACAAAGCCCTGTTCTCTTTAAGATATATGATCTATGGAAATGAAATTCAAGCAATATAACCTCTGTACAGTGCATGGTAACATCATATTAAACATTTAGCATTACTTACGATCAAAGTCCAGTGCCCATTGTGGCATACTGCCCCAGCAGCCCTGTCATGGTCCGACAGGTTGATCTAAAAACAAAATTAAGATTGACCCCACACAGATAAAACTAAAAAAAACAATCGTTTAGAAAGCCACTTACTCTTCTTGAGCGGTTTTTCTTCCTCTGCCAGAGACAGGTCATGGCGTAGGAGTCGATTATATACGTTGAGGTTTTCCTTCCAACACCTGTAAGGTTTGCATTCACCACCTATAACGTAAAGAGTAACTTGTGATGCACCATTTCTCAGACAATGTAAAGGCAAAAAAATATTGGAACATTAAATATACATGAAATAATTGATGTAAAGTACTTCGCTCTCCAAAAGTTGTCCTGGGGCAAAGTCATTCAAATTCTCCGCATAAACCTTATACGGCCCAAATTTGGCCCACAGTCGCGCTTTACCCCTCCCAGCCAATATGCTTCGTATTACTGTAATGGAAACAATGATAGTTTTCAGTAATGTTTTCATAATGCATAATTTAGGGTGTACTAATGTTAAATAACTTACAGGTTTCTTCTTTGGACAGTGGCTCAGCCAGAGGAGAAGGATTCTGCATTTTTTAAAGTTTTGCAGGAATCCTCTCCTCTGGCTGGAAATAGCGGGTCAGGTGGTCGATGTTTACTTTGAGCCTTTTCTCCCCCTTCTCTGACACAAGGTCGGCACTTTTCCCCTCTAGGTGGGAAATGATATAGGGCCCCAGCATGTCCGCCTCCATTTCCCCCTTTCCTCGCCTCCTGCCGCTTGTTTTGGCGCAGCACCATGTCGCCAACAATTCAGTTGTCTTCCTGGCCCCTCTCCTCCTTCCTCTCCCTCTCCCTTTTGGCCACATTGGCCTTCACGTCATCATACGTTCTCTGCTGCCGTTTTAAACATTCAGGAACGTCATCGTTGATGACAAGGTTGGCGACCTTGGATTCGCTGACCTGTCATAAATCACATTAAGATCGAACATACAATTGGTACCATATGAGCCAAATTAAAACAGTTTTAGAATAAAATGTATGAGAACATTAGATAATGCTACCTCGTACTCCTGTGGCACCTCTGAGGGATGCCTCGCCTCCCTCCCGAACATCAAAAAGTATGGACTGTACTGTGTAGTTAGTTGTTTTTTAGTCCGCAGCCCGAACATGGTGGCCTGGAGGAATTTGTCCCATGTTTTGGGCTCCTTGGCCACCAGTTTGTTGAGGGATCTGCAAAATGCAGAGTTATAGAATATAAATGAGAATGCAGGAGAGCACGTTATTTGTCCGATACCATAACATACTTCTGAATTTCTCGTTTAGATTGTACGTGGAAATCTTCACCTCTGTTTTAGCACCAAAGTGTTGGCATGCATTTAAGAATTAGTATAGTCCTATACCTCTGTATGGTGCCATTCAGTTTTTCAACAAGGCCATTGGTCTGGGGGTGGTAGGGTGAGCACAGGCTCCTTTTAATGCCCAGCCTCTCACACAATCCATAGTTGACCTTGAAATTAGAACAAAGTGTCAGCACAGTAGTAGTTGTATATTAGGATTCATAATACAGCATTACTTTACCTTGTTCCGAAACTCGGAACCTTGGTCTGTTAGCAGTCTTTTAGGTGCACCAAATTTGCAAAAGAAATCAAGAATACAATTGGTGACCTCATCTGCTGTTTTGCTCTTTAGTGGGTCTGCCTCTGCCCATTTGGTGAAATATTCAACCATTACACAAATGTCCTGGTTAGCACCTTCGGTTTGAGTGAGTTTACCCACTAGGTCCATCCCAACCAGTTCAAGCGGCTCTGTGACCTGTGGGAAGATAAAAAATGAGCATTAGATAAATATAATTGATGATGTGTTGAAAGCTGACAATGTGTGCCATTGTTTCCTTAACTTCAATTGGCTGATACTCCTTTTTTTTTTTATACTGGCCCTCTTCGATTGGCACTGTGGGCACTGCAAAATCTAAACGGAAAGATAATGTTGAAAACTAAGTCTTTTGAGTAAAGTATCAGAAGAAGTTATCCACATAATTGCACAAGTTAGTTGGCCTAGTTGTATTTACAGACAAGAGATACATTTTAAGTAATATATTTACATCAAACCTTTGTACTCTCCAGCCATTGTAAAAACATCCAACTCACCCACTTCCTTATGTCATCCTCCATGCCAGGCCAGTAAAAGCGGCTGATGATGGCACTGTGGGTTTTCTCCCTCCCAGTGTCCACCAATAGCGCTGCAGTGGAACTCCACAAACAGTGCATTCGCCTCCGCTGCAGACGAAACCACCTTAGCCAGGTGCTCCGGTTGGTTTCGTTTAAGCCTGCATACATAGTGCAACTCTCCATCTAGAATTGTAATGTTATATTATTACGATTAATCGTATTTTATCATATCTCCTTTTCCTAAGGCCAAATGACATGCACCCTTACCCTTTATCCTGAAAGACTCCGCTCTCCTCTTAATGACGAACCGCTGCTTAGCGGTCAAGTCATCAGGATAACTGCCATGGAGTAGCACAGCCACGAGTTCACGCACCCGGTTGGGATCCATCCTCGCTTTCCCTTTTTTAACCTTACTACACTTACTATACACCTTACACACACCTGTGACTATACCCTCACTACCTTTGTCCCCTATTGTAAACACACACCTGTGAATATACTGTAATACCCTCACCCTTTAATCCACACACAAACAAAGACAAAAAGTGACAACAAATACACACAGCCCCATTTACCAAGACACACACCAACACAATACAATTTATTTTTTTTTTTTCCACAAACACTAACTCTAATCGCTCTCACTATCTCTCAATCTATCTATTCTCTATATCTATCTATTTCTCAATCTATCTATCTATCTATCTATCTATCTATCTATCTATAACTATCACAATCTATCTGTCGCTATATCTGTCGGTGTCTCTCCTTACTAACCCACAAAGTTGTGGCAAGTAAATCGGCCCTATATAGGCCTACCAAAAATCCTGGCAAGCTGCTAATTGATAAGATTGGTCAGATTTGAAGGTAAGTAATTAGCCTACCTCGTAACAAATCAGTGTCCTTCCCACAGCTGCATGATCACACACGCACCTAACTTTCCTTAATAATTCTTAGCACCTGCCTATACTGAACAATTAGTTCATGTTGTTTCTTCTTTAAAACATGCAGAAAATGCATTTTTAAGACATAGAATTTTTGTATATTGAAAACATGGGGCTGTATCTAAAATGTGTTCTGTACATTTGGAAACTAATAGGCTGTAAAAAATAAAATAAAGGTTTTGACAGATTTTTGCTGACTTTATCTAACATGCGTAGGACTATAGGCCTATTACTTCAAACATTCATGTAAAAATGTTTATATTAATAAACTGGAAAGTTTCATGATGATATCTAAGTTAAAATTTGAACCATATTCTTCTGCATTGTCTGGCCCTAACACAACTATGCAAAATCACAGTTGAAATATGCAATGCTGCGTGCCCTGTAACAGCTCCACCGAAGGTCTCACATCACTTAAGAAAAGACAACAACAATGGATTTGAAAACGACATTTTATTGAACAGAAGCAGTGCAAAACAGTGTCCCTCATTACAGCCAGTGTTGTACACTAGGCCTATACAATGTATAGAACAACTAGACCTTAGTAGGCCTACTTTCAAAACATCCTTGCGGCATTTTCACAGAGTAGCCTACGATATACAATGACATCTAAACGTCATTGTTAAATATATTCTTTAGAAAAAGCATATGTTATATTCTGACTAAAAGATCAGACCAGTTTCCAGCAAAATGTCTGGAATTATACGGATGGAATGTTTGTTTACCTTTAATCTTTATAAGTTAGCCTCTTTTGTTTCTAAAGCCTGGATGAAACGTCAGGATGGTTTATATCGTTAATGTTAGTATTGTTTAGCATCTATTTTTGGTTTTTGGTCTGTCTGTGTTCTATAATGGTGTCTTGTAAGCCCTTGTGGGCTGGGCATGATACAATAATAAAATATTCAAATCAAAAATCAAATCATATACTCAAAATTAGACCTGGCTCACCTATCTCCTGTAGGCTACATCATTTCCTACTAGCTCCACGGTTACTCACCTGTTCAATCACAAAGTCTAATAAATAGGCCTACAACAAAGCAACATTAAAACATATATACACGAACCACACTAACACAAATAAACACACCTCAGAAATGGACCAACACTCCTCACATCTGCATTGTTCCGCCGGCGGTAGATACATGTAGCCTGTCTTCTCTCACAGCAAGATAGACAGAGAATAGAGAAAAACATTAGTCTTTTGTTCTACCTCCAAGATGGCAGCTTGCATGCTCTCTCTGCTCTGTCTCTGTGTGATTTTAATATGGTTTTACTTGGTTTTTATACCTTTTAAACCTGCTTCACCTTGCGCTATCTTTGCCTTTCTGCATGGATTAATTTTGGAAATCAGAGTGGATTGTTGCTCTGCTTTGCCCTGCTGGCGTTCTCCACCTGCAGCCAGCGCTCACCTGCTGCTCCTCCTCCCTACCTGCTATCTCTCCTACCCTGGGTCAGGTATCTCTCTCCACACTCTGCCCTCCTGCTCCTTGCCCCCCGGCCCCCGCCAACACACACACACACACGACGCACACACACACACACACACACACACACACACACACACACACACACCAGTGACTTTGCGCGTCTCATACGTGTCTTTATCTGACCCGATCACGGACTATGGGACCGACACGGCGCCTCGTAGCCAGGCCCGGTTCTACGGGGGTGCATGAGCATGCATTGCACCCTCAAAAAAATTGTTTGCACCCTCAAATGAAAAAAGGAGGGAGTGAATTTTTTTAAATAAATATGATAAAAATAATAAAATACTTGCTCACAAAACAAATTGTAATTAACCTTTGACCATTTCCATTAAATATCGCTTTTTTCTTGTTTTTTCTTTTCACTAAACCGATAAGAACGTTATCATTAGGCCTATTCGAACATTCAGTGAACCCATCTTTAGTGCGCTCCGCTCTGCCCCGCCCGCCCCCGCCTGAACTATTTCACTTTCAGCGATTGCAGTGCAATGGTTATTCAGCATAAAGTTAAAACACTCGCTCGCCCAAGACTGATGTTAAACCGAAACACAAAAGCCTTGCGCGAGCAAAGCAGTGATTCACCCAGTGAAACATGGGGTGAGACTGTGACTGTGGGTAACGGTGTCATCACCTTGCCGAGAAGAAAAGCTCTGTGGCTTAACGGCTAAAATGATAACCGGCCGCCGGGGATATCATGTCCGCTAACGTTGTTCAGGGGAGGCTTCCGCGATTGGATTGCATTTCACGAGCATGAAAACACAGAGCATTGTCGGCAAACTGACAGAGCGACCAGAGAAAATAGAGTGAGCCGCTTCCCTCCGTTAGTTTCAGTCTACAGCTGAAAACAATACAATCACCACTTAAACATGGATATCGTTTAAATAAAGCCTCTTGTTTTTATGATCATTAGGGCTTTGATGCAAATTCTGAAGTCTGAACATTTCGGTGGCAGCTGTGGTGCAGTTTTTTTCAGCAACTCACAGACTCATGCTTGCCCATAGGCGTAAATTTGGTGGGAGGGTGGTGGGGGGAGGGGGCACAGGGGACGTGTCCCCCCCAATAATCAGAAGAGAGCCTACATTTTTTCTCAAAAAGTAAGAAGCCCTATTCTCCCCAAAAGAGGTAAAAATAACAGTTCAGGATGTTGAAACATTGATATATCTCCTAATTGTTACTACATATTCCCATATGATTTTAAAATTTAAAGTGTCATAATAGTTCACACTGCTGCTGTGTCATGAATAGTGAGTCCTAAAAAAATAGTTTTGAACAATACAGTATAGTAAATATTTGAAAGCAATACAGAATGCCTGAGAGCCTTACTGCTTTTTATAACATTATATTAACGTCACTGGGAGCCTGTTGTCTTTTCCTTTAACAGAAATTTAGACATGTCCGCCATAAATAATTAAATACAGAAGGCATAAATAAAGAAGTACATAAAAATTCACCCGAATGCACAAAATGGTGTGTTCGAAGCACATTTTTTTCTGGGGGAGTACCCCCAGACCCCCACTTATGTTGAAGCGAAACCTAAGCCCTTGTGCTTGCCACCCAAAAATGATCACTGGCCCCATCCTGGCCACCCCAATGAAAATGTTCTGGCTCCGTCACTGCCCAGAAGTGCTTGACTATCTACTGGGAGAAAGGCCTGTGTAAAAAGCGAAGTCTGAACTGAGGCTGGGTAGCTGGTTTTAGTGTAGTAGGCTACTGGTGCACCCCCTGTAATCTCAGATGCACCCTAAGGCATTCTGTTCTGGAACCGGGCCTGCTCGTAGCCCTGCTACTTGCGGTAGCATATTGGGGCTACGTTGGTAGCCCCTGTGCGAGTGAGCCGGAGAGACTGCTCTCGTCTCCAGTTCTACCTAGCTCTCAAACATGTACTTTCTGTATCAACTCAATACAATTACCGAGTCAATCTGCCACCATTGTGCCTGCTAAACTGCCTATCGGTTTGTTGTGTAGTTATGCACTCAAAACATATTGCATTGTCCCCTTGAATGCTCTCTTATTTTCAATTCATTGCACAGACGCGAACTCTAACTCAGGCAAGATGTTTAAATCACGGTGCTTGATTGTGTTGCTGTTATTGTTATCTGGTGATGTTCAGTCTAACCCTGGCCCTGATTTAAATTGTATTCAAACTGCTGCTGATTTTAGCTCAAGATCTGGTGTGGGCATTATTCATTTAAATGTCCGTAGACTTCTACCTAAAATAGACTTTGTTAGAGTTTGGGCACAGACAACTAATGCTGATATAATTGTAATTTC
This sequence comes from Hyperoplus lanceolatus, assembly GCA_026929865.2. Taxonomy (NCBI): domain Eukaryota; kingdom Metazoa; phylum Chordata; class Actinopteri; order Uranoscopiformes; family Ammodytidae; genus Hyperoplus; species Hyperoplus lanceolatus. The sequence continues at coordinate 1,998,221 of CM049408.1, forward strand.
TGAGAGTTGGCTGAACAAGTCTATTAATGATAGTGTTGTTTCTAATGGTTACAATATAAGTCGTGTTGATCGTGTCAAACGTGGTGGTGGAATAATTGTGTACTCAAAATGTAATTTCCACACTAAAGTATTGATCAAGAAGTCAATACCAAATCAGTTGGACATTTAAGCTTTACAGGTTGAGTTGTCCAAGGGCTGTCATATTACTGTTGTTGGTTGCTATAGACCTCCTTCTGCAGCTAAGGAAATCTTGTCCTCCTTATCTAATATTCTTTCTAAATTATCTGACAATGAGATAGCCCTCTGTGGTGATCTAAACTGGGACTGGCAGTCACCAGTCTCAAATGAATTTAAAACATAGGACTACTGTAACTCAATGAATTTTTCTCAATTAGTTGATTCCCCCACTCGTCCAAACCTTAAGTGCCCAGAAAAATCTACTCTAATAGATTTGTTTATAACTAATACTCCTCATAAGTATACCTCTGTAAGTGTATTTCCGTATGACGTGAGTGACCACTGTGTTATTGCAGGTGTCAGGGATACTAGAATTCCAAAAGTTAAACCTCGTTACATCACAACACGTGATACTAAACACTTTAGTGAACAGGCCTACAGATTTGATCTACATTTTGTGGATTGGAACAGGATCTCCCTAATACCTGATGTTGAACTAGCCTGGTCTTATTTTGCTGAAATGCTTATGCCAATCATTGATAAACATGCCCCTTATAAAAGGTATAGAGTTAAGGGCAGGGAAAATCCATGGTTCTCTGAAGAATTGTCAAATTTAATTCGAGAAAGAAATTATTATTGGGCAAAAGCAAGAAAGTTGAACACTGATGTTCTCTGGACTACTTTTAGATGCCTAAGGAATAAATGTACTGCCTTAGTGAAGAAGGCCAAATCTAGCTATTATCTTTCCCTTACAACTGAAAATTTGAATAACCCACAAAAATTCTGGCAGACAATCAAATCTCTATCTCCAAATAACTCCCCTAGTCTTCCAACTTCCATTGTGTCAGTCTGCCACTATCCATGACAGAGCTGAGATGCTCAATTGTTTTAATAAGTATTTTGTTTCTTCAGGTTTTCTTTTTGATAAATTAAATACGCCCAATACTGCAATGGCTCCACTTGCTTTTGCTGAACCCCCTTTGGACAATAAATTTAACTTTAGACCCTTCACTGTTTCGGAAGTACATAAAGCCCTTATGAAATTAGATTCCCAAAAACCAACAGGGCCAGATAATATAGGTCTTTATTTTCTAAAACTTGCCACAGATTTTATTGCAGAGCCATTGACCTACATTTTTAATTTAACTCTAAGTAGTAAGGAAATCCCAAAAATATGGAAAACAGCAAACGTTCTTCCCCTCTTAAAAGGTGGTGAACCGTCCAGCCTCAGTAACTACAGGCCTATTTCAAATCTGTCTCCTTTAGTCAAGATTTTAGAAAGCCTGGTTAGTGATCAGTTGAAGGATTTCTTGAGTCTTAATGACATTTTATCTTGTTTTCAATCTGGTTTTAGAAAATCACACAGTACAGTCACAGCAGCTACTAAAGTAGTAAATGATATTATTATGGCCCTGGATGGCAAAAAACACTGTGCTTCTCTTTTTATTGATTTTTCCAAGGCCTTTGATACGGTGGACCATGAGGTATTATTGCAAAGATTGGCTAATATAGGACTGTCTAATTCTGCTGTTGGTTGGTTTTCTAACTATCTTTCAGATAGGACTCAATGTGTCAAAATTGATGATTGCTCCTCTGATACTTTGGCTGTCCACAAGGGGGTGCCACAAGGCTCTATATTAGGTCCCTTGTTGTTTACAATTTATATCAATGATTTGGGAAAATATGTTCAAAATGCAAATGCCCATTTTTATGCTGACAATACTATTATTTATTGTTTTGGAGAATCTCTGTTAATGGCTGTTGAACACTTGCAAGTTGCTTTTAAAGAAATGGAAGCCCAACTCCTGTCTTTAAGACTAGTACTTAATGTAGATACAACTAAAATGATGACCTCCACTAAATCCAGGGATACAACCAGTGTGCGAAATACCCATCCATATTCAGGGGGGTCCCCATCTCCCGATTTTTTTTTTTTCCAGTCTATAGCCTACATGACATCACACACGGACACACTAACACTTTTTGATAATCCGACATAGTAGCCTATTCACTGACATTGCATTGGCTAAAGTTGTTTGGATACACGTTGTTTTAAGAGGCAACGTTGTGGAATACAATGCAGAAACGACAATAATTGGCACCAATCTGGCGCACTTACAGAGCAATCAACTGAATAAATGCCGCTGAATAAATCAGAGACTGGCACGCAATCCGTGCACTTGCAAATGAGAGCCTGCAGTGTATGACCGATAGTGTGACATTATTTAACTATCTATCTACAGCAAATATGATCAGACAGATACGTCATTAAACACATAGGCCTACACAAAGCACATTCGTCTAACCGTGCAAACAGGCCCATCGCTCAAATTGAAAAAAGCACCACAGCGGATGCTGACAGACAGCCCACAAAAAGCCAAACATCACCACAGCGGGTGCGCTCTCGCTCTCTCTCTCTCTCTCTCTCTCTCATTCTCTTGCTCTCTCTCTCTTACCTTAAGTTAAAATAGACCAAAGATGCCTTGGCTCAACTTCTTGTGGTTGCCGTCCAGGTTTCCAGGATGAAGACAGGCGATGTCCTGCTTTAATCCAGCTTCTGACAAACGGAACTGGGTCGAATTTGTCCAGAGGAGGTCCGTTGAGGCCCACAAACAGGAGTGAAGACAGGCTGTCTTCGCGCAACCTGTTGCGCTTCTGGTTGTCCGTGTTATTAACTGCGGAAAAGCCTTGTTCGCACTCAGCTGACGTGGGGAGATACGTGCGACTTGCTATGTGCATACTTTCCAATGTTTTCCCCGGTGCAGTGCCCTGCAATTTCCAATCTCGAAACTGCTCCACGGCCTCTCTGGTTGGTAATCCAAGCGCTTTCGCAAGGCTGTGTACTTCTGGTTCACCATGCAAAAGCAGGTCCTCCTGCTCTCCTGGCCAAAAACGCTTGTCAAGAGCTTTGAGCATCATGACCAAATTTGACTCCGGTAATCGCTAGTTAGAGACGCGATCACTGATTCATAAAACCAGAGCTGTTTATTTCGCCCTGCCTTCACTCAGCTCTGCGCCCTTAAAAAGGCCAGATGAGACGGACTGTTCGGCCTTCTTGGTTGATTTCCCCACCAGACGTCTTCATGGTGCCAAAACATTAATAGTTTGTTCGATGGGAGACTTGAATCCACTAGTGACATTTCTCTTTTCTGCAGCTTGAGAGACAGGCCCTGGAGTTCACGCAGGATGTCTTTCATGACAGCCAAATCTTCCACAAATCCTGAGTTAGCAAGGTGCTTCAGAAGTCCCTTATATTTTTGCCTTTCAAGATCATTGCGTGATGTGTCCTCACTAGCTGTTTTTGAAATGGTGTGCTAGTGCGGGAAATCTTTCCATACTGCCTTAACTGTTTTAAAGCTGCTGGCAACCCATCTGATGGTGAATATTTGACCTATTTTCAGTATTTCCATGTCGAGCTCGGCCGCTGCTTCTCTAAGCAACCTGGCGTTCCTGGTTGACTGATTGTAAAGGGAGTATACCTTTGAAATAAAGAACTCAAACTGATTAGTGCCAGCCACTTCTTTAAGAGCATCTTTGACAGCCAGTTCTAATCTATGCCCAGGCAGTGAACAGACTGCACGTTCGGAAACTTTTCCTTGAGTCTAACGACAAGCCCACTGGCTTTTCCTGTCAGCACCGCAGCTCCATCGGTGGCAATGCTTATCAGGTGCGTCTTCAAAAATGCATCATCCATTCCCGCTTTAAGTAGACTCGCCATCATCGAGTTAAAAATGGATTCAGCATCGACCCCATCTGTAAGTTCCACTAGATCCAGGAAAACATTCTCTACATTCCCCTTGCCGCTGACATCACATCTTACGTAGAGTATTAGATAGGCCCTGCCATGAATGGTGCTTTCGTCAATTGTGATTGACACCCGTGAATCCATTTCTTTCACACTGCAGACAAATGTGCGGCGCATTTCCTTGGCAACGTGACTGATTATTTCTGCGCATGCATGGTCAGATTTGTGGATATTACCAACTTCGGCTCCATTTAGCTCCTGCATTGTCATTAGTGGGTTGAGCTTTCTGTAGGATAGCCTTTCTTTTGCCACGGTGTAAGCTGTTCTGAACGAGACTGTTGTTGTCTTGAGTAACTCGGACTGTATGTCAATGAACGTGTTCGGAAGGGTGTCTTTCCCTTTCACCTGCGCTATTTCCACTGACCTTGCGTGGGCCTGGCTGTCCCTGTGTTTGTATATTTTCTTCCGTAGCCTCTTTGCTTCAGAGCTCGTAACATCACCATTGATCCATTCTTCTGCGAGGTGTACACCCGGTCCATTTTCTGACAGTAGCAACGTTTTTGCAATTCTACAGACTAAACACCCCAATTTTCCTGCCTTAATGTCAAGCCAAGCGTTGCGATCTTTCCATTCGCCCACCTGCTTCAGTGTCCAACCAGCCGGCAAGTCACTATTGCTGCTAGCAGCAGCAGTAGTTAAAGTTTCCGCAGCACCTGCTGCGTCTTCGGAGCAATTAGCCTCAACTTCACGTTGTTCTTCTTCTGGGGAGCCACTGGGTGGGAGAGGATCCTCTGTTCTTGCCACTGTGTCAGCTGTACCAGCATCGTCTTTAGGCTCCTCTTCATCTCTGAGTGTCACCTTTTTAGATGTGAATCCAAAGTGTGCGAGTGACACATTCACGCGCTTTCGCTTGCTAGCCATTTTTAGTATTTCGTCTTGTTTATTCTTTTTGGCGCGCATGGCTAATTTGCATAGAGCACAGGACGGGCTTGCTCCGCTTGGCAAAAAATAGCACATTAGTTGTAAATAAATATTTTGAATTCTGAATATTGGACATGGTGAGCAGCATAAAAACATTAAAGTGACCATTAACATATATAAAAAACATATTTTTTATTTATTTTTTACAAAATTTGAGCCCCCTCTCAAATTTTACTTTTGAGGCTTTCAGGGGGGCTCATGGGTCAATCGGGGGGGTCGAACCCCCCCGTATTTCGCACACTGGATACAACTAACTGTTGGCCCACTTTATTTACAGCTCAAGGTACACTGATTGAGACTGTTACCACTTATAAATACCTTGGTATCATCCTTGACAATAATTTGTCTTTTAAACCCCATATTGAGAACCTGACAAAGAAACTCAAAGTGAGACTGGGCTTTTATTTCAGGCATAAATCCTGTTTTTCTTTTGTTTCTAAAAAAAAAGGCTAATTGCGGCTACTTTTATTCCATTACTAGATTATGGTGACGTACTGTACATGAATGCCTGCTCTACTTCACTGCATATGCTTGATGCTACATATCATTGTGCTTTAAGATTCATTACTGGCTGTAAATCACTCACCCATCATTGCACCCTGTATTCTAAAGTAGGCTGGCTGTCTTTGTCAGCTCGCAGGCTTCTTCACTGGTACACCTTCATTTACAAAGCAATTACTGGACTACTCCCCTCATATCTCTGCACATACCTCACTTTTAAATCAGATTCATCATTCTGGCGTTGCATATTAAAGCGGCTACGAGTAACATTTAAATATCTTTTAAACAGCCTCATGTTTCCTCTGATAATCATAAATTACCTTTAACAGCAAACGAGACCATCAGTGCAAAGAAAGACATTTTTAAATAGTTTTTATTACTGCTTTTGGTCTGGTCGCACACCCAGTCCGATTTTCGGTTCGCTCGTGCAGGCTCTATGGTCACATATCCGTATTGGTCGCAGATTTCAGTGTGGAGCAGCAAAGCGATTTGAGAAGCCTATCCCTCCAGGTGAGGGAAGGGGAGCGGGAGCCTTGTTTGAGACAGTTATTTGTCGTCATAATGACTGATAACGGGGCTGAACCATCAAAGGAAAAAAAGAGAATGCAATGAAGAAAAGCTAAAAGGGAGAGTGATATAGGCTACGGGCGGGATGAGGGAGTTGCCAAGCAACGTGTATACAATTTCACGAGAGCGAAACTAGACTGCATTGTTTACTCCTAAATGAATGAGCGGTTGGTACTAACACAAAGTTTGCTTTGCTTCACCATCATCGGATAACCATTATCTGAAATAGTCATTATTTATATCAACAACACAAACACATTACCTCATCGTGATCCATACTAACTGCCGTCTCTTGTTCATTCGTTTTCTGTGGGGACACGTAATCTTTCAGCTCCGTGAGAGAGAGTAGTTAGGTGACACTGCTGCATCTCATTGCAATCAGGTGCGTGTAGCGCTGACTGGCATTAGTTGAAGAGTCCTCACACATTTCAACACACGGACATGCGCTATATTGCGCCCTTCTCAGTTCACACTCGCACGCCTGCACGAGCTAGAAAACAGCTTTGCGACAGCGGGCATCGTAAAAATACTACCGCTTTTGTCCAAAGGGGACGCCAACGTGCCATGTTACTCGTAGTGGCTTTAAACACTATCTGCCGATGTGATATCACAAACTAATCTGGTAGTCACACAGCCAACAGCTGGCTCCAAGATTCGTGCTGGTTATACACATGATGTGTGACACAAATCTTACCTCACGCTGTAAATTAGCCTACACTAAAAAGCTAAAAAGGCTATGGAAGTCTAAACATATGGCCAACATGAACATGTAATCATTTTATGTTTTGCAGGGTTTTAATTTGGCACCGAGTCACCAGTTACCCTGATAGGGATCATTAGGCTACATTTAGGCTCCCCCCAACCAAAATAGATTAAAAAAACATTCCTTCCCATCAGAATCGAACCAGCAACCCTGTGTCCATCAGAAGTGCTCTATGAGCCAGTACTTGGTCAGTACGCCACCGTCTTAGGTAAAGACAGAAGTGTTACTGTCTTATTATCACAATAATAAAAAAAAAGTAATAAAAAAAAGTTACGCGTACAATGCGCGAATTGCAGTTCTATTTCCACCTCGACAAACTACGTAGGCTACAGCAAAATGCTGCTTATACATTGACAATATTGTAATGTGATATCAGTCACATCCATATAATAAGGTTCCGAGTATTGAAAAACACATTGCAGTGATGATGAAAAACGTCTGAAAACGATGGTATTTGCCCAAGTGTAACAAAGTGTCACACATTAAACTGGTTCTATCACACTTAGCCACAGCTAACACAGCCAACTTCATGCTTAATTTGTGACACAAATAGCTTACCCCAAACTGTACATTTCACTAAAAAACTGAATGGAAGAATAATCCCCGACCCTTCTCAAGTATATCCGTATAATAGCGTTATATGTCCAACTTTTTAAAACTGACGAGAACATCTTGTATTCAACCACACACAGCCTATCAACTTATTTACGTTTGCGTTATTTTCACAAGGCATCGACACAGTCACCTACACGCTCCTAGCTGTCACCAGATAACCCAACAAATAAACCAGGAAGATTTTGTCTTTGTCGCATTCATTTGTCGGTTTATTTTTAAAACATCATGATAAGCTTATTTCAGTCACATAACCAAAGTAGACAACATGAACAATAGTCACATAACCAAAGTAGACAACATGAACAATAGGATGTATTCAGTACGAAATTATAATTAAAAGAAAAGTATCCCGTGCGTTAGTTTTCTAAATGTATAGGCTGTCCTGATTTAAAAACAGTCATTTATAATCTGGACGGCTCCGCGTAATGTAGAATATCATAGTGATGATTGGGAAACATAGGCCTACAGGTGATGCTAGCCTATATTAAACACGATCGGTGGTAGGCTATTTGCTGATGTGCTGTCACAAATTAACCTGATCGCCACAACTTGTCCCAAAGCCAACAACTGACTCCAAACTTCGTGCTGTTACGCACATGTGTGACACAACTTTTACCTCACACTGTTCCACTAACAAGCTGTAGGCTATGGAAGTCTTAATATTAAGTAGAACGGATATGTAGGCATCGAGTCTGCTGTCACCTGTTGCCCTGATCTGAATCATTACATTTGCCCCCAAAGAAAAAAAGAAAAAAAATTATCTGTCAGAGTCGAACCAGCAACCCCATATCCAGAATCTTATCAGTACGCCACCAATTTGGTGAACAATGACTGTGCTAGTTTGTTATTCTTACCATTTAAAAAAATAATAATAATAATAAAAAAACTCATGTAAAATGAGCGAATTGCAGTTCTATGTCCACCTCGACTAACTAGCCCACGTAGGCTACAATAGAAAAATCCTGCTGCTTTCCTTATACATTGACAATAGTGTAATGTGATATCAGTCACATCATCAATAGGCTCCGAGTATTGAAAAACACATAGTGATGATATGACCACGGTATGAAACACGGTAGTAGAGTTCATTCACTAGTTAAACTGATATCCCAGTAAACCCCAGCTAACACACACCTCCACGCTTCAATGGTTACACACAAATAGCTTACCACAAACAACATTTCACTAAAAGTGTATGGACAAATAATCACCAATCCTTTAGCCTAGGCCTAAATCTGAATAATAGCGTTAAATGTAGCCTACAATTAAAAACTGACAGGCATCGACAGTCAGCTAGCTACTTGCTCCATATCCTCCCAAACCTGTCACCAGATAATCCAACACATGAACCAGGACTAGGTCTCTATGTCGCATTCATTTGTCGGTTTATTTTAAAACATCATGATAAAAACTGTTTTCAGTCACATAGCCTACCCAAAGTATGCCATACGTACAGTAGGATGTATTCAGTAGCCTACGAAAGAAAAAAGAAAAGTCTACCACGCAACACGTTAGTTTTCTGAATTTACTGTCCTCCGATTTTCAAACTGAGAGTCATACAATCTGGACGGGTTCCGAGTAATGTATAGTGATGAGTGGGAAACATAGGTGATGCATGTTAAATATGATCAGTGGTATTTGTCGATGTGCCATCACAAACTAATCTGCTCGTCAGACGTTGCCCCACAGCCAACAGCTGGCTCCAAGCTTCGTGCTGGTTACGCACACTGTGACACAAATCTTACCTCACATTGTATATTCCACTCAAAGGCTATGGAAGTGTAAACCGATATTAAGTAGATCGGATTCTTACGGCCAACATGAACATATTAAACATTTGACGTGTACGGGGTTTTGATCAGGCATCTACGTAGCTACCATCACCAGCTACCCTGATCACAAGTTGATCTGACACACCGGCCTGCGAAGGAATATTTACTGGCCCCCGCCTTGACTACCGACCGACCCCAAAAATGGTGCACAATTAATGTACTAGCACGTGCGATGTGTACTTTTGCATGGTCATAACTGCACGAAAGGCCGCGATCTGCAGTAAATAAATGTGCACATGTGTCTCCAAGCGTTTCTCTATCAGCTGCTCTGTGTATGCAGCTTTGTGGGTGCGATTTTACCGCAGTGTAAGTGTATGGTCCATTATTTGTATTTAGTGTGTCAAAGATGAAGGTTCACCACTATCTATCCAGGTTTTAATAATGCATTGGACAGTTCTTAACATGATTTTAGTCGTTTCATCTTCTCCTGAGTGGTTTTGTTTGTTTGATGCAGGCCAATAATTTCACCCTTCTGAAACAGAGTTACATATTTTCCAAAACCACAGCATGTGTCTTCTGACATGGTTGTTTAAGAAATAAGAAGCTATTAACAGCATCAGTTAGGGTTAAATAACGTGTTGCCAACTGAAACATATTAATCACTGTAGTTTTTGACCGCCGATGGAGGGCTCCTGCCTAATTGCTGTGGTGACTTTTTTTTGGGCCGGGCAGTATATATATAATATGATAACTGCAGTTGGTATTGGGTTATTATTACACTGTATTAGTCAAAATAAAAAAGTCAGACTTCTAAGAGGTGCTTAAAAGAAAACGGAGTGCCACATTTTCATTACTCTACTGAAAAACTAATTAGAGAACTCAAAGAATAACTTCAGTTTTCTTGCACAGCTTTTCCACTTTGGAGTCTAGTAATAATTTACATCTCCATCTTAGTCACCCTCCTCGTCTGAGGTATTAAAGATTGTTGTGGAGTTTGTAAAAGAACCCCACGACGACCCTTGTTTGTATTTTGTTTCTCACACTGCAGGAAGTAAAGTAACAGAATATTAATTATTATTATCATAATATCATCATTATTAATATTACAATGATTTTACTTTATTTATTTAGTGATAGGAGACTTAACAGAGAGAATTTAAAGACACAAGACAGACAGCAACACTTTGGGTGACACAACAGGCAATGGCAGCAGCCACGATAAAAATAAATAAAAAATTAACACATAACAGGAATGACCAAAAGCACAAGATCGCGGGTACAAGCTGCCGAAATGGGTTTTCTCAGGAGGGTGGCTTGCGTCTCCCTTAAAAATAGGGTGAGAATCTTAGTCATTGGTGAGGAACTCGGGGCAGAGCTGCTACTCCTTTGGTAGAAAGGAGCCAGTCGAGGTGGTTCGGACATCTGGTAAGGAAGCCCCTGGGCGACTCCCTAGGGAGGTGTTTCAGGAGCGTCCAGCTGGAAGGAGGCCTTGGGTTAGACCAAGGACTAGATTGGAGAGATTATGGGTGTATTCACACATGCCGTGTTTAGTTCGGTTGAAACGAACTCAGGTGCACTTCCGCCTTCGGTGCGCATCTTTCAAACATGTGTGAATACAGCAATCGCACTCGGGGGCGGACCAAACTAGCGCTCCGAGACCCAGCTGAAGAGGTAGTCTTGATGCGCTTCCATACGCACTCTGCTGCAGTTCGTTTGTGGTGGGAATTTGGCCGGACTCGATCCGACCAAATTGCAGGAAGCACAGCGCCTTTTCTTTTTTAATAAATCACCGTCAGATTCACATTATGGGAAAGGGTTGTTGTCGCCATTGTTAGGAAGATTAGTTGTGGTTTGACCGGGCCCTGAGCGAAAATATTACATTTGATAATGACGCGTAAACATGCTGATGTGTTCAGCGATCAGATGGAGAGGAGTGTCTCCCGTGGCCTACAGTGCCAACAGGTTCACGCTGCGCTTTGCATGAAGTGTGTGTTTTTATTGTTCTTCCCAATGGGACCGCCAATACTGTCCCCGTGTTAGTTTGGAGCTGAACTGCGCCAAACTGACACCGAGCTGATACATGGCTTAATCAGCTGAGTGTCAGCTTGAGCCTATTCTTCACGCGAGACGCGCGTCCAGCAGCAAAAATACAATAAAAATTATGTTTCACATCGTAGGCTACACGCCACATAACGTGGCATTGACATAGGGCTACATATTATAACCATATGAAACAACAGTAATTTGATGTTTTTCTTCTTTATTTATAGGCTAGATGTAGGCCTTTTTATTATTTTTTACCCCATATTATATCAATGATAAATTTGCAGTTTTTACTTCGTTCTTCCTGCTTCTCTCCACCCCAGAATGTCTGTCCAATGAATGAATGACCTCAGATCACGTGTGGTTTTGCTTTGTTATGCTGGTTCACTTGCAAAAGGGGCTATATGGGAAAAAAAAAAATAAAAAAAAACGGACTTTCCATGTGTGAATACACCCTATATATCCACACTGGCCTGGGAATGCCTCAGTATCCCCCAGTCAGAGCTGGTCAATGTGGCCCGAGAAAGAGAGGTGTGGGGTGCCCTGCTCTAGCTGCTGCTCCCCTGACCAGTCCCAGGATAAGCGGTTGAAGATGATGATGATGATGATGATGATGACGATGAGAACAGGAATCATTTTGGCTTCAGGTCATAAGAGAGCTGTATGATTTAGAGCGTTTCATTCATTTCTGCACACAACAGTAAAAACGGCTAGTCATCCTAATTAATTAATTAACTTATTTTCTAAAAGTTTCCATTTTAATTTCAATATTTTACACAGTAAAATGTTTATCATTGAAACTTGATGCGCATCAATAGTTGACTTGCTGAAACAGTATTTGTGCCTGTTAATTTGAGACAAGTCTTCCTTTTAACATTTGTGGTCATGCAAGATATATGTTTTCAAGCCCCTCTCATTCCCCCATGGCCCTGAAAGAGAGGACCTCATGGTGCTGTGGTAAGCATGTTTTCTTCACCAAAATAGGTATTTTGCATGTAAAAGTAAATGTTCTTGCTGTCAACTTAATCAACTGTTGTGCCAAAGCAAATGTATTCACGTGAAAAAACTTCTATCATACGTGTTGATAAACTACCGACATATGAAACCATGTGATGCTGATAACTGAAGATTAGCCTGAAATGCTAAGAGAGGTAGTTTTTTCTCAAATTGTGGTGGTGGGGGAAAGTGAGCCACTCTCTCACTTTCCCCCACCATGAGGCACAAGTTAAGTTTAGTCTTAAACATATTTTAATGTAAAATTACATAACATATGTTTTATTTTATTGTCATACACATTGTAGAAAAGCCATCATGCCAAGGAAATACACCAGGAAGACGACCTGGGGCAACCACACGGAAAGAGCACCTTCTCATCTTTCCCTGTAACCTTCAGGGCTGGAATGTAGAGTAAGCCTAGTTGTAGAGTATTACAGGCTGATGTTATAATCCAGTTGGGTCTTCTCCTGTGTTCTGAGTCCCAGGCTGTTCTCGCTGGTTCTGATTTTCCTATGCTTTGACCCCCAGACACTAGCTGGCTCTAAGGGTCCTGTGTTCTGACCCCCAGACTGTGTTCTAATCTAACTGGTTCTATCTTTCATTTGAATCTTATTAAAACCTTTTGAATTATAATATGTTGTATTTGATTTTGTTCAGGGTTACTTTCAAGTGTTTAGAAAATTTGCTTTGCTTAATTGACCAAACCCCATCATTCTTTTACTAGTCTAACATATATATATATATACAAAAATTAGAATATTGTGAAAAAGTAAAAAAAAAATCAGTAATTCAACTTAAAAGGTGAAACTAATATATTATATAGACTCATTACATGCAAAGTGAGATATTTCAAGCCTTTATTTGTATTAATTTTGATTATTATGACTAACGGATTATGAAAACCCCAAATTGAAAATCTCAGAAAATTTTAATACTACATGAAATCAATGATGAAGGGATTTTAAATACAGAAATGTCGGCCCTCTATAAAGTATAATCATGCATATGTACTCAGTACTTGGTTTGGGCCCCTTTTGCATGAATTCTTTGCTCAATTCCAATTCATTTTCCATGATATTCTAATAATATCACCTGTATATGTGTGTGTGTGTGTATATATATAATATTTAATTAAATTTAATTGTAACCCATTTAAGAATGTCCCTCTGGTCCTCAGGTGAATACACAGTGATGACAGCTCAGTTCCATCTGAAGAGAAAGATCGGTTACTTTGTGATCCAGACCTATCTGCCCTGCATCATGACAGTCATCCTCTCACAGGTGTCCTTCTGGCTCAACAGAGAGTCTGTTCCTGCAAGAACTGTGTTTGGTGAGCTTTGTTTCATTTTAACATGGAACTGTATTGCATTCTTTCCATCCACCTTCAGTAGTCACACAATCCCCTCTTCAGAGAAACATGTAATAACACTATTGAAAAAGAAGTGAATGTAAAAATACAGATTAGGAAAAACCATGTGAAGGTGGTGATATGTGTTTTAAATGACATGTAAAAGCAGGCCATAGTCATAATTAGGGTTGCAAAATTCTGGGAATTTTCAAAGTTGGAAACTTTCAAACTGGAATGTATTGGAATTAACGGGAATGTTGGTAATAAACGGGAATTTACTACATTTAAAGCAACCCAAATGTACTCAATCCTTCTAACTAAGTTATTTCAGTCCAGGTAAACGCTCTATACAGTAAAAAGCAGTTTTTTCAACTAAGTTTTATGATATTTATGAACATTTAATTTCAAATCAGATTTTTTGAAAAGCTTATTGAGACACCCAACTAGATATCATATATTGCTTTTTACTAGACCAGGTTTACAGAGGCTTAAACAGTGATTTTAAATATAGTTGGGGAAAATATATTTTAGCATAATCTTGATTTAAACAACAAGATTTCATGCAAGTAGACTTGGCAAATTGCACATAGCACACTGCTTACTGCAGGGGTACTGAGGCCACGCCCCCTACATGCACTGTACATTCCTCCATCACATGGTGGGGCATTTTAGCCTGGTCCAACCAGACCATCGTACTTCATTTTATTTGTACAGAAGGTCTGGAAGTGCTGTAATTGGCAAACGTTCACTCACTTGGAGGCGGGTGTCTGTCGAAGTTTAAAACTATTGGATCTGCCCAGTGCCACTCTGGATTAGCCAACCAATCGCATCATGTTTGGTCGTCACTTGTGTCATGAGCCGGCTTTTGACGGTGCGTTCCAGTTGGACAGGGAACTCGGAAATTTCCGACTTCACTACATATTGTAGTCTATGAATCTACCGGTACCTGGCAACAGTAACTTGTTAGAGCCTAACGTTTAGTTATTTGGACGAGAAAGGTTGTAGGCGTCCATACTTTCGCGAGCAGATGCACTGAAACACAGACAGGTCGGAACTCGGAACTACCAAGTCGGAAATCTCCTTCTTGCGAGTATAAAGGAACGCAGCATTCAACTGAAACTGGAGCGCGACTTCGACATCATCGTTCTCAGCCACTCGCTCTGTTCGCTGATTGGACGACTGTAGATTCTCCGGCGAAAGCTGGGAAATGCACTGTACACCCAGACTGACTACTGAAGGGAAAATGAAATTTGTTCTGGAAGTAGGCGGGCGGGCGGAGCCAGGCTAGGGGCATTTTACTTAGTTTATTGAATGGGTGGGGACAGATGAGTAATATTTTACTCAACATTCATCCTTTTGTTGTTCATTGAAATTATTGATTGTTCATAAAATAATCCAAACTTGATAAAGTTCTACTTACAAATAAATCTGTTTTAAAAGTAATGTTTTTTAATTGTATGATTGTGCATGGATGTCTGCCTATGACCAACCATAATGTTTATGTTTACATTTATGTTTGGATATGAAACAGATCATTTAAATTACCGACATTTAGTTAATTCCTATAATTCCCAATTTTGAATATTCCCAAAATTCCCGAGCGAAAGTTCCTGTGGAAAGTAGGGCCCGACCGATATGGATTTGAGTGCCGATGCCGATTATTTTCAGAGAAAAATTACGATAACGATTAAACCGGCCGATTATTTGAAAATATATATTGAAAATATTTACTTTTTTGAACCCTTAAACATATATAAATTCGTGTTACTGTCGATAAGTGTAAAATAACTTTTTATTTATTGAAATATGCATTATCTAAAAAAATAAAGTGTTACAAATATGTCTAAAGTGACATGACGCATTTTTAAACTCAGACATTAAGCATTTTATGTAACTGCACCCAACCCTCTGGAACTCCCTCCATCAGCATCTCAGACTAAATAAACTCATTCAAAAGTCAACTCAAAACTCACCTCTTTAAGAAAGCATAATTACACCGGACTCCATTCCAAACCTTATCTTTAATTTGTCTGTATTTTGTTTTCTTTTTCTATAAGTATGATTTTCTATATGTTTGATGTAAAGTGTCTTTGAATGACCTCCAATAAAGTACTATATAAACTCTATCAATTACTATTAACAGTCAAAAGATGAACAATGACGCTGCTATTGGTGTCAGGGGGAACTGTCAAGTGTGAATTAGTCTCGCAAAGCCAGACCAAACTACAGCAAGTAGTATGGTCTGGAAGCACTCCGTTTAGAGCCGTCTATTCGGGGGGAAACTGGGCTGGCCTGTTTTTATTTATTTAAACCAATCACAATCATCTACGGCGGGGCTAACCCCGGGAAGCAGCCAATGGAGGCGTAGCGTTGTTTGCCGACGCCAGCGCTTAATAGACGCTGGCGGGAGTGGTCAAGCCAGACGAAGTGTGAATTAATCCAATGTATTATTACAACACACCTGCTGCTGCTGTTAATAGGCTATAACTTTAATGCTATGCATGTAGACTACTTCCATGGCAGCAATGCATCTCACTCAACATGATTGCTTGAATTAAAAAATAAAAATAAAAAATAAAAATAAAGTTTATAAACCTTGATTTATTGTGTATAGCCTTTAATTCGGAAAACCTGTCAAATGTGTTTTTTTTAAAGCACATGTTAACAGCTAGGCATCTCAAACAGTAACCTTTCCTATTCTCACATGAACCTCCAGGGTTATTCTCTGGCCAGGCTTGCAGTCCTGATTGTAAAGTGTTGATGCTGACAGGTCAAAACATTTTATCAGGCCACTGCAGGCAGGCAGCTCATTCTGCTTGTCAGCAAAAGGACAGTGGACTCACATCCACAGTGATTTGGTAAAATGTCAGAGACCTGAGGCTAACCTCAAGCTCTCTTTCCATGTATCCACTGCAGTATGATTCACATGAATACAGCGTGTCCTTATCTATTGTGAGAAACAAAGCATAAAGGAAAGGTTGTGTTCAAAGGCATGTTGTTACTTATAGTGAACTTACAGTTTGGTAAGTGGAGCCATTATGCTCAGTAGTTGATACTCAGCTGTTTACAGGTCCCTTACATCAGGGCTGTCAAACTGATCCAGTAAAGGGCCAGGGTGCATGGCTGCAGCTTTTCATTCCAACCTAGAAAGAGCATACCTGGTTGGTAGTCCTAGAGGAAGAGGTTCCTCCCAGTAACCATTAGGTCTCTGGTTCCTCCTCCCAGTAACCATTAGGTCTCTGGTTCCTCCTCCCAGTAACCATTAGGTATCTGGTTCCTCCTCCCAGTAACCATAAGGTCTCTGGTTCCTCCTCCCAGTAACCATTAGGTCTCTGGTTCCTCCTCCCAGTAACCATTAGGTATCTGGTTCCTCCTCCCAGTAACCATAAGGTCTCTGGTTCCTCCTCCCAGTAACCATTAGGTCTCTGGTTCCTCCTCCCAGTAACCATAAGGTCTCTGGTTCCTCCTCCCAGTAACCATAAGGTCTCTGGTTCCTCCTCCCAGTAACCATAAGGTCTCTGGTTCCTCCTCCCAGTAACCATTAGGTCTCTGGTTCCTCCTCCCAGTAACCATTAGGTCTCTGGTTCCTCCTCCCAGTAACCATAAGGTCTCTGGTTCCTCCTCCCAGTAACCATAAGGTCTCTGGTTCCTCCCTGTCATCATGAGTTCAAACCCCAAACTGCTCCAGGGGTGCTGTACTATGGCTGACCCTGCGCTCTGACCCCAAAGTGCCTTGTAATGGTGCGTGTTGTGTGTCAGTGGTTTGGGGTCCATGGGAGACAGGGCGGGGGCTCACACATTACAAGATCTTTGACCAGGGTGCATCAACAATTCTGTCTAATGCTGAAAATACGTTTAGTCACCAAAACACAAAAAACAATAGCGTTTCGTCTCGCAAAAAACAAGTTGTTTGTTGCTGCGAGAACACAAGAAAAAACAAAAAGTAGGTTTTGGAGAAAAGAATGGCTTTGAGGATTGGCTGTTCTATATAAAGTTAGAGCTTCATAAATAATGAAAACGCTGTGCTTTTTTTGTTACAAATACTGAAAAGTTCACACAAAGCAATTCAAATTCACAAGAGTGCGAGCCACTTTGCCTCTTATCTGGGGCATTTGTTGGCAATGTTCAAAACTGGTCTGCGATAGGAAAAATCCTGTTGTGTGAACTAGGCTTTGTTCAATCAACTGAACTGCATTCTGCATTCATACAGTTATCTCCACAATAACTAAATAATATATTATTCAACCATTGTAGTGATATTCAACCAGTGACAAGTAAACTGACATGTATGTTCAGTTTCTATGTGACCAATTGTATGTGAAATTGCCATCCTGTGCCTATAGCAAAACACTAAACATAATGTACTGTACAATCTATGTGCACTTCCAAGATCTGCATTTTTCAACCTGTTCCCTTTGATGATGTCAGACATTGAAATGTCTTATGAAAAGTAACTGTTATCTTAAGGCCCTTTTTCTATTGATTTCTTCTTACAGTTTTTTTTTCTTTATGCCCTTTTTTTCCCTAGGTGTAACTACTGTTCTCACAATGACAACCCTGAGTATCAGTGCCCGTAACTCACTGCCCAAGGTGGCCTATGCTACTGCCATGGACTGGTTCATCGCAGTCTGCTACGCATTCGTCTTCTCTGCACTCATTGAATTTGCTACGGTCAATTACTTCACCAAGAGAGGCTGGGCCTGGGACGGAAAAAGTGTTGTCAGTGAAAAGGTAAAAGTCTAAAGGCCAGGACACACCGGGCCGACTACAGACTGTCCCCAGAAAATGGAGTCTGCTGATTCCGTCAGCTCCATTCTTCCCGACACAGTCAAAAAAGTGCGAAGAACACACCGAGCCGACTACTGACTTGCCGTACGCTCTGCGCTTGCGCGGGATGACATTAAGTAGAGTGTTGTCATAACGTAGGCTGTCATTATAACGGAGAGAATGCATGCTGCAGACACACACAGACACACACACCTGTGGCCGCTCCTCGCCCAAACTACCTCGACTATTTCTGAAAACATGTGAAAACGTCATGCACGGACAATCTAATGTTGTGTGCTGATTGTGTTTAGCCTACATAACAATCAGAACATTCTCCGATTCTATCGATAGCTTCCTAAATCATGTTTGACAAAAGTGAAACTAATATCTGCTCCGCTGCCGTGGCAGAGCAGAGACAGGCGAGCCCTCCACCAATCAGATTGCTCCGGCTGAAAGACTGGCCGACGCCGATTGAACATGTTGAATCGGGTGAAAAGAAGACCGACGACGCCCGACGTCACCGAACACACCAAACAGATTTGTGTCCCCGCCCCCTCCAGACTCTCCGATTATCGGGCCGGTGTGTCCTGTTTCTATGAAAAAACATTGAACCTTTCACGTCAGTTAGTGATAAAACCATAGATATTAAATAATATGGATGTAACATCCGGGCTGACCTCAGTTATTCACACGGCATCCAATAATCCTGGTTTGTGCGTGTCGCCATTTTGTGAGGGGGAGGGAGATAGCTGACGTATACCCTCCGAGGCAAAGTGAGGGACAACGGGCGGAGAGCTGTCACTCAAGAGATCACGCCAATACATTTTAACCTCCAAAAGAATAAAAACTAGCGTGGTCCAAAAAAATTCACCCCCCTCAGTGTTGTCATGGAGATATGACCTAAACATACAGACTAAAATGGTTTCGTGGCCCAGGCTGTAAATAGGTTTGATAATGCTGTGAAAATGGCATGTTTAACATTGGAGTCAATGAGAGATGGCTGTCTTCTGCTTCCAGCCCCCAAAGGCACTTCCTGGTTACTACAGTTTTGGTCACTTCCTTATTGGATGGTGGTAAAAATTGCTGAGGTTGGGGCTTGGATAAAACAAGGACTAGGCAAACCAGTGGTATAAGAAGAACTACTTTTTATAATTCCCACAGGAAAGTTTAGTTTATGAAATGCTGTATTCTCTGCAGTTAACAGTTTATGTAGTAGCTGCTAGTCAGTTGATAGAACATGCTATCTAAAGAACTGAACAGACCTATAGTAAACCCCCACATATAGTAAACTCCTACAAAAAAAAACCTGTATATTAAGGACATTTTATTTCGAAGCATTGAAACACACACTTCATTGTATTGCCATGTCACTAGGGTTTCAAAATTCCGAGAATTTTCAAAGTTGGAAACCTTCCATGGGAATTAACAGGAATTTACTAAATTTAAAGCAACCCAAATGCACTAAATCCTTCTAACTACTGTAGTCAGTCCTGGCAAACGTTCTATACAGTAAAAAGCAGTTTTTTCAACCAAGTTTTATAATATTTATGAACATTTAAATTTCAAATCAGATTTCTTTTAAATGCTTATGAGACACCCAACTTGATATCATATATTGATCTTTACTAGACCGGGTTTACAGAGGCTTAAACAGTGATTTTAAATATAGTTGGGGAACATATATTTTAGCATAATCTTGACTAAAACAACTAGTGTGCACATAGCACACTGATTGCTGCTGGGGTACTGAGGCCACGCCCCCTACATGAACTGTGCATTCCTCCATCACATGGGGGGCAATTTACTTAGTTTATTGAATGGATGGGGACAGATGAGTAATATTTTACTCAACATTCATCCTTTTGTTGTTCAGTGAAATTATTGATTGTTCATAAAATAATCAAAACTTGATAAAGTTCTACTTACAAATAAATCTGTTTTAAAAGTAATGTTTTTTAATTGTATGATTGTGCATGGATGTCTGCCTATGACCAACCATAATGTTTATGTTTACATTTATGTTTGGATATGAAACAGATCATTTAAATTACCGACATTTAGTTAATTCTTATAATTCCCAATTTTGAATATTCCCAAAATTCAACTCTCCACCCCTTTCAGTCCATGTAGGGTTCTACATGGACTGAACATCTTTTGATTGTTTCAATTGAATATAAAACAGTTTATTTTGAAATGTAATTGCTGAGATGCTTCACTTCAAGGCACATAGGTAATCTTGTCTTGTGCCATTTGTTTGCCGTTGCACATAGTGTTGATTTGACAGTAGTGATTTAAAAACATCTAAGTATAGGTATGATTGTATTTTATAGTTATTGCATGACTGTTGTATTGGTGGATTAACGTTGTGAAACTATATTGCTGACTTTACGTTGTTCTATTGTATCTAAGATCTATACACATGTAGGCACAGTGAAGGTGTGTCCTTTGCATGCTCCACAATATCAATTAAAGGTGGAGTCAGCGATTCTGTTTGTTGTACCTGTCTGTACTGTCTGTGTGAGGAGACACTCACTGAGACTGTGAGTTTACTGTGTGAGGAGACACTCACTGAGACTGTGAGTTTCCCTGATTCCCTGTTTGACAAAAAGTGATTTGCCAACAGACATTCTCCAGAATCGCTGACTCCACCTTTAAGCATGGGAACGTAGGATTAAGTTCTAGAAGAAATATTGATTTCCAAAGGTCTCTAACCCTGAAGTGTTTTTCCCTGCAGAAAAAGAAGGAGGCATCTGTCATGAAGAAGAACAATGCTTACGCTGTAGCTGTGGCTAACTACGCTCCCAACATCACCAAAGACTCCACGCTGCTGCCCACCATCTCAAAGTGTTCTATCAACGAGTCCAACAAGAGCACAACCAACGACACCAAGCCAGAGCAGCACAACAAGAAAAGCTTCAACAGCGTCAGTAAGATCGACCGCATGTCACGCATCATGTTCCCTGTGCTGTTCGGAGGCTTCAACCTGGTCTACTGGGCCACATACCTCAACAGAGAACCAGTCATCAAAGACATGGACCCTGCCAAATGAACTGGAAGGACCAACACACATGGCAAAGTCAGGGTGTATAATAAATCTGTTAGTCGTCTGTATACTGTATGCGTCAATCAGACAGCTGTATGGGGAATTCCCTTCTATTTTTATTTCTGAGCTTTCAGTTTTGAATTTATGGGCATCAAAAGCGGGTTAGAATAAAGTTTAGAGCGTGTTTCTTACAGAAGTAAAGCCAGGTATCTTTATCAAATTATAATCAAAACCAGGATACTTTTAGTTTGAGATTTTTTAAACGATAAAGATAAAAAGCAAAACCTCAGTGCTGATTGATGTGCAGTTCCTTGAGGAATTAAAAATAAACATCAGTAATGACAAACAAATAAGAGAGCACGCTCTGTGTTTGTTATTCGATAAGAGTAGCATTTCAATCTGACATCTTAGGCATTGTCAAATCCCCATCACCAAGAAGATTAAGAATCAGGTTTATTGCAAGTAGATTTTCACTAACAAAGAACTTGCCTTTGTACTTTGGTTTCCGGGAAAGTATAATGGCGTGGGATGGGAAGTGTTGGAATACCAATGTCCATACCAATGACTATTCATCACTCAGGTAGTTGTTATCTGCATGATTGTGGGTCAATCTACTTTCATACTGGACAGAGAGCTGGAAAACCCTGACTAATAATACCTCCACATTCCCTATTCCCCACTGCCATTCTCCATCAGTCCACCAGTTGCCCTCTGACTGGAGCTACCCTGCGTTCCAAATCACATAATCTTTCTTTTTACTACACTACATACGAAAGTACAGAAGAGGTCTGGGCCACAGGAGAGAAAAAAGTCAGATAAGGAAGATTTTTTTTTCATTATTACATCCTTAATATTTTTCTGGCATACTAAATAGTAGGGAAGAATGGGGATTGGAACGCAGGGCTAGTTTCCCCATCAGCAGACTGCCCAACCTGCCTGCACACCTGTTACACACACTTCCCTCATTGACACAAACACTGCACTTCTGCTTCCAAGCCTCCACATCCTGTAGCTGACTCTGACCAGTAGCGGACTGCCTGTATTTTTCCTAGCAGTACTTGATTGTACGACGTGTAATGCATTTGAGTCCTATCACACAGCTGTGACAGGAACCAAAGTTGAACTGTTTCAGAATCAGAAATACTTCATCGATCCCCAGGGGGAAATTCAGTTGGTTACAGTTGCTCCAGTTTAGGATAGAAACACATGTAGTCAAATAGATAGAGTTTAAAGAATGTGTGCTTGAAGCCAAAAGTTATAGCCGACAATACAACATCTCACAATATAATATAAGAATATGAAGATAAATAAGTATGAACATTATACCACAATATGAATAACTAGAGTATATGAGACAATGTTATATGTGAAAATATCGACAGTGTGAAATAACTAGAGAATATATTTTATGTGTTTGTTTCAGGACAATGCACATTAATCAACATGTACAGCAGTACACGTAACAATGTCAGATTGTAGCCCGGGGGCTTATTTCCATCTGTAGTCCATTAGACAGGTTGATTTTACAATAAAAATGACTGAGATATATATAGAAACATTTGCTTTATACAAATATGGAGAAACAGAAAGAAAGAAAAGTAAAACTGGATCATTCATTAGTAGGATTAGTAGGTTAAACAAACACACAATTAATACACAACTAATAAGGTACAGCATACATTTAGAAGTGGTTATAAGATAAGCTTCATATTAGCAGGAAAGCAGGTACTGCTCATAGCGTGTGCAATACCATCCCCATGGTGAATCATAGTGCTGGCAGCAGTCACTACAGGGTCAAGGGATAGAGAGATTCTCAATGGAAAGCTGGTGAAGAGAGCTCAGGGCTGTGACCTTAAACAGCCAAGATACCACAGGAGTGATTTAGAGACATCTCTGTCAATGTCCTTGAGAGTATCCCAATGTCTCCAACTAGAGCCAGTCTTGCCATTGAACCTCCCTGGAGAGACTAGAGTCCATGTTCAGAGAAGAAATATCTCACAAATCCGTTTGTGCAAAGCTTGTCATGTCATAGCCAAGAAAACTCAAAGTTGCAATCCCTACCGAAGGTGCTGAGTTAAGAGGTCAGGGGGATACTTCATTTTTTTTTTGTTATTAGATTTACAAAGCTTTCTAACATCCTGTTTTTGCTTTGTCATTATGGGGTATTGAGTGTTGTTAGGTAACAGAAATAGATACAGGTAGAGTCAGTGATTCTGGAGAACGCTTGTTGTCAAAATAACTTTTTGTCAAAATCAGTGAATTTCTCCTTGTGATCCGCTGTGTGTGCTCTAAAAAACATTTGAAGTGTCAATACACCGCCTAGTCTCTGTACACAGGCATGTTACTAGCTATGGAGGCACTCCATACAGAACATGGCATTCTGTCTCTGAAACACTCAGTTAAGTGGAGTTTGTGTCTTGTGTTTCAACTGGGATTTGTTTAGTTCTGTTTATTCAAGCACACCCTATGAACATCACTCCTCACCACCCACCGCTGTACTCACCGTTTTCATGCTTTCTCATTCAAAGTGGATATTGATGTTGCGCCTCTTGTCAGAGGATTGACTGGGGATATTTTAATGTAATACACACATTCACAAATTCTATATTTACAAGTACAGTTATGTATCAGTTTATGTATCATTAGGTCACATAAGTCATTTACGTATCTTGTTTGGTTATTTATTTGTTGTTGTCCTTGTGAAAGCTATTCCAATGTATTTTTGAATAAACTACACTCAATCAGATGAGTATTCGCTTCTTGATTGACTTTGATTACAGATGAATCTTGGGTCTGAAGCTTGGGTCAAGCTACAGTGGACCACAATCCAAAAATAACAATTCTGAAACCATTACATTCAATGGAAATGTAATAGGCCTATCTTTGTTTTCTTTGATCTTAAAGACCTACTTCACCTGTGGAAATATGAAGGTCTATTGAACTCTGAGATCCTATGTAGTATACAGTAAATGTGCAAACTTTTTAGAAATCGGTTCATCCTAGCCTGAGAAAAGGCAGAAAGAGTGTTTTATGGTCTCGCTGTCTAACCCTAGATTTTCTCCTGCATGGTAAAATGTAGGGTAAAGATTAACAGGACAGCTGGGCCAAGGGAAGAAAAACCAAATTAATTATATTATAATAGCGATTTAAGAACGATAGAACGCCGGCTCCATATGGGCTCCATATACTGTATACACATGACATTAATTATTGATGCCAAACCCGTAAACGTAATGAGAGGAGCAAACCAAAAATAAAATAGCGAGTGCACACACCGTAGATATTCTTAGAAGGTTACCAGGAGAGACGCCTCTGCATCTCCACAGATCCTCATTTTGTCTGATCAACTGATCAGCAGGAAACCATTTAACATCGAACAACAACAACAACAGCATCTGTGTTTTCAGAGTGATGTTTATCTTTGACTAATGTCAATTCAAACGGATACATTTACAACAAAAATGACAACACGCGCTATACAGTGCTCAGCATAAATGAGTTCATGTTATAAAATAAACAGATGTTATATTAAACTGGGTCTTGTCTACATTTTGGAAACTATTTTGTGTTCATTGAGATAATGTTTAAAATGTTACTTTTCAAAGGGGGTGTACTCTATGCTAAGTAGCACTGTATATTAAGGTTTGCATATCCCTATAATGAATATAACAGCAAGTGTAGAAGATCTCCTGCAGAAGGAATCTAGGATATTGTTGAGCCCAACCTCAAAAGACGAGGCATACTATGGACCAACTGTGTAAGCTTTGCTGTGTGTGTGTGTGTGTGTGTGTGTGTGTGCGTGCGTGTGTGTGTGTGTGAGCGTGGTTTGACGCAATATTGACTGGAAGTAAGTCTAATAATTACATGTAAATTGTTTCAGCAAGATAATGTGCCAAACACTAGGTACATATAGGCCTACAGTAGTTTACCATGTCATTAAATCTCCTTAACCTTTGACACAACACCAGTCCCAAAACTGCATTTATAAAATGACACCAGCAACAAGAATGAGACGTATATCTATGAATGTGTTGCCCCAGTGTACGCTTGAAACACATCTACCTCATGGGATTTCAATCATGTGATCATTATTCAGCCAATGATAGAAGACTGCTCATGCTTCTGACTCTATAACCATAGTTTATTTCCAAATACCACACCAGCATTATTTCAAGTCACTTCCAGGATCTACTTATCAATCAGTGAGAATTAACAGAATCATGTCAACATAGTTACAAAACTTTAGCATGGATTACGGCCTCTGCACACATCCTGCGTCTACCTCTGGAGCGCGTCGCCTTACCTTACTGCTGCGTCTCTCTGACTTTTCTCGGACACACATGGAACGTCTCAGCAGCAGCTGCTGCTGCAGCGCTGCTTCTAAAAGCCCTGTCTTTCTACATAGAGTTTTCATATATTGAGTTTTCATATATATTTATATATATTGAGTCTAACGGCCTCTGCACACATTCTACCTCTACTGCACGTCTAACTCGCGTCTGCGTCTGACTTTTTGTCACTGACCGTGTAATCAACCTAGAGCGGGCACACATCCAACCTCAGACGCACTGCTGATGCGCATCAGAGGCACGTCTGCAGCGACGCTCCCCTTTACCTCAGGAGGCTCGCCTATTTTTTTCTGAGAGCCGCGCGTCTCTCTCAGGTCTCTCTGCTTTAACTGATAGAGAAGTACTCTGCTGAGAGTCATATTGACTTCATACCGGCAGCTTTCGCTGTAGTTTGAAGGTTTGTAGGTGAAACTACAGCAAAAGCTGCCGGTATGAAGTCAATATGACTCTCAGCAGAGTATTTCTCTATCAGTTAAAGCAGAGAGACCCGCGGCTGTCAGAAAAAAATAGGCGAGCCTCCTGAGGTAAAGGGGAGTGTCGCTGCAGACATGCCTCCGACGCGCATCAGCAGTGTGTCTGAGGTGGGATGTGTGCCCGCTCTAGGTTGATTACACGGTCAGCAGGGCCGGCGGCAGCCAGGGGCCAAATGTGGGCTGTGCCCACCCAATCAAAAAAAAAATATATATATATATTTTTTTTAGGTGGAAGTCCAGACCCACTATCGGACGGACCTGTTCATTCGCTGTCCAATAAAATGTCAAATCGAATTCAGACAATTGATTAATACTAAAGAATATACCATTACCATGCATCGCTTCTAGTTGTATTATTGGGTGGGCAGGATAGCCTGCCTCCAAGTTACCCACCCGCTTATAGTGGTCACTCGTCAGCAGAGCCGGCCCGAGGCATAAGCGAAATGAGCGGTTGCTTAGGGTCCCGACTGCCAGAGGGGCCCCCCCAATTTTTCTTAGTTTTTTTTTTAGTTTGTGTGTTTGATATCAACATCATATTATATAAATGTAAATTATCATACAATAAAAGGAATACAATGTTTTGGTAGATAGTTGATAATTGAATCAGTTCATCTGGGAGGTAATACAAGGTTAACTGATCACGTCAAATTCAAGTCCATGGCATGCACAGTGTGTATTGAGTTTATTTAAAAATATTTGAAAATGGCCTATTACAGCCTATTTCAGCCTCGTCTGTGGAAAAAAAGATAACTGGACAACAGAGTTCTTCTGCTTCGTTTCTCTCACTGCATTTAAATGAATTCATTATATTACAGAAAAATATGTCCCGTAAAAGAAAAAGAGCACCAAGCCCAACCCAGAGGACCCAAATTTATATTTCTATGGAAAATCCATGTGTCTTTCTTCAATAGCTTCTAATTCATCCGACCCAGTGTCTCCAAATTATTTGTTCACACAAAATTCCTCAGATTGAGCCTCTTAATTTTCCTCTCAAAGTGCACCAGATTTATGCATTTCACTTTAAAAAGGTAAAAAAAAATCTCCCGAGGGGGCATACCCCCGGACCCTCCTAGCAGGGTCGTGACCTCGGCTGGCTACTACTTTCACCCAGCTGGACATCGGAGGCAAAGGTGGAAAGACTATATACAGTATCTATATAGTGTGTATAGTAGGGGAGAACGGGGTAAGGACTTTTTACTTTAGTGAGAATTGCTTATCACCTAAACATCTTTCAATAGTCATTCCTATATTAAATTGAAGCTTAAGGTGTTGGCTTGAAATGTGTACCCCTCACTTTTTCTATCGTATTGTAATAAAGAAGAAATTAATCATCAAAGACACCCTTACACATTGTGACAACCAACACCATCAAGGGGTCGGTTGTCAAACACTATGGGGTTGTTTGTCACAATGTAATCTTAATGGGAATAATCTTAAAAAGAAGGTAAGAAAGTAGAAATAAATTTGAAAGTTTAATTGCATTGTCAAGTTGACAAATAGGCCTACATAACGTATGTAGGCCTATGTAGCCTTGGCAGCTGGTCTTGTTTGGGATGCACTGGGTTGTTTTGATTTTGTTGCCCTTTTTTCTTTTGCTTGCTAGCTGCCTTTTCCTGCTCTATTCTTTCCTTCTCTGGGGTGTCAGTGAGGATGCAGCTTGACAATTTCTTTCATTATTGGGTTCATTTTCTGGCTGCAGCATTGAGATAACATGTGACAACCAACCCCCCAAAAAATTTGACGACCAACCCCAACTTGAATTTCTTGCTAGCATCAAGGCCAAGAACCATCTGACAACTAATTAGCTTGCTAACCACAATCTAAACTATAGTTTACCCTTCACACTTTGTATGGGTAACAAGTGTTTTGTTATAAACCCATTGTGTAAAAGCCTAGAAGAAAAATACTGAGGAGCTAAATATTTTCAATTTGACATGAAAAACACAAACAGTCCTCTCACCTCAAATGCAGCAGTCTAACTCCAAGGAAGACTATGTAGGTGACCTCTGATCCCAGTTATGGATATTTACATATCAAAATTTCACAGACAGCGCCTTCTGGTTCCGAGATATAACAATTGTGACAACCAACCCGTGTGACAAATTACCCCGTTCTCCCCTATATAGCTCTGGACTACCACCATCCAGGTTGCCCAGTCCCAAAGCTTTCTCTTCAATCAGCTCAGGCTGCCTACAGCTAATACTGCGATTAAAAAAATATATACATTATGTTGTATAATGTATATTATATGTTATTCATAAACATTTGGAAAAAAAAACATGCAAGAATCAAATCTCCCACAGAGCAACACTCAAAGTTTATTTGCAAATTGTGTTCTACACAATTCACAGTAAATGTGCCAAAAATCAGACGCAGATATCTTACAAGGGCAAAAAAATCTGGCTCGCGCGCTCTGCGCGCGCTCGCATCTTCGGTCTCTCTGCCCAGTGTGCCCACCTAAAATTTCTACAGGCCCACCCTAATCTAACTGTCTAGAACCGGGCCTGACGGTCAGTGACAAAAAGTCAGACGCAGACGCGAGGTAGACACGCAGTAGAGGTGGGATGTGTGTGGAGGCCGTCAGTCACATTTTTTAGATTCCTTTAGATTCAACTTCATTGTTATTACACAAAGTACAAGAAAAGGAGACATCACAATGCAGTTCAACGTCTCATCAGGAGTGCAAGATGCAGTCAAGTGCAAGTAATGCACAGTGGGTCATTTAGCGTGCCTGCTGTGTGTGTGTGTGTGTGTGTGTGCGTGTGTGTGTGTACTATTGAAGGAAAAAGGATGGGTTCTATCCTCTATGGATTATAAATACTGTATTTCCAACCCAACAGAGCTACTGTGCATGCACTGGACTAATTAAAGTGAAGAACACACTGTTATTACTTATCTTTACACTTTGCTGTTGCTGGAGTTGAAATCTTACACTATGCAGCCTTGAAGCCCTATAGAAAGGTGTCCAGAAAAGCCTTAATACTCACACACAGATACACATGTCAGCAGACTATGAGCCATTCAAATCCTATACAAGTGTTTAAATCCACAACAGTGCTGAGAGTGGAGTCCTGCTGATTGCTGTGTGTTGCTGACAGAGTTCTGCTCCACAACACTTCAGCACATTTCCCTCTGCTGTCTGCATTGGTCCACCTGCATTTCATCTCTACTGCTGGCTAGCCTTTCAACCTGCCCACTCACTCACTCTCAAACTCAAATCCTTCCATGTATGCACACAACTATGAGAAAACAAAAATAAACCCACATTATGATCGGGTGTGAGACGGTTTTTCTATACTGCATGGTGTTATAAGGTCTCAAAGGTGCTGTATAATATGTAGGCAAGCTAATACTGTGCAGTAAACAGACTGTCGCTTCTTTTAAATGGGGAGTGAAATACATTGTCAGACAAATTAAGTGACAGTTTCCATTGTAGAGCCTGGTTGATTTATTACCAGATCCATGTTCCTCAAGTGATCACAGTTTAAATTATTATATTATTTCTATATTCATGTAAGGCTATTTAAGGAGGTTCGTCTGTGAATTTGGGATCACACAAGTGAACAGTAATGATAATGCAGCTCAAAAATTACATTTCAACCTGACAGAAATCTGTTCAGTGGCACAGATGTTAAAAAACTCCTATTAATAAAATAAATTATATACATACAATAGGTTTATTAATCTGAATGTAAAGCATGTTCACGATGTGTAAGGTGGCCGCCTATATGAATAACACAAGGGCTGAGAACAAGGCTACTGATCAGATAAATGATCGATCAAATGTAAAATCATCAGGAAATGATAAAAACATCCCGATGGAGATTTCTATGGAGTGATTTTGCTTCAAACTGTACAGGGACGCGTTGTGACAGTGACTCTTTCTTCAGTCGGAGCTGCAGCGTAAAGTGAAAACAAACTCAGGGTAGGTCTAACCACCTATCCAGCAGGTTAGACCCACGGCGTATGTTGCCGCAGTAACTGACCCTCGGTTGCGCTGAACCTGCTTCTTGAAACGGAAAACCCAGAGTTTCCACTAACTCAGAGCGAACAAACTCTGAGTTGCCTCAAAACCAGCTTCTTGAACCCCCCTCCCCATCCCACCCCTCCCCCTGGTGGCAGGAGCTGTCAGGAAGATAGCATGTCTGCCAGCTCTCACTCCAGGACTCCCCCGCCTTCCTGCCCCTGCCTGCCTGCCCTTGCCTGCCCTTGCCTGTCCTCCGGGATTTCCCCTTTGCCCACCTGTTGCTTGCCAATTCCACGCCTGATCTCTGTCCAGACCCCAGTTGAAAATAAACCATCTTAAAACCAGTACTGTCTCTGCACCTGTGTCCTCCCAGCCCGGACGTATACAATGCTAGTGTAAATGAATTAAAGTATTGTTGAAAGGACTTGACCATTTGAGGTTACACATGATAATATTCTGAGCACAATTACTGGCATCATTTCACAGTGCTGGATAAGCTTAACCAAATACACTGTGATTCTGTGTGCTCTATCAATATACGTGCAAATGCTACAGAGTAGAAGCTTTGATAAAAAGATAAAAGCAAGTGGGATTTCTTCAGATTAGTTTCTTTCATATCGTATTCGTTATGCTATTTAGTTGATACAGTTGCTAAGCAACAACATTAATATTTTCCCTACAGGAGGTACAGGTTTGTTTAAAACAGGATGACTTGGTGATGATCAGACCACAGATGTGGTTGTTCTCAGGTTCCAGGTTGAAATTAGAAGCAAACACAAATTCAGAAGAATTTTACAAGTCCCATTCATATTTACCTCCATCAAAGACAGGTTTATTTTATGAATGTCAAACTATAATTATTTAATCGCTTAAAGGTGAGGTAAGCGATTATTTATGTTAATATAAGTGTTCAATAGCTCTTTATTCACACAGTGATCACGTATATAGTGTGCGCATTTCATAAAGCCGATCTCTCAGTCACCCGCTCTGCATGTAATCGGCAAATACACCTTAATAAGTAGTGATCCCACTACTGATAACCAATCAGAAGAGAGAACGCTATAAACCGGCACCCGTCTCACTGCCGGTGCACGTGCAGAGCAACAGATGGGTGAATGTGTATGCGCCTACAATGGCGGAGCAGATAAAATCCTTCCCAATGTCGGTTTTGATGGTTTATATAATAGTCTAGGTCCTGGTTAAGATTTGTAGCGGAGAATATCTCAACTGGTATAGACTAATATGACCCCAGTGAACAACGTGGGATGTGACAAAATCTCTATCCGGGGCGAAAGTCCTGAAAATGACCACAACAGGTTATACTAGTATCACACTACATGGTGAATGGGACTTTTTTTTCCCTTTATAGATACCCTCATACATTTCTACAAGATTAATCTTCATAGTAAGAGAAATACTTTTTGTATTACACTTTGTCTAAAAAATGTAATAAAATATGAAAATGAGGCAATATCTCATTAAATATGCGTACATATAAACCCTTGAAGTTCCAGATTTTCTGATGGATCACAATGTTCACAATGACAATGATTATAAGGTCATAGACGAGTGTAAACATTCTGATTTGATATATAATGAAAATGGCAAAAAAACAGTCAACCTATTACGTACTGTATGAACGCATGTTGAATGAGATATTGCCTCATTTGCATATTTTATTAAATGCTTTAGACTAAGTGTAATAAAAAAGTATTTCTCATAATATGAAGATTAATCAGGTAAAGTACTGTATGAGGATATCTATAAAGGAAAAAAGTCCCATTCACCATGTAGTGTGATACTAGTGTAACCTGTTGTGCATTTTCAGAACTTTCGTCCGGGTAGAGATTGGCACACATCCCATGTTGTTCACTGGGGTCATATAAGTCTATAACAGTTGAGATAATCTTCGCTAAATGAAGCGCATACAAATCGTATCCCGGACCTCTACTAGGGTTTATAGGCTATGCATATTTAATGAGATATTTCTTCATTTGCATATTTTATTAACTGTTTTAGACAAAGTGTAATACAAAAAGTATTTCTCTTAATATGAAGATTCATCTGGTTAAAAAGTATGAGGATATCTATAAAGGGAAAAAAAGTCCAATTCACCACGTAGTGTGATACTAGTGTAACCTGTTGTGGTAAGACATGTTATGAAAGCAAAAAAGACTATTATGATATAATGAATAAGGTTTTTCTTCCCTCAATCTTACCTTGGCCCAGCTGACCTGTAAATCCTAACCCTACATTGATGGTAAAATGTATGGTTAGACAGTGAGACCATAAAACACTCTTTCTGCCTTTTCTCAGGCTGAACCGATCCTAGGATCTCAGAGTTCAGTACACCTTCATATTTCCACTGGTGAAGTAGTTATTTAAGCATAAGGTGCTGAATGCAATCTCCAACTGCTCAAGCCGCTCAGTGGTCACAGCACACTGATGTGGCTATGATGGATTACGCATTGGCTGCTTAGAATGTCAAGCACGTTTCTTCTGCGAGGAACGCCTAACCCTTCCGTGTATACAAAAAAACATAGCTGTAAAAATGCTAATATTCATCTACCGTCATCCAGCAGTCAGTGAGTCAGTGAGTCAGTGTGTAGCCTGTTTCAGCGAGCAGACGTGTGTGTGTGTGTGTGTCAGAGCCGCAGCCTAGTTAGCGAGCACTGCGGATGGACTAGAGCAGCAGAGTCAGCTCGCTCACTCTGGTCGCATCCTCCCCCCTACACACGCGCCATGGACACGGCATCTCTCACAGCCTTTCGCTGCTACGTTTAAGAACTCTTCTTTGGCTGCTTCATATCACGCTACCTGACCCAAAGCTCCCTTCTAACCCGCCTAGCCGAGGTGGACACCGTTCATTCAAGTCGTTTTTTTCTCCAACTGCTGCGGAGAAGAAGAAGAAGAAAATGAATCGGCTCGTTGGTAGAGCCATGCGGGACAACGCCGTGCGACCCTGGCTGCTGCTCTTCGCCCTGCTCGGACTGTGGTGAGTCAGTGTGTAGGCTGGGGGCTGAACTGATGGATGTGTATTCACCATGGAGAAAGGAGGGAGCTCTCCGTCAGGGGGAATGGTTGCCCGCTCCGGTTCCTTTGCCCTTGTCATTCCGCATCTTGTGTTTGTACCTGTGTTCACAGAGGCTGGGGGGGGGGGGGGGGGGGACGTCCACAAATGCTCTTTCAGATGAACCAATCTTATGGTGCCGACGTTGTTCTAATCGGTGCGCTATGTGGGGATCATTTTACGCCCTTAATATTAGTCCCCAGGCTGTAGAATGTCACGGATAGTGTTAGAGGCATGATGGATGCTTCTGTTTGTTTGGAGAAAAACACAGATCTTCTTCACTGACCTCAGTGCCCAGAGGTTACCTATCAGTCAGTTAGCCAGAGAGGTGCAATCTGTGTCCTATCCCCCCACCCCACCCCACCCCGCTGATGCATAGCATGGGCCATAAGTGACAACATTAGATTGTAGGCTGTGTTTTCATTTCATGCATTTCCTTTTTTACCTTTCCCCCTTTTTCATCTTTATTAGGCATAAAGCTCATTTTATTAAAAAAATGATCCATATGTATTATCAGTGGAATTTGAGGGGAACCTTTCGTTGTGTCAACTTCCACAATGAACACATTTGATCATGCAGCACTCCCCTCAAGGGCAATATTCACAAGACTGCATTATCACACCTGTCATAACCACATACTGTATTTGACTTACACGTGCATTTATAGACTATACATCATTCTGTAAATTTGTAAATGGTTAAAATATCTCACAATTGGATAGTTATGTTAAAAATCATTATAAAGATGACTTGACATATTGTGTCGTAGCTGTTCACCTGTAGTCATTTAGCTAGCTGGCTGTGGCCCTATGGTGTTTTATCTATAACGTTATTGAGTGAGAGAGTGAGTGAAAGAGGGAGAGAGACTTAAAGTTGACTTCTTAGAAGCACTCTTTTGACCTGTTGTATTCAACCAAGTTAAAGGTGGAGTCAGTGATTCTGGAGAATGCTTGTTGTCAAAAAGCCCTTTTTATTAAAAAAATCAGCGAATATCTCCTCACAATCCTTTTACCTTTTTGCGCTGTGCCAGTGTGCAGAGCTTGGGCTGTGTATTAACACTGGATGTCCTATAAGCGCGCACACACAGTACAGACAGGTAGCGAATTGTAAGGAGATATTTACTGATTTTGACCAAAAAGTTATTTTGACAACAAGCATTTTCCAGAATCGCTGACTTCACCTTTATTGTCGGGTAAATTATAATTGAGATTTTTGAGAAATGAACTGGATGTCAACTTGAAAAGACTTTATGGTGTGTTGTTCCTTATTGACGTGTTGTTATGGCATGTTGCCATCATGCTAGATGTGACATGGTTCTAGGCATGGTGTTTGCAGGACAAGATGAGGAGGCTCTCTGAGGGATTGGCTTCACATCAACACTCCATTGATGGATTAGTCTAGTAGTCTAAAGCCCCTTTCACACACACCATAGTTCCCAGTAAATTGCAGAGAATACAGTCCCTGCACCACTGTTCATCTCCATCCACAACTAGACATTCCCATCCCCATTGTTCCACATCTATCTATGAGATTTAATGTGGCTATACAACCCAATCCTAGACCCTACATAACCTCTGACCAGTAGGACATGTAAATGTGTCAGTAGACACAGAGGGCTCCAAATGGGCCTAATCAGCGATCGATCGTTTCATTTGTAGCCTACACAGAGACGCACATGTAGGAACGGGGGTTCCCGGTGCGATGCGGAGGCCCGCACGCCAGCATCACTGATTAATGGATGGAGTTCATAAATGAGTAAAAAAAATCTTAAACATAATTGAATTAGATGATCATGGGTACCCCTGGTAGTCAGGGAGCATAGGCAATGGCTAAGTTCCCCACTTCAAACACACATGAATTGTGTTTAAAAATAGAGAAAAGTGTTGTATTTAGTTTATTATATAGATGAGAGGATGATTATTAGAATAACAGGTCACTTTTCCTTATTCGTGTTTTGATTTCCAAACGGATATGGATTGAATGGAAGATACACGGATTCAAGGATGTATTAGAAAAGTATTTCCTACCTGGCAAGTTGTAACTTGGGTGGAGGTCTTTAACCAGTGGCTTGAATCCCTCCTTTTGACTGTTTGGATCGGCATCATGTCATCATGCCAATCAATATGTTACCGTCATGTCCATCCACCGTTTGCTCTCCTTGTCATACTGATACATTGATGCTCTGTTGGGCCACACATCACCAGTTGCTGCTTCCTCCTAGCATCCTTTCATAGCCTGGTTCTACTAGCCACTTTGTTTTTGCTTCAAGTAGTGAAACATATGTTGTGGTGTTCCCACCTTAAAGGTTCAGTAAGCGGAATGGTCAGTTTAGCTAACTTCCTGTCAGTGACTGCAGTTAGCAGTCCCCTCCTCGTCCCGAGGTCACCACATTGCACTGCGGTCTTCAAGCAGCGAGTTATCTAGCATCATCTCAGATCCATAAGGAAGATAAAACATGATAAAAACCATCAAAACAAACATTGGGAAGGATTTCTACCTGCTCCGCCATTGTAGGCGCATACACATTCACCAATCTGTTGCTCTGCACGTGCACCGGCAGTGAGACGGGTGCCGGATTGTAGAGTTCTCGCTTCTGATTGGTTATCAGTAGTGGGATCCCTGAAAAGTTTATTTGCAGAGCGGGTGACTGAGAGATCGGCTTTATGAAACACGCACACTATATAAGTGATCACTGCACGAATAAAGAGCTATTTAACACTTATATTAACATAAATAAATCGCTTACTTCACCTTTAAGCGGGGAGCATTTTTCTGCATATTCTGCAAAACATGGTATTTTGTTGGAGATTTGACCTCTGGTAGCCAAACCATTTCCACACTAGTGAACTAGCTCCCTTTAGAGGAACTAATACCTCTTCATCACAGGCTGCTCTCACTGTCCAACATGTTAGGGCTAGCGAACGTTAATGCATCACGGAGGGAAATAAAACATAAATGCTTCATACGTCATCGCGTCTGATATCGCAATATCAGATTTAACACGTAAAACTTTATAGCAGTATTATAGTGGACAATATGATATTGCACAGCCCTAGTAGATACTATTTCTCTTTATGTAACCATACTCTGAAAACTTTTAAACTTAAAGTAAAATTTACTAGTTCAATTAACAGACTCATGGGAGAATTGCAATTCTCCCTTCAATCCTCCTTCTGAATTATAGTGTATGTATCCTGTTCCCTTCATAGACATGTACAGCGTATTACCTCATTTAATATCTAATAAGTCCACCACTCTGTCCGGTCTGCTCCGTCTTGGTTTTAATTTGTACTTTCGCCATACATCAGCATCTGAGTATTTGCAACAAGATGATTAAAAATGTGCCCCCCCCCCCCATATAGAGGCTCAGTCCTCGCAAGCAGCAGACCCCGGTTTGAAACCGGCCCTGTTTGATCTCTGCTTGTCCTCCCCTCTTTGCCCCATTTCATCTTAGGGTGTATTCACACAGGGTTCACTTGCTTTGGTCCAGACCAAATAGAATTTAGATTGCCTTTGTTTGGTGTGGTCCACTTTCATAAAACTAAAAAACTGAAAAACTGTATAATGAAATAAACCCAACAAACAAATTGAACTATAATTGTCATGTGTTGAAAAGAATTGGACGAAAGACAACAAGCATGTTTTAAAGAGCCTTGTTGAAATTACAAATCCCATCAGTCAATGTTTTAGTGAAGTCTTCAGCTCATAACAGCAGTTCATTTGTGCTGCACTGGGTTATTGTGGTTTGTATTAAAAGCCTGGGCTGAACGCCAAGTCCTCAGGTCCATTTACAGTGTGAGGGCCATGCACACCAGAGATGAGCAGCGGCGTATCTTGGCATGGACCAGAGTTCACCCATTTGTAATATTCACAGCATGGCTAGACACATTAAACTGACTACAGCTGTGTTTCATTCCCAAGTTACACCCAGAAAAATGTCTCGTTTTGCCCTGGATTCATTCAGTGTCATGGTTCAGTAAATCCACAGGGAGGGTGTATGTGACAGGGGGCTGAGATACCCTCAAGCTGTCCAATCAAGCACATTGTAGAAACAGAAAATAGATTTAAAGGGGCCTTGTTGAAATGTATAGCTGTGATCGCAATATATTCAGTGTTTGAAGAGCAGCAGATTGTTGTGTTTGGTTGTGTGCTGAAATAAGCACAAAACAAATACTTAAGAGGCAAAATATACCTTTTGTCCTTGGAGACTCCTGCCCCGAAATGATAGTGTATGAAACAGACCCGATCCCTCGAACATCACGCACACCACTAGACACTGTAGTGGAACAGCACATCAGCAGAAACCATCTATCTATCTATCTATCTATCTATCTATCTATCTATCTATCTATCTATCTATCTATCTATCTATCTATCTATCTATCTATCTATCTATCTATCTATCTATCTATCTATCTATAAACAGTAAAACAATTGTTTCACTGTAAATGTGAATAGAATTGGGAAAACCCCTAAATCTTCGGAGTTTAAGGCAAAACCCAAAAAAATGCAATGCAAATATAGCGTATCTCTGTTTCCCAGAATTTTCCTTTTTTCTCGTCCACAGTGCAGCGTTTGGCCCCAGTAAGCAGGATGAAGAAGACTATGAAGACGTGCCCATTAATAAGACCTGGGTCTTATCACCAAAGGTTTATGAGAGCGATGTGACGCTGATCCTGAACAAACTGCTGGAGGGCTACGACAACAAACTACGGCCCGACATTGGAGGCAAGTTCATACTACGGGAATATGCAAAACATTTGGTTTACAGTGCTTAGGGGGACTTCAAGTGTGTTTATACTCTTGCAGAAGCTTTTGTATAATGGCATATTAAGGCCAAAAGTATCTACTAAAAGTATGACTTATCACAGCATAGACATTGCTGGCAGGGGCCTATCTAAATTTTCAATGCAGTGGATTACCTAATCAAATGAGAGTTCAAATTAAGCTACACGTTTTTTAAGCGTGGTGTGATGACGTTGAAAAAAACAACTTAACAAAGGGTTTCCTAGCTGTAGGATTGTGACTTTATAATTTCAGAGAATATCCCAGTGTTGAGCACTTCTTTGTTTTTGTGAGTACAATGGCTCTATAATGCCGTCATAACTATGGGTCACTGTTTTGTCTTTGTATTAAAACCTGTGTGAAATATTGCTAGACCCTTGTATTGCTAATATATTGGGCATTTTTCAACAATAACAATTGACAAATTACACATGCCGTCTACAACAAATGAAACATTTGATTCATGGGGGGAAAGGTGCCTTAAGAAGAATACATTAAATATATTGATATATGAATTAAAGGTTGACCTTAAAGGCACAATATACAGAATTTCGTTTTGTTACATTTGATATAACCAACATGATTCAACAGGGAATATTGTTTTACTAAGTTGTTCTAAAACTGAGGATCTTCAAGCTTCCAATGATTCTGCATACCTGTACAACTACTTGTCCATTTTGCCTTAACAATGTTAGTTTTCACGTTAGTAATGTATTATTTGCTCTGATTGTCAATTACTAGCTCACGTTAGGAAAACGCAGCATCTACACATGCAGTTTTTAGGCCATTGTAATCCTCTTCTGCTGACTAGACCCAAGCAGAGCAGAATTTCCATTTATTGAGTAGTTGTGTTAGAGTAAGATGCCATGCTTGGTTGCGTAAAAAGAGCTTTAATGATTCAAAAGTTTCCTGGAAGAGAGTTGGGTTGCTTCATCTCTTTAACTTAAATAAGTGACATCCCTTGGCACGGAACTTCAATAAGATTGACCACACTTTAAATTAGCAAAAAGAAAGACAATTTGAATGGTTCAGATCAGCATTTACTTTTGTAGCATTAGATTTAGGTAACTGACCTTTCTACCTGTTTTTCCCTAATCTGGTAAACCTGTATTTACCTTTATTCAGGCAAAAAGGGAGATCTACAGTTATAGGATGCTGCTCTTCATCATGTCTCACTTGTCTATGTCAACGTCTTGTTTTATGTTTCAGTGAGGCCGACAGTGATTGAAACAGCCGTGTATGTCAACAGCATTGGACCAGTGGACCCCATCAACATGGTGGGACTGCTTCCTCTCATTTCCCCTTAGTTCTCTTGATAACATTGATAGATACAACATTAGGATGTTAACAAAGTATAACCATCCATTCAGAGTTGAATGCAAAGTTCCCCCAAAAGTTTCTAGGCAATTTTACAAAAACACAAAATCTTAACTCCATTCACCTGAGTGCTTAAGCATGATTGTCCCCCCCCTTCCTCCTCCCCCGCTAGCCAGGCCCAGGCCTGCATTCACACTGCTCCTAAAGGTCCGGGCCTAGGCTCCATTGCTTCTATGTCACCACATCGTAACATGACACACATACTGATTAAAGTCATCAATGTGACTTTTTGTTTTGAAAATGCATGGGTTTTGGACTCCAGGTTTTATAAACAGTCTATGCATTCAGTGCTTTTTTTCCAATTGTTTTTCAATATTTTCATATTGTACATCCATTCTGTATCAGACCAACACAAACCCCACTGCGCGATTAAACAAAACAAAATCTGTTGATGAGAAAAGTCACATATAAAATAACGTCAGGAACACCATATTTGCTTGTGCATATAAAGCAGCATCTTTATTCTGTACCATGCCTAAGTCCACCTCTTCCAACTGGGCTGAGGCCAAGAATGTATACGGTGCACTCACACTGGTTAAACCAACTAGACTTTAGGTATCAATCGCTCTTGGGCACGGTATGAATGCCTAGTGTGAGTGCCCCCTCAAGGTCCACATATTGTTTTTGCCTGAGTAATGGTATGGCAAATGGTAAATGGACTTGTATAGCGCTATATCTCCGTTTATCACAGACACAATTGTTTGGGTCTGTGATTGCTTTACATTGTTTTTGTACACATTCACCCAGTCACACACACACATTCATACACCGATAGCAGCAGCTACCACGCAGGGTAGGCTTAGCACTAGGGTGCTAAGCTAACTAAGCTAACTATCGGGAGCAATTCGGGGTTCAGTGTCTTGCCCAGGGACACTTCGACATGTGGGAGACGGGGGATCGAACCTCCGACCCTGCACACCAGAGGCGAACTCCCTACCCACTTCGCCACTGCTGCCCCAAGCTCTTTTTGTGGCAAATGTTAAGTCAGTAAAGGTCAAGAGATCGCCAAAGTCATTAGAATAAACTGTCTCGGAACCCAGACTGTTGTATGCCTAGGTTTTAAGACATTTTGCTGACATGACATTTGGATGAATTTTTAATGAATCTAACCTGAGGGGGAGGGAAATGAATCTCTGATTTGTTATGGCTAATCCATCCAATCCAACAATTCATTTCTTACTGGCTCCAGGGAATTCTTCAAATAATTAAATTTTTTTGATATAATCTTTTGTATTGCTTCATTGAATGTTTTTTTTTCCTTTGCAGGAATACACCATCGACATCTTCTTCGCCCAGACGTGGTACGACAGCCGCTTAAAGTTCAACAGCTCCATGAAACTGCTCATGCTCAACAGTAACATGGTAGGGAAGATCTGGATCCCCGACACCTTCTTCAGGAACTCCCGCAAATCTGACGCCCACTGGATCACCACGCCTAACCGCCTGCTGAGGCTGTGGAGCAATGGCAGAGTGATGTACACGCTGAGGTAGGACAGTCACGCACCTAGTTTCTTAACCCCTTTTTGATGGTAACCATTTTAAATGTTGAACTATCAACTAGTTTATTTGTGCAGCTTTACTGTGTGTGTGCGTCTGTATTTTTAGATCATGTTAGTTCCCATTGAAGGTGACCCCAGTTTGTCAAAGCCTGATCTAAAGATCTTTGGTTTTTTTGTTGCTGTATTTGTTGTTGTTATTCCAGAGAGAACCTGACGTAGCCTTTACCTCTAACTATGTTCAGTCACACATGGGAGACAAAAGAAAAACAATGCTGAGACTTTCTTTTTTTCTCTGTCACAATTCTGTTTTCTGTCAGGTTGACTATTAATGCGGAGTGTTACCTTAAGCTGCATAACTTTCCAATGGATGAGCACTCGTGTCCACTGGAGTTTTCAAGCTGTAGGTGGTCCAAACGTTTCTCCCCCTGCCATTTTTCGAAACCCACCATCTTGAAATCAAACTTCTGTTACTTGCCCATAGTTACAGATAGGGGCTTGTGTTGGGGCCTAGCGTAAAAAGGGTTAAGCTCTTGTTCCTTTGCTCCTCTGCCAAATGGGCCCATCTGCTTGAGCCTATACCAATCTATCATCTGCTCCACCAGTGCAGAGAGGAGGTCACCTACACCCAGACAGTTGGATGAATTATGGAGCCTCCGCCCAGTCCGATTCATGCTGTCGCTGTCATCCTCCATCCATCTCTTTACATTGTGCTTTAGCCTTTCATGTCTTGTACGATCTCAATCATCCACACAAACACCAGTGAACCGCCATTCCATGGAGCTGAGGGCAAATATCAGGACCAGTTCAGTTGCAATAAATGTCATTAAATGAGCAAATATATATAAAAAAAGTAAAACATTAAACAACGATACCTCATCTGAACAACCACATCAGTGGTCATATACTGTATGTAAAAATCAAGCATTATTTTGCAGTTGTGCAAATTATTCTCAGTAGAGTAGCAGTGGTCGAAGGCGGCTTGTAAGTAAGTAAGTCAATCCCCTCTCAAGTTTTCCACTTGGGAGGGGGGGTCAGAACGCAGGGTCAGCCATAGTACAGCGCCCCTGGAGCAGTTTGGGGTTAAGTGCCTTGCTCAAGGACACAATGGTAGAGATGGTGGGCACTGTAGATGTAATAGCAGCCACCACTAGTTTTACTACTAACACCCTCCTGTCCGGTGCCGGGGATCCAACCAGAGACCTCATGGTTACTGGTCGGCCCTCTTCCTAGGCCATCCTATCACTTGACAGTGTTACCAATGCAAAATCTTTAATAGAAGCGGTGTGATCAAAAGTAA
This sequence comes from Hyperoplus lanceolatus, assembly GCA_026929865.2. NCBI lineage: Eukaryota > Metazoa > Chordata > Actinopteri > Uranoscopiformes > Ammodytidae > Hyperoplus > Hyperoplus lanceolatus. Next base: position 2,040,356 of record CM049408.1, read on the forward strand.
AAGCATGTGACTTCCACACCAGATGCCTGTTCTCATCTTCTACTAAAAGCCAGTATTGGTTCCTTCTACCTATAAAGGCAATCTTTAACAAACCTTTTGCATGACTACAATATTAACCAAACCAAGCGGTTTGATTTGTTAATTAACTTAACCATTGTAGTACCATAGCAGGAGACCTTCAAGAGAAGTATATACTGTACATATTTCTTTCAGTTAAAGATTGCATATGTTTTTTTTCTCGCTGCTAGCCGCAACCACAACAGCACGACACAGCCTCTGTGTCCGTGTGTGGTTGAAACACACTGTCAGTTAAAGCGGCCGCACCATTAAGTGAATGGTCCTTACATATATCATTATGTTCAGCTGGTTTAGCTACTAGCCTGGTCACCAGCAAGGCATATCCCTTCATCAACCAATAGGCACACAGCTGACCCAATGAACAGTCCCCTCTTTGCATGATCAGGCAGAAATGTATTAAGATGTGTAAAAAGCAATACAGAAATGAGTAAGTTAGGCAATTCTTTTTATTTTTTACATGACCCATATTTGTGTAATATAATCTAATTGGGAAGCACTACAAGCTTAATTCAAATTACACATTGTTTCACAAAAACTACAAATGTTTTAATAATACATTTCAGTTACAGCAATTACCATTGCATTGTGCATTGGCTGGGAGTAATCAGCACTATCTCATTACTGACTATCATAGGGAGGTCTAACTAAAGCTCATGTACATGTACTGTAATGCACAGGCTTTTATTTGCATTCGACAACACCTTGCTCATTTGAAGACATTTCATGAGACTGGACCAGTCAAATCCATCGTGAATGCTCCCCTTTGCCTTGCCATGGTGCAATGTTCCCTTGTGATATGCATAACACAACCAATGACAGATGTATGCTATGTGTTTGCTAGTCTAGGCGTCTTTACTAACCTATCCATGTGATGTGGCTGTGTTGTGGGGGTGGGCCGTTTGTAGATGGTTACCCCAAGAATGAGATCATGTACCGGTGGCAGAGGCGGGCGGTGGAGGTGGCAGACCAGCGCTACTGGAGGCTCTACCAGTTTGCCTTTGTGGGCTTGAGGAACACCACTGATGTGGCACACACCCAGTCAGGTCAGTCAGGGATTAGAAGGGGCAAGCACATGTTGCCAGTTTCCAGCTTTACACAAGGCACTTATATTACAAGAAAAGTAGAATTGGAATTGTTTTATTGAAGAGTGTGGCGATGTTATTATCGTAAACATCCAATTTTCTCTCATGCTTCATTTTGTGCATGGTCTCCACCCATGTCAAATCCAGAATGTGTGCAATATTCTTTGTAAAGTATATTTCAGTTTCTATATCAGTGATTCTTGAGAACCGGGACAAAAGGCCGTCTTGCATAATGCAACTGCTGTTATCTTTAAAAATAAAAATATTTAAAATTGTAGATGTTATTAGGGATTGAGAATATAGTGTATGTAGCACAACTCTCCCCTTAAATTTAATTTGATCATTATTATGTCAAATACATCACACTTGTTATCTTCTCACGACGTCCAAAACAGTGTGTCCACAGAGAGGGTTTCAATCTTTCATATGCAATAAAACCTAAAATGATTTACTTTTTATGTACTTTAATGATTAAAAAGTGCTTTTTTCATCAAAAGCAACAATAAATAATCTCTCATATCAATAAAAACTGTTTTTCTTCAACACATTCATTTTTTATATGGTTTCAAAGTGGTGGGACACTATTTGTCACCACCGTCAGACAATCCATTAAAATGTAAGAAAATCAGCCAAAATAAGGGGCAGCTGTCACTATGAAGGGCCTATTGTCACATTCTACCTCTGCAGAGTACATTAGAGTCAGACAGGCTCTGATAAGTGTTGTAGTTTTAGAATATTTTACATTCCAAATCTTGAAAGTCCTGCGTCACGACCATGATACGTCAACACCGACTTACAATTCTTGAAGAAGTTATTTGAAATGTTTCGATCATTTTATTTTTCTTAAGTAGTTCATACTAGCACCTAACATCAACAGAAACACCAAACTGCTACTAGAAAAACTCTATATGTTCTGTTTAAGAAACGTTAAATATGTCAACACCGTCAGATATAAAAAAAAAAGTGTATTCATATACACATTTTGAAAATATTTTTCGTGGCCTCTGTCAGTCTTGGTGAATATTTGTGATCACTATACATATCATGGGTCTAGCATAAATTGCGGGAAAATTAATTTGTGTTTTTGGTGTCTGACGGTGTTGACACAAAATAAGGAATGGCAAGCTACAAAGCCCATTTTGATAAGGAAGGGCAAGGTAAAAAGCCCATTTTGAAAATAAGGACAAAAGCTGGGAGGTTGTGTCAAAGCTTAGCTCAGTAGCTTAGTATATGTTGGATACATACATGTCATTTAATTTGCTTCAACTTAGGGTTTGTATTTTTTCAACATTGCATCCTGTTTTGTCCCACTTCTGAAGAATCACTGATATACAACTATGTAATTCATATCGAAATAACATAGACGCTCTATATCATTAAAGAATTCCCAAATCAAATACCATTGATCACCTGTAAAAGACTACCTGGATTTTACCAGCCTCCCTAATTGTCACTTTTCCTTGTTGAGTTTAATAATGTTATATTTTTCTATATCTACCTTTTTATTATTCAACTTTCAGGGGAATATGTTATCATGACTATCTTTTTCGACCTGAGTCGGAGAATGGGCTACTTCACCATCCAGACCTACATCCCCTGCAGTATGATCGTGGTCCTCTCCTGGGTCTCTTTCTGGATCAATAAGGATGCCGTCCCAGCCCGCACATCTCTAGGTTTGATATGTTTTTGTTGCAGACACAGTTTCACTTGGTGAGAGCTTACATTTGCCTTTTCTCTGGGTATTGTGCATGGGTTCTTGTTGTGCATAGTTAATTCCTAACTAAGCATAGTTAACAAATTATTGGTTGACACTGACATAATAGTCATTTCTGTGTGAGATATAAGCCACTGTGTGTGGTCAGTTACAGACTTTTTATTGGGGCCAGTTCAGTCCGGCATAAACCCCGTCTACCAAGTAAGGCGTCTGATGGCAGTGGAAACGCAAGGTTAATGTTCGGGACCAAACCGAACTGTACTGCTCAGTTGAAATGAGGCAATGCTTTGCACCAATTGGATTTAAGCATTTTTTGAAGGAACATCCAACCTTTTGGAAATACCGCTCTTTGCTATTCATTTTCACTGACCTGTGCTTTGGCTGTTACATATTCTGCCAAATTCATCATGTACAACATTAGCATTCAAATAATATCAAGAATCAGTTGGTCGGGCGTACCCCCCATGGGCCTCGGCCATCAGCGGACCTGGGTTCGATTCCGGCCCGCGGTCGTTCTCTGCATGTCACTCCCCTCTCTGCCCCATTTCAACTCTGTCTCTACACTGTCAATAAAGCATAAAAATGCCAAAACATATCTTAAAAAGAAAATATATATAGGTATATCAAGAAAAAGTATTTGCCTTATGGATTGGTGTGTGTGACCATCCATTTAGGAATCACCACAGTACTCACCATGACAACTCTGAGCACCATCTCCAGGAAGTCCCTGCCTAAGGTCTCCTATGTGACGGCCATGGACCTGTTTGTCTCTGTCTGCTTCATCTTCACCTTCGCTGCCCTCATGGAGTACGGCACACTGCACTACTTCACCAGCAACAGACAGACCAAGAAGGCTAAAGCCAACCTGAACACACAGGTAACCCAACACTCATGTCCTTCTTTTCAACCAATCTTTATGTTTGGATCCCACTTAATGTTAGCCCTAGAAATCCAGACCCATATCTAGAACGATGTAGGGGCATGGCAATGAGCAATAGACCTTCCCAACTCAAGAGGCAGCACCAACGCATGCATTTCAAATACCACTGCGAATGATTGGATAGCACTACGACCAATCAGATAAATTAACAAGGTGATGTCGTTAAGCGACTAGCGGGGCTAACCAATAAATTAAACTTGTGTCGTATTCAGTTGACAAAACAGCAAATCTATGAAAGTAAATTTGTCTCATCGGATTTTAAAATGAAATAGCTGTTGAATTTCTATCACTGAATATGTATGCATTGAAATGACGCATCTGAATGTTTTGCCTCTGAATTAAACTCTTAACATTTTCCCTAAAGCTGTTTCAAACAACATATTCGCAGCCATCTTTGTTGTTTACTATCACGACTACAACGGCCCATGTGAAGCACTGTCGTCATCCGGTTACGCCCGCCAATATCAGATAGTACGATTTGATTGGTGACTCAGAATTTTCTGACATAGTCAATGAGCTCCAATGGTTCGAGCCCAGAGTAAGCTGCAAAATAAATTGAAATTTGATTGGCGGCGAGTCTGGATTTTCAGGGTTAACTAAATGGAATAGTAAGACAGTGAACTCCCTTGTGTGTTTGTCCTCCACAGCAGAAAGCCTCCAGCATGGTGAACATCAGACCTGGTATGTCTCTGCTCCAGATGAACAATATAGTGCCCTATCATGAAGAGCCTGACTACGCCTACGAGTGTCTGGATGGAAAGGACTGCACCAGCTTCTTCTGCTGCTTCGATGACTGTCGCTCAGGACGCTGGCGCGAGAACAGAATGCATGTGAGGGTCTCCAAGATCGATTCCTATGCACGGGTATTCTTCCCCACTGCATTTGGCCTCTTCAATGTGGTCTATTGGATAGGTTATCTTTATCTGTAAAAAGCCAGCACCTGCAAAAGAGACGACTGGAGTTTAACATTTGCAAGCATTTCACAGAAGCAAGAGCTGCTCTTGTAGCAAAAAAAGGTAGCTACTCTGCAAACATGTATGGCAAAATAAGAAGCTAAATTAAAAGTAAAGACACATTCTGAATGGCAGTGCCTTTTTCCCCCATAGTAGTGATGATGAATGATGTCGGTCCAGTTTGGATATTAGTTGTCCCCAGTGGATAGTCTTATTGATTACAGTAACCCTCCAACAATAAATCCAGCTCCAAATAAAACGGAACTCTTGAGGCTTCGAAATGAATGAATTTTTTGGTGGAATATTCATGGTTAACCCTTGAAATTCCCTTCTGGTACACAATAAAAATCAAAAAACCTAATGGACATATTTAATAACATAATTAAAAATACCATATTAACGTAAATGTGTACAGTTTTTAATCTTGGCCAGTTTTTACAACTGTTTCACGTTTTTTCTTTGCACAGCTGGTACGTTATATGCTTTTCTTTTTTGTGTGTTGAGCAACAAGCAAACCTCATTATTTTCATTAAGGATTTAAAGGATCCGTATTCAATGTGCATATTCGATACTGGGTTGAGGTTTGTTAACATGCTGTCAAAGCCCTATACTATCCATGGGAGCTCTGACCACAGAAATGTTTGACCATGTTCAACTCCAGTCTACACAGAGGAGATATTGCCATCGGACCTATCAAAAATAATTGCTCAAATATTTGTTTCCTCTTTGCCATTGTGCTATTGATAATGTTGAGAAGCAGTAAAGAATAGATAGCATTTCACTTTGTAGCTGTAATATGGAATGTAGGGATATTCTTCCCTCTCTTAAAGGTATATTAACAGATTTTTCTTAGAGAGGCCATCATTTTTTTATAACATCCTCAGTTGAGTTTAAGAAATCACTCGATATTTCAAAGGTGAGTTTATCAGGAATTATGGGAGCAGGGGGCTACTTGTGGTCACAAATAAAATCAGTGAGTATATCTTTCTATATTTGAACAAGTCAGTTGTTCATAGGGTTCTATTTTTCTAGGGAATACCTCTCAATAGGGCTCAACAGTGACCGCCCCCTTTTTAAGCAGCTCTGGTTCCAGAAGTAAATTTCCCCCATTCAAAACCTCCACTGACATTTTGAACCATTCCTTATGCCAAACGTTTTAACCACGGAACCAAGCTAACCAGCAAACCACAACAGTCTGGTGACTATGAAACATTTTATTCTGTGCATTTTTTTTAAACAGAGAAGAAGGCAAAGGTACAAACTGTGAACATAAGTGAAGGAACTACTCAACCCACAATCCTTGGCAACAGCTAGCTTTTCCCCCAAAAAATGAGCGTTTAGCACGCTTAGCTCAAAATGTACGCAGACCTCATTTCCACATTTATCATTTATGATCTGTCGTTTCTCTTTTGCAAAAATAATACGACCGTTATCTACACTTTTAGCAACCGACAGCCTAGTGAGTGGTGGCAGTAAGCCTAATGTTGCGCTATCTAAACATTTCCATGGTAACAGTGGGCCCAAGCAATCAAAGACGTCGCTTGGACACTATAGGATCATGGGTAGTCATTCTCCCCGGGATCGCAAATCAACTATTTGTTTTATCTTAAAACTAATTTGATATCATGCACACTCGTATCATCTACAGGAGCATATACCATGGTTTTACCCTCGGGTAGCTAGCAGTAAGTCTGCCTTGTATTGTTATGATATTATGGCTTATAATCAAATCCGCTATAGAGAAAATGAATTGGATTTTTACTTCCGGAACTGCACTGTTGAGGCCTATCATACATGGTGAGGTCACACTGGGTTTAGCCTCTGCTTACTGCATGGAATGCATTTGTAACATCGGTCAACCAGTGAATTGTCATGAAAAATAATGGTTGATTTTCCAGCAGCCAGATTTTTTACTCTGATGTGACATAAGTTACAAAAAGTGATAGAATTGTCACTGATGCACTGTTCAGTGTTCAGGCAAATGCTCATACACTCTCTTAAACACACAGCTCTGAATTAAAATATCCAGATCTTAATAGTGCATTTTCTAACGTATACCTCTGAGGCGAAGTGAGGGACAACGGGCGGATAGCTGTCACTCACGAGATCGTGGCCCTAATTATTCATCCATTTTAACCTCTAAAAGATTTTTTTTTAATTCACCCCCCTCAGTGTTGTCATGGAGATATGACCTAAACATACAGACTAGAATGGTTTTGTGGAGCAGCCCGTAAATAGGTTTAATAAGACTGTGAAAACGGCCTGTTTAACAAGTGAGTCAACGAAAAATTGCTCACTCTTGGTACCACCCCCTATTGGCCACCGGAAGGTACTGCAATGTTTGTCACTTCCTCATTGGAGGCTGGTAGACATCGCTGTGGTTGGGGCTTGGTTTCAGTACATTGTCTGAAAGGCTACGGTCAGTAAATTCTTATAAAGAAACAACCATCTACAACATAGGACTTTGAGGTTCATAAAGTTGGCATTTTTTTTAATACTTTATTTTTGGATTTATTTTTAGAGAGAACATACACACACAACTGAAAAAATAAAATGGCGTTCTCTACTTTACTGGTTTCTGAGGACTCCCAATTACATTGTAAAGGCAAATAAAAAAAATAAAAAGTCAACAAGGTGTCATGTAGGATCCTTCAGTACTGTTATATAGTCAAAGGAAAGGCTGACATATCTGGTTACATTTTTCTGCTTTCCCTGAAATCTCACAACAAATTTTCTAACGTTTGCATATTTTGACATGATCTATTTTACTCTGAATTACTGTTTCAAATAATGGCCTGTTCAGTTTGCAGGGAGGTGACTTTAAAGAGGTGACTTTTGTCATTAAAAGGGTTAATAAAGTGAGGTAATGTTAGCTTCCGTTAGCGAGTCAGCTACAGTTTGACTTAAGGAATATTACTCCAACCATCATCATTATTGTAACTATAAGGTCTTTTGCGTAGGATTGTGTACACTAACACAAGTATATTATGGGATAGTAGTTTATATGTTATTTGCTCTTTTAAAAGATGTGCAAACAAGATGAGAAGTTGTCCTCATGAAGTTATGTCATTATTTAAGAATGTATCTACCATTATTTTTATGAATTAGAAGTAACTGAGAAGTTCATGTAAATAGTATTTCAAACAGGATTAACTGTCAGCCCTAACACACATGCACTCTTTTAAGATGGAGTTAACTAGCTGTATACTGTAAATCCATGGAAACCCAAGTTTTTTTTGTTCTGATGTAAAATGAAAGAGGTGAATACTACTTCAGGTATTTTTCTCATGCTCTAAAGTGTCCGAATGAAAATGAGACACATGCAGACACAGACAGCAAGAGAGGAGAAATGCTACGTCAACATATGCCAGTAATAACTGCAGACAAGCAGTTTTTGAACTTTTCACACAAACACCAAAGAAACTGTCCGATGCAATTTAGTAGCATGTCCTGTACAACTGTCATGTTGCACATCAGTTTATAACGCATCAAGTTTTCAAATATTAAAAAAGATTGAATAGATATTTCCTTAACCTTTAAAGCAGTTTACCATCGTCTTGATCCAAAATGGCAGATGTGTTCTTTAGAAATTTTCGAGGTGGAATAGCTAATAATGAATCTGCATTACAGTAAAAGAAAAAGTCAAGTCTGAAATGTCCGTACACAAGCTATTTTCCATCATGCAAATATCGGTAACACTTTACAATAAGGGTGCATTAATTAAATCCTAGTAAATGCTAAGTTAATGCTATACATAGTTAGGTTATGCTACTATATAATACTTATTAAGCATGAACTAAGCTTTAACGCTAAGTTAATAATGGTCAGTTAATGCTTGGTTAGGCATTCAGTATGCTTAGTTAATTAATATTTAGTTAATGTTTATTACACATTCATTCATTATTAATGAATGAATGCGTAAGTATTACCCTTATTGGTAATACTTTCTGATAAGGGTAAATTCTTACCCTTAATGGAAAGTATTACCCAAATATCTATCGAAGAATGTACTGAAGGCCATATTAGTCTATGCAAACATCAACTTGGTTTCAGTTGTTGATTAGCGTCTGATAACTCCTAGTTTTCCCTTTGTTTTGTCCGAACAAGGCAAGTACCATTTATTAAATTATTTGAATAAAATGAATTGTATTAAACAAAAATATATAGTGCACTGATAAAAATGTGAGTTAAAAAGGCTGAGTATTATCCTGTCTGAACTAAACAGTGGAGTTTTTCTATTAAATGTATGTACATAGTTTACTAGATAAGTTGGAAAGATATTCTTCCATGAGTCTTTCTGTGATATTGATGCACCTTGCACCCTATAGGTGAAATAAGATGAAGAAATACTTCACATCACAACCACAATGAATAGACTTCAACATATTTCAGCAAAACCTTTATTTAAAGACCTGCTTCACCGGTGGAAATATGAAGGTGTATTGAACTTTGAGATCCTAAGTAGTATAAATGTGCAAACATTTTTGAAATCGGTTCATCCTAGCCTGAGAAAAGGCAGACATAGTGTAGACAGTCTCACTGTCTAACCCTACATTTTCCCATGTGTGACATCACACTAGTAAAAAAGTAGGGTTAGGATTAACAGTACAGCTGGGCCAAGGGAAGACTAAGGAAAGACTAAGGGAAGAAAGACCTCATTCATTATATTATAATAGCGATTTTCCTTTAACTGCTGTTCAATTCCATCTGTAAGCTGCACTCTCCGTTTGTCTTCTTAAAACAAATACTGCTCCCCACTCAACCAAGTGTTAACAAATCAAGAGCCTTCTAGCGTCTCAATTGCGTGCCTTTCTAATATACAGTACTTTAATGTGAAATTCAACAAAACGACAAATGACAGGAGTACATTAAATTAATCAGTGAGTGACTCCACATGGATAACTATATCAATTTGTGGCCAAACTTCGTCACGTGGTCTTGACATTAAGACATTAACCATGACTCTGAGGTTCCCTGCTCTCCTGATACATTCAAAGTCATGTTGAGAAAGTATTCCATTGTTTGTTGGGGTGAATTGTCCTGAACAGCGGGCATTTTCCAGAAAGAATTGCCTGTATAATGCAGTGATTGACCAAATCAGAACACAACATGTATCAGTGGTGTGTAATAAACACAAATAAAGCATGGCAGAATAAAAAGTGTCAAAGTTAATATGAGTTACTTCCACTGTGTTAAAAATAGAGTGAGAGAAGCAGAGTGGAAAAGTTTGACCTGACATTGTTTTTGAACTTCTGTTACCCATAACAGCACAGGGGGATTCAACTGCCCTTCAATGTGTTTTATTTTTAACCCAACATTTATAATGCCTTCATTTGTTTGTACCAGCCTAAAGACATAGAATACTTTTTAAATTGAGAATTTATCGTAGTTCCCCTCACCTCAACAGCTGTGGAAGCCTTCATTCCTTGCAGTCACATTATTATCTTAACTGCTGGTAGCAAAACCTAACTCAGATAAAGTTAACATGTGCAAATGACAGATATTCTCATAAAGTAGCATCTATTACGTGTTGATACTCTACCAAAAGGAAGTTCTGTAAATAAAAGGGTTGCTAATGGTCGCTGAAGCTCAGCATCATGACAATGGTTTTAAATAAAGCTTATATATATTGCACTTCTATTGTTTACCAGATGCATTTGCTTGTATTTGGAGAAATAAATACAAATTACAAACTGAATATGCTTAATATTTATAAAATGACACCAAAACGTTTTTTTTGAGTATCTGTGCCCACATTTCATAGCTACGTAGATGACTTCATTACATTTGGCATGTGTTTTTTTTGACACAGCTGTGTCTGAGGGTTAGCGCTGATAGCTTCTGCTTACACATGGTAGTATGATCCAGTAGTCTCTAGAAAAAATGGTTTTCATGATCTATGTTTAAAAATCAAAAAAGCCTAGTTTGTATGGCTTTTACATTTTTGTAATGTGTAACTCAAATGATTGATTTGAAATGTTTTCACAAGTTGGTCTGTAACTCCAGTACATGTCAGACGTTATGTTGCATAGCCCTACTTGAGTGTATCTAAAGAATTCATTATCAAATGCTGTATTTTTCAAACATTGATCGTGGGAATATGAGGGAGGTTTTTCGTTGTACTAGTTATTAATGATTGTCATAGTTCTGTGTGTTGTATCTGACTCAAGCCATATTAACAAGTCTATCATCTGTGTACATGAGTCAGTTTCTGTGAATGTTGCTCATATTGTATCGTAACTACTAACTCAATACACTGTGAGAAAAATAAAGCAGTGCCTGAAAAAACCAAATGTTGTGACTTGGTGTTGGAATAGGAAAACATCTTGGAAACAGTAAGGACTCTGAGGCTATGTTCGGAAAGCCATACTAACATCCTCCCTCCTACATACTCAACATCTATATACTACATACTGTCTACACAAAGGTCGAGGTGCGTCGGAACATTCACACTGAAGTATACTCAAGCGATAAATAATTTCTTTGCTGTGGAACATACATCTAATAGGATGTTCCATGTTTGTATAAATGATATACATACTGCATATTTTTCTTTAGCTGTATCCTACTTTCATGTCTTGATGTGACTTAAGAAAGCTGTTTTTTGATTTTACACTGCCACTCAGTTTATAATGTTTAAAAAGTGCCTTTGCACAATATATATTCCCAGAAGGGGAACTGTATAAACTGTAATTGTACAATCATCATTAGAGTTCAATGTATTTTGGATAACATGACTAAGCATTAAGCATTATCTAAGCATAACGGTTAGTTCATGCTTAGGTAATGCTTATTAAGCACTAACTAGGCAGTTATTAATAGCTAGTTAATGCTTGTTTAACGTTTATTAAGCATTAACTAAGCCTTAAGAAACAGTTAATTAATGTGCCCTTATTGTAAAGTGTTACCCTTAGGGGCATACTTTCAACAAGGTGTTGGAAACATCCCTCAGAGGTTTTTGTCCATATTGACATGATAGCATCACACAGTTGCTGCAGATCTGGCGGCTTCACATCCATGATGTGAATCTCTGGTTCCACCACATCCCAAAGGGGCTCTATTGGGTTATTTTCCTGTTCTTTGCTGACAGGAGTGGCACCCGGTGGGGTCTTCTGCTGCTGTAGCCCATGCTTCAAGGTTGGTTGTGTTTTGCGTTCAGAGATGGTATTCTGCATACCCTGGTTGTAACGAGTGGTTATTTGAGTTACTGTTGCCATTCTATCATCTCTAACCAGTATGCCCATCCTTCTCTGACCTCTGACTTCAACAAGGCATTTTACGTCCACACAAATGCCGCTCACTGGATATTTTTTCTTTTTCGGGCCATTCTCTGTAAACCCTAGATATGGTTTAGAGTGAAAATCCCAGTAGATCAGCAGTTTCTGAAATGCTCAGACCGGCCGTCTGGCACCCTCAACCATCTCACGCTCAAAGTCATTTAAACCCCCTTTCTTCCCCATTCTGTTGCTCGGTTTTAACTTCAATAAGTTGTCCTGTCCAGGTCTACATGCCTAAATACATTGAGTTGCTGCCATGTGATTGGCTGATTAGTTATATGTGTAAACAAGATATTGAACTGGTGAACCTAATAAAGTGGCCGGTGAGTGTATATATGCAATATTATCAAAAGGGGAGGTGTTTGTGTATGAACACTTTGAGCCATGAATAACATTAAAAACTGTTGAAAGAGTTGTTTTATTGATACAACACTCATTGAAGAAAGTATCCCCTTTAATCCAAAAATGATTGACTCACTTTACAATGTAATCAATGTATTACGCTATAAGGAGAAGAATATTATCAAACAGTTTCACAAGCCGTCCTTGGTTGGTCTTGTCATATTGACAGAGGGGGCTGGATTCTAAGATAAGATAAAGATAAGATATACTTTATTCATCCCAGCAGGGAAATGTAGGTGTTCCAGCAGCCAGCATACATATACACACACACACCACAGCACATATAGATACATATCCCACCCATACAAAAAACATGAGCCCACAATACATAGCCTAGATTAAAAAAAGTGGTATGGTACACTTTTCTGTAGATTGTAAAGCCACCTGAATCAAAGGACTTATTTGTGTGTTTGGGCTCCATTAGTAAAACTGGCTTGACTCACACCACAGCAGCACTAATAATAGATTATTATTTTAAAGATATTCAAATGAGTGTAAACCTGGAACATGTACATCTAGTCAAATGGAACACACACATAAATGCAGTGGTAGTCTGATATTAATCCAGTAAAAAAATCAGATATAATAATATAACAAGGGAATATTGAGTACTTTGACTCATACAGCTGATTGTGCTGGCAACCTTTAATTAACTAAGGGCTTGAATTCAGTTGTTGTACTTTTCAAAGGTGTGTTTCTGTTATAGTAAAGAATGTGAACATTTATTTTCACCACTCACACTAATACAAGTCCTAACATGAAGCAGACATTTCAAAAGTTTTGAAAATGTAGTAGTAAAACAAATGTGTCGGAAGCCTGACTTTACTTCATCTATAAGAACAGTGGCTTTACTAAAACTATCAAACATACAAATATGGAAGGAACAACACAACTGTAAAGAGACATCTCTGAATAGTTCATAGTGTCAGAGCTCTCTGACTATTACCAATCCCAAAACTCTTCTGCTGTTGGTTTTTCATTCATAAATGTAATGACAAAAAAAACACTGGGTTCCAGGGACAACTCAATGTGTTCAATGTGCAGGCATCAGATGCTGGGTAAAATATTACAAACAGTAAGACAAATAGCAGACTAAGGGTGTATTCACACATGCTGTGTTTAGTTCGGTTGAAACGAACTCAGGTGCACTTCCACCTTCGGTGCGCATCTTTCAGACATGTGTGAATACAGCAATCGCACTCGGGGGCGGACCAGACAAACGCTCCGAGACCCAGCTGAAGAGGTAGTCTCGATGCGCTTCAAATCGCACTCTGCTGCAGTTCGTTTGTGGTGTGAATTTGGCCGGACTCGATCCGACCCAATTGCAGGAAGCACTGCGCCTTTTCTTTCTTTTCTTTTTTAATAAATCGCCATCAGCTTCACATTATAGGAAAGTGTTGTTGTCGCCATTGTTAGGAAGATTAGTTGTGGTTTGACCGGGAGCCCCGAGCGAAAATATTACATTTGATAATGACGCGTGCGGACCAGCGATCAGATGGAGAGGAGCGTCTCCCGTAGCCTACAGTGCTAACAGGTTCACGCTGCGCTTTGCATGAAGTGTGTGTTTTTATTGTTCTTCCCAACGGGACCGTCAATACTGTCCCCGTGTCAGTTTGATGCTGAACTGTGCCGAACTGACACCCAGCTGATACACAGCTTAATCAGCTGTGTTTCAGTTTGAGCCTATTCTTCACGCGAGCCGCGCGTCCAGCAGCAAAAATACAGTAAAAATTATGTTTCACATCGTAGGCTAGAAGCCACATAACGTGGCATTGTCATAGGGCTACATATTATAACCATATGAAACAACAATAATTTGATGTTTTTCTTCTTTATTTATAGGCTAGATGTAGGCATTTTTATTATTTTTAACCCCATATTATATCAATGATAAATTCGCAGTTTTTACTTCGTTCTTCCTGCTTCTCTCCACCCCAGAATGTCTGTCCAATGAATGAATGACCTCAGATCACGTGTGGTTTTGCTTCGTAATGCTGGTTCACTTGCAAAAGGGGCAATATGAAAGTGGACCACACCAAACAAAAAAAATCAAATTCTATTTGGTCTGGACCAAAGCAAGTGAACTAACGGACTTTCCATGTGTGAATACACCCTAAGACAAATAGCAGACTAAGACAAATAGCAGACTAAGACAAATAGCAGACTAAGGACAAAAGGTGACAGAGCTTTGGCTGCTCCCAATATCTGGAACAGTCTTCCCCTGAGTCTGAGAACTGCCCAGTCCATTGACCAGTTTCAAATGTTACTTGCTTTTTTTTTGCTCTGTATCTTAGGCCTATTTGTTTAGTTTTGTATTTTTGTACAGCACTTTGGTCAACTAATCCTGTTTTATATATGTGCTATTTAAATAAATCTGGCTTTGACAGTAATGCGAGTTAGCTACCTAAGACACTTTAATGGTTTCTTTTGTTGTATAGGTCTCACATCACACAAGTTGTGCCTTTTCCCTCTTTTTTTCCACTGCCAGGTACTAATTAGCATGTAAGCTGAATGGAAGAAGGCAGTAGTGCTTGAATAAGGGTTCTTATGTGGGGATGGAAATAAAGCCTGTTGTCTGCTGGTGGGATGGGGACAGTGATTAAAGGGTACAGTATGTAGACGTCAAGTCAAACATCTCCCACACCCACATCCACATCTTGGTGACTAATAGCATGTCCTGTTTGAACGTAAATGTAATGGATTATAGGAACAAAAGTACCTGCCAAAGTAATATGTGAACTGCTGCCCTTCGATGCTTAATTTGGTGTTGCCTTTGAGGTGAGAAAGGCCAAAAAAGTTATCGGTAAAATAGGTGCCTTGTTGAAGAATGTCCATCCATTGAGTAATATGTGTTGTATTTTGTCCATGTCGTATGCAATAGTTTTTTTTTCTTTTTATTATTTGTATGCTTGAAAGCTCTGAATTAGATTCATGGACCAACAGGAACATACAGAACCTCTACAAAGTTAGCGGATCATCTCAAGTGATATCTGTACTGCTCCACATTAAAGAATCATTTACCATTGTATTTTGCTACTGCCAAGAACACGTCTTTCTGTTCTGTATTCGCCATTAAATTCAAGTTTGTCAGTATTTAAAATAGATATGTCACATTACATATTCTGGCTTTTTATCAACTTTTGTTCTGTGACCTATTTAACTCTGTCTTGGGAAGTCATGCCAGTTCCCTGTGGTGAAGACACAGGCCGAGGGCCCACCTTTGGTACCAGGTTTGGACCCAATGCTCGCCTGATCATCAATGGATTGAAATTGATTTTGAACATGTATTTTTTTTTTAATAATAATAATAATAATAATAATAATAATAATAATAATAATAATAATAATAATAATAATAATAATAATAATAATAATAATAATAACTGTCACACAGAAAATAATATATTACACAAATTAGAAAACATGTATTAAAATAAAGAAAGTGTGACCCATTCATGTAGTACTCAGTAATGCACTAGGATTAATGGTATTTCATTCATGATTTAACACAGAACATTTCATGAATACAAAGTGTTGTAATCATGATGAACTAAGCAGATTCCTTTTTCATGACTTCATCATGTTTCAATGTCACCACTATCTCAAGGTACATAGAGGTTGAGATAGTGGTGACCTTTAATGTATTAGAGTTATCTTAAATGGTTTGATTAAGACGGACCAGGTCAGCACTTTATTTTGAAGGGCCACAAACATGATGAAGTCATGGGAAATGAGTCTGCTTAGTTCATCATGATTTCAACACTGGGTTGAAAACACATGTGTATTGGTGTGACTGGACAGACATGATCATCAGTTATAACTCAAAGATCATGATGATTAACACACCTCAGCTGAAGCGTTCATTAATGTATTGTTCCTGTGTTCAATCATATATGAGATACCAATAATCCTAGTGAATTACTGATAGTTCATGAAGTACTCTGAATTTATGGAATTCCATGCATGAATTCAGACATGAAGATATGATGATTCATGTACCATTAATGTGACCCTTAATGGGGACGCAATCAAGATATGAAGCATGTACACACATTGGCCACTACTTTAATCTCAATGTATTGGGCATCCAGCTGGTCATTTGACTCTTTTGCTATAGTTTTCATTAACTTGTTCTCTAGCAGTGGCAGACACTAAACACCTCTGCCTGAACACAGTCTGCCTCTGCTGCTCTCTCACACATCGGCTGAGAATGAGTGATGTGTGGTATGAAAGGTGTGATTTCCTACTCTGACAATGTGTAATGAGTTCCGGCCCTGGTTTAGAATATGTACGTTACTTTAAGCTCAGACAAGCCGTTTAGGTCCTGCTTGTGAATATATGAAAATGAATGAAGTCTTTTGACAGTAAGCTTCATATTAATATTTTTCCATCAGCAAACAGAGAATAATAACCATCATCAGCTTGAGGGCAGAGTCACCCTGCAAACACAGCAAAATAACTGCTAACTGTGCTTTTTGCAGAGCACACAAAATGTCTCCCACTGCCACATTGAGTCATTACTATGGGCTGACAGAGCTATTAATGTTTCTAGTACAAAGCAAGGTCTGAACTGGTATTTGTTTGTTCCAAAAGGAGGCCACCACAGCCTCACACAAGCCCATGAGCCGCCCCCCTAAAGCTTATTAAATTAACACAATTTCCAACTAGTGATTTGAGATCGAAAACACATTTACATGGTAGAGTTGCATCTATACGACTTTTGGAGTGGATGAATGCTGAGTGATCAACCCAAACAATGTATTTAGCAGTACTGTCTGAACAGCAATATAAACTTGTTCTTTTTAATGGAACAATGTTTTGTTTTTGTATAATGACCTGCTATTTTAAATATGTCTAAAGTTACTTTGACAACTTTGGATAAGGACCAAACTTCATCAGCTCACACACACACACACACACACACACACACACACACACACACACACACACACACACACACACACACACACACACAGATAAAGATAGATTCCGAGCATTTCTATCAAGACATTTTGAATCTATCAGCATTAATAAATAATAAAGCTAATCTTAGCAGCCTATCTAGCCAGCCCAAGACTCCAACATTCCCTCACTTACAGTCCCGATCCATGTGTCGCCCGGAGGAAAAGTATGGAAAGCCTTTTCTCTTAGTGAAATGCTCATAAACAATGGATGACACATATATGTCGGTGGAAGTGCTCTCTGCGGATGCCCTGTCCCTTTTTTTTTCAAGTATGAAGGACAAATGTCAAAAACAAAACTCAAAATGTTGATGCTTGTGCATATTGTAGCTCTCGCCTCTTTTGTCCATTTTATGAGATTTTTCTTTTTCTTCATGAACCATTGCTATTGGTCACATTTCAGGTTGTGTGTGGGTTTTATATAGCGGAAGGTGGGGTGATTTGTGCAACTTTTTACTCAAAGTGATTTTAAAGTGAGGCCTTGACAGTTATGTCTCCAACTCAAATATGTACATATATTTCAGGATGTTGTGCATCCCTGGCAATAAAAACTTTGGATCTGGAATAAACTGTTTAAGAAATATAGCTTTCGGAAAAAAAGTTGTCTTGACGCACAAATCACCCCACGACAAAGTCACCATCATCATCTTTCTGGCCATCTGAACTCTCATCAGTGGTGTCGTTAAGTGGAATTAAGATGTCACTCTCTTCTGAGCTACTGTAGACAATCACTTTCTTTTGGTGACCAGCGTATACAGCCATGCCACTGGCACAACTCTCAGAAATGTACTTTGCACTAGTTGCTCCGTGCTTGTGGAACCAACTGCCACCTGACAAATGTGATTCCCCCTACATTTATGCCTTTAAATCAAGGCTCAAAACCCATATGTACACCCTGGTGTTTCCTCCCCATTAACTATCTTACCTCTGCACTACTATCTGTGTTTATGTGGATGTATGGGCTTTACGTCTTTTATTTTGGTTATTGTTATTGTACCTTCATTGTTTACCTACTGAATGCACTATGTACAGCACTTTGGACAGTGCAAACTGTCATAAATGTGCTTTTATAAATACATTTTACTTACTTACTTACTTATAACTCACCCAGGCCCTTGCGCACAAATCACCCCATCCCCAGAATTTTGGATACTAGGCATGATGCAGCAATTTAGGGTTGACATTGTGCTAACTATATAGACTCAAAGTGTAGCATACCAAAGCACTAAAACATGTGTCAAATGTTTTCAAACGTGTCTATAATTGTTCAGACACAATAATCAAAAAACCTTGATCATGGAAATTTTACTTTGAAAGGCAAAACACAGTTTTTTGAGCTTAAATGTGCTTATATCTTATTCCTTGTGTCTCCCTTCTTTACAGGATGAGTCAAATGGATGGCTCTTCTTAAATATGTGGTCACATTTCCAATTTCTTCCACGGTTTTCTAGAAACAAGGGGTTTTGCAACTTCCAAAATGCACAAATCACCCCACCTTCCCCTAGTTATTTATTTTTTTATTTCCTAAAAAAAAAAATTACTGTTTTTGACATACAAGGTTTCCTTGATGATTATACAGGTTAATGGACATGGCTTCTTTAGAACTGAAGAGATGCTAGAAGGCGTATAGCTGAAAGAACGGGGGATATATGGTAACACTGATCAATTTATACATTGTCCCTCCTGCACACTCTCCCCTCTCCACACTTTCACAGGCAGCTGGGGCATGACTTATTAATGCAACGCGGCATATGGGCTCATCATTTAAAGAACAGCACTGCCCCCTCACTCACAGACCCATTACATCACTGTTAAGGGATGAGCTCACAGTCAATCATGGGAGAGATGCTGGGGCATTGATATCTTCAGCAAGAGAAACAACTGGGGTTCAAAGATTTCAATGATTTTCTTATCAGGAATGTTACTCTCATTACTGTGAGAGTGTCTGTTTGTCATCACACCTACATACCAACCAATGTGTCCTGTTTCATACAAATAACTAGTGACTTCTTACACTTCACACAGGCCTTTATTTGTGCTGGCACTCTTTGGGTGTAATTCAATCCAATACAATGCACAGATGTTATACTTTCACCAAATACACTTATACAGTATGTTTTAGTAGTAGCCTACTTTACTGTATCTGTAATGTGATAATGCTCATATTTTAAACATCATTTTCCAGCCCCTCGTTGTGGACAATTTCTATCAACCGCGGCCCCTTGTTCCAAACAAATTGAATAGCCTTGTCTTATGCAGTGCAACCCCCTCCTTTTGCTGTGAACACAATACAATAAGATGAGACTTTCTCTATCCCAGAGAGGGAACATTGATTTAGACACAGCAGGACAGAGCTCAGCTCGGAGAGCATAGGGACAGGCACTGACCTGAACAGGAGGGAGTTAACAACAGCTCAACACACAAAGCACACAACCATAGTAACACACAATACAGTGCCATGGTAACACAAATAGGACTGTAAGGACATGAGGAACAGCATGGGGGATGATTTAAAAAAAACTTTGTACACTGTGAGCCACATCCACTAAAGGATTGTGCCGCTTTTGCGACCACTCAACTGGAGCAAATGATAGAAAAATAGAGTCCTATCCACAGAGGACGTGCAAAGGGGGAAATGCACCAGACTGCACTGACACCTTCCTGTGGAGCAGACAGGGCAGACGGTGCACCTGGCCCATTTGAATGTATTTATATTAGGGAATATTTAAAACCCAGTGCAAAAAGGCTCCATTCCTATGTGAATTAGCCTTGTTGCAAATAGCACCTTATCCTCAAAGGCCAGCGCTAATAGCAACAGGCTGTATCAGTGGAGCAAATACACGTATGAATCTTATGTACTAAATCGGCGCAGTCTTATTATACTCCCCATCTATGTGTCTCTCTGTCTCCCTCCCTCTCTTCAACACTCGTGAGCTTAGCATTATTGAATTGATATTGAGTCATATTATGAGGGAAATCTACAGGAAGTGGGTTGTGTACTTCAAAAACTGTTATGATGAAGCTCAGGTTAACAGGTTTATTTAAAGGTCTCATAATATACACTTTTCTGTCAACATTATATGGTCTTAGAGGTCCCTAATACGTTTTTCTTTAGTTGTTTGCTGAAAAAAACATTCAGATCATTTATTGTATTATGCCTCTATACCTAGCCTGGAAATCCATACCCTGATATCTTGAACGATAGAGGGTCTGGCCACGATCAATAGTAATTTCCAACTGAAGGGGCGGCTCCTACTCGTGCATTTCAAATGCCACTGCACGCAGTTGGATAGCACAACAACCAATCAGAGCGATGCACAAGGTGGCATAAGCCCCTTTCGTTTAGCGAACAGCTGTTAAACTGTTAAATTAAACGTTTGTCGTTGTCGGTCGGCAAAACAGAACATTCCACTTACTTGCTAATGAAAGATTTGAGTGCCGTCTTCCAAATCGTTAAGGGTCGAGGCCAAAGCAGTCTCAAACTCACACAACATATCCGCAGCCATCTTTGATGTTTACTATCACGGCTTCGACGTCGCATGCACGTCACTGTCGTCATCCGGTTACGTCCGCCCCAGAGTACCATATAAAGGGCTCTGGCGCGCCCATATTAGATAGAACCAATTGAAACCATAGCCAGATTTCTGGTCTTCTTGATAAAGCTTCAACGGAGCGTGTCCAGACCAACAGGCGCAGCAAATTTAATTTGCCAGCGCCTAGTGGCAGGTCTGGGAATGCCAGGCTACTCTATACCCTGATTTTCAGCTAATCTCACGATGGCCTATTTTTAAAACCGAGCCTCAGCTCCCCTCGTAAATATACAATCTATGAGCTCCCCCCGCCCCTGTCTGGAAGCGAAGCCATTGGCGTCTGCCCATAGGTCCATAGCTTGCAGTGCCTGTTACCCTATGCTGTTACCACGGTTAGGTTTAGCCATGAGAAGAACCATGTCTAGTGCTAGTATCACAGGAGCTCAGCCGCACTTTGAACAGTTTGACATGACCGATCATTGTCTACATGAAAGACTATGTTCATACAGATGCACTGAGAGCCACAAGCTAATGGAAACGGCATATTCACAATAAAAATGCAGCAAAAGATGGAGGCTACTGCTAAGCTACTCAGGGGCTAACGGTTAAAAATAACACTAAAATCAGTGAATACATTAGCTTCATAGTTTGACTTCGACCATTACCTTCCAATGCTTTGTCTTGCTAAAAACGAGGCATTGTCAGACTGCTGTGGGGAATATAAATAACTTGTTATGAGCAAAAGATCAATGCTTTTCGAAGCTAGCTCGGAAGCTAACGGCTAAAAGTATCACTAAAATCAGTGAAAAAATTAGCTTCAAAGTAAAACTTCGACTCTATTACTTTCCTATGCTTTGTCTTGCTAAAACGAGGCATTTTCAGACTGCTGTGGGGAATATAAATAGCTTGTTATGTGACGTTGCAGTGGGCGAGAATTGGACTGGAGTATATTGGAGAGGGAGTGTGAGGAAAGGAGAGATTTTTTTTTTTTTTAAACTTTGGCAGTCCCTAGGCACACCGTGGAACCATAGTTATGTTTAAACACATTGAAAAAGTGCGTTTTGCATAAAAGGTTAAAAGGTTCAGTAAGCAAAATTCTTCTTTTAGCTAACTTTCTGTCAGTGACTTCAGTAAGCAGTCCCCTCCCTCGTCCCTAGGTCACCACATTAATGCACTGCGCTCTTCAAGCAGCGAGTTATCTAGCATCATCTCAGATCCATAAGGCAGGGTTCTCAACTTGGGTTGGGTTGGACGGGTGTTGGGGATAAGGTTGCCACCTTGGACTAAGGGAAAAAAGGGACACTTGATGTTTGGGGCGGAGGGCTCGGCCATTATTAAGCTACCAGTTCAGACTGCTCAGTGTAATGACCTTTAATAACCATACACACCTACAGTCAGAGCCGGCCCGAGGCATAAGCGAAGTAAGGGCCCCCTGAAGGCTTGGGCCGGTAATCGCCGTCGTAGAGTTTCGAGGGGACGGAGACACGAATCTGTTTGGTGTGTGCCGAGAAATCGGTCGTAGTTGATGTCGTCGGGCTTCTTTTGAGCCGATTGAACATGTTCAATCGGCGGCGGGCAGTCTTTCAGTTTGAGCAATTTGATTTGTGAAGGGCTAGCAAATCAGTGAAGCCCGGAAGTGAGGCGGGTAGCACAAACAGCTAACAACAGTTAGCCATCGTTTTAATGTGTTTGTTTGTTTTGTTCAGCGAGTACTCACATGCATCAACCCTTGTTGACTGCTCGACACCATGCTCGACACTCTCTGCTAAAAATGGTGCTCTTTATGGTCCATAAATATAAATACGTATTTCTATCTATGTTTATGGTCTAGAGAGCCGTCCCATCATTTCCGGCTTCCATATTTTTTCGGGCCACAATACAGATTAGCGCCGCCTGCTGTTATGGAGACATTACGTCCCGCGCAAGCGCAGAGCGTACGGAAAGGCAACAGTCGGTTTGGTGTGTTCTTTGCACTTTTTCGGCCGCGACGGGAAGACTGGAGGCCATCGCGCCCAACGCATCTGATCTGGACTTAGTGTTAGAAATAAAAATATACGTGTTCTTTTAGCCTTATTTATGAAGGAAAAAATAACCATGGAGAAAGATGTAAAATTCGGGATCATGGCCTCAGTATTTATTTAAGTAAATTGACAAGGCAGGTTGACAGGACAAAAAGCAAGAAGAAGTGTGTTCTCTCTCTACATCAGAGCATTATATTATCTCTAACATCATGAAAATGTCTACTGATTGGTTAAAATCTCGTTGTCAGGCAGATTTCAGAGTCCGTCCCTCTTCTTCCTCCTGGCCGAAACCAGGGATCAGGGAGGCTTCCTCTCCCGGCCTTGAGCAGTTACTTGGCCGAAAGAATGTAGCTTATCTTATGGGAAAATCAGCGTTAGTTCTATTCTCCTCTCCCAGCACCGAGACTGAAGTGAAACATTTATTACAGTCAAATGTGAAGTATATATAAACTATTTACTTGATTATATATCAGTAAATGCAAATTAATGAGGGGGGTTATACATCATCAAATTAGAAATATATTTTTCCTGACATTAGCCGTTATGTTTGGGTTCATTATATGGAGGTGGTGGTCGCACACAACTGGGTGAGTTAACTAACGCTATCAGACCGGTGCTAACTTGGTTTATCGGCTAAAGCACAGCCGCACATATTCACTGAATTAACCAGGAAGCCCATTCTCCTGGCTCACTTTCCCCACGTCTTCTAACCCAACCCCGAGCGGCTTCATATCACCAGCCAGCCGCAAATACATTTCCTCCTCGGTATTTCTCAGCCTCTGTGTTGTCCTCCCACCGTGCCGATGTCCATGACGTCGGGTCAAGCTCACTACTGATTGGCCAACGCAGCTATACGACACGCGATGGAGCGTTAAAAGTTAGATGTTTTGAACTCGCGCGTTGGTGCGATGACGCTTTGGTAACGCGGCTACCGCGCCCAAAGCACCGCTTTACCGCGGCTAACGCATCATCACGCCTAAACCAATGGTTCCCTATGCAAAAATATGATTTTTCAACGCCGCCACCGCACCCAACGCGTTTGGTGTGTTCACACCTTTAGAGAATAAAGCGCTATATAAATCCTATCCATTATTATCATGAAACTTTGCCAGTTGATTACTGGCATTAAAACAATGATTATTTGTATTGAATGAATATGCAAATTTGGCATATTTCACAAATGATGCACACATTTGCTTATCATTAAAAAACAAAAATCTAAATATTGGCTAAAGCCAGAGTTGAAATCTTTAATGCATTTTGCAACATATTAGTGTCCATAGAAGAACAGATTTGGGATACAGCCTTTTTTCATTTTATAAATAAAAAAATACTATGTACAGGTCTTAAAAATGCATTTTTCTGCATTTTTGAAGGGTAAAATGTCTCATAAATCTGACAATGAACAATATATGACAAAATCCTTTCCTACTAACCTTCAGAATAGTGCTAAATTATTATGGAAAGTTTAGTTGATGTAAGTGCTTAAGAAATCGAGATTTTTGGGTCAGAGTAGTGAAAAAAACGATCAAATCATGTTTATTTAACCACTATCAAACCAGAATTATCAAACGATTTCTCATAGAGGAAGTTTGTTATGTAGAAACTTAACACACTTATATAATGTCAATATGCATTAAAGATTTCAACTCTGGCTTTAGCCAATATCTAGATTTTTGGTTTTTAATGTTCTGCAAATTTGTGCATAATTTGTGAAATATGCTACATTTGGATATTGATTCACACATTTATGAAAAAAATTTCGATACAAAAAAATCATTGTTTAAATGCCACTAATCAACTGGCAAAGTTTCACGATGTTATCTTTAAGTTAAAAAAAATTCAATTTTACCCTCGCATTAAACCGTGTTTACGATTTTCGATTTCGGCCCCCTGTAGCTTTCCAGCAGGTAGTTGACCAGGTTGTCCACCCAGGTTGTGATCCTTGAAGGTCCTAGATATAATTTCTGGTGAACCACCTTTTACAACAGCCCATGTCCATAAAATCACTTTGCCCCCTGCATATTCCTTTGTGGATATGGTGCTGAAACAGGGTAGTTTGTGGGCGCTATTTCACTGCAATTTGAGGAGCTATTAGGACGAGTAATCCGTTTTTAGTGGACGTTGCCCTTAGGGTGCACTTACAAAAGCGCGCAGCACATTTATATGAGACTGCCCATTACGTCAAGGCTACATTTTAAAAAAAACAATAGCGTAAGGATTCTTGTTGGTCTAATATGGAAGTGGAATATTTGATTTTTTGGCCGGATGAAAATATTCACAAACAGTCATATAACCTTCAAGTAGACTACGCTCCAAATCCCAAGCGCACACGGTGAATAGGGAAGGAGCAATCGCGCCCAGGCCAGGAGCAGCGTGAGCACAGACCAGCAGGGGAGTGGGGAGGGGGTGCAATCATGCTGGAGCACGGAACAAGCAAACTTGCCTAGTGTGAGTGCGCCCTTAATGTACTGTGTATGTACTATGATTGACCATAAACACACCCAGTTTCGGTAGTAATTCAAGTAGTGTTTTCCTTTTTTTAAATACAAAAGGACATAAAGGGACATCTTGCTTTAGCTCTGCAAGAACCCTACATCCTAAATTTCCCATAATGCAACTGTGTAACATAAGACGTTCCCTTTCAGGTAAAAACTTGTATCTGAATGAATTGTCTACACATACAATTAGCATCACAGACTTTTTGTTATTTATTTGTGTGTGTGTGTGTGTGTGTGTGTGTGTGTGTGTGTGTGTGTGTGTGTGTGTGTGTGTGTGTGTGTGCTGCAGTAAGGCCTCAGCTGTGCTTTCCTGTCTCACTGGTCACATCATGTGATGATGTTTTGTCATCTGTTGTCTTCTCAGTTCAACTTTCAGCCCTGATGTGTCTATAGCTTTTGTCCCTGGTATACTGTATGTGCCTGCTCTCTCCACACACATTGTCACTGCCGGTGAAAATCAGGCCAGGGCAGATGTCACATTAAATATTCACTGAGCTCGGCATGTGTGCTGCTAATGGATTTCTGTTTTGAAATAAGAAAAATAAGGAAACTAGCCATGCTTTGTAGTAGTAGTAGTAGTAGTAGTAGTAGTAGTATAACATGTCTTTGCATAAATATGGAAGATTCATTGCAGAATACAGAAAATAATGGTTTCATGGTTAATTTTTGTGATTTTGTATTTTTTTCGTACCAAACAGGGTTCTGTCAAAGGAATGTATGAAGTGGGTTGGTTCAGCATGGGGCTTGAAAGCTTCCATTATAGCTTAACCTGAAGCTAAAATGCCCTACGGCTTTCCTGAGATAGGTTTTTGTGATAATCTACTTATGAATATGATTATGATATGATATTAATACATGATTACCACTTGTGTCAAACATAAAAATGAATGCAGCTCTTCAGGCACATGTAGACACAGACCTTAAAAAGGAGCTTGGGCACCTGCCGCTTGGACTATTGGAGACAACTAGGCCCTTTTCCGGTGTTCTTTCCATAAGTCAATCAATAGATTTGTGTTAGTGCACACACACACACACAGCGCCCTGTATTGATTGAGTGAATGTGAAGAGGTTGGAGCTCCCTGGAGATGCCCTCTACTCTCCGTCCTGGTTACCTGCTACAGAGGCAGCACAGTGTGAAAGAACACATGCTCGCTAAATAACTGACACACACACACACACACACACACACACACACACACACACACACACACACACACACACACACACACACACGCTCGCAAAGTCAGCATGAAGAATTACTTTGACGCAGACATTTGGTATGTGGCCAAAAAGTATAAAGATATTATTAGATTAGATATTATAATCTAGTTAGAACGTATTGTATGCTACAATTGAGACATACATTTACTTATTTATTTCATCATAACATTGCGCCTTGATCTTGCCTCTTGCTTTTATATCCGTCGCATCCCGGTTGTTTTCATACGGAGGCTCCATCGATGTGACATCATTTCCAGTGCGCACTGGATTGTGGGTCAGAATCGACCAAACAGCATGCTGTTTTCAACACTAAAAATCTCGGCCGGATGTAGTGGACATCCGGGTATTTTTTAGGCATATTAAATCTGACCACAGGAATTGGAACATCCTAAATCTTTTTTTCTACCATACTACACTCAAAAATATAAACGCAACACTTTTGTTTTTGCTCCCATTTTTCATGAGATGGACTTAAAGATCTAAAATTCATTCCAGATACACAATATTACCATTTCTCTCAAACATTGTTCACACATCTGTCTAAATGTGTGATAGTGAGCACTTCTGCTTTGCTGAGATAATCCATTCCACCTCACAGGTGTGCCACATCAAGCTGATCTGACATCATGATTAGTGCACAGGTGTGCCTTAGACTGTCCACAATAAAAGGCCACCCTGAAATGTGCAGTTTTGTCTCACAGCAAAATGCCACAGATGCCACAAGCATTGAGGGAGCGTGCAATTGGCATGCTGACAGCAGGAATGTCAACCAGATCTGTTGCTCGTGCATTAAATGTTCATTTCTCCACCATAAGCCGTCTCCAGCAACTTCGCACAGCCATTGAAGAGGAGTGGACCAACATTACACAGGCCACAATTGACAATCTGATAAACTCTATGCAAAGAAGATGTGTTGCACTGCATGAGGCAAATGGTGGTCACACCAGATACTGACTGGTTCTGAGTCCCCAGACCCCCAAAAAAGCAAACAAATGCACATTTCAGAGTGGCCTTTTATTGCTGACAGTCTAAGGCACACCTGTGCACTAATCATGATGTCAGATCAGCATCTTGATGTGGCACACCTGTGAGGTGGGATGGATTATCTCAGCAAAGCAGAAGTGCTCACTATCACACATTTAGACAGATTTGTGAACAATGTTTGAGAGAAATGGTACAATTGTGTATCTGGAATGAATTTTAGATCTTTAAGTCCATCTCATGAAAAATGGGAGCAAAAACAAAAGTGTTGCGTTTATATTTTTGTTGAGTAAGTAGCAGAAAGCATGGGGATGGAACACAGGGACTGTTCCTTATCATTAGATATTGATGCCTTTAGGAATAGTTTGACACTTTTTGGCAAGTAAAATATATTTGCTTGAACAATATAGCAGCTGGAAATGTGCAGAGTAGCTCATAACAGAGGTTTGTCTGGTTACCATGAGAGAATAATGTTTATTGTATGTCCTTGCTTGTGTCATTAATGAACTGTAACAGTATCTGCAGATCATCTCTGGTGTGAACCACATCCCCATGTATCACAGGAAGTGCAGTATTTATGTAGCATTTCACCGTCTTTTTCATAATGTCTTTCATTAAACATGTTATCAAGTTATTTAGCGCACGTTGTCAGAGCATACGCCAATATGCGCCACCTGCTACAGTCTGCTTCTATTGTAACGTGGGCTGACAGTAGCACTACATTCAATAGATTCTGGCTGTTACAATATACGCTCCACATTAAGCATGACAATAACCGGCCAATGCTCTGTGATTTAGCCCATAGTAGAAATTACGAGCGATTTGCATTTTTACTCACCATACTGTCTAACTGCATTTCTGTGACTTTTGTCTACAATGTATAGTCCGTTTGAGTTTTGCCTTTGTGAACGCGAATTGAAACATCTAGAAAAACAAAAACAATCCGCTCTTAACTGACATTAGCTGATCTGCTAGTTCACACAGCAACAATCCACATGTAACAACAGTAGAAGGAGGCACCGCGTGGATTTATACAATGAAGTCACAGAGATGTATTAATGACCGTGACATAATGTTCTATGGTTCTTGTGCTGAATAAGTCAGTGATAGCAGAGCCACATTGTGAGGGGAACAGACAGTGTGGATATACAGCAAAGCTTGTCCTCTTCTGTCAGATGAGCTGCATGGCTCAGTGTCCTCAGTGTCTAGGCAAGCAGAGCAGACAGTCAGTGAATAGCATGCTAGTGTGCTAGCGTAGTGCACACAGGCAGTATGAGTGGACATAGGCTGTGTTCGGGAAAGCCATATAGTGTCCTACATCCTACATACTCACCATCTATATACTGCATACTGTCTACTCAAAGATCGATTGTGTATGCGAGGTGCGTCGAAACGTTTTCAGTTGAAGTATACTCAAGCAATGAAGAATTTCTTCTTCTTGTAAGATTCAGGCAGTTAAGACGCTGTTTAGCGCATAATCGCCCTCTACAGGTTAGATATTGAACTAGATTTTTACAGTCCTGTGTTCATCATCTGTGTTTTTAGATCTCTTGTTGTATAATTATGTTTTGAGGCGGAGGATCCCTCCGACGCTCTCTGTCCGACTCATCAGCACTCAGCTGTCTGTGAGTTGAGCTGGACGAGCCGCGGTGTGTGGAACAGCGATCTGTTCTAATCTCTCTCCACTATCAGACTCACTTCACTCATTTCACTTAGTGACTCTAATGTTGTTAGGTATTTATCTTCATCTCTTATCTATTGTAAGAGTTTATGAATGACTGACTGCACGTACAGCTGTCAGATCGCGGAACCCCAAACAATGTTGTTGCCTAGCAACTTGCTCGAAAATATTTCATTTTCCTGGGCGGGTAGAATTGACCCAGTGCATTGTGGGGCGGTTGAGTAGGAAAAGTATACAATCGATTCATACCCAAAATCTTCCCGGAAGTTAGTACTCATCCGGGAATTTCTCGCTTACCCAAACTCGCATACCCAACCGTCACATACTCAAATTGAAGTCAAAATGAGTATGAGTAGGACGTAAGTATGGCTTTCCGAACACAGCCATAGAATGAGTCACGGCAGTGGAAGAGAAGATGACTAATGAGCAGGGTGATGTGAGGCCAGGGCCTGGATCCTAGGATGAATGGCTTGACACCAAGCTGCACATATACGTCTGGTCAGCAGAGCATTCACCTGAGGAAATGTAACCTGAAAATGAGCCAAAGCCTTACATCTGATTTGAATAATGAAAGATGTTAGGTTTAAAGGAGAAGTAAGCGATTTGTTTATGTTAATTTAAGTGTTAAATCGCTCTTTATTCATACAGTGATCACTTATACAGTGTGCACGTTTCATAAAGCCGATCTCTCAGTCAGCTGCTCTGCATGTAATCGGCAAATAAACTTTTCGGGGATCCCACTACTGATAACCAATCAGAAGAGAGAACGCTACAAACCGGCACCCGTCTCACTGCCGGTGCACGTGCAGAGAGACAGATGGGTGAATGTGTATGCGCCTACAATGGCGGAGCAGGTAAAAATCCTTCCCAATGTCTGTTTTGATGGTTTTTATCATGTTTTATCACACTTGTGGTTCTGA
This sequence comes from Hyperoplus lanceolatus, assembly GCA_026929865.2. Lineage (NCBI taxonomy): Eukaryota > Metazoa > Chordata > Actinopteri > Uranoscopiformes > Ammodytidae > Hyperoplus > Hyperoplus lanceolatus. Next base: position 2,070,618 of record CM049408.1, read on the forward strand.
GATGATGCTAGATAACTCGCTACTTGTTTACCACAGTGCATTAATGTGGTGACGTAGGGACGAGGGAGGGGACCGCTAACTGCAGTCACTGACAGGAAGTTCGCTAAACTGACCATTTTGTTTACAGCACCTGTAAATAAACCAAAGAGTTTTTGTTTTGTATCAAGTGAAAGGCAGCACACTAGAGGGACATGAGGGATGTGTGTCCCAATGTGTGTTGTATTGATCTGTGCTCCATTTTCAAATCCAGAACATGAAGTTGAGCTCTGAACTACAAATTCATTTAGAAACAACACAGGCGCTGACAGTGGACCTGTTACGGCCGACCATACCAGGCTCGTTAATCGGCCAGCAACACTTAAAGAATGACACGAACGCTTAACGCTTAAACAATAATGAATGTTTATTAAATCAAACCCTAAAAACTCATGTCAACCGCAGGGCTGTAAAAGAAAAACTAAACGGGAGGAAGCCTGGGGCAGCCACTGTTGGACTACTTGACCCAGGACTTCCTCCCACTAAACTATACCCCGGCCCCTCTAAACTATGATCAAAACAAAGAAACACTAAATTAACAGCCCTCCATTAATTAAACCATATAGCTCAACACAACAAAGAAATAGACGGCACGTCAGCAGCCGAGAGCAGTCAGTGAGAGACCCAGCCACCGGCACACGCCACGCCTTAAGGCTCTGCAGGAGCGCCTGCCCCCAATCAGGACACCTGGGAGAGAGAGAGAAGGAGGGAACAGGAGGAAGGAACACAAGGTGGGAGCGCGTAACAGACCAATACAGCAATGTCGCAGGCCCCTTTAAGAGTTAAAACTGCTTTAAATTATGTATCATCATTAAATATTGCCAGTTGATAACTAACGTTAAAACTATTTTCTTCAGAAGCGTTTGAATAAATAGGCACATTTGGCAATTTCTAACTAATTCTGTGTGAATTTGCAAAATCTAGATGTGAGATAAAGAGTGCAATACTTCAAATTGAATTATTTTACAACATATTAGAGTGCAACATTTTTACAGAACAGATTTTGCTGCCTTTTTTAATTTTATAAATCAAGAAAACATTATGCAGTTGTATGTTTTAAATAAGATTGAGTATAATAAATCAGGCAATTACCTATAACATATGAACAAATCCCTCTGGAATTACCTTTAGAACAGTGCTAAGAATGATCATGGAACGTTTTGTTAGTCGTTGTCAATAATACTGATGGTGAATAAGGCTTTATAATATGGTCCTATGTGTGATGAAAAGTTCTTCAGAGGTCAGAGGTTTTGAGACGAGACGGTGTGGATTCAGTCCCCCCTCTGGCAGCACCTGAAGTCCTCCTGCATCCACACTTTACTTTAACATTACCATGTAAACATCGGTTCAATGATTGACTCCTTTATTATTTTCTCTACTTGTGACATCTATTGCAGGATGTCCATCCTGGGAGAGGGATCCCTTACTCAGTCGACTGCCTGAGATTTCTCAATTTTTTAAAATCCCGATAAAGGGTTTTTAACTGGGAGTTTCTCAGCTGAGCTAAGGGTCTAAGGGCAGGGTGTCATACTGTATGGAAGTTAAAGCCCACTGAGGCAAATGTCTATCTGTGATATTGGGCTGTACAAATACAACTGATTTGATTTAGAGGTCAGCTCAGGTGAGAGGAGATTTCAAGAGACTTGGATGAATTATAAAGCAATAGGCTTGATCAAGGAGAACGGGACGGCAGCAGTGCCATTCATTTTCTCCCATCAGACTGAGAGCAGTGTCTGAGCCGTGTGTTATGGTTAGGTCTGAGCTGAACACAGTCAACTATAATAATGACTTTAGAGTCTATGAGAGAAGACGTTATCTGAACAGCTTACCTCAAAGCAGCTGAACTATTATCTGAGAGATCGGCAGACACAAAAGACAGGCAATAAGTGCAATATTAATCATTAATATAAAAGCTAGTGTGTAACCCTTTCATATAAATGTGAATGTCGGATACATTCAAGCAATCGCCAAACAAGATGAAGTTACGGACTACAGCTTTAATATTAACTCCTAAAGGACAATCATTCTCTTACACTATGTACAGTACGTTATCATGGTTACCAGGTGGAATTGCAGTCTCCAAATATGAACTCTGACTAAATTGTGGGGCTGCGGGGTTTCCAGCTCATTCCTCCCAGTCATAGCCACTGTCTGTAAAATAACATTTGAGATTGAAATGAAATAACATTGAACCTTAAATAATTATTTCTTTAATTACTCAGACCCAGTAGCTCTTACAGTGATCCTGACTAATGCGGGAACACTCCAGACTGTTTTCTTTTAAAGAGACTAGCTCCATACATATATCTGAATGGGTCCATTAAAGCTTTCAATTTACCTTCCGTCTGCAGTGGATTGGTGTTTTAGGCAAATATTAGGTTACAGCCAAGGACACAATTGTAGAGATGGGGGGCAGCGTAGATGAAATAGCAGCAACCACTAGTTTTACTACTAACACCCTTCTGTCTGGTGCCAGGGATCCAACCAGAGACCTCATGGTCAAGGTGTTACCATCCTGCATGTTGATAGAGTAATGAACCCTTTGAACCCCCAGACCTTTTTTTCTTGGTTTTAATTTACTTTATAGATGTATTCATGTCATTGTCTTGCCATTATGTTTGTCAATTAACACATGCAAGGTAAGTCACACAAGGTAATTGAAATTACGTTTTCGCTCTCCCCTCCTACATCCCTAACACACACACACACACACACGCAGTTGTACATAGGGGAACATGGCGCAGGGTCTGCCACAGCGGTCAGCTGCGCCCCTGGAGCAGTTTGGAGGTTAAGTGTCTTGCTCAAGGACACAATGGTAGAGATGGTGGGCACCGTAAATGTAATAGCAGCCACCACTAGTTTTACTATTATCACCCTCCTGTCCGGTGCCGGGGATCCAACCAGAGACCTCATGGTTACTGGTCCGTCCTCTAGGACATACTACCACCCATGCTGTATTGTTATTGTCAGAATGAGTTGCGCAACTCCGAAATGTGAGTAAGTGTCATATCTGTCCTGTTTGGTCTGTTTTCTTCTATGATGGTTGAATCAGAGAAGAACTTAAAGCACAGAGTAGGTTGTGCTGTTCTCCTGTTTTATCTTCTTTTCTGCATCATGATAACAGAACTACTCACTATTTACACCTGTCATATTTAATAAGCAGCATGGATTTCAGAGTTAATGAAATGCACATACAGCAGTGTGTCAGACAAATGAGACTGACTGAAGGAGGCAGCACACCAGTCAACTGTTTGAATACAGGAAGGTGTGTCATGGATGACATGATACTCGCAGGCTAAAGTGATGTGTCTGTGACCCCAAAGACTGATAACACTCAGGACCTCTTCCAGGTTTCCCTGGTGGAGACGAGACGGCCCCCTCTGGCAGCATCTGAAGTCCTCCTGCTTCCACACTATTCACTACACACACTTAACTTTAGTATTACCATGTAAACATCTGGTCAATGATTGAATTCCCTCATGATTTTTCTCTACTTGTGACATCTATTGCAGCACGTCCGTCCTGGGAGAGGGATCCCTTACTCAGTCAACTCTCCCTGAGATTTCTCAATTTTTTAAAATCCCGATTAAGGGTTTTTTACTGGGAGTTTTTTTCTCAGCCGAGCTAAGGGTGTAAGGGCAAGGTGTCATACTGTATGGAATGAAAATGTCTATTTGTTATGTTGGGCTATAAATAAAACTGATTTGATTTGATTTAGGACACTGTGAATGCAACAGTTTTAGATTGTTGGTCACATTAAGAATCATATCAAATAATATTATTCTCAATAACAGATTTGACATGTAATCATTTCTATTGAAAGGTACACCAATAGGACTGCGCTCCTTCTTGAGATTGAGCTCTGACTTTTATATCCATTTCTTTTTATTACCTCAAATCAACTAGATTGTATCATTAATGTTGAATTGTTTGAAAAAAAAAAAGAGATTCCCTGAAAGATAAAAGCAAGGGGCAGCCTCCGAATCCTAGGGATGATTGCCTCCCGGTGGATAACAACAGAACTACATCACACTATGAAAGGCTAGAAGTGCCCTGCATTGCAAATCACAAACTCTTTCTTTTTACTACACTACATACTAAAGTACAGAAGAGTTTAAGGGCCACAGGAGAGAAATAAATCACATAAGGAAGTTTTTGTTTTCATTATATTGAGAAATGTCAAGACTAAAGACGAATACTCAAATGCTATTGGAGTTAGTGAGGCATTTATGTATTTTCAGCATAGTAAAATTGCCGTGCATGTATTGGGACATCCTAAATCTCTTTTTGGCATACTAAATAGTAGGGAAGTATGGGAATTGGAACGCAGGGTATGTCAGACCAGACAGGCACTCCACAGGCTTCACCTCTAAATAGGTTTCCAGAAAAGAAAATCAAAACTCAAGTTGCTTATCAGAGGTTGTATTGTCATTAGAAAAATGAAGAGTTTCAACCTATAGCAAGAACATGAGTCATAACTGTAACGGCCTGATAAACAAGAAATAAATAAGACTAAAATCAAACCAAGGAAGGAGTTAAGTTACTTTTATTAGTCAATGGTTGGTTACATTGAAATGTGTCTTTTTGCATATCCCCTCTCAATTATAGCGCAGGGTCAGCCAAAGTACAGTGCCCCTGGAGCAGTTTTGGGGTTAAGTGCCTTGCTCAACGACACAATGGTAGAGGTGGTGGGCACCGTAGACGTAATACCAGCCTCTGCTAGTTTTACAACTAACACCCTCCTGTCTGGTGCCGGGGATCGCACCAGCGGCCTCATGGTTACTGGTCGGCCACTTTTCCTCTGGGCCATCCTACCACCCCAAGGAATGTTGAACGCTAAGACTTCAGATGTGTCAGGTTTCCGGAAAAGACAGACAAGAACCCAATTGCAGGACACAGGAAACGGTTCAGATTCAAAAACAGATTTTAATGAAGTGGATGACAAACCAGGTAGTAAGACAGCGTGGCAAACAAGTCCAGTTGGGGCAGGCAAAAGGGAAAGTCCAAAGACAGGTCGAAACACGAACAGGCAAGCAGGATCGGAACACAGGATGATAACTGAATGCTGGAAAGCTGGGTGAACACACTAAGGTTGCGTTCCGAATCGCATACTCTTTCTTTTTTCTATTCTACATACTACATCTGACGATAAAAAGAATCTAGTTAGGATGCAGTAGGCATACTATTGGGACGTACTTTTCTCTCTTATTTCATCATAACATTGCGCCTTGATCTTGCCTCTTGCTTTTATATCCGTCGCATCCCCGTTTGTTTTCATAACATGGACCTATAGGCTTCGTCGATGTTACGTCACTTCACGTGCGCACTGGATTGTGGGTCAGAATCGCCCAAATAGGATGCACTTTTCAACACTAACAATCTTGGCCGCATGAAGTAGACCATCCGGGTATTCTAACCATCCTAAATCTGGCCACAAGAATCGGGACATCCTAAATCTTTTTTCTACATACTATATAGTAGAAAGTATGCGATTCGGAACGCAACCTAAGACAATCTGGCAAGGAACTCCTTCTTCTTCTTCTTTGATTTTAGGCAGACTTGACGCATCTATGGCGTATTTCTGCCCCCCACTGTTTGTTATGTTACTCTAAATCCTTGAGTATAGTCCAGTGTTGTGAAGATAATCCAACAAGTCCTTCGTTTTATCCCATGACTCCAGATTCAGAAGGTTGTGCATATTGAAAACTAATTCCCCAGCTGATCCAAGTTTTCCGAAAAGATTCCTCCTTTGACTGTTATAGAGCTTACACTGGAGGAGCACATGCTTCACAGTCTCTCTGTCTCCACACTCACACTTGCCATCTGGGTGTTTGCCTATCAGAGCCAGCCCACTTCTCAACCCACAGTGCCCAAGCCTCAGTCTTGTGATTACTACTGCATCCTTTCTATCACACCTAAAAGTGCACCTACCTCTGTTTGCCTTTTCCTGCACTGCAAAGTACGCCCTACCTTTCTTTTCCTTCTCCCAAGCTTTTTGCCACCTTTCCTTTAGAGCCCTGTTTATTTTTTCCATGTACTCCGGTATCCCATGTTGTAAATGAATGTGTACTGTTTCCTCCTTCACCGCCTTCTTTGCCTCCTCATCTGCCTCCTCATTCCCTTTCACACCCACATGTGCTGGTACCCAGAGAAACCCCACCTCTCTCCCTGCCTTGTAACTTCTAAATAGAGACTGTTGTATGGTTGTACTTAAGTCTGGTCTGGACTTAGACTTTCCTTCTTTTATTGAGTTCAAAGCTGCAGCAGAATCACTACAAATTATAGAATGCCCCTGTTTATTTTCCTCCACCCAATGTAATGCCCATATAATTGCCACCATCTCTGCAGTGAATACTGACATATGGTCAGAGATTCTATACCCTTTCCTGTACCCAATTTCCGGAATGCTAATTCCCACTGCCACCTTACCACTTTCTTGCTCCTTTGAGCCATCAGTATAATCAAGTAGATGGTCTCCCCATACCTGCTGCTGCCAGACCTCTATCTCTTTAACTACCCCCTCTGTCATCCTTGATTTACTTACTTTCAAAAACTTTAGGTCAACACTGGGATCTGGGATCAGCCATGACGGAGCAAGTGAGCGACATACTGGAGGACAGACACTAACATCCCCAATTTCAATTTCCTGTGCCAGAGATTTAAGATGTTCTGCAAAGTTAGGTTTAGCTGCTCGTATTCCCATAAACTCCCAATGCTCACTCAATAGGTCTTTTGTAGGAATCATTTCACTTTGTCCTTTGAGCTTCATTAGGTATTTTAAGCCAAGTTTATGTCTTCTTAGTTCAAGCGGCATCTCCCCCACTTCTATTAATAAAGCTGCTATTGGAGTTGAGCAGAATGCTCCACAGCACACTCTTAAGGCTTTAGCTTGGACTATGTCTAGTTTGTTTTGCACTGAACAAGCTGCTGATCCATAAACCATACACCCATAATCCATTGCTGATCTTATCATAGCTCTATATATCATAATCATTGTCTCTCTCTCAGCTCCCCAGTCAGAACCAGCCACACACCTGAGGACATTCATGACTTTCCCACATTTCAAAGCAACCATCTCAATATGCTTTTTCCCTGTCATTCTTTCATCCAACCACATTCCTAAAAACTTGAAATACTTGACTTTGTCAAGATTGTTGTTGTACAATTGTATTGTCTGAGATGGCATCTTTTTCTTATTCCCAAAGACCATATACTTTGTTTTATCAATAGATATTTTAAAACCCCAGTCATTAGCCCACTCAGTTACTTTCTCTAAAGCACCTTGGATTTTATCAAACAGGAAGGGGAGGTTCCTCCCTCGCTTCCAGATAGCCCCATCGTCTGCGAATAGTGAAAACCCAAATCCTTTCCCCACTCTGCTAAACATGCCATTCACTAATATATGAAAAAGAACCGGACTAATCACACTTCCTTGAGGGGTTCCATTCTCCACCTCACACTCATCTGATAGGTCATTCCCAATCCTCACTTGAATGGACCTGTAACATAAAACATTTTGATCCAATTGAACATTCTGCCTTTGATTCCAGCTTCATATAGTGCTATTAGTAACCCTTCCTTCCAAAGCATGTCATAAGCTTTCTCAATGTCAAGAAATACTGCTACTAACGCTTCCTTATTAGCAATAGCTTTCTTTATATCCAAGTCCAAGCTTAACACGGCATCCATTGTCGATCTTCCCTGCCTAAATCCACTCTGGTGAGTCACAAAAAACCCCTCTTTCTCCAGCTTATCTACGAGCCTATCTGTTATCATACGTTCCATAATTTTGCACAGGACAGAGTTCAATGCAATTGGCCTGTAGGAACTAGGGATGTTTGATTGCTTTCCAGGTTTCACAATTGGAATAATTACAGCATGTTTCCATTCTTTAGGCAGACACCCACTCTCCCAAACACTATTAATTAATGCCAGTATTTCCTCCCCCATAAGCTCTCCAGAGTTTTTAAATAATTGATATCCCAACCCATCCCTACCTGGAGAGGTATCTTTTCCCTGGTCCATAGCTCTATGTAACTCGCCTAGAGAGAAAAACATATTGAATTCACCAGAGATATCACAGTTAATTTGCAGTTTATCTAGGTGTTTTCCCATTATTTCACATCTCCTACTTCTATTTACATCACTTACATTATTAGAGCTATGCACTTTACAGAATTGCTTAACTAACATATTTGCTTTTTCTTTGTTATTTATAGCTTCAATTCCATCACAATGAAGGACAGGGACTGCTGTCTGCTGATAAACACCTGCCATTCTATGCACAAGACTCCAGATCTTTTTTAAGGGAGTATCCGGTCCTAATTTCTCACAAAAACTCCTCCAACTTTGTTTTTTTGCCTCCTTAATGACACGTCTTGCCTTAGCTCTAAGTCTTTTATATTCAATAGCATATTTCTCTAACAGACGCTTCCTCAGCCTTTTATATGCCCTATTTCTAGCCCGGACTGCAAAGTTGCATTCTTCCGTCCACCATGGAACCATTGATCTCCTTAAAGGAACTTTTTTCTTAGGGATATTTTTTACTGCAGCTGACCAGATTACCCTGGTTAAAGAATTATTCCACTCATCTACCCCTTTATCACTCTCTATTAATGATAAATCCCTATTTACATCCTCCACAAAGTTGCTCCAATTTGCCCTTTTATAATTTAGCCTCAAGGACATATTGCCTGGTTCCTCAATTAGACACCTACCAAATTTGCAAATGATTGGTACATGATCGCTTCCCACTGTATACTGGTCCATTGTCTCCCACCTACGTATTGCTGCCAACTCTGCTGATGCAATTGTGATATCTATGGAGGAAGACCCAGTCCGACCAGTTCTAAACCATGTAGGTCGACCATCGTTTAACACAACTAACTGATTTTTATCTATAAACTCTTCTACAATTTTCCCATTCCTATTTTTCTTCTTACTTCCCCACAGCTCATTATGAGCATTAAAGTCCCCAACCCACACCACTGGTACATTAATTTTGTCCACAATTTCCTGAAAATGATTATCCTCTAATTGGAAACAGGGGTTATACAAATTGACAATGGTAATTTTCCCTCGGACAGTCCATACTTCTATAGTAACACATTCTAACACTGTATTCATTTCTATTCTTCTATACTGAATTCCATTTCTAATGAAAATTGCACACCCCCCTCCTGCTATATTCTCTCTATCTTTCCTTTCACATTTATATCCCAGTATTATAAAATCCAGTCTTGGTTTTAACCAAGTTTCCTCAATGCAAATTATTTCAGGTTTTTCCTCAAGCCCATCTAACATGTGTTTAAACTCTTGCCCATTAGCGATTAAACTCCTAGCATTCCATTGCATTATATAAAACATAATGCAAAGGACCCTAATCCCCATCAAAATCCCCATATGTGCTTCCCATTTCCTCTTCCTCATCATCATCATCATCTAAGCCTGGATGATGACTTCCATTTGACCTTTGGTCTTCACTCTCCTGAGTGTAAGTATACTCCCATATTTCCTTAGGATTCATTCCCTTGAAACCTAGCAGCCTTTCCGCAGCAGAAGCAATTTCTCGTGCCACATCTGATTTTTTGTTTGCCACCATTTTAACTCTCCACATTGCTTCAACCATGAAAGCCAGTAGCCCTTTCTTGCTTATCAAAACTGAATCATCATTCATAGCAATAGCATGCCCCTTTGCTAGATCTCTTGCACCCGCCGCACTTTGATTTTGAATTTGACTGCCCACTCTGTTCTCCTCTACCCTTCTGGCTGCCTCTGCATAAGATATTTTGTTTTCTTTCTTTATTCTTTCAACATTTTCTGCTTTGACATAGTTTAGACACCCCCTGAAGGAGGCTGGGTGATCACCCCCACAGTTACAGCACTTCATAGGCTCATTACACTCTTTTCCATCATGTTCCTTGCTACATCGTCTACACCTTTGCTTTCCTCTACATACAGCTGCTACATGCCCATATCTCTGGCACTTAAAGCATCTGAGAGGCGGTCTTTCATACTCTCTCACTGGGTAACTCATGTAGCCCAACATGACTCTCTTAGGAACCACATCATCTTTAAAGGTAAGCAGGACAGGAGTATTTCCTCTTCCATTCTCCCCCTTTCCCATGCGCTTTGCAGCTATAACATTAGCCCCCTTAAGACAAGATAGCAACTCTTGCTCAGACACTTCCAAGGACACATTGTATACAACTCCTTTAACCTCTGTACTTAACCGTGGCTTGAACACCTCCACTCCCTTACCCAGCACATTTTTAATTTTGAGCACCTTCTCTTGTTGCTTTGCAGACTTGCATATGATAGAAATCATCCCATTCTGCAGAATAGCCGCATGCATTACATCACCTATCTCTTTTCTTAATTCATTAGTCAATTTAAGGGGACTAGTCGCAGAAAACCCAGCACCTCCCTTCACCTTGATGAGAACTTTAAACCCATCATCCCTATTCTTGTCTGGTCTCATTGCTTTGACCTGAGGATTATCCACATCACTATCTGGAGAATTATATCCTCTATCTTTCCTTTTGGGTCTTCCCTTAGCCACTGTACTCCATTCCCCCCCACCCCCATCCCAATCCGCTCCCGTCGGCATGGGCCGACTCTGATTTAGGCAATCCCCAGCTGTGTGCAAATGGCGAGTTATACCGGAGACTCAGCACCCGATCCTTAGCTCGACCAGCTGAGTTTGCACAGACCTGCCTCAGAATATCGTTCCCGGACCTTACAGGCCGTCGGGCGATATCCCTACAACAGTTCCCCACAACACCCAAGCCGACCAACCCAAGAATCAACTGATTCAGAACACTTAAGCCGCTGTTCTGAATCCACCACTATACTTAACAAACTATTTGAAAAACACCGCCACTAGACTGCCACTCTACTCCACCCGTCTCCGCTTCCACTCAACACGACTTAGCTTCCGCATACGTCAGCTCCATTCAGCTTCCCCTGCCGACTCGACCGGCAAGGAACTTCTTCTTCTTCTTCTTTTTGGGTTTTTTCTGGCGGACGGCAACCAGCTTCAGGTCGCATTACCGCCACCTACTATGTTGGAGTGTGAACCGGAGTTAACTACCCCTCTAACTAAATTCTCCCCATCAATCCTGTCACCCTCAAATATTTAAATAATTTCCCTACCCCCTCTTCAAATAAACTTTTTAAACTAAACTCCCCAATTCCCATTTCCCTTAGTTCCCCTTTTAATGTTTCCCGTACTTGTGTGTATTCCCTGCAATCCATAATGACGTGCCTGACTGACTCCTCTTGGTCTAAGCAGCTTCCACACCTACCTGTAGGGTGTTTATTAATTAAATGCAGTGTCTTGTTTAACCCAGTATGCCTTACCCTCAATCTTGTTAAAATGTTCTCCTCTTTAGCACTCCTTTTAGTAATTTTCCTTATGTTCACCTTATCCTGAATTGAATAAAGATGCCTTCCTGTCACTTCTGTATCCCATTCACGTTGCCATTCTTTTATAACGTTTCTCTTAATTACATCCCTTATTTCTGATTTGCTAAATGAAATGTCCATTATGTTGCCCTGCTTCAATGACTGTTTTGCCAACGAATCCGCTATTTCATTCCCTTTAATCCCTCTGTGAGCTGGAATCCACAGAAATGCTATTATTACCCCCCTTCTTTTAACTCTAATCAATGTTTCATATATTTCATGCACAATATCTTGTCTGCTGTTGGAATGACATGTTTGCAACGATACCAACGCAGAACTTGAGTCTGAACATATTAGAAACTTCCCTATGTTTTCCTGCTCTATCCTTTGTAGTGCTATCAGAATACCCAACAACTCCACTGTGTAAACTGATAAATGATGTGATGTTCTCCTATTGACCGAAATTTGTACTGATGGAATAGTGAATGCAAACCCTGTACTCCCTGTATCTGGATCTTTTGAACCGTCTGTGTATACTGGTGCATATGCTTGATACTGCATTTGGATCCTATTCTCCACTAACTCACCTATATTTCCAGAAAAGGTATGGATTTTCTCCAACAAACTTAAATCAATTGTGACAGATGGGAATAACCAAGGTGGTGTTCTTGAAATTGCTACTGAAGGACTGAATGATTTCTGATGTACCCCAAAATCCATAGCCACTTTCTCACTGGTCCATGCAAAACACAGTTGCTTAGCCCTGTCCCTCTCCCAGCATGGCTGCAGTACCTTTTTAGGTGGGTGACTGTCCTCACTATGCCCTTGAAGGTTTGTCCAGTAGTTAGCTCTCAGCTGCTTCCTTCTAATGTGCAGCGGCATCTCCCCCATCTCTACCTGGAGAGCAGACACAGGGGTTGTTCTATATGCACCACAGCACAGCCTTAAGGCCTGAGTTTGAATCACCTCCAATTTCTTTAATGAGGTTTTTGCTGCTGACCCATACGCTATACACCCATATTCTAAAACAGATCTAATCAAAGCTATATAAATATTTCTAATAGCAGACCTGCTTGCCCCCCATTCTGACCCTGTTAAGCACCTCATTACATTCAAAATCTTTTTACATTTAGTACTTATCTTATCAATATGATCATTCCATGTTAATTTAGCATCAAACCACATACCTAAAAACTTAAAGACCTTCACCTGTTCTATAACCTGTCCATACATTTTGATCTGTTTATTAACCCCTCTTTTCCTGGTGAACATTACTGTTCTTGTTTTTTCCACTGAAAATTTGAACCCCCATGAATATGACCACTTTTCAACCATACTAACTGCCTCTTGTATTTTCCCTATAATGTGATTAGTATTTCTTCCCCTTTTCCACAATGCCCCGTCATCAGCAAACAACGACCGTTCAATATCATCCTGAACTAGAGAAAAAACATCATTTATCATTATCAAGAAGAGTATTGGACTAATTATACTACCCTGCGGAGTACCATTCTCTATTTTATACTCCCTTGATAAGACTGATCCAATTCTAACCTGTATACTTCTATCAAATAAAAAACCCTTAATCCAATTATATGTTCTACCCCCTATTCCTATGTTATTTAATTTAATCATCAACCCCTCCTTCCAAACCATATCATACGCCTTCTCTACATCAAAGAAAACTGCCATTGCGCTTTCCTAATGTCAGTCTCTAAACACACTACAGGATCCATTGTTCCTCTGCCCCTCCTGAAACCACTCTGATACGGTGAAATAACCCCTCTGCTTTCTACATAAAATGACAGCCTCTCTGTAACCATTCTTTCCATTATTTTGCCAATATTCGATGTCAATGCTATTGGTCTGTAGTTACTTGGATTTGATGCATCCTTTCCTGGCTTCCTGATTGGAATTATCACTGCTTCTTTCCAGCTCTCTGGTAACTTTCCCTCTTCCCAAATTTTATTATAGAAGCCTAACAACTTCCCGTATGCTAAGACCCCTAACTGCTTTAACATAATGTAACAAATTTCATCCTTCCCAGGGGAAGTTTGTCCTGTTTTTCCTATAGCCCTCTTCATTTCCTCCAATGTAAAAGGAGCATCCATAGTAGTATTAAAATCAGTTCTCCTTTCAAGCGCTCCAGGGTGATCTACAGTGGTCTTTGTTCTTTCTCTCTTACCCTTCTCCGTTAAATTTTCAGAGCTATGGATCTTAATAAGTGCCTTTGCTATCATCTCCGCCTTTCCCCCATCATCTACTGCAATATTTTCCCCCACTTTCAGTACTGGATATTGCCACTCCCTTCTAATTCCTCTCATACTTTTAATCATGTTCCACACATCTCCCACTGGTGTAGTTCTACCAATTTTATTACAAAAGGTGCGCCAGCTCTGTCTCTTTGCATTGCGTATACATTTCCTTACCCTTGCCTGCATTTGCTTGTAATTAAATAAATTATGAAAATGATGAGTTCTTTTTAGCAACCTGAGAGCTTTATTCCTTTCCTTTACCACTTTACTGCACTCCTCTGTCCACCAGGGAACCGCCTTTTTCTTCATTCTTCCTTTACTTTTAGAAATGGCCTGGCCAGCAGCTTTTAATATTGTTAACCTGAGGTTCCTATCTATCTCTTCGATACCTTTGCTTAAATCTATTTTGTTACTTTCTTTTTCACATATATATTTGAACATATCCCACTTAGCACTATTAAATACCCATTTACCCAATACTTCACCTTGATTCTTACCTCTTTGCAATAATACTTTACATAATATCGGAAAATGATCACTCCCTATTGTAGTATCCTCTACCACATCCCACTCACATATTCCTGCTAAACTCCTAGACACAATAGTTAAATCTAATACTGAAGTGTTACCTGTGTGCACATCTAATCTAGTCCCTCTACCATCATTTAAACAAATCAAATTCTTTCCCTCTAGCAATTCTTCAATTATCTCTAGTGATGGTGAGATGAGGCCCCGTGAATTGATCGAATCTTTCGGGCCAAATGCTTCACCAAAAGGCCTGATCGACAAAGCCCCATTTAACAGCTCATTTAGGAATACTGACATCTGCTGGTATGTTACAGTAGTGGCTCTCTGTTATTTTGCCAGTTTGTAAAAATCTCCATTAGAGGTATTTTAAAGCCAGATGAAAAACCTAATCTATCCTGATCCTGGTATCTTGATAGAGTAATAGGCTAATGATTGTATATAAAAATATAAATTGGTCATTTGTGATATATTGACACATATAATATAATAATAGTATATTATAACATAATACATATATAGAGTGTTGGATGAGTGGTGTATATACGTTGTTGGATGAGTGGTATTTTTTTATGGATAAATAACCATATGAAGTGCTTGTGTGACTGGGTTATAACTGGGATTGGGGAAGTTGGCTGGGGGATGGGGAGGTGTTTTCAATGATTTTTATTTAGGAACAAGATTTTCTCGACTGTGTTGGGGCTGTTTAAACGAATCGGATCACTTCACGAGGCAGTCACGTGACTAAACACAAACGAAGCCCCGTTTGTCAAACGGGGCCTCGTTTGTGTTTAGTCACGTGGTGCTGTGACAAACGATACAGGCCTCGAGACAGGCTTCATGTGGACACGCCCCCCTTTGCTCGACACAGGCTTCGGGGCTTCCGTGTCGGACGTAACATCACTAATTATCTCCCCATTACCATCTGTTCTTATTCCTCCCCATAACGTACTATGTGCCCGGCAAGGAACTGAGGGAAATGAACTGGTATATACACTGAGGGGCTGATTAGCAGATGGGGAGCAGGTGAGTATGGGCAGGCCAGGTGAATGTAATTAACAGGGAGTGCAGAGCAGGAGGGAGTGGCCGGGTCTGAAATGACATGAAAGTTAGAAAGGAAACCAGGAAAACAGACATATGAAAACAAACTAAATACTGGCTGAAGTTGCGACAGAACCCCCCCCCTTAAAGGTCGACTACCAGGCGACCTTAAACTGGAACTAACAAAAAGTCAAACCCAAACAAGGTGGGTGGAGGGGAGCCAGGAGGAGGGAAAGAAAAGAAAATGCGATAAACCCCTTCTGGAGGTCGGCGGCGATGAAGACGAAGGCACCCTGCTGGAGGCAGGCAGCGGCAACGACCCACAGGTAGCCGGCATCGACGAGGACGGACCCCCGGAGGAGACCGGCGAAGGCAGAACCACTCAGGCGGCCTGCCAAGGCGAAGGCAGGCCCCCGGAGGAAGACAGTGCAGAGGGCAGTCCCCCTCAGGCAGGAGGGAAGGGCGGTCCCCCTCAGACAGGAGCAACGGGCGGACCCCCTTGAGCAGGAACAGGGGGCAAGACCCCTCGAACAGGGGGCGAGACCCCTCAGGCAGGAACAGGGGGCAAGACCCCACGGGCAGGAACAGGGGGCTGGGCCCCTCAAGCAGGAACGGAGGAGGAGACCCCTCGGAAGAAGGAGACCCCTCGGACAGGAACAGAGAAGGAGACCCCTCGGGCAGGAACGGAGGAGGAGACCCCTCTGAAAGGCGAAGAAGGCAGGCCTGGAGGGCGGACCCCCTCATCAGGATGTGGAGAATGCTCAACTGAGGGTCCAGGGATCAACTCAGGTTCAAACACGGTCTCTACCAGGGGCTCGAGAATCATCTCATGGACTTCAGGCTCTGGTTCAGGAAGGACCTCGGGTTCTGGAGTTGGTTCTGGTTCTTTCTCTGTCACTGTAACAGGTTCGGGGACCGGATTCAGCTCAGAAGCTGGAGAGTTCTGAGGAGACGGATGGCACTCCAAACTCCACACTCCCACTCTAATAGTCCCCGAGGCAGGAGGAGGCTGGTAGCTGGAATGCTGGGGTTCTTTTGGTTAGTTGGGCGCCTTCTGGAGCTGGTAGCTAGCGTGCTGGGGCTGGTAGCTAACATGCTGGAGTGCTTGAGGTTGCTGGGGCACCTTCTGGGGCAGGTAGCTAGCGTGCTGGGGCTGGTAGCTAGCATACTGGGGCTGGTAGTTAAAATGCTGGGACTGGTCGCTAGCATGCTTGGGCACCTGCTGGGGCAAGTAGCTAGCGTGCTTGGGCTGGTTGCTAGCGTGCAGGTTGCAGGAGACCGGGAGCTGCGGCTGGTTGTTGGGGCCCGGGGCCTGAAGCTTGATGCTGGAAGCCGGGGCCTGCAGCTTGTTACTGGAAGCCGGGAGCTGGAACTGGAGCTTGTTGCTGGAAGCCTGGGGCTTGTTGCCGGAAGCTGGGCAAGGTGTGCTAATAAATTCCTCTGCCCAGTCAGGCAGCAATTTACGCAGCCAAGGTCTCTAGAACCAACCTCCTTGCAGGCTGACGAAAGGACCTCCGCTCTCTCCGCATACTTAAAGTCATTTTTCAGACAGGTGAGAATATACGTCACCTCCCTCAACTCCAGTGCAAAATGTGTGTCTGCTGGGTTCATTTTTGGCCAGATTGTACTCTCTTCTTTTACACTGACTCATACTACTAACAGCATGTGCATGCACAGAAGCAGAAAGTGTGGAGGCTGGATGGGCAGCTGGTGCAGTGGAGCGCATTAGCCTATGTGCAGATTAAGTACAGAACACAACTAAACCGTGTGTGTTGAGTATTGGAGCTCATTTTGGGATAGTTTTTAACATAAACACATGTCAAACATCTGTACTGAAATAGCCACACGCCAGTTAGAAGACAACATAACGGAGTACTGATTACCAAGCTCTGTTTGTGTCAGGCACGGTTCTATACAGTCAGATTAGGGTGGGCCTGTAGAAATTTTAGGTGGGCACACTGGGCAGAGAGACTGAAGATGCGAGCGCGCGCAGAGCGCGTGAGCCGAATTTTTTTGCCCTTGTAAGATCTCTGCGTCTGCTTTTTGGCACATTTACTGTGAATTGTGTAGAACACAATATGTAAATAAACTTTGAGTGTTGCTGTGTGGGAGATTTGATTCTTGCATGTTTTTTTTTTCAAAATGTTTATGAATAATGTACAATATTATATGTAAAAAAGATACATTATATACAACATAATGTATCTTCTTTTTTAATCGCAGTATTAACTGTAGGCAGCCTGAGCTGATTGAAGAGAAAGCTTTGGGACTGGGCAACCAAAATTGCTAAAAAATTTTTTTGCTAAATTGCTGCATCATGCTTATTATCCAAATTTCTGGGATTGGGGTGATTTGTGCCAAAGGGCCTAGGTGAGTTATAAGTAAGTAAAATGTATTTATAAAAGCTCATTTATGACAGTTTGCACTGTCCAAAGTGCTGTACATAGTGCATTCAGTACAATGAAGGTAAAATAACAATAACCAAAATAAAAGACGTAAAGCCCATACATCCACATAAACACAGATAGTAGTGCAGAGGTAAGATAGTTAATGTTGAGAAAACACCAGGGTGTACATATGGGTTTTGAGCCTTGATTTAAAGGCAGAAATGTAGAGGGAATCACATTTGTCAGATGGCAGTTGGTTCCACAAGCACGGAGCAACTAGTGCAAAGTACATTTCTGAGAGTTGTGCCAGTGGCATGGCTGTATACGCTGGTCACCAAAAGAAAGTGATTGTCTACAGTAGCTCAGAAGAGAGTGACATCTCAATTCCACTTGAC
Organism: Hyperoplus lanceolatus; assembly: GCA_026929865.2. Lineage (NCBI taxonomy): Eukaryota > Metazoa > Chordata > Actinopteri > Uranoscopiformes > Ammodytidae > Hyperoplus > Hyperoplus lanceolatus. Next base: position 2,088,663 of record CM049408.1, read on the forward strand.
GACACCACTGATGAGAGTTCAGATGGCCAGAATGATGATGATGGTGACTTTGTCATTGTGAGCTTTGCAGGGAAAACCATTAGATTTGCTAGGCCTTGTTTAAGAAAATTGACCTTCAATCTTTGTAAAATATTTACTTTAAATACACCTTAAATAAGTGATTGTCTAATGGATTTGTCTTGCATTACAGTTTATGAGATATATAGCAATGGCAAAATTCACCCCATGGTATTCTCTCCAACAGCACAACCACACCACACCGGGGGCAAGTTGTGCATCAAGACAACTTTTTTTCCGAAAGCTATATTTCTTCAACAGTTTATTCCAGATCCAAAGTTTGTATTGCCAGGGATGCACAACACCCTGAAATATATGTACATATTTGAGTTGGAGACTTTACTGTCAAGGCCTTACTTTAAAGTCACTTTGAGTGAAAAGTTGCACAACTTAGGCCACTCTCCCCTATTAATTAATTGTCTGAATTTTATTTGACATTTTCTTGGACAGCGAATGAACAGGTCCATCCGATAGTGGGTCTGGACTTCCACCTAAAAAAAAAAAAAAAAAAAATATATATTTTTTTGGATTGGGTGGGCACGGCCCACCCTGGCCCCTGGCTACCGCCGCCCCTGGTTTGTGTTGTTATCTCTAATACATTTATTAAAGCTCCTCCAACAAAGTGAAGATTTGCTGCACAGTGTCTCGGCTGTACTGTGATCAGCTGAGACCCTAGGCAGAGACAGTGGTTGTGTTCGAAAAGCCCTACTAACTATTACTAGTAACGTCCTCCCTCCTACATACTCAACATGTATGTACTACATACTGTCTACTTTAACGATTGATTGTGTATGCGAGGTTCGTCGGACCGTTTACACTGAAGTATACAGAAGCAATAAAAAAGAAATTAAATAAACTTTTGTGTCGTTTGATAAGACGCAATGCATTGTGGGGTCGGAAAAGTAACCTATCGATCCATACACAAAATCTTCCCGGAAGTAAGTACTCATCCAGGCCTTTCTCTCCTGCACAAATTTGCATACACAACCACAAGATACTCAAAATTAGTAAGAGTAGGACATGAGTAGGGCTTTTCGAACACAGCCATTTTGTTAGCATGCCAACTTCTGGCTACAGTCATTTAGGTCCCATGTGTAGATCTGTGTGCATCTGTCTAAACGCAGAGGTTTTTAAGAAAAACTTCTCAATTTTTAGCGAGACCGTTGTCATGTAAATGTAGTCTGAGATACAGATACAAGCTATGACAAAGCCAGTGAGTCAACCATCAGATGTTTAGTGGCAAGGAACTGCTCGAAGGAGCATGCGCACGGACACACACACACAAAAAAAGAGGGAAAAAAAGGCAGGCATAGGCTACATTGTTAATTAGGCACCCACTAAATCAATAGTGCACAGACACTGCAGAGAACATAAGATGTCTTGGTAACACTTTATAATAACTATCCGTTGTAACTCGTTAATAGATCATTAGTAAACTCTTAATTAATGATTATTAATGATTTGTTAAGTGTTTGTTAGCAGTTTGTTAAGGATTTATAACAATGGTAGATAGTTAATAGCTTAATAATTGAATCAGTTCATCTGGGAGGTAATCCGAGATTAACTGATCACGTCACGTTCAAGTCCATGGCATGCACAGTGTGTATTGAGTTTATTTAAAAATATTTGAAAATGGGGCTGCCCTCAGTTGCCCATGAACTGTGTATAGTCTATAGCCTATTTCAGCCTCGTCCCAGATGAACTGATTCAATTATTAAGCTATTAACTATCTACCATTGTTATAAATCCTTAACAAACTGCTAACAAACACTTAAAAAATCATTAATAATCATTAATTAAGAGTTTACTAATGATCTATTAACGAGTTACAACGGATAGTTATTATAAAGTGTTACCGATGTCTTTCTACCTTCATGGTTTTTTGCCCGAAGCATCCCATAACACATCCATAGAGCCCTTTGCGCCTTTCCCCTGCTTCTTCTCCACATTTTACATTACGTCCCAACTTTTTCGGAACTGGGGTTGTATACTAGCCTAGAAATCCAATGGCGTTGAGCATTCACCCAAAAAAAAAAAGTTTCACAGCTAATGTAGCCGTTAGCACACTCAGCATCTCGTAATTACGAGAAGATATCTCGTAATTATCTCGCAATTAATAATTACGAGATACTTATCTCGTAATTACGAGACCCTGAGTGTGCTAACGGCTACATTAGCATTTGGTTAAATTATATGCAGTTTGTTCATTATGAGCAAATTGGCGTCTGACCGTGGGCACCGCTGCTGGGGGGTGGGACCATGCCTTGCCTACGGACAGGCGGCCTCCGGGGTTTGGCTGGGTGGTCATGTCGGCTGACGGGGCTGGGGGTGGGGCACTGGGGTGGCGGCGCTGCCTGCGGCTGTCATTGGTGTGCTCTGGGCTGAGGGTGGCCGGGGGGTGGTTGTGTCGGGGTGCGTGCTCAGGCGTCTGCAGTGGTGCCGTGCTATTGCCTGACTGGACCGTTGGGTGGGGTGGAAATGGGGCATCGGGTGCAGATTGTGTAATTGTTGCACTGGTAGGTGGGCACTGCGATGTTTTTAATCGTTTGACGCGGGTTGCTTTTGACCGCCTCGGGAGATAATAGATTGTCGTGGGGCGGATAGAAGCAATCTATGCAATTTGCGTTTTAACTGTTTTTAACTGTTTTTAAACTGTTTTTATCATTTATCCCTGCCTGGCGGTCCACTCTGTGGCGTCACTGTTGGCGTCTGTGTTTCGCTGCCCGGCGTCGGTGCTCCTCCGGCCGGTGCTAGCTCTGGGTGTGCCGATGGCGGCAGAGGATGCGTCGCACCCTTTGTGCTTGGCGCCTCTGGCCTTGCCTCATGGGCTGGGCATGGCCGGTCCGGCGGGCCCGAGTGGGCTGTACGGGCCGCAACCTCCGGGGGTTTTCGGCTGTGGTTGCTCCTCGTGGCAGCGGTGCATTTGGCTATTTCCCTATTCTATACTCTATTCTCTATCTATGGCCCCGGTCCTCCTCGGGACTAGTGCTGCACTGGGGCGTGCTCTCTGGGGGCGGGGTGCTGGGGGGCAGGCTCTGGGTCTGGGGGGCTGGCGCCGATTGTGTGTCAGTGGGGAACGGTAGAGTGTAAATCAATGTAATTTAATGTTAATTGTGTTCATATTGTTTACCATTGTTATAGCGTTATTATTAACAGCCTGAGGAGCTGCCTCGGTCTCGGTTTGTCTGGGCCTGAGTACCGGTTGTCCTCCCACTGAAAATTGTCCTGCCGATGCTAATTGCATAACTGATACCATTTCTCTGACATTTGTTCTCCTCTGTCTGTCTTCCATGATTGGCTGAGCGTTGCCCTGGGGGTTCTCTCCCTCTGTCTACCAAGCACTCTCCATGCTACTCGGCTGACTCTGAGTTCTGTGTGGAATCAGCTGTCCTAGGAACGGATGCTCCCCGCCTGCTATTGCCTCACATCAGCACTGATTCACCGTCCATCAGGATAGTACTCTTTCTACTCGCTTGCTTGTTCAATCTTTAAATTCATTTTTGCTTTGCTCACTGGTTGCCTGTCTGTCCTCTTCAAGTTTTCCCCGGTCGTGACGAGACGGTGTGGATCTGGTCCCCCCTCCGGTAACATCTAAGAATGGACCATCAACACGAAAGATGTTGCAGTGGTTAAGGACGCCACCTGGAGACGTGGGATGTAACCCCGGCGCTGGAAACCTTAGTTTTCCCTGGTGGAGACGAGACGATGTGGATCCTCTGGCAGCATCTGAAGTCTTCCTGCACCCACACTATTCGCACTTTACTTAGTATTACCATGTAATCACCTGGTCAATGATCAAATTCCTTAGTGATTTTCTCTACTTATGACATCTATTGCAGTATGTCCGTCCTGGGAGAGGGATCCCTTACTCTGTCGACTCTCCCTGAGATTTCTTCAATTTTTTTATTGCCGGTAAAGGGTTTTTACTGGGAGTTTTTTCTCAGCCGAGCTAAGGGTGTAAGGGCTGGGTGTCATATTGTATCATATTGTATCATATATCATATTGTATGAAATGTAAAGCCCACTGAGACAAATGTATTTGTGATTTTGGGCTATACAAATAAAACTGATCTGATTGGTTGTAGTGCTATCCAATTGAGTGCAGTGGCATTTGAAATGCACGCGTAGGTGCCACCCCTTGAGTTGAAAAGGTTTATTGATCGTGGCCAGGCCCTCTATCGTTATAGATATGGGTCTGGATTACCAGGCTACCTGTAAACCCAAATCCTTCTAACTATGTCATTTGTAAGCTGCTGGATAATAAGCATCTCAGAAGAGTTATAGGCATACAGTATGTATCAATACAAATGAAAGAGACAGTACATGTCATTTTAGTTTGATCAACTTTACAAGAATTTGAATAGATGAAGCAGGCTATGCTCTGCTTGGTTCTAAAAACACAATAAGTATTATAATAAGTATTGTAAATGCCGTTGTAATGTGTGGCGTGCCATATATTAGTAAGACCGGGCACATTTAGATAACGGACCCTCAAGTCGGACACACGTAGGCCTACTGGACAGAGCCCAGGTTGTGTATTAACACCAGTTTTGTTTTCAGTGTGCACACAGTATGGATAGGTAGCAGATTGTGAGGAGATATTCACTGACAACAAACACAGTCCAGATTGACCTAGTAAGCCTATGTGTTTAATGGAACGCACTGCACTACATCACACTGACAATAACAGCCATAGAGGAGGTGAGGTCATAGTGTGCCTTAGGTTTAATAACAGTGCTCTCTTACATCTTGGTTTAACCTAAGTGTAGTGTGCTAAATTCAGGAGAGGAATGGTAAAAATCTAACATTGAAAGAAAACTGAATTAGTCGGCGGGTTATAATTTATAGGGCTGTTTTCACAGACAAGGCTTAAGCCTAGTCCGAGACTAAAATGCCTGTTTAAACTGGATTAATTCAAAGCTACGTGCACAGACTCAGTTTAAAATAGTCCTAGATTAAAGATATTCTGGACTGACGACTAGAGCTAGGTCTAAATTTGATCTTAAATTAATCCTCCAAGGAGGCAGGTTTAACTTCAGTTTAGTGGTGTTTGTGAGAGAGCATGGACTATTTGGAATATCTAAATGAAGACCAACTCCCACTGCAGAGGCCAGCCAGAAGAGTACTTGTGGAAAGGTCTTATTAACATTTATTTGATGAACTTACATTTCGAGACTTTCAATATGGAAAATGCACTGGACATAACAACTTTGCTTGAGCTTATTAGATGGATGCATTTAAATTGAAGATGTATTCAGCATAATACAATGAGGGTCTAAAACAATTCTGTTTTCAAATGTGGTTGTTGTGATTTAAAATACTGACACACATGAATAACAAAATGACAAACACAACATGAACACCTTTTATTTTCTACTTATATCTTCACTGTGATTAGTAATCAAATGTGTCTCAGTACTGTATCTTGTTTGAATCATAGCTCTCTCTTCCAACTTCATGTCCAATTCCACCTGTAGAATTTTCATTTTCATGTCATAATTCCTTCAGGTATTTAATTTTCTGTTCATGGAATTCTCAGGCTAACTTTCATGCAAGGTCATCTTTTTTGTCCTTTGTTGAAAGGTTGTGGCAAGCTCTTCTTTAATCAGGTTTTTCTACATAGTTTCAGTGCAGATATCATTAAATATAATGTCAAAATTATAAATGAGAAAGATGTGAAATACCGATAATAGTGAAGATAACCTGAAGTTGGTGTATTGTTCTCTTAGTAACATTTTCATTAGTATTGAATTTGTTGCAAATTGTGGCCCAACTATTTATTTGCTCAGTCCCAGCAGTATGGCTTTTAGATTCAATAACCGGATGGTTTCAAATAATTTTTTTTTACAAGATTTTTTTCAAATTCATTAAAGTTTATTGACGGGGTTTTTTTAGCCTCTGCCATCGTTTATTCTCACAAGCAATGGTGTTTCTGCTCCACTCCGGGTTTTTATGATCACCGTTGGACCAGCAGCATGTGCTCATGGGCAGGTGTTAACAATCAGGCTTACTTACCTTACTCCACAGGGGTATACTACGAAACAAACTCAACAGAGCCCGGCTCTCTTTTTTTGATCTGGTTCAACATAACACATACCCTCGCTCAGAGCTAACCGGTATCACGAAATAAGTTATCAACCTCTTATGTTGAACGAGGGTTTCGGCTTCAGGCTCTGTGCGCGTCCCCATGAAAGGGGGCGTTTGACCCGTCATTTGACTCTGCTTCCGCACAGACTGGACTGATCTTGTGTCGCTAACTTTACACAAATGGACTGATTGCGAGCAGCTGAGTAAAAAAAAGAGGAAGAGTTTGTCAGTCTGAATTATCACAAAACAGCAGAAAACAGAGAGCCGAAAAAAACTCATACTGCAAATAAGGAGAGTGGAATGTTGTCAGAAAATTGGGCTACTGAATTGATTAATTTATTTTACAGATCGTTCTCGCAGTGCGTAACGTAACATTATAAAGCAGTGAAAGGTTGAAAGGTAAATAAGTAGTTATTCTCAATATGATATAGTTATATCTATGTATTGTTATATCAGGATGTTCTTTTAGTAATATTTGTGAAAGACTGTTCTCTTTTGTTATTATCTGTAATGCTTTGGCAATACTGTTTGCAACAATAGTCATGCCAATAAAGCTCATTGAATTGAATTGAATTGGTTGAACTCGGATTTAAACTGTACACCATTTAGCCTAGTTGATAATCCTACACTGATTTAAGTCTGACACTGTCCCCTAATGAATAGCATATGTGGAAAATCACTTTAGTTTTGGGCGACATCAAAATTAATAAAATTTAGATTTTGATTTAGGCAAATAGCCCTTTATTTGCATCTTATAAATACCATTAAAATAAATAGCCTAGATACAAAACCTGTAGTCTGTGAAACCGGCCCATAGTGCCGGTTTCACAGACATGGATTAAGCCTAGTCCTTGACTAAATTAAGTTTTTAATGGAGATTATCCATTGAAAGTTAAATTTAGACTGCGCTTAATCCATCCCCAAGTTCCAATCCCCATACTTTCATATTATTTAGTACACCAGAAAAAGATTTAGGATGTCCCAATACATGCACAATGGCGTGCCCTTTCGTAAACCACGTCCAAGACGAAGAGGCGGGCATCATTAGAAGGGCCTTTCAACGAGAAAGAGTTTTCAGGGACAGGTCTGACCCCCTGGCCATGCCTGACGACTTCCTTCACGAGCGATACAGATTCTCGGGCGATGGCATTCGCTATCTGTGCAGGTTGCTTGGCCCCCGAATCCAGAACAGCACAGCTCGAAACCACGCACTCACAGTACCACAGATGGTTTGTGTTGCCCTTCGATACTTTGCCAGTGGTACACTATAGGGGATGCAGAACAGCTCAATAAAGCAACAATTTGCCGCACAATTCGAAAGGTTTACATAGCATTAAAGGCAATCTCCCACCTCTTCATCACATTCTCTGGACACAGATGGGGTTGCTTCATTAAAGAGGATTTATACAGGATAGCCGGTAAAAATATTTAAATTCTTTTAAAATAAAATATACTATGTTCAATTAAAACAGTGGCAGCGGGATAGCTCATGTTTTTGTGCTGCAGCTTTCCCCAATGTCATTGGGGTGCTGGACTGCACCCATGTGCGCATCAAACGCCCCTCAGGGGCACATGAGGGAGACTACGTGAACCGAAAATCTTTCCACAGCATCAATGTTCAGAATGACTTTATGGTTAATGTTAAGTAGGCCTACGTACATTCATTCAGATAATTTTATACTTAACAGGTAGCCTAACATCTTCTAATTTCAGATGATCTGTGATGCTGACTACATTATAACAAATGTGGTCGCGAAGTGGCCCGGTTCGGTCCATGATTCCCCAATCTTTCGTGCCAGCACAGTCCAGCAGCGAGTAATGCAAGGTAGGCAAAGCCACACATTGTATTGATAAGGACCTTAACATCATTAGTGTCTCACAAGTATCAGCTACTCTGCTAATCATTTAGTTTTAACTATTACAATTTATAATCGCAGGTGAAATATCCGGATTGTTGCTGGGGGACAAGGGCTATGCGTGTGAAACGTTCCTCCTAACCCCTCTGGCTGACCCTCAGACAGCGGCCCAGCATGCCTATAATCTTGCCCATGCAAGAACCAGGGCCCCGGATAGAAATGACATTTGGTCTTTTGAAGGCGCGTTTTCAGTGCCTGCGCCACCTGAGGGTCACACCAGACCGCGCATGTGACGTGACCGTTTCTTGCGCTGTCCTGCACAATATCGCCTGCATAAGGAAGGAAAGGGCTCCAATTGTCAGGTTGGAGGTTAACTGGGATAATGCTGGGCTATACCCCGATAACCCAAATGGAAGACTCGTTAGAGAGCAGCACATTCTAAAAGATTTCAGTTGATTTTTTTTTTGGTCTACCTTGCCATTTTTGAGCAGCTATTCTGCCTATTTTTTGCCCAACAAAAGGAATTATTTTTTTATTTGACCATTGCTTCTTATTGAAGAACGCCACCCGTATTTTGTTTTATCCTGACTGCTGTGAAGGCAGTTTAACAATCCTGTAATCCTTCTATTAATACGGAGCAGAGACTTTACTTTCCTGTCTATGAAACACAGATGATTGCTCTTGTTTGCAATCAATAAATTATCTGAAAATCGGAACATTGTGTCGACTGGTATTTAATGACCAACTCTAATATGCACTAAAACTAATAGTTTTTTCAAAGACACTGCAGGGTAGCTTTAGTTCTCACTTCAAGTGTGGAGTAATTGGTATTTTGCAAAGTTATGGTTTCAGGGTATGAAATCATTCAGTACCTCAGTTTGCCCACTGAGTGTCCCTTAACAGTTTGTCACTCTTCCATGTGTTAAGTTGGCATTGGGTTTCTTAACTTATTTCCTCTCTTTACTGCACCAAAAATTCTCTAGTATACTGCATGTTGTGTACTGAATGTTGTCTACTGAATATGAAATAAACAGAAACAATGTGTTTTACTTTTAAATGTAAACTTGAAGTTTATTTGTCAACGACAATGACATGTGTTAGTCTCAACCCCCTAACAATGCAATATAAAACAAAATGTATCAGAAACAAAATCAAGGAGAAGCTGGGACCTGAATGAAAAAATAATTAAAAATCATACAAAGACAGTGCAAATCAAATAAATGGGGTCATCTTGTAGGCTTGAGCTTGGGGGAAGAGAAAGAAAACAGTATTAATACATTATGATAAAGTCATGCTTCAAGTGTGCACTGAAACAGGCAAACTTACCTCTCGTTCGAGTTTTAGAATGTCCAGGGGCCTCATTTATAAAGCTTGCGGCGCACAAAAACCTTGCGTAGACGGCCAGAAATGTGCGGGAAAATGTGCGGTGGCAAACGTTGGTATTTATAAAAACATTCTTTGCGGAGAATTGTGCGTATTCCTACGCCAACTTTCGACCATGCGTAGAGCTACCGCAAGGTTTTCCTGACTCGGGGAATCAGCGACACTCAATGGCAACACCACGAAATAAAGCTCAGTCATATGAGTCAAACACAGACAAATGACTGTGAAATGCTTGGCACCCAATATATTTAGTCAATAAAATGTATAAGCTTACCTATAGTTGCGAATATATGGCTACTGTAGTCTATGGCATGCAGTTGTGATGTAGGTTGAATTACTTATCAAGTTGAAGCCTAGTTCTACATGTTTATATTTTATAAGTTGAATCTTAAAGCGCTACTCTATAATAATATCCTATACGTCGGGAGGTGTTTCCGTGAGTGGCCAGCGGGAGAGCAAATTTTAAGAGGTGTGTAATTTTGTACAATGTTAAGCCAAACAGATATTAATTAAAACTGTAGGCCTATATTTCGTTCGATAAAATCATGTTATGAATTTAGCAAATCATTACACGCATCTCTTTCCCATAACAATTCACACTGGAAGATATAACTATAATCTGACGTTGTTGGAAATGTGTGGATCTCACGGGAGATACACAATGCTCTCGAATAGACTATAGGCATTATTTCACTAGTCACACCAGATTTTAAATAGGCCTACATATAGTAGCCTACTACATGTACGCTAAAATGTGATATTGCATACAGTACAAAGTTGGGCGAAACTGCTTTACAAAGACTATAACGACTGTGCCAATCATATGTGATAAGCGCGCGTGTGTGTTTGTGCCAGTTACTGAAGCACATGCACGTCACAGGCTTTCTTCCTTCCCAGTCGCTGTCTTTGCGGCCAGTTGCCTCCCTTTTTTTCTCATGTCAGTCACAATTCCGTGCTTATTAAGTGCGTCATCATATTCAGGAGCTATTTAGCATTCGCCATTTATGGTAGATTGTGGGATGAAACTGGGAGGTGAAGTGGGAGGACACGGGGTGGAGATCGTCTGCGCACAATTCACCACAGGTGGGTATTTATAAAGGGAAGATTGCGTGGAACTGTGCACCGCACAGTTTTATAAATCTGAATTTTTTTTTGCGCAGCACATTTTTGGCTTTGTGCGGACGCAAAGTTTTAGGATGGTTTCTACGCACACCGTTATAAATGAGGCCCCAGGTCCTGTTTCCTTTTTTTTTTCTTTCCCCCATCCAGCTCAAGATCCTGCAGCTTCTTCTGGTTAACTCTGACTTTAATTAGCCCTCTTTCAAAAATTGCAATTCATTTTTCAGCATTTAAGCCAATTATTTATATACACAATGGACTAGGACATAAGTAGACCTCAGAAAACAAAGGCCTAATGTGTTCTGAACATTTCCATATAAAATACATTGGTATAATATATCTTCTTGCACATTTGAAATAGGTATTTATAGAAGTATGTAAAATCGGAAAAAATACCCCTAGAACTCAGAGGGATCTGCCTTTCTAAATGAGTTGCATAAAGCTCCCTGACAGTTTGTGAATTCTGTAAAAACACCTGTGAATTAGCAAAGCAGGAATTGTGCATAATTTGGATTTCCATTAGGCAATACTCACTACGTTGACCGATTGCCTCTCAGGCTGTACATCTTCTCGGTCCTGTTATAAAAAAATGTCCATTACCACTGCATCATCAATGACATCTTGGCCGTTATGGAATTAAGTTTTCATACAAGATTGACATGATACCTCAAGCCTTCTGGAGTCTACGGACACAGTCTCCTCCTCATCATTATCTGCTCCAGCAGAAGGGCCTTCCCCCTGTCAAATTCAATAAAACAGTTATTGATAGAATCAATGTGCCAAGCTAATGCCTTTACTGATTTGTACTCACTGCATCATCATGGGGTGGCTCCAAAAGGAATATTGTGTTGCCAGAGTTGGACAGTTCACATACAAATGGTCCCCCAAGCTCCAACCTCAGCGATTTTTACCAGCATCCAATAAGGAAGTGACCACAACTGTAGTAACCAGGAAGTGCCACTGGGGGCTGGGGGCAGAAGACAGCCATCTCTCATTAACTCCAATGTTAAACATGCCGTTTTCACAGCATTATTAAACCTATTTACAGCCTGGGCCACAAAACCATTTTAGTCTGTATGTTTAGGTCATATCTCCATGACAACACTGAGGGGGGTGAATTTTTTTGGACCACGCTAGTTTTTATTCTTTTGGAGGTTAAAATGTATTGGTGCGATCTCTCGAGTGACAGCTCTCCGCCCGTTGTCCCTCACTTTGCCTCGGAGGTATACGTCAGCTATCTCCCTCCCCCTCACAAAATGGCGACGCGCACAAACCAGGATTATTGGATGCCGTGTGAATAACTGAGGTCAGCCCAGATACATCCATATTATTTACTACCTATGATGTCACCCTGAGGATCCCCTCCATTACTGGCCTCCCTTTGTTTAAAGCGAGGGCCAGCTCCTCCGCTGGTGTAAATTCTTCTTTGGACGGGCCACCCCCGTCCCGGACTGATGAGCCTTTTTTTTTACTGCTAAAAAAGAGGGAGCAGACAGCACTTAATGTATTCAGCTCAATTGTACTGTATATTGGTATGATATCAATAATCAAAACACTTACCAGCCTGCAAAATATTCTTATATTTGACCTTAATTTGTTGCCAGGTCCTTTTTTGTCCAGTCATGTTTGTTCTGAATATTTGCAGAGAGAAAGTTGAACATATGTGTTTGGCATATTCTGGCTATTTGCAATTAGTTTGGCACATTTAAAATGGCAATTCAACACCTGAATTTTGCAGGTTACATATAGGTCACACCTTTTAAATTCAGAAAATAACAAATTAACTCTTATTTAGAATTATATCTTATTTAGTGGAGTAGCAGTCATTATCTTTGGACTACTTACGCATTCAGTCGGTCCTCAATAGCTTGCCAGCCAGACTCCCTGCTTTTTATAACAGCGGCTGTATTGCCCTTTTACAAATGATGTTTCACCTCCTCGTATGTTGACATGAGCAACTGCTGCTCGGATGCCGAGAAATAAGCCGCACGCATCTTTTCCATTTCTGCATCGGTGAATCTGATTGGCGTTTATGCAACCAATTAATCCAAAGTGCCCAGGCTAGACTTTGTCAAGGCTGGCTTTATCAATCATCCTGGATATCTTTATTCCACTTTTATGCAACAGGCCATAAATGCCAATCCAGGATGTAAAGGGCCCGCTTTGTCAAGCCAGGTGTAAGTCATTCTGTTAAGTGCCAGCCCACAGCTTTCAGAAGTAGACCCAAAGATCGAACACAGATTTACTGATGGAAAAATGGAAAAGACAGCCCATTTTCCCACAATGCCTTGCTAGTTTAAACCGTAAGTGAGGGGGCAGTTCATTTCATACAGGACATGTATTCTCTGCCGACTGTACTTGATGTCCCTGCATTGTTTTATGATGAAATAGTTGACAGTGAGCAGTCTGCAGGTGCATCTAAAAAAATTTATATCATGGAAAGTCCATTCAAAAAGTTAAACTTTCATAGAGTCATTACACAAAGTGAAATATGTCAGGCCTTTTTTTGGATGATTGATTGATCATGGAATAAAAAATCCAGTATCTCAAAATATTAGAATGTTACATACAACCAATCAGAAAAAGGATTTATAATACAGAAATGTCGACCTTCTGGAAAGTATGTTTATTCTAGATTCATTTCACTCCATGTGTAATGAATTTCTAGAATATATTTAAGTTTCACATTTTGAATTCAATTACAGAAAAAAGGAATTTTTCATTGATATTGACTTTTGTTTTTGATGCACCTCGATATAGTTATAAGTACAAAGTGAATTTATTTGACCCACACTTGCAACGTCATCTGCCATCGAAAATCAATTGTATAAATATAGCCTGCAATATGAACAGACTATCACATACATTATTATAATTTATATCATTGCATCTTAATGTAATTATAATTAAGTTAATTATAAATGGTTCAGGTTAAATAATAAAAAAGAAGAACTATTTAACTAAATGACAATGCAGTCTTTTATGTGGTACCTTAAAACAGGCTAGTGAAAATAAAGCAATACACAGAAGATCATGGAATAACTGTTAAACACCTTGATTTCAGATCGGAGTGACAGCTGACTGAGCCAGTCAGGCAACAGAATAAGTTTATCCTTTACGTTTAGCCTTTTCGGGACCAGGCTAAACGTAAAGGATAAATCTCCATGGTAACTTATGTCCCTCTGCTTTTATGCAACCGGATCATGGCTAACGCAAGCCAGGATAACCGAAATATCCTAGGTTAATCCCTTATCCTAGTTTTATGCAATAGGCCCCAGGACTTCATAGTCTCAGACTAACTAAGACAAACCTAGGCCATATCCATGAAAATGACTCAAACATCCCAGTTTAACTAGTCCACATTAAGGCCTACTCCTGGTTAATCTAGGCCCTGTCTGTGAAACCGGCCCATAGTTACTTGCTTGAATACTTGTCTGTGAAATCGGCCCATAGTTACTTGCTTGGTTAATCTAGGCCCTGTCTGTGAAATCGGCCCATAGTTACTTGCTTGAATACTTAGCAAATGTTTCTCCAAAAAGTGTTTGCATTCACTATCATGAAATCAAAGATTCAAACACCTACTGGAAAGAAAAAAGGAAGTGCCCGTGACGGTCACATATACAGTCATATGAAAAAGTTTGGGAACCCCTCTCACCCGGCATTATAATTGACTCTGCTTTCACAAAAAAAAAAACAGATAAAAGTGGTATGTCTTTAATTTACCAGGAACAGCTAACTACTGGGGTGTTTTCCAAATAAATATGTTTTGAAAAGCAGTATTTAGTTGTATGAAATCAAATAAAATGTGAAAAACTGGCTGTGCAAAAATATAGGAACCCTTGTGGTTTTGTTGATTTTAATGCCTGTAACAGCATGTAAAACTGATGACTTTAAACACAAAGTGGGTTGGATTATGTTGTTAAGCCTTGAACCTCATAGAAAGGTCTGTTTAATCATGAGAAAATGTATTTTAGGTGCCTAATTGCAAGTTGCTCTTCTCTTTGACTCTCTGCTGAAGTGAGACAGAATGCGATCATCAAAGCAGCCCTCAAAAGATCTGAAAAACAAAGATTATTCATTGTCATGGTTTAGGGGAAGGCTACAAGAAGCTTTCCCAAAGGATTCAATTGTCAATTTTGACTGTAGGGAACGTTGTCAGGAAATGGAAGGACACAGGCACAGTGGCAGTTAAACCCAAGCATGGCAGACCAAGAAAAAAACAGGAGTGGCATAGGTGGAGGATTGTGAGAATGGTTGCACACAACCCACAGATCACCTCCAAAGACCTGCAAGAACATCTGGCTGCAGATTGTGTATCTGTACATCGTTCAACAATTCAGCGCATTTTGCACCAAAACATCTGTATGGCCGGGTGATGAGAAGGAAGCCCTTTCTGCGCCCACGCCACAGATACAGTTTCATGGAGTATGCAAAAGCTCATTTAGACAAGCCAGATTCATATTGGAAGAAAATGCTTTGGACTGATGAGACAAAAATTAAGTTATTTGGTCTTTATAAAAAGCGCTTTGCATGGCGAAAGAAGAAAACTGCATTCCAAGAAAGACACCTGCTACCTACTGTTAAATTTGGTGGAGGTTCAATCATGCTGTGGGACCATGGGGCCACTTCAGGGACTGGGGCCCTGGTTTTAACAGATTATTCAGGATAATGTTCAAGCATCAGTCACAAAGTTGAAGTTGCGCAGGGGTTGGATATTCCAACTAGACAATGACCCTTAACACAGTTCAAATTCCTGCAGAGGGAAAAGTACAATGTTCTGATATGGCCGCAGTTGCAGTCCAATGACTTGAATATCATCGAAAACCTATGGGATGATTGGAAGCGGGCTTTTGTATGGAAGAATGTTAAAAATACCTACATCCAGGATCCAGACACTCATCACAGGCTACCGAAGCCGTCTAGAGGCTGTTACTTTTACAAAAGGAGGCTCAATTAAGTACTGATGTCATTTTTTCCCCTACAAAATGACACTGATAAATTGCTTCTGTTTCCCTAAGGTATGCCATATAAGAAAAGGAATTTGCTTCTTTGAAATCCCAGCTAATGATGACCAAAAATCCCCCAAATTAGAAGGGGGTCCCAAACTTTATCATATGACTGTAGGTTCTAAAATGACATAAAGTCTTAAAATATCGAGCATAACAACGTGGTAAATAAACAAGTCCCAACAAGCACACAGGAGCGTTTAGTGATGTTGTAAAGTTTATCTTTCTACCTGCTCCCCTTGACTACCAGTGTTTGAGCTAAGCTAACCTGGATGAGCGACCTTTGCTCATTTCTATATCAAAAATGCACACAGTTACAGGAACGGTTCTGTCGCCTTTTCTTGAGCCAAGGAGACAAAATATACACAAAACAAGACAACATAGTTGTGTTTAAAGTTTTAATCTTGTAACATAGTCGTAAACTGGGAAATGTTCAGTACAAGTTTCAATGCACTCGATGTATCAGAGTGTGTGTGTTTTTTGGAAAGAGTTGCTTTTCTTTCTGGGATGTGGAGTAGAACTGTTGGAGGTAGTAGGCAGGACAAGGTCCTCTCTGTAAGGGAACATTAGTGATGATGGTCCCAGGGTGTCAGTGCAGACACCAGGTAAGACTGCTTTAAAATACTGCGTCTCTTATTCTTTCTTCCTGTAGCTCTCCAGGTTGGCCAGCACCCACCCAGCTGGTCCCAGGATGGCCAGGGTGAACATGCTCAGGGCAATGCCATGTTCCTGCACCAGACACAGAGAATGATTCAGTTAGCTTATCAGACAATCAATACAGTCACCTAATAATCACATTCATGTTGTCCTGTGAACATCAGGGTTTCCCCCAGTGTATTCCAGACATGGCGGCCCCACCATGTCTCACTAGACCCTCCCCCCCCCACACCACCATGCCAAGCATAGTGAAGTTTGTTGTTTTAGCCTACTATTAATATTGCTGGTGTATCGTTACCGTCCAAAACATGACAAATACAGTGATATAAATGCTATGTCATATGACCCACCCCTTCCCCTCTGAAGATACTTGCCCCCATGCCTAACAACCTTTCAGGGGGAAACCGTGCAACACTTCTCATCAGTCTTCCCTCTAATAGGAGAAGAGCCACGCTTCACTTGGGCTTTTTTTTCTCTTCTAAAAACATGTAGTAGTTATTGGATACGTGTGTAGCTTTCTCATTAACGGACTGGACTTTCTCTACAATTAAGCCTTTGAAATATGAATCTTGAGCATACTCTGATCATGGAGGATGTGTGTGAATGGTGTGTGCTTAAAGCATGTATGTGGATTGTGGAAGAACAGTTCAAATAAGATTCAGAGGGGAGTGGTGCTTAACCTTTTAGAAATATATAACAGACAATTTATACAACAAACAAAAGTCATACAAGTTCTTGTTTTTTCTCCCAGTACTGAACTGGCTCAAACTACTGATTTAAACTAAAAGGAACTTTATAATAAGAGACTGTTTGTTGATCAGGCTCTGGTGCATTCTGATGCATGGTTTGAACACATGCCACATACTTCAGTCAAGAGGAATAGCTTATCATTAAGGACAGCTAGGAAGTGGGGCGGCAGTGGAGCAGTGGGTAGGGAGATCGCCTCTGGAGTGCAGGGTCGAAGGTTCGACCCCCCGCCTACCCGCCACATGTTGAAGTGTCCCTGAGCAAGACACTGAACCCCACATTGCTCCCGATGGTTCAGAGGGCGCCTTGCATGGCAGCTACTGCCATCGGTGTATGAGTGTTTGTATGAATGGGTCAATGTGGTAAGAATTGTAAAGCGCTTTTTGGCATATAAGTCAAGTCCATTTACCATTTTAGGAATAAGATTCAAATGTTTTACAGCAAAAAACAACACTGACTGTTTGAAGTAAGTCTAGTTTAGTAAGTCTTTAGTTTAGCTTGACCTCTTTTTGCAAGATAAACACGATTAAAATAGCAACAAGATGCACATAGACATTCAGAAATGCAAAAGAAACCCCAGAGGGCTTTCATAGGATGCCCACCTAAAACACTCCAGAGAAGAATGCTGTCAGGATACTTATATGAGTAAATATGCATAATTATTTTAAAGCATTAAATGCCTCTGTGCCTACTATTATTTCTAACCTTAAGTGCACACTTTATTAAAATGTCATAGAGCATGAAATTGCATTAAGTTCCAACATGAATGATCACATTATTTAGCCCAATAAAAGTCAAAGGACTTCTGTTCATTTAATATTATCTGTGATAAGAAGTCTGTGCTGTTTGTGAATAGTTTTAACAAATATTATATAGATATACTGATACTGTCTATCTATCTATCTATCTATCTAGATAGTATATTGATTAAATCTACTGCACCATTGAACAGAGGTCATCAACATGATGTAAGCATGTTGTTAGCATGATATAAGCATTTTAACACATGTTGTATGCAAGTACAAAACAAGTACAGATTATATTGAACTGTTCATGTGTTTGATTCCTGTGACGTATATAATACCCTGAGGGGCAAAACCCCCGTTTATATAAACAGACATGGAATGTTGTAAAATGTTGTTCACCAGAAATGATCTAGGACCTTCAAGGATCACAACCTGGGTGGACAACCTGCTCAACTACCTCTAGAAAGCGGAAATAGCCAATCATAACCACGCTTAAAGGCGAGGGTAAAAGTATATTTGATGAATGAATTCATTATAACTATACACACTAGTTTAACCCAATAACACTACACGGTTTTGACCTCGTCAACCAAGGACAGCTAGTAGCTGCTAGCTAGCCTAGCCGTGTAGTAACCATGAGTCCAAGGTGCTTTATCAAAAAGCAGACTTACCAGTGCGCCCAGTTTTTCCTTGGCGGGAGCATTGTAGAGGTTCGCCCTCTGAGAGAGAGTGTGTCCTCGCAGGGAGGGAGCGGCACGGCGAGCCACGGTCCTCAGGAGCCCAGACATGTTAGCAGCGGAGAGATAAAACCTTCACGTCTGGAGAAGAAGCTGTTATGGCGACAAGAGGAAGTGCGTCAATGTGAAGAGGTCTTTCTTTGAGTGTCAATAGCGAGCATCACAGCGCCATCTATGGTCTGGGAGGTTTATGTGCATGACTGGGCCCTAACTGCGGTTGGGTTTCCCTTCATTGTGTGTGTGTGTGTGTGTGTGTGTGTGTGTGTGTGTGTGTGTGTGTGTGTGTGTGTGTGTGTGTGTGTGTGTGTGTGTGTGTGTGTGTGTGTGTGTGTGTGTGTGTGTGCCAAATAGGCCTACAACACAATCTTTATTTTTAGAATAATTCCACCCATAACAAAGATTAGAATGCATGTATAAAATGCATAATAAATGGAAAGCTTAGATACGTCATTAGCGATATGAATTGTATTTAATGATTGTAGCAGTCAGAATTGTTCTCCTATTCTTTCTCAAAGGCTCCATCTAGGTGGTGCAGTGCTACACGCCTCTTGAAAAACCCCTGACAACATTGGAACATTTGTCAGAAATATCCACAGACCGTGTTAGTCTGTTGTTAATATTATATTTGTCTTGGTCACATCCCACATAGCCTTCTTCATGGGACAGTGTCAGACATGAATGCAGTTCTTGTGTTTGAATCTGCTGTATAAAGTGTCTAAGGATCTACAATATGCGCTTGTGGCATTAGAAACAAACAGAAGGCAGTGAGAAGCATTGTTAATAATAAGTCATTTGAAAGTCATATGATTGACTGTTTTCAACCAGCAGCCCTCTCTCATTAAAGAGAGACATGTTCCATTTGTGTCCCGCTGCCACAATGACACGAGCCATGCAAAAACAGGTCAGCAGTCCTTAAGGTGCAAATACATTTCCATTTTAATAAGTTTCCAAACCTGGAAACAATTCACATCAAATTCCATTTCAGTCCATACTAAAAAGGAGCCTAAAGAAAGCAATACTGGGAAAACATGCCTTCATTTGTTTTTGCCTCCATGCTCCACATTTTGATAGGTGTTTTGTCCCGTTGGAGACACAAAAAAAAACATTGAGCAGTTGGATGACGCATGCGGCGGTGCGACTCTGTGTCTGGTGTTGCCAGATTGGGTGTTTTTTCCACTACATATTAAGGACTGTTTACTGTGTGTTTTAGCTGGGTTTTCTGTGGAAATCTGGCACTCTCTTGAACGATGAACTGATTGCCGTTCACAAACGCCAGAATGATCGCGTTCACAATAACGTTCATCAGGCAGAAAACAGTCCCTGCGTTCCAATTCGCATACTCTTTCTTTTTTCTTCATACTACATCTGATGATAAAAATAATCTAGTTAGGGTGCAGTAGGCATACAATTGGGACATACTTTTACTTATTTATTTCATCATAACATTGTCCCTGCGTTCCGAATCGCATACTTTCTACTATGTAGTATGCAGAAAAAAGATTTAGGATGTCCCGATTCTTGTGGCCAGATTTAGGATGGTTAGAAGTACCCGGATGTCCTACTTCATCTGGCCAAGATTGTTAGTGTTGAAAACCGCATCCTATTTGGGCGATTCTTACCCACAATCCGGTGCGCACGTGAAGTGACGTCACATCGACAGATATAAAAGCAAGAGGCAAGATCAAGGCGCAATGTTATGATGAAATAAAAGAGTAAACGTACGTCCCAATAGTATGCCTACTGCATCCTAGATAACTAGATTATTTTTATCGTCGGATGTAGTATGTAGAATAGAGAAAAGAAAGAGTATGCGATTCAGAACGCAGGGTGCGCCTTGATCTTGCCTCTTGC
This sequence comes from Hyperoplus lanceolatus, assembly GCA_026929865.2. NCBI lineage: Eukaryota > Metazoa > Chordata > Actinopteri > Uranoscopiformes > Ammodytidae > Hyperoplus > Hyperoplus lanceolatus. Next base: position 2,108,909 of record CM049408.1, read on the forward strand.
TTTTATTTTTTCCGTCGCATCCCCGTTTGTTTTCACATGGAGGCTCCGTTGTTGTGACGTCACTGCAGGTGCGCACTAGCCTGGCATTCCCAGACCTGCCACTAGGCGCTGGCAAATTAAATTTGCTGCGCTTGTTGGTCTGGACACTCTCCATTGAAGCTTTTTCAGAAAGACCAGAAATCCGGGCTCATGTTTCAATTGGTTCTATCTAATATGGGCGGGCCAGAGCCCTTTATATGGTGCTCTGGGGAGGATGTAACTGGATGACGACAGTGACGTGCATGCGACGTCGAAGCCGTGATAGTAAACATCAAAGATGGCTGCAGATATGTTGTGTGAGTTTGAGACTGCTTTGGCCTCGACCCTTAACGATTTGGAAGACGGCACTCAAATCTTTCCTTAGCAAGTAAGAGGAATGTTCTTTTTTGCCGACCGACCACGGCAAACGTTTAATTTAACAGTTTAACAGCTGTTCGCTAAACGAACAGGGCTTAATACGTCACCTTGTGCATTGCTCTGATTGGTTGTAGTGCTATCCAATTGCGTGCAGTGGCATTTGAAATGCAGGAGTAGGAGCCGCCCCTTGAGTTGGAAATTACTATTGATTGTGGCCAGACCCTCTATCATTCAAGATATCAGGGTCTGGATTTCCAGGCTACGTGCGCACTGGATTGTGGGTCGGAATTGTCCAAATAGGATGCTGTTTTCAACACTAAAAATCTTGGCCGGATGTAGTAGACATCCGGTTTCTTCTAACCATCCTAAATCTGGCCACAAGAATGGGGACATCCTAAATCTTTTTTTCAACCATACTAAATAGTAGAAAGTATGCGATTTGAAACTCAGGGAGTACGTTCAGTTCACGTTCGCCAAAAATATGAACAAGTTCATGCACAACACTGGTTGTTTGTTACTGTATTATGGAATAATTAAGGAAAACATAAAAAAGCATGATTGTTCATCAACCCTAATTATTTAGTGGAGCTTGAAATGTAGCACAGTAATCAGTATGCCTGTGTGTTGCCTTTAAGGCCTGAAATAAAAACTAAAAATAAATCTCTCTCTAATCTGAAGCTCACAGGGCTTCAGATTAGGTAAAAGTGCAGAGCACCTTAAAACCCTTTATTCAGAACAGCTTGAGTGAACCTGGGCCCTGGCCTCTGCCTGTGACCCAGCCTTGGTTGTACCTTTATGTAGCTTCTGTTAGGTCATCACTAAGGTTTGGCTGCTCACGCAACAGACCTGCACACACTTATAGAATGTTGTAGAGCTAGAAGAATAGGGGTATATTTTCTATAAAATATGTAATGTAGTGCTTTTCTTAAACTTTTGTATACAATGTATTTATATCATTGTATCTTGTTATCCTTTTAATGTTTAATCCCATGTTTAGATATTATTGTTTAGTTTTGTAGTATTTATTGTTCGTACCTGACCAGGGACTACAGGTGGAAAATAGCAGTTTGCTAACACCTGGTACAATGCATCTCTCCTTGCTCTAAACAAGGTTAATGTTTCTTTTGTACATTGTCTCTGTTTAAATACAGTAACATTACATTACTGTTCAGGCTGAGGTTTAAGTATCCACTCAACTTGAGTTCTGTAATGTCAAAGCTTATTGGCCGGAGCCCCCCACACTGCAGGCAGCTCCACGTGAGGGGCTAATCCTCTATGGTGCTGCCTGTGTTACGTGCAGACGACCTGGTGACAGGGGGTGTGTGTGTGTGTGTGTGTGGGGGGGGGGGGGGGGGGCAGCGGTATGCAATAATTCCCTCCACATTACCCCACCCAACTAACCCCACCAACAAATCACCAGATTTGAGAAAGGAATGCAGTACGCAATCTCTACATCTCCTCCGTTCACATTTTGAATTTTTCTTATCACGTCTCCCTCCAATACTGAGTGGAAACATTCTTTACAAAAGTTAAGTTCTGTTTTTGTTTGTTTGGTTGTTTGCTGGACCACTTTGCTAAAAATGGAGATTAATTTTGGAGTAAATACTTCAGACAATGTGGAACCTTACGGGGGGAAAAGTGCCTTCACCCAACTGGAGCACAACATAGTGGCGGGATATCTGATCACTGCAGGTAATGTCCTTACGAGTGAAATATTTGCTATTTATTTTTGTTCATTCTGACTGATTAATAATGTGGCTATTGTGTTGTTTGAAGTGGTAAATTCTCTGCTTTCTGTCAAACCTTGTATAATCACATAATGTTCAGCAGGAGTCAATGGCATTTTCACAATAACCTGGATTCAGTCATACATACTACACTAAATACAGCTCACAATTAAGATTGAAACCATCAATAGTAATCTTAAAGACATATGGTCATTATGGCAATATGATTTTGTTGTGACAGACATGCCCATTGGTTAAGGATTAGGCTACTATGAAGGGAAAGATTCTGGCTGAGGTGTACATTTAGAATACAATAATCACATCTGGTTTTGTTGTTGCATTGTTGGTAGTGTTTTAATGGATGATCAATTCAGAAGGCATTGTGTTTCTTTCCAAAGTGTGTACTGTTGCAATTGATCATATGTGGAGAATAAAGGATAGGAGAAAGGCTTGGCATGACCACAAAGGAGCACCTGAAGCGCTCCGTCTTGCACCTGGGGAACATGAATCTGTGGCTGAAGGTGCTCCTCATCTGCCACAGTTCAGCATGGAGGGGATGGGAGGGGTTGCCCAGGAAGGACTTGAATTTGTCCATCATCCTCCTCTCCACCACCACCTTCAGACTGTCCAGCTCAAGTCCCACAACAGAGCTGGCCTTCCTCACCAGCTTGTTGAGCTGTTTGACTCCCCAGCCTTGATGCCTCCTCCCCAGCATGCCCCAGGGAAGAACAGCGTGCTGGCTACCACAGACTGATAAAATGTCCTTAGTGGCCTGCCACACACATCAAACGACCTGAGCCTCCTGAGGAAGAAGAGTCTACTCTGACTCTTCCGGCCTCTGTGTTGTCTGACCAGTCCAGTTTGTTGTTGATGTGCACTCCAAGGAACTTATACGAATCCAACGTCTCAATTTCAACCCCCTGGATGGTAATAGGGGTTGGGGGCTTCCTCTTCCGGCGGAAGTCACCAGCTCCTTGGTCTTGCCAATGTTGAGCTGGAGGTGGTTCCCCTCTGCCCATCTGACGAAGTCCTCCACCACACCTCTGTACTCGTCCTCCCTGTCCTCACTGATGCAGCCCTCGATGGAGGAGTCATCTAAGAATTTCTGGATATGGCAAGTTCCAGAATTGAAGCTGAAGTCAGAGGTGTAGATGGTAAAGAGGAAGGGTGAAAGTACTGTTCCTTGGGGTGCGCCAGTGTTGCTCATCACAACATCTGACAGGCCGCTCTGCAGCCGCACGTACTGTGGCCTGCTGGAAAGGTAGTCACCAATCCAGGCCACCATGTCAGGGTGTAGCTGCATTGCTGAGAGCTTCTTTTCAAGCAGGGGAGGCTGGATAATATTGAACGCACTGGAGAAGTCGAAGAACATGACTCTCACTGAGCTCCCCGGCTTCTCCAGGTGTGAGTAAGCCCTGTGCAGCAGAGTTGGGCCTGGTACGCAAACTGCAGTGGGTCCATGGAGTCACACATCTGGGGCTTAAGGTGATGTAGAACGAGTCTTTCGAAGGTCTTCATGATGTGTGAGATCAGCACCACTGGCCCTAATCGTTGGGAGAGCTGGGGCGAGCTGTCTTAGGCACCGGAACAATGCAGGAGGTCTTCCACAACTGGGGCACCTTCTTCAGCCTCAGGGAGAGGTTGAAGAGGTGTTGGAACACTCAAGCAAGCTGTCCGGGACACGCTTTAAGCACCTTGGGATTGATGTCCGGACCCATTGCCTTATTCCTCTGGAGCTTTGATAGCTCCCGCCTCACCTGGCTTGATGTGATGACAAGACTGGTAACAAGGGGGAGTGGAGGGGGAAAGGGAGGGGGAAAGGCAGGGGGAGAGGGAGGGGAAGTAGGGGAGGGAGGGGATGTGGAGGAGGGGGGCACAGACTGACCCGCTGAGCTCACTGGGGCAGGGGTTGAGTCAAACCTGTTGAAGAATAGGTTCAGCTCATTAGCATGTTCATGTCAGCCCGCCACAGCTGGACCTGGCAGTTTGTGCTCCGTGATCTTCTTCATCCCATCCCAACCTCCTTGGCACTGTTCCTTTCGAGCTTGCCCTCCAGCCTCTCCTTATAGCATGTTTTGGCCGCCTTTAGTTCCCTTCTCAGCTCCTTCTGAACTGATTTTACCCCCTCTCCTGCCATGAAAGCCCTCTTCTTCCTGTTGAGTAGGTTTTTAATGTTCTTATTAATCCAAGGTTTGTTGTTAGGAAAACAGTGGACCTTCTTGATGGGTACAACGCTGTCTTCACAGAACCTGATGTAATCTGTAATGCAATGGGAGAGTACCTCAATGTCCTCTGTGTGGTCCTCCAGGAACAGATCCCAGTCTGTTCTCTGGCAGCAGTCCTGCAGGGCCTCCTCAGCCTCTCTAGACCACACCTTCACAGTCCTGGTGGTAGCCGGCTGCTTGCTTACTACAGGCTTGTACACAGGTGTAAGGTGTATCAGGTTGTGGTCAGACTGGCCAAGGGGAGGGAGGGGAGAGGAGCTGTATGCCTCCCTCACATTGGCATAAAGCAAGTCCAGGATTTTATTTCCTCTGGTTTTACATTTCACATGAAGCTGGTCAGAGTTTTGGAGAGGGAGACATGATTGAAGTCTCCGTTGATTATCATGAGAGCTGTGGGGTGCCGGGTCTGTAGTCTTGCGTCGGTAGAGTGGATAAATGGTGCCATTCACAGCCAAACTTCCCTCTGTCTCATGAGTCTATGTGTGCTCCACTAGCATATTCAAATTTTTGTGGCACACCCTTCCTCATGGTATGTTACAGTAGTTGGGGAAAAAAAGAAATGCACTGTTTTGCCTTACTTATCCCAGAATTAATTTGGCCCAAGTCAGGTTCAAAATTGCGTAAATCGCAAAGGCATGTTCATAAATTGGCCTAACCCTAAGGCCTAACCCCTAACCCTAAGTCATTTTATCCTCTCATGTTACACAATTGACTGACATCCTTATTTGTATATCAATAGTCATCTATTGTCATAACCTTTTTGTTTGAAATGATTCATAAATATCATGTACTCTATTCAGTTTTTTCTGTTTTCTGGACAACTTGAAAATATGACTTCGGCCATTATTTTAAGAGGGTGACAAAATATAACGTTTAAAAGAACGTTAAAATGGTAGTTCACCCAAATGACAACTTAGTACTCCTGTTTTTATCATCTATCCATCAAACCTATTGGTTTTATTCGATATTTCTGTATACTGGAATATAGTTTAAAGATAAGAAAAGGTGATGCAGTGCCATAAATGTTAGTGCATAAGATGGCCTACCTACCTGCCTCTACATGGTTAAGAATGTTCATAGTTTCCTGTCAGCCAACTATTAACCTTTGCAACTGTTTCACCATAGACGCTTCACCACCTTCTGGGAGTTGGTGCCACGTCACATGTCACAGTCTTAGCTTACCACTGGGTGTAGCCGTAGGTTTTCTGTTAGCTTTTTTAATGAGTCTTGAAAAACAGTATGTGATGATATACAATGGAAAACATGACTTTGTCAGATAAACAGCTAGACGAACACAACTCTTCAACACACCATGAATAGTAGAACAAATAAAGGAGTCCTTTGTTATCCTTTGAAAAGCTGGTTTGAAAGCATTATGTTACTGGCAGGTTTTGGCACTGCAGTGTGTGTGTCTGATGTTTAGTAAGATTGGCTGACATTTCTGCTACCTACGATCTGATGACATATATCAAGTATCATTGAAATTGTTTCTGAATCCTTCATTTATTTCTATTTTCTTGTGGCAACTTTATAGTTTTAGACTCTGGGTTTCAGTGTGTTCGTCTGCTTGAGTCGGACCATTTTTCTACAAAATTCCATTTATACTGATGGTGGCATTTTGCTTTACCTTTCTGGCATTAGAGAACTCTTGTGGACATTCTTAAAAGTTTTTCAAATCAAACATGTGACATGTTATCAGACGTCATAGTGGAAATGCAACAATGTCTCTGTCCTTGCAATTATTACAATGCAACAAATAATGCCGTCAGAGACACATGTGTCTGACATACTTTTTCTTTTTACTACACTACATAAAGTACAGAAGAGCTTTAGGGCCACAGGAGAGAAAAAAAATCAGATGAGGAAGTTTTTCTTTCATTATGTCGAGAAATGTCAAGAATAAAGATGAACACTCCAAAATGCTGCTGCATGTACTGGGACATCCTAAATCTTTTTCTGGCATACTAAATAGTAGGGAAGTATGGGGATTAGAACGCAGGGATAAACTTTTCACAATAACAAAATGTTTGTTTGAATAATGGTACCAATAAGAATGTTGATAGTTTTCAATATTTCGACTTTTCTGTACTAAAAATCATTTGACAAAAGATGGTGATGTATTTGTCAAGCACGCAGAAGCCCTATTTAGAAAGAGGCAGCCATAGCCTAGAAAATGTTTTGATGAGACTGACTACACATAGCCTATCATAGGACTAGGGGGTATGTCATATTATTGTCTAATATTTAACAAAAAAGAAGAGAGAAAAGAGTTCCAATGTTGTCTAAAAACAGCACACTGATAATTATATATATACAAATTATACTAATAATGAAATCAGAGCCATATATAATGAGCCTCCATGTGCATTAAAGGTGCTGTATACGAAATGGTTCTTTTAGCTTACTTCCTGTCAGTGACTGCAGTTAGCAGTCCCCTCCCTCGTCCCTACGTCACCACATTAATGCACTGCGGTCTTCAAGCAGCGAGTTATCTAGCATAATCTCAGATCCATAAGTGTGATAAAACATGATCAAAACGATCAAAACAGACATTGGGAAGGATTTTTACCTGCTCCGCCATTGTAGGCGCATTCACATTCACCCATCTGTCGCTCTGCATGTGCACCGGCAGTGAGACGGGTGCCGGTTTGTAGCGTTCTCTCTTCTGATTGGTTATCAGTAGTGGGATCTCCGAAAAGTTTATTTGCCGATTACATGCAGAGCGAGTGACTGAGAGATTGGCTCTATGAAAAGCGCACACTATATAAGTGATCACTGTATGAATAAAGAGCTATTTAACACGTATATTAACATAAATAAATCGCTAACTTCACCTTTAAATTAAGAGTCAGACCAGAAATTATGAAACAATGTAGTTTCTCCATGTATTCTGGCAATGTCACCGCTGAAAGTGTTGTGCTCCCATAGCAAGGCATTTGCATTAAAAACTAAAAAATTTAAAGATTTTCCACCACAGTACTTTTTCAGTATCTTTATACCATACAAGACTATTCTGAGAAGATACAACATGAATATTAAATATACAACATGCTTATGTTGACCGACCTAAATGACTCTAACAACATTAGAAGTGATCCTTGGTCCCTGAGACTGATATAATACTGGATGAAGTTTTGCACATTTTGACACTGTACTTTGACTAGGTTTATCTTTCTTTTCTTCAGGTGTGATAAGTTTAGCCAGCAACATTGTGGTGCTGCTAATGTTCGTGAAGTTTAAGGAGCTCCGCACGGCGACCAACTGGATCATAATCAACCTGGCACTGACTGACATCGGAGTGGCTGGGATCGGCTACCCTATGTCTGCTGCGTCAGACCTCTATGGCAGCTGGAAGTTTGGCTACGCTGGTTGTCAGGTAGGTGACACGGGTGGATGGATGTGCAATATTTCACTATATAAATATATGGCATCTTAAACGTACACAGTAAAACTTGACAATAAGGGTACATTAATCAACTCTTATGAAATGCTTAGTCAATACTTATTAAGCATTGATAAACTGTAAATGCTTAGTTATTAATGGTTAGTTAATGCTTGGTAAGGAATTAACTAGTTAACCAATGCTTACTTAAGCGTAACGTTAGTTCATCCTTAGTTAATGCGTATTAAGCGCTAACTTAACAGTTATTAAAAGTTAATTAATGATTTGTTAATGGTTATTAAGCATTTGGTAAGCATTAACTAATGGTTGATTATTGAACCCTTATTGTAAAGTGTTAGCACTTACACTACACAATGTTAATGGTTAGCAGGTTTTGTGCACTGCTCTCTACTTGTCTTAAGCTGCATGACAATAGAAAGATCAGGATGCTTTTACATCTAACTACTTATGCGTACATTTGCATCAAAAATTCCAGATGTTGGATAAAGCCAGAGTTGAAAAAGCTTTTGGAGATCACATAGATTTTTTTTTCATTTTATGACAAAAAAATACTTGTACAGGTCATAAAAAGGCATTTTCAGCAGGATGTGAGAAGAAAATGTATTATAAATCTGAAAAATGTACAACATTCTAACAAATCCTTATGTAATAACATTCAGAATAGTGCTGAGAATGATTATGAAAAGCTTAGATGACAAAATAAAAAATGTAAGTGTCTCGCTTCAAAGCCAAATAACTAAAAACCAGTTGACTTAACATACACTGCCCAACAAGGTCTGTATTGACTTAACATACACTGCCCAACAAGGTCTGTATTGACTTAACATACACTGCCCAACAAGGTCTGTATAATGTAAGATCTTTACACTCTCAACCACGGTGTCATATGAACTTAAGGTGCGGCCACACTACACGCGTTACACGCTTACAGACGCGTATAAAATCGGCAATTTTTCCATAGGGAACCATTGGTTTACGTGCGTAGATGGCACACGCTAAAGCAACACTTTAGACACGTTAGCCGTGTATATATATATATATATATATATATTCAGTATATACTGCAAGACTGCAATTATTCCCAAAACCTGGTCAGAAGTTAGACCAACCTTGTAGTTCTCGTGTCACATTCTGTCATAATGTTCTTTTTAAACCTTTGAAATTGTTACGCAAGCGAACGTGAGCTACTAAAGCTGTCAGCTGGCTGACGCACTGCAGCCTGCCGCGGGTTGTTGAGATTCTTGTGGCGGATTATGTTTCTTTATTTTCCCCTCAGTCCTGGTTCTGCATATTGAGCCATGTGAAGTTAATCTACTGTAATATGCAGAGATGGACCCAGTTGACCAGGGACATTTTTACTCAAGTTAAAGTACTAGAGTATTTGCTTCATCATTGTTTTTAGTATTCAGTAGTACCATGTGTAAAGGCAAATGATTAAAGTAGGGCTCGGGTTCCAACAAGACTAGGGGATCAAAGGTTTTTTTTGTGGTTTTTTTTCCAAAGGTCTCTTCAAAGATCAAATGAGTAAAGTGTTTAATGCATTGAGGGAATCAGTGAACATCTGGGGGTTGGGTATAGTCCCTCTATATCTCCTTTTAGCTGCCTGTTGCCTCAGAACATGGTTTAACTTAACAGTACCGAACAGAAAACAAATGATTTGTTAAAAAAAAAATTGTAGGAACACAATGCAATCAAGTGGTTAATGAAGGCTGGACATTTTGAATTTGAAAGTGAACTTTTAAGAAAAGAATTTTTTAGAGAAAGGTTTAAACCTTTTATATGATATCTATGGTTTTAAACAGATGACGCTCAAGGCAACACCAAGGCCTATTATCAATACAGTAAAGGCGCTATTATCATGAACACTTTGCATCTCTGTGTTTTGTTGTCTCCAGATCTACGCAGCTCTCAACATCTTCTTTGGCATGGCCAGCATCGGCCTGCTGACTGTGGTGGCCATCGACCGCTACCTCACCATCTGCAGACCAGACATAGGTATCTGTCTATATGCCTGACTCAATACAGACATAGGTATCTATCTATACTGACTCAATACAGACATAGGTATCTATCTGTACTGACTCAATACAGACATAGGTATCTATCTATACTGACTCAATACAGACATAGGTATCTATCTGTACTGACTCAATACAGACATAGGTATCTATCTATACTGACTCAATACAGACATGAGTCTATCTATATTGACTCAATACAGACATAGGTATATATATCTATACTTAATCAATACAGACATAAGTATCTATCTATACTGACTCAATACAGACATAGGTATATATATCTATACTGACTCAATACAGACATAGGTATATATATCTATACTGACTCGATACAGACATAAGTATCTATCTATACTAGTGCAGTGCCCGTAGGAAGCAGGTAAACAAAGAAAGATATTAGACAGTACATTTGGCTGCTATCATTGATGGCTAATTTTACACTGTTGAAGGTTATTATCAGTAAGTTACTTTGTAGAAGTTGGCTATAGAGTAGGGCAACATTCCTTAGTGTATTGTGTAAAGATAACCACAAACTAATTCCATGTGATTTGTTAAGTGAAATGAAACAGAAAATGTGTTAATTAATTAATTAATTAAGTGTTGAATCCTAAAGAAGAATCAAGCTGTACAGGTGTTACCTATACAATCTGATATTATGGTACCCTGCAAACTGCCATCCATACTGCACAATGCACTCAAACTTACAATCAGTTGCCTATGTAGTAAATGGCTGCACTGTGTATAAAAGGAGTCTATGCTGCACGCCATGACTACATTGTCAACCCCGTTACCATTACTCTAAGGTATTTGAAAGATAAGACCGAGTTTGGATAACTGTCGATTAACGTTAACGTGTCAGTAGCAGTCAGCTGTGTGTGTGTGTGTGTGTGTGGGACTTGCGTGCGCACAGGCGCGCTAGGGCTTTCGGTTTAGCTTTTAAACGGATATAAAACATTTTGTGGAAGCATCCGAGACCGTGCTATAATACTGATTACAGTGAAAATAGCATAAAGTGCAGTCTTTACCACTAAAGAGGACAGGTGGAGCAGGTGAGGAGTTGTTGAGGAAGTAACAATAGGCTGTGTCTGTCTGCTGTGTGTGTCCCACTCGTCAGAGGGAGGCGGGTTTATTTGGAGATTACTTCATGCTCCGTGCTCACTGTGATCACTGTGATCACTGTGGCCTTCAGTGCTGTGCGCAAGCAATATCCGGAAGCTCATGCCGATCTGACTAAAACTCAGAGAGATATGCGAGCCACAGACACACGGACAGACAGACACACACACAGACAGACAGACGTTTCTTGCTTTATAGATATATGCCTGACTCAATACAGACATAAGTCTATCTATATGCCTGACTCAATACAGACATAGGTATCTTTCTATATGCCTGACTCAATACAGACATAAGTCTATCTATACTGACTCAATACAGACATAGGTATCTATCCATACTGACTTAATACAGACATAAGTCTATCTATACTGACTTAATACAGACATAAGTCTATCTATACTGACTTAATACAGACATAAGTCTATCTATACTGACTTAATACAGACATGAGTCTATCTATACTGACTTAATACAGACATAAGTCTATCTATACTGACTTAATACAGACATAAGTCTATACTGACTCAATACAGACATACAATAGGTATCTATCTATACTGACTCAATACAGACATACAATAGGTATCTATCTATACTGACTCAATACAGACATACAATGGGTATCTATCTATACTGACTCAATACAGACATACAATAGGTATCTGTCTATACTGACTCAATACAGACATACACTAGGTATCTATCTATACTGACTCAATACAGACATACACTAGGTATCTATCTATACTGACTCAATACAGACATACAATAGGTATCTATCTATACTGACTCAATACAGACATACACTAGGTATCTATCTATACTGACTCAATACAGACATACAATAGGTATCTATCTATACTGACTCAATACAGACATACAATAGGTATCTATCTATACTGACTCAATACAGACATACACTAGGTATCTATCTATACTGACTCAATACAGACATACACTAGGTATCTATCTATACTGACTCAATACAGACATACACTAGGTATCTATCTATACTGACTCAATACAGACATACAATAGGTATCTATCTATACTGACTCAATACAGACATACACTAGGTATCTATCTATACTGACTCAATACAGACATACACTAGGTATCTATCTATACTGACTCAATACAGACATACAATAGGTATCTATCTATACTGACTCAATACAGACATACACTAGGTATCTATCTATACTGACTCAATACAGACATACACTAGGTATCTATCTATACTGACTCAATACAGACATACAATAGGTATCTATCTATACTGACTCAATACAGACATACACTAGGTATCTATCTATACTGACTCAATACAGACATACACTAGGTATCTATCTATACTGACTCAATACAGACATACACTAGGTATCTATCTATACTGACTCAATACAGACATACACTAGGTATCTATCTATACTGACTCAATACAGACATACATTAGGTATCTATCTATACTGACTCAATACAGACATACATTAGGTATCTATCTATACTGACTTAATACAGACATACACTAGGTATCTATCTATACTGACTCAATACAGACATACAATAGGTATCTATCTATACTGACTCAATACAGACATACAATAGGTATCTATCTATACTGACTCAATACAGACATACACTAGGTATCTATCTATACTGACTCAATACAGACATACACTAGGTATCTATCTATACTGACTCAATACAGACATACACTAGGTATCTATCTATACTGACTCAATACAGACATACACTAGGTATCTATCTATACTGACTCAATACAGACATACAATAGGTATCTATCTATACTGACTCAATACAGACATACAATAGGTATCTATCTATACTGACTCAATACAGACATACACTAGGTATCTATCTATACTGACTCAATACAGACATACACTAGGTATCTATCTATACTGACTCAATACAGACATACAATAGGTATCTATCTATACTGACTCAATACAGACATACACTAGGTATCTATCTATACTGACTCAATACAGACATACACTAGGTATCTATCTATACTGACTCAATACAGACATACAATAGGTATCTATCTATACTGACTCAATACAGACATACACTAGGTATCTATCTATACTGACTCAATACAGACATACACTAGGTATCTATCTATACTGACTCAATACAGACATACACTAGGTATCTATCTATACTGACTCAATACAGACATACACTAGGTATCTATCTATACTGACTCAATACAGACATACATTAGGTATCTATCTATACTGACTCAATACAGACATACATTAGGTATCTATCTATACTGACTTAATACAGACATACACTAGGTATCTATCTATACTGACTCAATACAGACATACAATAGGTATCTGTCTAGGCCTGAGGTCAATACATTCAATAAGCCTCATCCCATTGGGAACATACAGGAGTTCAGCATCTTTGAAAATAACCCAGTCGCCAGAGAAAAATTGTTTTGTCACTTAAAGTTTTTGAAAACGAGGGATATGTACATGTACAGTATGGTTATCAAGGTTTTAGAGCTACAGTACGTTACATATGAACATTCAATTGTATAAAGTGTTCTCCCCATCAAAATAAAAAAACATGGCGGCCACTTTTATTCTCTGTGGAAAATGATATAGGATATATTTTAGGATAAATCAGCTTTGAAGGTGCAGCAGTAGGTGCAATGCATTAGGGCCTGTACTTAATACACGTAAGGAGACCGGTATCACGACACTAGATTAACAGTGTATTGACTTCCCTGAGCTTTATTGTGGTGTCATTCTCTGTCCAGGCCAGAAGATGACAGTGCAATCCTACAACCTTCTTATCATGGCAGCCTGGCTCAACGCTGTGTTCTGGTCCTTCATGCCCATAGTGGGCTGGGCGGGTTACGCCCCGGACCCAACCGGAGCCACATGCACCATCAACTGGAGAAAGAATGACGCGTGAGTAGAACTATACCATTTGTTTTTTAAAAGAACACTGAGAAAATGTTCCACTGTTTAGCGAGGGGAAACCCTGTATGAGTGTATACAGCTCCGTAAAAAATGAAGAGACCAGTCTGGATTTTTCTTAAATCTTCATCTCTACATTACTTATTGAACATGCTCTAAATGAAAGACAATGTATTGGAATTTGGTAGAAATGTTGTCAGTGGAATATTATAAAACCAAAATGTTTATTCTACTCTTAACATATGCATATACATAGTAAAATGAGACTGAATATTTGAAGTGGTCTCTTTCCAGAGCTGTAAATATTAATAAATTAATAAAATAAAAGTACAGAATAATTGTACAGTGTAGGTTCCACAGTGCTGGTTATTCTGTGTAGAGTGTACTAGTCATGTTCTGTCTTTTTCTTCTTTTCTTTCTTACGTTCTGAATAATCACAATGAACCTTTTTTGAACCTGAGCAGACACTATATAGAACAAAAGGTTGTGCTGTCCCTCTTTCCGTAGCTCCTTCATCTCTTACACCATGGCAGTAATCGCAGTGAACTTTGTGGTCCCTCTGTCCGTCATGTTCTACTGCTACTACAACGTGTCAGCCACTGTGAAGAGATACAAGGCCAGCAACTGTCTGGACAGTGTCAACGTGGACTGGTCCGATCAGATGGATGTCACCAAGGTGAGAACATAGACACACTTTCTCTACTCATCAAGCTGACACACTGCAGGCAAAACATTGTTTGTGAGATGTCTGTCTATTTTGCTTCCATAACATGTCTTCTTTCATACTAGTATAAATCAAAGGTCCAAAATGTACATTCAGGTGTTTATTTGACTTAACCTGGTCTATTTGCGTCTGTATGTTTCTAATATATAACCATCTTTAACAGACATTATCTCAACGTTTGTTTTTTTCCAGTCCTCTGAACCAAAGATCTCAGCTTCTAAAGTACTTACATCAACTAAACATTCCATAATACTTCTAAAAAAATATTCTGAATGTTAGTAATGAAGGAGGTTTTTTTCAGAGTTGTACACACTATTCTTTTATTTATAAAATTAAAAAAGGTGGTCTCCAAAATCTATTCGGTAAAAACCTTGTAAAAAAGTCAGTTTAGGGGTTAAACAATGATGTCCAACGTATTATTTTGTCAACTACTTCCAGTGTTTATTGGCAGAGATGCCAAATGTGACAAACCCTGCGTTCCAATCCCTGTACTTCCCTACTATTTAGTATGCAAGAAAAAGATTTAGGATGGCCCAATAAATGCACGTTAATTGTAGTATACTGAACATACATAAATGCCCCACTAACTCCAATAGCATTTTGGAGTATTCGTCTAATGTCTTGACATTTCTCGACATAATGAAAAAAAAAACTTCCTTATCTGATTTTTTTCTCTCTCCTGTGGCCTTAAAACTCTTCTGTACTTTAGTATGTAGTGTATAAAAAGAAAGAGTATGTGATTTGGAGCGGAGGGAAAGATTTATTATACCACTGATCCCTTGTTGTCACGCGTTGGGCTTGAAAATAACCCTGATACCGGTCAATTACACTGAGCCTGTTAACAGTGTTTTGTTTGTTTTTGCAGTTTAAAAACGCCCATTTCTCAACGTCATTGGTGTATAACTCTCTCTTTCTCCTGTATCCATGCTTCTGTCTGTAGTCATGTGTATTGTATGTTGCTGTGTTTGTGTTGTGGTGCAGATGTCTATAGTGATGGTTGTCATGTTCCTGGTGGCCTGGTCTCCATACTCCATAGTGTGCCTGTGGGCGTCGTTCGGTGACCCCAAGACCATCTCTGCTCCCATGGCCATCATAGCTCCTCTCTTTGCCAAGTCCTCCACCTTTTACAACCCCTGCATTTATGTCATCGCCAACAAAAAGTGAGTTTTGTCTTTACTGAGCTTGGTTGATTGTAGTTAAAGGGTCACTGTGCAGTTTCAGAGGAGGGGGACTTGTTACATTGTTACATTACATTTGCAGACCCTGCAGTTAGTTTACAAAACCTACTTACTCTACATGTAATTCTTAGTATTGAAGTATTGGAACCAAACGTTAAGACTAGAATATGTTTGTAAACCAAACTGTGGGCCTTGCTTCTGTAAACAACAACAGTGAAACAGTGACTTTTCAGGGAGTGTTCTAACTTTAAACAGTGTTCCAGCGATTACATTTCTTTTTTAAAGATATTTTTTGGGCATTTTTATGCTTTATTGATAGTGTAGAGACAGAGTTGAAATGGGGCAGAGAGGGGAGTGACATGCAGAGAACGACCGTGGGCGGGAATCGAACCCGGGTCCGCTGCTGGCCGAGGCCCATGGGGGGGACGCCGTACCAACTGAGCTAAGGGCGCCCCCAGGGATTACATTTTCCTGTGAGGGAAGTTTGTTTATTCAGTTATGAGAAGACACCTTAGAAAATGTTCACTTCTGTGACACACACACAAAGTTACACAGTGCACCTTTAATGTGAACGCAAAAAAAAACATATTTTTTCAATGTATGAAATCATCTGGCGATATACTTTATTGTCGTGTTTCTTCCTGCAGGTTCAGAAGAGCCATCATAGGGATGATCCGCTGTCAAACCAGGCAGCGAATCACCATCAATTCCCAGGTTGCCATGACAACCTCTCAACAACCTTTGACCCAGTGAGGTGAAGATAGTGTCAGTATCACATTCTATTAATATACCCTGCTTTTTAAAAGCCATACATTGGAAAATTGCTAGCATGAAATAACAACTTCTTTCTATTGTAGCTTGTATTTCTTCTGTTGAATAACTCTAATGCTCTGTGGTGTTTACCGTGTAAATTCCACTTGCTGTGCCATTGTGGTCATTATTTGTGTTCCGGTGACTTCAATAACAAATCAACTAATATATCTCTGTGTGTGGAATGCATTCTTCAACTGCTTGAAAGAATTCCATTCTGTGCCAAACAAAAGATAGTACAAAGCCATAATTCCTTTTCTCTAAGGTGCTATAATCAGATACAATAGCATTATATTTTGTCACATCACAAGACAGTGTATTGGACAAGGCAAAACTTTATTAGATTCTGTGTCCGTAACTCAAGTTCTAAAGTTAATAACGCATAATAAAAAGGTATTTTTGATTGAGCAAATAAAGTACACGGTGAAATAAATTGAAAGGGAATGACCTACGAATGAAGAGACTGCTCTAGATAAGAAGAGGATCAAGTTAAATTGGACACGATAAAGAATATTACACCAGATAAAAGCAGACAATACCAATACATGTATGCCAGCACAGTGTTACAGTGATGGAAAGTGGACTGGTTGTCTGTTCAATATAGTGTACTGTATGTCAAAAACCATTTTCAAGGAAATAGAAAAAAAAAACACTGTTTTTCTAAAACGAATGAACTCTTTGTCATCAAATGTTCAAGCTCTTTCTAATACTTTGGGTAACACTTAACAATAAGGTACGCACAATTGTAATATTACATAGATATGTGCTACCTACGTGTGCGTTACGTACCACATATGTTTTTGTTGTTGTTGTGCTATCTACTATGTAAGTTTTTTGTATGTGGTAGGTAACAGACAAAAAAACATGTAGTAGGTAACACACACTAATGTAGTAGGTGACACAAAAAGACTTAAGGTTAAGAATTTGTAAACCCCACACAGAGAGGTGAAGTGTGACCAATAGCACTGGTTAATGAATACAAATAAAGATGTAAATAAAAGGTTTGTGCCAGACAGACAGTAACGACGCACACACACAGTCAGTCATAAGTAAAAATGTGTTTATTCAAAAATCTCCAGAAAGTGAATACTCATACACTTCCAATTATTGCTTCTTTGTACAAATAAACGTACACGGTAGTATGTGAGCATGTACAGAGAGAAGTGTGTACTTCATAACAAAGGCACACACAAGGAAACAAGGCGGGAGAAGGGAGAATGCACCATATACTACTATAGTCTGACAATCCTGGCTGTATTCCCTGTGCTGTCCAATCTCACAATGCCATAAGTCCAATATGCACCAACATGGTGATAGTTAAGAGGTTTCTGTGCTCATGATTATTCCAAACGTCTGAGTTTTAAAGTCATTAAAAGTCATTTCAATACAATAATTGCATTTTGTTGAAAATGTAATAATTCAGATTGTAAGAAAAACAAATCTACAAAAAAAAACTGCAAGAAGGTGAGAGGCCTGTATAAATGCCCTTCTGGGTTAGGAACACACATTCAGACACAAGCCTGAAATGAGTGTTAAGTTGAAAGGAAAGGGCTGAAGTTGCCTGAGCCCTGGTGAGAGTGACCTGCAAAATAGCAGTGTTAGTGTTGAATGAGGAGTCAGTCAGTGCGTTTACATGCAGACTCATAATCGGGTAAATAAACGAATAAGACTTCAACAGGACTTGTAAAATGCATGTAAACACCTTCATCCGATCTAGATCGCACACTAATCGGCACATTAAAGGACAAGCGAAGTCGGATATGCTCCGGCCATTTATCGAATATTTGAAAGGCCATGTATATTCAGACAAGTGACGCGGTCCATTCGAGTTGCATGTTCAGTTGCCTTTACTGTATGTCTTAATGTAGTTGTCCCATGGAAACACACTCACGAGTGATTCTGGAGAACGCTTGTTGGCAAAAAAAAAAATTTGTCAAATTCCGTAAATATCTTCTCGCGATCCACTATCTGTCCTTACCGTGTGCTCGCTGAAAAGAAATTCTACTGCAAATACACAGCCTAGTCTTTGTAAACAGGTATGTGGGCAACGGGAATGTGAACAAAGGGGGGGGGGGGGGCACCATAGATAGCGAAGTGCCAGTTTACAGAGCCTAGGCTGTTCTGAAAAGACTGGACATTTTTTCAGCACGCACACACTACGGACAGGTAGCGGATAATTAGGGGGATATTCACTGATTTTCACATAAAGTGTTTCTGACAACAAGCGTTCTCCAGAATCGCTGACTCCACCTTTAATCTACCTTCAATAGACAGATACTCTACACGCCTGACTGTTGTATTGTGTGATATCATTTCGGGGCAGCATCAACATGTTTATTTTAAAGCTCAAATATAAACTCATACGCTAAATGGATCCAAACCAGAGAGAACACTTTGGTGTGGACTACAGCAATTTGCTCAAAATGAATTTATGTTTTCCAGTGTTTAATGTAGCTAGATACATACATAGCCCATGTTCTTGGACACTTTAAAAGGTTACACAAACAACCACATCCTGTACATATTGAGTGAATGGGACCAGGCATTATGCACAGGTCCAGTTTGTGTGTTTATTTGCAGTGTGCAGTCTTCTCCTATGCCACGTTGTCCTCCAGCCAGCCGCTGATCTCCGGCTGGTTGCTGCTGGTCCATGCGATGTTGTTCCTGACCGTCTCCAGGGCCTGTTGCCGGGCCATCGCCCCAGCTCCAGCATCAGGGCTCAGGCTGAAGAAATGGTTCATCTGCCAGAGAGCAACAACAAGCTTCAAGACAAACTGAGCATTTCATTGATTCAAACAACAAACACAAACACAAACAACGTTGACCCCTTATGGCCCCTCGTTAAAGGAGGGGGGTAATGTTGTGATGGAGAATGTTTGTTGACGGACAACTTTTAGTCAAAATCAGTTAACAGAGTCTATGCTGTTTATTAAAACTTGATTTTGTTTTTTCCAGCGCACACACACGGTACGGACAGGTGAAAAAGTGGTTTGTCAACAAACATTCTCCAGAATTGCTTACCCCACCTTTACAAAACATACTCAATCCAAACAGAATGTCGTGTAGAAAACAAACTGTGCAAGTTAATTTGAAAACAGATCTACTAGCTGCTTTTCAGTCCAGCAAAGAAATACAGTAAAAACTCGCTTAAAAAAAAACCCAAAAAATGCTTAGGCGTATAAGCTTAAACAAAACCACCAGTATTCATTTTCATTATGCAATCAAACTAGGAGTAAGTTGTATGAACGCTAACCTTCCATAGCAGGAGCTCTGTGTTATAGGTGGTGCTGATTTGATTCAGAAGACGACCCAGGTTCCTATCATTTATGGTGTATCTGTTAAGAAAGAAATTCATGTTGATGATCAGCAAAACAAGATGAGATAAGCACTTTTATTGTCCTCGCGAGGACATATGTTATGGACTCACTCCGTCTATCTGCAGCTGCAACAGGAGCCACCAAAGAGCAAACTATTGCTATTGAACAATATAACAAGTTAACAATTCCATAGGAGTCACATGCGTTGTGTGAACACTCAATGGTAAAGTATTGACCATTATGTAATTGTCAGTTTATATCACACAGTTTTCAGAATAATCATCTTTTCTGTGTTTTATAACACTGTCAGGAACCGTCCTGTACTAGATTACAATATGCTGAATAAGACGTTGAGAGGTTTAAAGGCATGTATAGAGGCAGGTCGTTGTAGTGGTTCAGTCTGAACCTACGGCTGCGGAAAAAAATTAAGAGAGCAGTCTGGATTTTTCTTAAATCTTAATCTCTACATAACTTATTGAAAATGATCTTAATGACAAAAAATATATTGGAATTTGGCAGACATGTTGTCAGTAGCTTTAATTATAAAACCAAAATGTTCATTATACTCCAACATAGGCCTATACGAACGTATAAATAGTCAAACGAGAGACACTGAACATTTGGAGTGGTCTCTTAATTTTTTCCAGAGCTGTACATGGAGCCTAGACCTCCTGTCGGGGGGCAAAGGTTGGAAATCATGGAGAAGAATGTGAGTGAGGATCAGGGTCTAGAACAACTAAAGATTGTGTAGGGACATTTGAGTCAGCTGAAAAAAATTTAAAGGCTTTTTGAAGTTCAATAAAATGATGACAGAAAATGCAAAAGGTCTTTTTAATGTTTCATTGTTTCAGTGAATTGACAGCTTGTCTTTGTCCTATGACACGTTATGTCTCTGTGTCAAGCGTATACTTTCATAACTCAGTAATAATATACAATACTATTTCCCTGTATTTTCCTTTGAAGTGAATCTGTCATTTTACTCCCGTCCAGAGCTACCGTCCTTGTATTTTCAAATGGATTTATGAGGGGGTTTTTTCAAGTAAAAACTTCTTGCCTTGTGTGTCTAATTTTACTTTAGTTTGCAGATGTAGGAAATGAATAATCATTTTGCTCACCTGTCCAATGACAAACTCTCACTCCACATGAGCCCTATCTGGGAAACAGTGTGACTGCTGACTGATACTGACACCTCACACAGTATCTTTTACTGACCACGTATAACTTTAGATAAGAATGACTTTGATGTTGCTATCTATATCTTCATAAAACCTCCTTTAGTGTTTCCCTGTCTCAAGGGAACATGACTAAGCAGTCTGTTACTGTCAGCTGTGCTTGGGTTGGGATGTCCTATAGACTTTAAGAGGTTCCTCCCGGTAACCATGAGGTCTCTGGTTGGAGGTAGTTGAAAAAGTGAAGTGACACATTCTGTATTTGGCTGAAATTATAATGTTATAAAATAACAGTTGTTCATTGCATAAACATACAATTATGACAACATTCTAAAGAACAGGCATTCAAGTAAAGTACAAATACTACAAAAATACACTTAGGTTTAATACTATAGTAAAATTGACTTTGTTACTGTCCACCAGTGGTTGTGAGGGGACTCACCTGTTGACCAGGTAATCCCAGTTGAGTGTGGTCCAGTCCCAGGCCATGCTCTGCCCCAGGGGGTTGAAGGACACATAGCGTACCACCGTGAACACATCCTGACTCCTCACCACAGACTCATCTTTAGTCGCTTCCAAGAGCCTGTTGGACGCAAAACAAATGCTCTTGATTTTTTTAAAGATAATTCTTGTTCATTTTTGCTTTATAGGCCTTAGTACTTTTTTGAGAGACAGATATAAAACGGGTCAGAGAGGGGGATGACATGCAGAGAACGACCCGGGCTGGATTCTAACCCGGGTCTGCTGTGAAGAGGACTAAGACTCTTTGGGGGGTGGGCGCCCCAAATAACAAATGTTATTCTCTCCAAATAGTTGATCATCATTTTAAAGCTGCACTAGTATGTAGGTAGACCTTGTGCATAACTCATTTGGTGGTATTTTTCTTTTCTCTGTGCGAGAAGGGCACAGAACAGGCCCCCAAGTGAACCAATGAGGTTCTAGGGCCCGCCTGCCCCTTCTTAAACTAGCTCCTTTGATTGGTCCAAAGGGTTCTCAGATGCACCCAATGCCAGCCTCTTAGCTCTGCAAGTCAACAAATCATTTCTGCTCGAACAAAAACTGAATTCCAATTGGCCGGGTACATGTCTATAATGGGATCTCACCACAGCCAAAGTGAGTGTGTCGATGATTTTTTTTCTATTCTACATATTGCAAATGATCATAAAAATAATCTAGTTAGCATGCAGTACACAAGGGACATACTTTACTTATTTATTTCCTCGATCTTGCCTCTTGCTTATATATCCATCACATCCCTGGTTGTTTTCATACTGAGGCTCTGTCGATGTGACGTCACTTCCACTGTGCACTGGATTATGAGTCAGAATCACCCAAATAGGATGTTGTTTTCAACACTAAAAATATCGACCGGATGAAGTAGGCGTCTGGGTATTTCTAAGCATGCTAAATCTGACAAGCCTGGAAATCCAGCCCCACATCTAGAATGGTATAGGGTCTGTCCACGATCAATAGACCTTCCAAACTAAAAAGGGGCGGCACCTACGCGTGCACTTCAAATAAAACTTCAAAAACCACTGCACAAAATCTGACCACATGTATTGGGACATTCTAAATCTTTTTTTCTACCATACTAGATAGCAGGGAAGTATGGGGGATTGGAACGCAGGGTGTGTGTTCATTACTTGTTGAGGAGGTCCACGTTCTCCACAGATGCTAGTCCGTACAGCAGCTTGTCCTTCTCCTGAGCCAGAGAGGAATCTCTGTACCTCTGGAACATCTGGTTCCACTTGTCTTCTGTTGACTTCTTCATGCCGTAGCGATAGACCAGCAGCCGCAGGTTGACTGCCACAGTGCTGCAGGGCAAACGGGTCACACAATCTTAATGTCATGTCACCGTTCATTCAAAAAACAAAAGCTGTAAAACAAATCGTTAGCCTCATAGTATAACTGCCTAAATCATATTTACTCTACTCTACTTTTACACTACATCTACTTTATTCTACATCTACTCTACTCTACATCTACTTTTTGTTAGCCTAATAGCATAATTGCCTAAGTCATATTTTAAGGGTTATAGAGTAGGGTAAAGTAGATGTAGAGTAGAGTAGATGTAGAATAGAGTAGATGTAGAGTAAATATAATTTTTTTTCTGCTTAAATGTTTCAAAGGTGCCAACCAGGTCATCACATATTGCTCACAGTGGAGTCAAAAGCTGAAAGGCTCTTTGCTATTTGAATCATCATTGGTCAGGTTAGGATGACTGGACAGAAGAGCAGTGGTTTCTCAAAACATATCCCATGCTGGTTTATAAAGGTTTGAGGAACAAAGTTATCCAAGAACTAAGATCAGCTAAATCCCGATTTTATGTCAATATTTTAAATGAGGCAAGAGGCAACATTAAATTGATATGGGAAAATATTGATGATCTCACAAGGAGAAACCATAAATCTATTGGAGATCTTATATTAAAAGTACAGGGAGAGTTAATTGAAGATAATCGTGTTGTTGCTTCTGCTCTTAATAATTTTTTTCTTGAATCTGTATGTGAACTTGGGAAAAAATTTCCAATAAGAAAACTGGATGTTGCTCCACTAGATAAAACAGCCCCGGTCTTTGAACTGGTAGAAACAAATGTGTCACAAGTACAAAAAATCATCAGCTCTCTGAAAAGCTCAAAATCTAGAGATGCTTTTCACTTTGACACCAAGTTTGTTAAGTCACATAAGGATATTCTATCCTGTCCTGTCACTCACCTAATTAATCTCTCTTTTAAACGTAGTCTTTTTCCTGATGACTGGAAATGTGCCATTGTCACACCTGTTTTTAAATCTGGAGACCGCCTTGAAGCTAGTAACTATCGACCTATAAGCATACTGCCAGTATTTTCAAAAATTGCTGAAAAGGTTGTCATTGAACAACTGACCTCATTTCTTAACACCAGCAATTTTGGTCTACATTGTATGCAATTTGGTTTTAGAGCGAACCATTCAACCGAGACTGCCTCCTTACATTTAATAGAGCAAATTAAATCACGGCTCGATAAAGGCGGAGTAGTTGGTGCTGTATTTTTAGACCTGCGTAAAGCATTTGATACAGTTAACCACAGTGTCTTAATATCAAAACTTTCTAAATTTAATTTTTCGCCTAGAGCTCTGGCTTGGATGTCGTCATATTTATCAAACAGGAGGCAATGTGTTAAAGTCTGTGATGCACAGTCCAGTTACAGGACTTGTACTATGGGAGTCCCACAAGGCTCGGTATTAGGTCCTTTATTATTTAGTCTTTATATTAATGATCTTGCTGAACAGTGTGCTGACGTCGATCTGCAGATGTATGCAGATGACACTGTTGTTCATGTACATGCTAAAACAGCTGACTTAGCAGCTGCTAAGTTAACAACTGCACTGGAGAGAATCACTCTTTGGCTTGATCAATCATGTTTGAGTTTAAATGTAAACAAAACAAAATGTATGTTTTTTCTAAAACCATGGTACAAATCCCTGATGTTGAGATTCTCATTAAAGGTGAACAATTGATATAGTTACTGAATTTAAAAATCTTGGCCTGTTTCTGGATCCAAATTTAAAATTTAAGAAACATGTCAAAAAATGGTTAAAACCATAAAATACAATTTAGTTAATTTTAAACACATCAGAAATTGTCTCTCTCTGGATGCAGCCAAGATATTTATGCACGCCATGATTTTGTCCTGCATGTCATATTGTATCACCTGCTGGGGGCAGGCTGGTGAATCTACTTTGAGACCTCTGGAGTCTTTATACAAACAAACCTTAAAAACACTGGACAAAAAGCCAATTCGTTATCATCATTGTAGGATACTTGACAAACATGAGTTATTGAGCTTTGAGAATTTTAGGTTATTCGTCAATTTGTGTATGGTCTATAAAATTTTAAATGGTTTGGCCCCACAGTCATTATGTGTTTTTGTCCACGCTCGCTCGTCAAATTCCATCAGATCCACTAGAATATCCTCCATACGAGATTGTACCATACCATTTCGCCGCACTGTAGCGGGGCAATCTGCTTTTTCTGTAAGAGCCACAAACCAGTGGAATACCTTACCTGACGCCGTAAGGGGCAGTAGCTCTCTCAGAGTCTTCAAATCTAACCTAAATAATCTGTTAAAAGCTGCTCAGCTCTGCAACCACTAATTTGGTCCTTAGACTTGTTTTTGTGTGTGTGGGCGTGGGTGGGATGAGGAAGGTGGGGGGAGTTGCACGCAGACGTGTGTAGCCATGTTGTTGTGGTGTTTTATCCCTGTATACTAATAATCTGTCTTGTTACTGTGTTGTATTTTTGTGACCTGCCAAGGGACTACAGATGCAAATTAGCTTAAAGCTATAATCTGGTATAGTGCATCAAATGGCAACATTTATGTTCTAACTGTACATTGTCCCTTTTAAATAAATTAAATAATAATAATAATTAATAAAATACCCTGTAATCAACCTGTAGGGCTATTGCTTTAGAATTATTGATTGTCTGACTGTGAGGTCAATTGACCAAATGTTTAGTTTAGTTTTATTTGTGCAGAAAAACAAGATTAAAATGACAAAAAGACGCGCATTGACATACATAAATGCACGGGTGGGACACCCTGAAGGGCTTATAATGGATGCCCACCTAAACATTAAAAGACAATAAGGTAAGGAAAAGAAATAAAGTCAAATAAAAAAGACAAATAAAATATTAAAAGATTAAAAAAAAACTACAAAATCATTTTACAAAAATGAAAATACATTTAAGTACATATAGTAAAAAAGCAAAGTAAAGAAGTAACTAAGAAGTAAAAAGATGTAATCTACTGCAGTTTTTTTTGCTCTACCTGAGACTTCCATTAATCCAGCGGTCGAAGATGCTAGATGCCTGGTCCAGGGCCGCCTGATCCCCCATCTGACAAGCCAAGCCCAGCACAGTCTCTCTCAGTAACCTGCCGACATGCAGAAAGAAAAGAGCACAACTTGTAGTTCAACAGCAATCATACTATAACCGTTATTAAAGGAATGCTTCAACATGGTCAGGTTAGGGTTTTTGCCTCACTCTTCGGCTCAAGAAGAGGTGATAGAAACCGTTCCCGTAACTGTGCGTGAATTTCTGATGTAGAAATGGGCAAAGGTCGCTCATTCATGTTAGCTTAGCTTCAAACACTGGTAGTCAAAATATACACTTTTACAACATCACTAAGGTTCCCGTTAGCTTGTTGGTTTGCTAAAAATGTCAAATGTTGAACTATTCTTTTGAGTTATACATTGTAAAGTAAACCAGGGATGTACTGGAGGGGTTTTCTGTAACATGAAAACCCTAATGGAAACACAGTATGTCTTTTTTGTAGAATTGTGCAGAGTCCCTGCTGTACCTCTGTGTCTGTGTCCCTGTGTCATCCCATCCCAGTTGAGTTGAGATTGCGTTAACGTGTTCACGAAACAGTTTCTAGAGAGAAAAAAAAACAGAAACAAGGTTCTTATTAAACACTATGCAACAATACTGAACATCTTTGTCTCTTTAAAAGGGTCATGGGGGGAGGCTCAGTCCTCTTCACAGCAGACCTGGGTTCGAATCCGGCCCAGGTCGTTCTCTGCATGTCATTTCCCTCTCTGTCTCTACCAAAGTGTCTAATATTAAATCAAAAATGGCAAAAAAATAAAAAATATAGCTATATAACATAAAAAAATATATATTAAAAAAATGACAGAGACATACTTTACCCTTACCTGAAACTTTGGGTAGAGTGCAGCATTGGTAGACAGCATGTCCCGGACGTAGGAGATAGACGAGGCCACACGCTCCCACACGATGTAGTCTGTCTCATTGGTCAGGTACTTGGTGAGGTTGAAGGCATCACCATAGTCTATGATGTCTGCCCTGAGCAGTCAAATCAAACAGTATTTACCATCTCTCTACATTATTGGTGACTCACCCTGCGTTCCGAATCGCATACTTTCTATTATTTAGTATGTCTACTACATCTGGCCAAGATTTTTAGTGTTGAAAACAGCATCCTATTTGGGCGATTCTGACCCATAATCCAGTGTGAACCTGAAGTGACGTCACATCAACGGAGCCTCCATATGAAAACAAACGGAGATGCGACGGATGTAAAAGCAAAAGGCAAGATCAATGAGCAATGTTATGATGAAATAATAAGTAAAAGTATGTCCCAATAGTATGCCTACTGCATCCTAACTATATTCTATGATGTAGTATGTAGGATAGAAAAAAGAAAGTGTATGCGATTCGGAACGCAGGGACAGTATAGAGTATTTTGGAGAATGCCTCACCTCGCAAGAGCAAAAACATCATCAATGTAGCTTGTTCGATCTGCTGCATCAAACGCCTGTTAAAGAGAGAAATAAGAATCAAATGGAAGGTTAAGTCCAGTGAATAGGGAAACCTTTTCAACTAGATATCATCATGAAACTTTGCCAGTTGTTTACTGACAATAAAATAATTGGACCTTTGATTTATACTAGTAAGAAACAATGCGAGCCGTCTAGTGGGCCACTTTTGTCAGAGCTGGCGCTGCGTGATGAACTGTTATGGAAGCAAAAAAGCCAATAATCTCAGTTCAGGTTCAGTATGGGTAAAATATAGATAAGTCACTTTATATAAACACAAGGAACACCATATATTTATAATACCTCGAGAAAGAAATTATTGTTTCATGATGATAAAACCAGGATGTTGGTAAAATACTAAAATAGGAATTTTATAAATATGAATATTTCACAATATTAAATTATATTTTTTAGAGGGAAAAGTAGTTTCTTTTGAAGAAAAAAAATGTTGGTTGTTAAAATGAGTTGCGGTAAACTAGATAACATGTTGTTTATCAAACTTAAATGACAATATCTTTAATTAGGATTAATAAATAGGCCTAACTTGTGATGCTATCTGAAAAGACTTTCTCCCCAAATATCACAGTAATTAGGATTTTGTGTTTTAGGTTTACAGGGGCTTTAACATTTTCTTTTCCTTAAAGGTTCAGTAAGCGGAATGGTCAGTCATTAATGCACTGCGGTCTTCAAGCAGCGAGTTATCTAGCATCATCTCAGATCCATAAGTGTGATAAAACATGATAAAAACCATCAAAACAGACATTGAGAAGGATTTGTACCTGCCCCACCATTGTAGGCGCATACACATTCACTCATCTGTCGCTCTGCACGTGCACCGGCAGTGAGCCGGGTGCCGGTTTGTAGCGTTCTCTCTTCTGATTGGTTATCAGTAGTGGGATCCCCGAAAAGTTTATTTGCCGATTACATGCAGAGTGGGTGACTGAGAGATCGGCTTTATGAAACGCGCACACTATATAAGTGATCACTGTATGAATAAAGAGCGATTTAACACTTATATTAACATAAATAAATCGCTTACTTCAGCTTCAAATGATGACTTCATTCTCATAATATATTGACTGCTTTACCAGGTGGTTGTGTTGAAGCTGTTGGCTGATAAGGTTCCACATGCGCCCGTCATGGTTGACCCTGTAGAATCCAATGTGGTCATTGTTAACCTTCAGCAGGCCGTCGACTGAGTACGAGTAGTTACTGATGACGAGCTCTGAAAGTCAATAACATTTTATTATTTCCTTCATTCCATCTCTTGCGTGTCATCTACTTTCTCACTATGAGGAAGAGAAAATAGAGGACATTAGAAATATGTATTTGGCCAGCTTGAAGGCAGAGTGCACCAATCATACGTCTTACGATTATTTTGAATGTGACGATGATAACAAAGTACGAAAGCTATACGCTACCTGGGCTGCTCTTGTCAAACATCTGCAACATGCTCTCGTTGCTTTTGACTGATTGCCATTTGACTGGAATTGTCCACTTGTACCTAGAACAGAAACACACGTATTGTTTGTAATGTACAGGCTTAAACAACCTACACTTAATAAACGTCATTTTTGCAAATAAGCTCTTAAATTGCGCATATTAAGGCATTGTGACTTATTGGCAAGAAGGGATGAGTGCAGGCCAGGCCTGGCCAGCGGGGAGGAGGAAGGGGGGAGAATCACACTTAGGCACGGTAAGAGGGGGTTGTGTACATGCTCCTGCTCGGTAATTGTTGTTCCTATTGTCATCAGGGCAGCAGAGTGTAGGCCTATTATGTTCAAGGTGGTTGGAAGGTTTTGTCTCACTGACCCAAAAGGTGAAGGGGGCTGGCTGGCATTAGCTTTAGGGTCCAGCAGGAAACGCTTTTGGCTCAGCTTTGCATTAGTCTCTGAGACAGACAGGACCAACACAGGATAACCCATTTGTTTGGTCCATGTATCCATTACCTCTGCAACTGGCAATCCACTCACCTAGACACAGATTAGAAATGAACCACTGTTCAGAGACATTTACAGACAAAGCAATATTTCAACGTTTTGCTACTCATGTTTTTCTGTTTTATTTCTGAGGGTGAGATGTTCAGATCTATATTATTCCAATGTCTGTCTGTCTGTCTGTGGAGTGTGGAGCTGTAGTCAAGCTTGGTTAGCCTTGCTACAAACACCTAATTCATCATGCTTTGTTTAATTCTGTAGAGGCAGTTTAAATTAAATGTTTTGGTTAAAGTAGGGCTTATGTGCTGGAACTACTTTGTGTTGAAAAACAGCACAGGACTTTGTTCAGCTTCTTGACATGGGCGGTGTATGAGACAATGGGCCCCTGGATACAGACAGAAACATTCTGAAATATATATATACTGTATATAGGGGAGAACAGAGACACTTTTTACATTTGCTACCCTCTAAGGGAGCTAAAATGATTTAAAGTCAAATTTACACATTTCCCATTAATTCAGGATGTTTCCTAGAAAAGGGCATTAGCAGAATTTACTCAAGACAAAGGGCAGTGAAAATATGATTGTTTAAAAAAAAGTTGTCTTGTGTCTCACTTTACCCCAGTTGTGGGGTAAACTGAGACAGACCAGAGAAATCAAGGGGGTAAACTGATCCACTTACTTTTTCCACTCTGAAACTACCATAACAACAAATGTTGTAACAGCTAGAATCCTGACAGCTAGCTTGAAAACCAAATATTCCAAAACTAATGTCGGACTAGTAACAGAATCATGGGGTTTGGTCAATTAAGAAAAACATTTTTCTAAACACTTGAAAGTAACTCTGATCAAATACAATTAATATTCAATAATTAATATTCAAATGACAGATATAACCAGTAAGATTAAAACACAGTCTGAGGGTCAGAACACAGGACCCTTAGAGCAAGCTAGTGTCTGGGGGTCAGAGCAAAGAAAAATCAGAACCAGCTAGAACATGCCTGGGACTCAGAACCCAGGACTAGACCCAGCTGTCTTTTTCCATCTTTTCAGTCTTTGATTAATATTTTTCTGCATTTGTTTTATTGGGATCATTCATTGAATAAAGACATATTACTTAGAGTCTATTGGTGTTAAAGGTCACTCTCCTGTCCCCCACATACATACGTGCCAAACCATGCCCTTGCTGACACCCCTTCAACCATCAACCCCCACATCTGGCCCGCATTGTCTTTTGTCTTTTCAAACTAGTCTCCTTGCTACCTCAAATATAATGGATTCATTAAAAGAGGGCATAGACACGGTCTCACTTTACCCCACAGCATTTGTCTCACTTTACCCCACTTCCACAATTTGAGAAAAACTCTCAGCAATTCAGGCTAATCTTCAGTTATCATCATCACATGGTTTCATATGTTGGTAGTTCATCAACATGTATGATAGAAGTTTTTCTACCTGAATCAATTTGCTTTGGCACAACAATCGATTAAGTTGACGGCAAGAAAATGTACTTTTACATGCAAAAAAGAAATTTTTGTGAAAAAACATGCTTACAACATCACCATGAGGTCCTCTCTTTCATGGCCAAGGGGAAATGAGAGGGGCTTGAAAACATATATCTCACATGACCAAAAATGTGTTCCATTGCCTAGATACAGGGGGTGTCTCACATTACCCGATGCCTCACATTCCCCCGTTCTCCCCTATATAGTTATGTATATACAGCTCTGGAAAAAATTAAGAGACCACTCAAAATGTTCAGTGTCTCTCGTTTTACTATTTATAGGCATATGTTTGAGTAGAATGAACATTTTGTTTCTAAAATATAAACTACTGACAACATTTCTACCAAATTCTAATACATTGTTTGCCATTAAGAGCATTTTCAATAAGTTATGTAGAGATGAAGATTTATATATGTATATAAACCATAAACTGTGGTTTTCATATCTCTGTGTACCGATTGAAGCAGTAAGCTTTTGAGGTGTTGCTAGTAGGAATGTGAACAATGTGTCGATTATCGGCTCGATTGTCGACTCGTGCTCAAGACGACTCTAAAAACAGAAATCGGTAAATCGGGGGTTTTACTTTACTAGATGTTTTGGGGACATGGGAGACGTCCGTTATGAGAGTTCACGTGTGGTCACGAGCGCGCTGCAGGCGCTTCATTTCTGCAATGTGCGCGCATTAAATGTCCAGTGTGGGTCAACAGTGCAGTGCAACATATGCAGCATAAAGTTATAGCATTCGTCTACGACCGTGATGTTAAATCACCTTCACACAAAGCCTCCACCCGGACAAAGCAGCGAGTAGCGCTGTGACGGTGACGATCACCGGGAGACCTCGCAAGTATGAGCGAGTGAGTCGCCGCTCAGAAAAAGCTCTCTGTGGTTTGATGGATAAAATGATAACCGGGGCTATCCTGCCTGTTAACGTTGTCTACAGGAACGGCTTCCGCGATCTGTTTGTATGTCTCCAGTCTAAACACACAGAGGCATGTCGGCAAGCTGACAGCCCGACTGAAGGGACTGTACAGTGAACCGCTCTCCTCCGTTAGTTTCTGTTTTCAGCCGAGTAAGTTACATTCACCTCCGACGCATGGACAGCGTTTTTAAAATGAAAGGCTCTCATTTTATTATCAAAAAGGCTTTGATGCAGATGAAGTCTGAACACACAGCGAGCGGCACCAGTGTTTTTTAGAGGAAAGCGCAGTTTATCAGAACCACAACTTCGTGCTGCTGCCGCACTTTAAATTTGAATGGCAGAGTAAATCGATCGATTTGTCGATTCATGCCTCCGACATGTCGACACGCAAATAATGAGTCGTTTAACATCCCTAGTTGCTAGATGTATTTTGGAATGTTGGACTAATCCAGGCTGACTGTTTCCTCCTGCTTTAATGCTAAGCTAGGCTAAACACATACGGACACAGGCATGGAACAATACTTTTTCTTTTGACCTCACTTTCCTTAAGAAAGAGAATGAGCTTCCTCTCCATAATGTTGCTTTCATTACTAGATATGAACATGGCCCTTGTACAAAACTCAAAGATACATCTGTTTGGGGGCGCCCTTAGCTCAGTTGGTAGGGCGTCCCCCCCATGGGCCTCGGCCAGCAGTGGACCCGGATTCGATTCCAGCCCGCGGTCGCTCTCTGCATGTCACTCCCCTCTCTGCCCCATTTCACATCTGTCTCTACACTATCAATAAAGCATAAAAATGCCAAAAAAATGTCTTAAAAAAAAGATACATCTGTTTTAAAAATGTACAACATACGCTGGCGAGAGTGGCCCAGAAGTTTGCTGTTTTGGCATTCTTGAAGTGGTAGTCTTTCAAATATTTCTGGTGAGAGAAGATAACAATAGAACACACTTTCATCAATGAGGTTACTGAAATACCAGAAACTGTAATGAACATTAATCATTGTTAAATGTATTTCACGAAGCTGCATGTGTGTCCGACTTACTCTACAGCCCTCTCTGAAGGTGTCTTTACCCATCCAGTCCTCCAGCATCCTCAGAATGGACGCTCCCTGGATAAAGTTGGACACTTGGCGTTACACATAGTGTTTTTATGTGACAGGCAGTGTCTTTGAAAGCAATTTTCCTCAACCTTGGATGTGACTTCTTATGTGCATATTGCACCTTGTAAATATTTTTCATCACATTGCACATTTCACTTTAACTTATTTATTTTTGACTTTCTATTCTATTTATATATACTGCTTTATATTGCACTACTGAGTATTTAGAATTAATGTTATTGTTAATGTTTATCTTGTTTATCTTATTTAACTCTATTTTCTATTTTATCATTCTAACTGTGGAGCCAGAGATAAACACCATTTTGATTCTGATGTACAGTATGTCTTGCATAAATCAGAACTGACAATAAAAGACTTTTACTTGACTTTGATTTGCCAGTCGTTGTACCTTGCTGTATGAGATGGCATCAAACACAGAGGTGATCTCTGCCGGGGTCGACACGTCCACTATGATTGGATGAGAGGAGAGGAGGGCGTCGCTCACCATGACAGGAAGCACATCACTGATGATCATGATCTCTCTCTACGCACACACACACACACACACACACACACACACACACACACACACACACACACACACACACACACACACACACACACACATATATATCAGCAATACTGTGTTGACTGGACTCTGACGGACAACAGCAGAGCAGCTCGATTTTAATTGTTCTAAATTATTGCTAGGAACAATTCAGTAGTCAATTAAGGTTCAAACACTCCCCAGAAACCTTAAAAAAAATGGGGCACTTGATTTGAAAAGATTTGCCTTATTGGGACTGTCTGTTCTACTCTAATCCTTAACACACAGTTTGTACCTGATATTTTGTCCCTGTAATGTAAGAGGTCCCCATGACAACACTGAGTAAACAGAGACGGTATGTGGTAAATACCAGAAAACTCTCTCTTTCTCAAAAAAACACACACACACACACACACACACAACCACAGGCCCAAGTTCTACTGCCAGTAGGATGGAGAGATAGGTGCGTCTCTGTTGTGCCTTTAATGGAGAACTCACCATGCCCCAGTCTGGTTCAGCTTTCTCCACACCGATGTATTCAAAGAAACTGGCAAAGCCCTCGTTGAGCCAGAGGTCATCCCACCAGTCCATGGTCACAATGTTCCCAAACCACTGCCAAACAAACACACAAATAAAGGACATTGATTCCCTTATTCTCAGGGACTAATTAACCCTAGAAGGTTAAAGTGTATCCTTCCTGTATCAGGGTATGAGGTTGTTTCCAGTGTACCTACTGTATATAGTTCATGGATCATATCAAGTATAGAAAACCATCATGTTTTTAAAAAGTGTTTTACACAATATAGTTGTTACTCTTCACTCAATATTGTATTAGTAGATATTACAAAATTGACACATATGTGAATACAGCATTGTGTCCTGGAGAAGGATTTCTATTGATCAAATGCAGGACGATTAATGGGAACTGTTCCATCCTCAGTAATAGTGCTAGTAAAACTACATTCAGCATACAGTATATAATGCAAGACCTCAGAACTTTTGAATGGCTTTCTTTGGATGAACAAAAATATTTCATTTAGTTTTGAAGAAAAAAACATTGAATCTTGAATGAACTAACCAGACAGGATACACTCTGAGCCAAGGGGACTCTGGATCTGGGAACCTAAGAAAGTTGTCAGTTTTTTCTACACTAGCATACGGTATTTAACTCTGTAAAGGTTAGTACAAGAAGACTGAATGTACCAGGTCTCCTGGGGAGCAGACTTTTATGGGGCCATCATCTCATCATATTCTCATTCCTGTAACTTTGGACAGTTGATAAAACTTTATTGGCTGTCTCAAGGCAAGGCAAGGCAAGGCAAGGCAAGGCAAGGCAAGGCAAGGCAAGGCAAGGCAAGGCAAGGCAAGGCAAGGCAAGGCAGGAAGTTTATTTATATAGCACAATTCAAACACAAGGCCACTCAAAGTGCTTTACAGGGGCAAGATTAAAATACATCAAACATATTAGAAGATTTAAAAGCGAATGAAAAGAAGTAAAACATTTAAACAAAATAAAAAGTACAGGTTAAAATGGAAACAGAAAAGTCTTCAGACTCGATTTAAAAGAACTGAGAGTTGCAGCAGACCTCAAGTTTTCTGGGAGTTTGTTCCAGATATTTGGTGCATAAAAACTAAAAGCTGCTTCTCCTCGTTTAGTCCTAACTCTTGGGACTGTAAGTAAACCTGTCCCAGACGACCTAAGGGCTCTGGACGGTTCATAACGTATCAGCAGATCAGTAATGTATTTTGGCGCTAAACCATTTAGTGCTTTATAAACCAACATCAGTATTGACAGGAAGCCAGTGTAAAGACCTCAGAACTGGGGTAATGTGATCCACTTTTTTGGTCCTAGTGAGGACTCGAGCAGCAGCGTTCTGAATTAGCTGAAGCTGTCTGATAGATTTTTTTGGAAGGCCTGCAAGGACACTGTTACAGTAGTCAAGTCTACTAAAGATAAATGCATGGACAAGTTTTTCTAAATCTTGCTGAGACATAAGTCCTTTAATTCTTGATATGTTTTTAAGGTGGTAGTATGCTGACTTATTCATTGATTTAATGTGTTTCTTGAAATTCAAGTCGGAGTCTATGACAACACCAAGATTTCTGGCTTGGTGTGTGGTTTCTAGCATAACAGATTTAAGCTGTGCGCTGACTTTTAATTGTTCATCTTTGGCACTAAAGACAATTACTTCAGTTTTGTCGTTGTTTAATTGAAGGAAGTTTTGGCACATCCAATCATTGATTTGTTCAATGCACTTACTCAGTGCCTGTATCGGACTGTAGTCTCCTGGTGATATGGTTATGTAAATTTGTGTGTCGTCTGCATAATTATGGTAGCATAATTTGTTCTTATTCATAATCTGAGCTAGTGGGAGCATGTAGATGTTAAACAGAAGAGGCCCAAGAATGGAACCTTGGGGGACCCCGCATTCAATATGTGTCCGCTCAGATGTGAAATTGCCTATTGACACATAGTAGTCTCTGTTCTTTAAGTATGATTCAAACCAGTTTAGCACAGTTCCAGAGAGTCCAACCCAGTTTGCTAGTCGATCTAGTAATATGCTGTGGTCAACTGTGTCAAAAGCGGCACTGAGATCCAGTAAAACTAAGACAGAACTTTTACCACTGTCTGTGTTTAAATGGATGTCATTGAGGACCTTAACCAGAGCAGTCTCAGTGCTGTGGTGTTGTCGAAATCCTGACTGGAAAACATCAAAGCAGTTGTTCATTGCTAAGTAGTTATTTAGCTGTTGATAAACAGCTTTTTCAATGATTTTGTTTAAAAATGGTAGGTTAGATATGGGCCTATAATTGTTCATGAGCGATGTACAGTATCTCACAAAAGTGAGTACACCCCTCACATTTCTTCACATTTTTCTTTATATCTTTCCATGGGACAACACTGAAGAAATGACACTTTGATACAATGTAAAGTAGTCAGTGTACAGCTTGTATAACAGTGTAAATTTACTGTCCCCTCAAAATAACTCGACACACAGCCATTAATGTCTAAACTGCTGGCAACAAAAGTGAGTACACCCCTTAGAAAAATTTTACAAATTGGGCCCAAAGTGTCAATATTTTGCTTTGCCATCATTATTTTCTAGCACTGCCTTAACCCTCTTGGGCATGTAGTTCACTAGAGCTTCACAGGTTGCAACTGGAACCCTCTTCCACCCATTTATGACAGCATCACAGAGCTGGTGGATATTAAAGACCTTGCGCTCCTCCACCTTCTGTTTGAGGATGCCCCAAAGATGCTCAATAGGGTTTAGGTCTGGAGACATGTTTGGCCAGGCCATAACCTTTACCCTCAGCTTTTTAGCAAGCCACTGGTCGTCTTGGAGGTGTGTTTGGGGTCGTTATCATGTTGCAATACCACCCTGCGGCCCAGTTTACGAAGGTTGAGTGCACGTGGTCAGCGTCGTACACAGAGGTTGGCTTTGGAAAATAGACGTATGAGTGCTGCCAGCATTGCTGAAGGGCTTGAAGGGGTGGGGGGTCAACCTGTCAGTGCTCAGACCATACGCCGCACTCTGCATCATACTGGTCTACATGGCTGTCATCCCAGAAGGAAGCCTATTCTAAAGATGATGCACAAGAAACCCCACAAAAAGTTTGCTGAAGACAAACAGACTACGGACATGGATTACTGCAACCATGTCCTGTGGTCTGATGAGACCAAGATACATTTATTTGGTTCAGATGGTGTTAAGAGTGTGGAGCGGCAACCAGGTGAGGAGTACAAAGACAAGTGTGTCTTGCCTATAGTCAAGCATGGTGGTTGGAGTGTCATGGTCTGGGGCTGCATGAGTGCTGCCAGCACTGGGGATCTACAGTTCATTGAATTCTAACATGTACTGTGACATACTGAAGCAGAGCATGATCCCCTCCTTCATAAACGGGCCGCAGGGCAGTACGCAACATGATAACGACCCCAAACACACCTCCGAACGACCACTGGCTTGCTAAAGAAGCTGAGGGTAAAGGTTATGGACTGGCCAAGCATGTCTCCAGTCTTAAACCCTATTGAGCATCTTTGGGGCATCCTCAAACGGGAGATGGAGGAGCGCAAGGACTCTAATATCCACCAGCTCCTTGATGTCGTCATGAATGGGTAGAAGAGGGTTCCAGTGGCAACCTGTGAAGCTCTAGTGAACTACATGCCCAAGAGGGTTAAGGCAGTGCTAGAAAATAATGATGGCAAAACAAAATATTGACACTTTGGGCCCAATTTGGACATCTTTTCTAAGGGGTGTACTCACTTTTGTTGCCAGCAGTTTAGACATTAATGGCTGTGTGTCGAGTTATTTTGAGGGGACAGTAAATTTACACTGTTATACAAGCTGTACACTGACTACTTTACATTGTATCAAAGTGTCATTTATTCAGTGTTGTCGCATGGAAAGATATAAAGAAAAATGTGAAGAAATGTGAGGGGTGTACTCACTTTTGTGAGATACTGTATCTAGATTGTTCTTTTTTAGGAGTGGCTTGATGACTGCTGTTTTCAGGGCCTGTGGGAATACACCTGTCCGAAGGGACATGTTGACAATTTGTAGAACATCTGAGGCCATACAGCTAAAAACAGTTTTAAAGAAGCCTGTGGGAAGAATGTCAAGGCAGCAGGAGGAGGAGTTCAGGTGTTGTATAATGTCCTCCAGGTTTTTGTGGTTTATCAGATAAAATTGTGTCATTGCATTTGGATTGATTTTAAGTGGGCATAGCGATGACACATATGTTGAACTTTGTATTGATGCAGTGACAGCTTGTCTAATTTTGTGAATTTTCTCAGTAAAGAAGGAGGCAAATTCATTGCAGGCCCTCGTGGAGAGATGTTCAGACGCTACTGACACAGGAGGGTTTGTTAATCTGTCGACAGTGGCAAACAGGGCACGTGCATTGTTGTTGTTTTTGGTGATGATGTCAGAAAAGAAAGACTGCCTTGCACTTTTCATCTCTGAGTTAAAAGTGCAGATGTCATAATGAACCTGGAGATTTGTTTTTCGACACCTGCGTTCTGCTTTACGGCACTCTCTTTTTTCTATTCTGACCTGCGGGGCATTTCTCCAAGGAGATCTTTTCTTACCAGAGACAACCTTCATCTTAGTGGGCGCAATAGCATCTATAACACTTGTAATTTTGCCGTTAAAGTTGTCTTAAAGCTCATTAACTGAGTTACAGGGGAGGGGTGGTATTAAAGAAAATGCTTGAATAAATGTTTCACTGGTATTTTCTGTAATATACCGTTTTTTTGATTACTTTTGATTGATCAGTTGTGTGCACAGACATTTTACTCTCAAAAAATAAACAGGAATGGTCTGAGAGGGGACCTATATCTGCCACTGTTACGTCTGAAATGTTCATTCCTCTGGAAATGATAAGGTCCAGCGTGTGCCCTTTGTTATGAGTTGGTTTGTCAACATGCTGATTTAGTCCAAAGTTGTCAAGGACACAGCACAGTTATATCGCACATCTGTCCTCGGGTTTGTCGATATGAATATTTAAGTCTCCAACAATTAATGCACAGTGAAACTCAATACAGATTACAGACAGCAGCTCAGAAAGGTCATCTAAAAAGCTTGTATTGTACTGTGGTGGCCGGTAGATATTGATGAAAATTGCTCTAGAGGCTGAATTTAACTGGAGAGCCACATACTCAAATGAATCAAAATTTCCATAAGACGTCTTTTTGCATTTTAGTGATTCTTTAAACAAAATAGCAACCCCCCCTCCTTTTTTATGCACTCTGGATTCACTCACGAAAGTGTAGTTTGGGGGGGCGGACTCTATCAGTAAAGCTGAGCTGTTATCTTGGTCTAACCAAGTTTCAGTTAAAAACATAAAACTAAGATTATGCCTAGTGATAAGATCATCAATTAAAAACGTTTTACCTGCCAAGGATCTGATGTTCAAGGTCTCTTATCTGTCGTAAGATGACTATAGATAGCTGATATCTCGGAAATAAAGTGTTCCTGAATGTTGTATCATGAAAAGCTCGAACAATACCACATAAAAGATTTGAAACATTTTCAATTCTGAACTCTTGAACTCTCTCTGCGGACATTAAAGCCGCGTTTTAACTCCTTGACCAAGAACCTTTACACACACACACAAACACACGTTGTGATGTAAGTCATCATCTGACACTTTAGTATAGTTCCAGGAACTAGGTCCTGCGGTGGAAACGCGGCTTAAAGATCTCCTATTTTACTACTTTTCTTTTAGGAGTCTTAATTTCTCATTAATGACTCCTATAGAGCAACCTGACATGAATCACAGCACTAAAAACTATGTAGATTTTCAGGAAACTCTTCCTCTCATCTGGACGCTCTCAGCATTCTCTGTCAACACTCGGCTTCGTCCTTCTCCGCCCCCTCGCCCCCCTCCTGCCAACCCCACTCCGTAGTGATTGGTTACCTTCCGGAAGACTTTCAGTAGCGCGCGGGCAGATTTGAGCAGGCAGGTGGGGGCATGGCCGGAGTGTGCCTGAGCACGTTGCAGCATTACCATACATGGAAAATCCGGATTGATCAACGTAGATAAACCCCGGAAATTTGAACAAGTGAACCGCGACCGGCGTTCCTAGTGTTTAGCGCTTTAGGGAATACGTCTAAATGCATGTACGTCATCATCTGACACTTTAGTATTGTTAAACATGACTATAAATCATTATAACAACGTTTATAGGTCATACAAGTTGAAAAAGCATAATAGGTGCTCTCAAGTTTTTCAATAAAAATGTACAATAATTCTATTTTTATCTATGCCAAATCCATTTTTAGCTAATGGGATTTAAATGGTTTTTCCAACATATGTTCATGCATTGAGACAAGGTAATAAAATAACTTTAAAAACAGTCTATGAAGATATGCACACTAAAAGGTTCCGAGTGCCATACATGTGACATAAAATACACCAAATAAAATAGGCGTAATGAGTTATAGGTCACATAATGCTGGTACCTGGTGAACCAGCTCGTGGGCGATAACACTGGCCACTCGCTGCTTGTTGTAGGATGACGACTGGTTCTCATCATACAGCAGGTTGGTCTCACGATAAGTAATGAGGCCCCAGTTCTCCATGGCACCGGTACCAAAATCAGGGATGGCTATTTTATCTGGATCAGAGACACACATTGAGGTCACGGAAGTTAGTAAAATTTAAAAAAAAGTCATGTTTATTTTGATAGCACCTTTCAAGAGCAGAGATGTCACAAAGTTGTAAGCCAAGGAACAAATGAAGATCTATCTAAAGCAAGAGAGTTCCACAATTTAAAAATGGTAAATGGACTTGACTTATATATTGCTTTTCTCAGCCCCAAAGTGCTTTACATTTCTTACCACATTCACCCATTCATACACCGACGGCAGTAGCTGCCATGCAA
Source organism: Hyperoplus lanceolatus (assembly GCA_026929865.2). Lineage (NCBI taxonomy): Eukaryota > Metazoa > Chordata > Actinopteri > Uranoscopiformes > Ammodytidae > Hyperoplus > Hyperoplus lanceolatus. Next base: position 2,149,673 of record CM049408.1, read on the forward strand.
GGTGCCCTCTGAACCATCGGGAGCAATTTGGGGTTCTGTGTCCTGCCCAGGGACATTTCGCCATGTGGCAGATAGGCGGGGGATCGAACCTCCGACCCTGCACTCCAGAGGCGACCTCCCTACCCACTTCACCTCTGCCGCCCTAATTTAGGATCTACAACCCACACATCCAGCAGGGTCCTCCACTGGCTCCTTGGTTGGGTCTGGCCCTGGTTGCAGTGAATACCTCATAGACCTTCTTTCATGTGTGCTTTCATAGGTGGTGGATTTGTAAAAGCTCTTTTCATCACCCACACATGCTCTCTTAAAGCAAGGAACGTGCAAGGCAGCTGCTGCGTTTCTGTTCAGCTATAGCCTAGCTGTTTGTGAACCCAAACTGGTAATCTATAAAGGCAGTCCCCTTCTCCCCCTGTGTGTCCCCCTGTCATTGAGCTGAGTGCTTGGTCATTTTTTTTAGTATGTAGATCACCCTTTAGTGATCAGTTGTCAGTTCCCTGCGGAGTGATGAGAAGTTGCCTATTATTCTATATTCTATACATGGAATAGTATGTTCACGTACCTAGTTTTGCTATGGAGTAACTCATGTTGAAATATTCCTCAAAGTAGTCAAAGATGACTTTGGTTGTGTTGGCTGCATATTGGGCCGTTTGTAACTGACTTGGCTGGGCGTAGATTCTCAACTGTTGAGGAAGAGGAAGACAACACACAGTGTACATATATTGGTATGTGTTTAGAAATAGAATAGTTTGTGTTCATTTCAAATCTTTGCACATGATGCGACACATAACTGTAAACTCACTGGAATTCCACGGGCAGAGTTTCTTTCCAAATATTCAAACTGGTGCACCGCAAAACACACCAAATAAGTGCTCATTGGAACAGACTTTCGGAAGGAGGTTTTCAGTCTGTCAGCAGGCTGTGGTAGGGGCGGGCCCTGGAGAGGCAGAGGAAGGACAATGGGTTAATGTGGATGTCACTGTGAGACTATGGAGCTGGGTGGATCCCATGGCCCAAAAAACAAGGCACAAGATTGATTCCTTTTGCTTTTAGTATTCAAAGTGTTTACTTCAAGCCTCACTTGCTCTTTCTTGGTGTTTTTCCCCTTAACCATGGGAAGGTTTGAGAAATGGTGTGCCTTCCACCTATAGCAACCATGCCAAACAGGATTGCTATTTTTAACAGCAAAGTCACTGTTATTCAAGCTGCCAGTTTTGAAGTTTGAGGTTTAGTAAATGAATAACACAATGTCTTCTAGAATATTTTTTTTTTTTTGCTGATGAAGCCCAGTCAACATTACTAGAATCTACCTGATAAAAAAAGAAGTAAAAGTCAACATAAGTTGTATAGCTTTATTGTAGTATAGTGTGTAGAATGTCATACAACAAGACTCATTAAGAAGTAATGAAGATTTTGTTTTGCTAAAAAATGGCAAGGCGAAACCAAGACCAAGAAAAGTGATGTGAAGGTTCAGTGAAGAGGTCAATTGAATGGCCAATTAGCCCAGTAAACAACTGTCAGCTTTTGAGTGATGGGTTTTTGTACATTTTAAGTATTTTCATCTTCTGTCTAAGTTAAGCTTACAGTTCAGCCCTGCTTTCACTCTTTTCTGGTGGGCATACTCCAAATGTCTTAGCTTTAAGGATATTCTAACATATATAGGAAGCTTAGCGTGGCACTTTCTTGACCATGCAGCAGTTTGAAATTAAACAGTCCCTGCGTTCTGAATCGCATACTCTTTCTTTTTCTATTCTACATACTACATCTGATGATAAAAACAATCTAGTTAGGATGCAGTAGGCATACTATTGGGACATACTTTTACTTATCTATTTCATCATAACATTGCGCCTTGATCTTGCCTCTTGCTTTTATATCAATCGCATCTCCGTTTGTTTTCATATGAAGGCTCCGTTGATGTGACGTCACTTCACGTGCGCACTGGATTAGGGTCAGAATCGTCCAAATAGGATGCTGTTTTCAACACTAAAGCTCAGCTGGATGTAGTAGACATCCTGGTCTTCCTTACCATCCTAAATCTGGCCTCAAGAATCGGGACATACTAGATATTTTTTCTACTATACGAAATAGCAGATAGTATAGGGATTGGAACACAGGGTTAATGTGTATTTAAAGTGATGCCGACTCAGGTCTTACCTGTGTTGGCATGTTGGACAAAGCTTTATAGGTTTTATCATGGGTGATGGAGATGTTGTAGGTGGCCTTCTTGTTGGGTTCATCAAAGCATGGGAAGGACTTGCGAGCATCTGTTGGCTCATGATCAGTCGCAGCAATCTTTCTGGAGATCAAATGAAGGACAGATTATTGCTGATATTTTTCTAAACTAGGTGCTTTCCATCTTCTATATATGCTTTGGTAACGCTTTCTATTAAGGTCCTTGTAATAAGCATTAGTTAATAGGTGATCAGACCCTTAATAGATGCTTATGAACATTATTTTTGTTAATAAGACTTTATATGTTGTAATAATAACATAATAAACATGTTAATAGTTAGATTATAAGACATTTATAAGCACTCATTAATTGTATTGATTAAAAGCATTACAAACCCATTTATTGAGTCTTACTAGATTACCTTTACTAAGCATTTTTTTTGTTGCTTTATGAAGGTAAAAACAGCAGTAAACTATGCACTTATTAAAGTGTTAATTATGCGATTTGCAGGTACTTTATCTAAAGCGGGAACAATGCATATTAATGTTAATAAATGCTGCAATATACATGTATTAATTAACAGTTAAAGAGTACTATATGTTGTCAAGGTTGATCAAATGTGAATTAAAAACTACATACATTGTCATTACAATGTTTTAGCGGTGAAGCACAAAAATTCTATATTTTTACACGTCATGTCATTCAAAAACAAAATGCATACAGGAAGTGCCTGTGACTGTCACCTATGTATTTTGTTCTAAAATGACATAACATGTACAAATACAGAGGACAACATAACGTGATAAATAAACAAGTCCCAACAAGCACACAGGAGCGTTTAGTGATGTTGTAAAGTTTATCTTTTGACCTGCTCCCCTTGACTACCAGTGTTTGAGCTAAGCTAACCTGGATGAGCGACCTATGTACATTTATATGTCAAAAATGCACGCACAGTTTCTTCTATAAAAGTTTCTTGAGCCGGAGAGTGAGGCAAAAAGCTAAACATGTTGAAATATTTCTTTAATACAGCACTTTTGAAAAAATATTGTTTGATTATGTGTTTTCTCCTACAGCAGTTCCCAAAGTCTTTTTCTTTTTCAAATGGTTTTATGGAAGGTTTTTTGTTTAATGTTCAAGTGTTTTGATATATTTGATTTCATGAAAGTTCTGAAGTTTTTAAAATAAAAAAATAAAAAAATTCAGAAGAGCTGTCTTAAGGTGCGAACACATTACACGTGTTACACGCGTACAGACGTGTATAAAATCGGCAATTTTTCCATAGGAAAACATTGGTTTACGCGTGTAAAGCAACATTTTAGCCGCGTTAGCCGCGTATGAGCCGCGTATATACGCACCTAACGCCCCTACGCACCTACGCGCGGAGTTCAACAAATTCAACTTTTTACGCTCCTACGCTAGATGATTAGCCGCGTTGGCCAATCAGCGTAGGGCTTGACCCGACGTCACATACATTGACACGGTAGGAGACCAGTATACACAGAGGCTAAGAAACACCGAGGACGAAAATGTATTGCAGGCGGCCGAGCCGGTGCTGTATGACAGCAGCTCGGGAATAGAAGACGTGGGCAAAGTAAACCAGGAGAATGGACTTCCTGAAGTTCCTGGTTAATTCAGTGAATATGTGCGGCTGTGCTTTAGCCGATAAAACAAGTTAGCGCTGTATAGCATTAGTTAACTCACCCGGTTATGTGCGGGCGGCTAGCGCCTCATATTATGAACCCAAACATGACAGCTATGTCCGGGGGACTTTCACAACAAGTACCTACAGCAAAGCACCGGTGTTGATTTACGCCAGCCACGGTCCCCTGTCACAGCCAGGTAAGGTAATGTTGGCAACTTGCCTTTATGTTGTGTTTGTTATGTAGCTGCCGTGAATGTAGATGCTGTTTTAATGCTAGGCTATTTGTGCTGTTCAGTTTGTCTTTTGGCACAGTTGTTGGCCGTGTTGTTGTTGTTTTTGTGCGGACATGCACGCTGTTGTGTCGGGTCTGATCACAGCCATGGTTGATTAGGGGAAATAAATTATCGGGAGGGAGACTAGGCACGTTACGCGCGCAGGACCATTTTTGACACAAAATGATCAAGCAACATTTTAGCTGCGTTACGCACGTAAAGCTTACGCGGGAAACGCGTGTATTGTGTTTGCACTTTTAGGGCCCGTGATCGCTTTTTCAAGGCGGAGCGCTCCTTCCACTCCTTCCCCTGCGCTCTGTGTGCGCACCAACGGATGGTCGTTCAAAAAAAAGCGCTTTTCTTCAAAAGTGCAACTGTTTTTAACATAAAGCGTTCCGCCTAAAACAGGAGGCGAGGGGAGCGTTTAAACGCTGCCGGCATTTGGTACCTAACACTTTCTATCCAATAGACTCAACCTGGCTAGCTTTACTGAAAACTAAACCCAAATTCTTTCTGAAATCGATCGAGTTTTAACCGACTACAGGAATCTTAATTTGTTGATGATTCTAGCGCCCTCTTTGGACAAAAGTTATAGTGTTTGTACCAGACCAGTGCCTGCTTTCCTAAATATCTTTCAATATGTGACCTTCAGATTAATAATGGTAATATGACCATGGTGAAACAAAGTAAACTTTGATTAAGTAGCGTTCATAAACACAGGCTTTCCCGTCTGCCTGACGGAAATCATTTGGTTTGGGTTGGCGGGGATTCAGACCCGTAAAATCTATGTAAAAATAGCTTTATTTACACTGATGGTCTTGATTTCAGCTCCTCTGATTAGAGGGAAAATAAGACCGTTTCAGAACAATTTAAAAGTTCCAATGAGATTTAAGTTCTAACAGCAAGACTTTTGAAATAAATTTGTCTTGATTTATTTCAGTGGAGTTTTCGTGTCGGAAAACTATATTAAATGGTCCAAAGAAACTTTTCTCTTCACTTCTGCATCTTAGTCCACATCTCACTGGTCCATGCACATTGCTCAGTATGTTCAAGGAAGTGTATTTAGCCAATGAAAGCTCATTGTTGGGAACATACAGGACTGTGGTGGTTTATGTCTTTGGAGTGGTTTCTATGGATATGTTTTTTCTGCAGTCTAAACATGTGTCACCATTGGAATCCATTGTTACTGACATCAATCCAAGCAGGGTCCAGCTGTCCTCCATTAAGGAGCAACCACCTACAGATGAAGCGTGTTCTTCAGCCAAAATAGAATATATTAACGTCCTGGGAAAAAAACTGAGTCCGGATTGAATTCAGCAGCAATGTGTTGATTGATTGAAGTATGATTGAATAATGTGAATACAAGCCTAACTCCAAGCCCACCTGTATCTTCCCACAGTACAACACAGTCCTGTTCAGTTGATAGAGGTTGCTCAGGGACATGGATCATTTAACAGCTCAGTGGCTGCTTTGTTTGTACATCCATAGTGTATCCATGACAACTAAGCAAGATTGATTTTGAACTGCTATTTCCAAGGTCAATAATGAGTCTTTAAGCCTGTTACATACTCCGCGAGAAGAAAGAACAAAGTTCTCTGTGACAGAGCTGAGAGAAGAAAATGCTCTCAGCTCTTGTTCAGCTGTTCTTGCTGCTTGTTCTCGACACATCGTCCTGGCCGAACTTTCTTCTCGCAGCTTGTCCGAGAACTATCGTGTGATTGGTCAAACTGAAGTCAATGAGGAAAATCAGCTGGAGCTACTATGGTAACAGCGCGTGACGTGTGCCACGGTGAGGAGTTCGGCTCTTGAGTGAAGTATATAATGTCCAGACAAGAAAGAACTTAGTTCTTGTTCTCGCAGCTCTGTCAGCGAGAAGTTTGTTCTTTCTTCTCGTGGAGTATGTGGCAGGCTTAAGATCATATTAAAAGATCGGGCAATCACTTTCTGTCCCATTTGTTTATTCAAATGAAAGCCAACCATCTTAAAGGCCATCAGAATGATATATTGATATGTTGACTGGGAGTTAAGAACAACCAAGACTGACTGAAATAACAAAAACTGGTCGATCACAGATCACTGAAACATAGATTGTCTTTATCATAATCAGGTTAGTGGTATATAGAATAAACATACAACGAACATAGGAAAACAAGTCAAATAATATAAAAAAAAGGAAATATGTGCAATTATCTATTGTTCAAAAAGAAGAGCTGTACAATCATCACATGTAACGTCTTATTTTGAAGTGCTGCCAAGTTGATGTTTTCCATTCATTTGATGTACAGCAGATATCAAGCATTATTTAGAATCTGACCAATACAATTGGCATTAGAACACATGTGTAATTGTGTCTGTCTAAGTGTACGTGCTATTGGAGGTTTTGGATGGAATCAAACCAAATAACTTACTTGGTGAGCCCATCCTCGGTGTAGATGACCCTGTAGAATCCCACCACCGAGCCGTTGAGCCAGCCCTGGAAGTCCAGGCTGAGCACGTACACCTCTCCCGGGGCTGTGACGGGCAGCTGCTCTGCCGCCTCCACCACCACATACTGCTGTGCTCTGTATTCAAAGCAGCTCTTCACTGCTATGCCCTGGCCCGTCAGCATCCTCAGCCTGGGCATGGCACTGACGAAGGTCTCCCGGATGTGGAGCCACAGGTGGCGGGTAGGCTTGGTGACTTCCAGGTGGATGTCCACCGTCCCACTGTAGGTGTCGTCCACCAGGTCCGGCTCCATGTGCAGGTCGTAGTGGACTGGGCGGACATAGTCGGGCAGGCGGAAGTTCCTCCAGTCCCCGGTGGAGTCTGTGCTAGGCAGGCAGGGCCCTCTGCCCTCTGGGGGGGGCTGAGGGGGCTCTGTTGTGGGGGGGGTGGATGTGTCAGGGTCTGATCCGGAGAGGCCCAGCCCGAGGCCCAGAGCCAAAGAACACACCACCACCGTCACACAGATGATCACCGCATGCTTAGTGCGGATGCAGTAACGCTTCTGCTGCTTCTCAAAGTCCATGCTGTCCATAGTGACTTCCCAAGCAGACCAGAGCGCACAGGAGTAAACACAGGAGTAAACACAGGAGTAAACACAGGAGTAAACACAGGACTTTCTCCTGGTAACCTGTTCCCCAGCTGAGCAGAAGTCAGAGAGCTGCAGGCTTTAGATGAGCTGTGGTAAAGCTTTGCCTCTGTGCTGCTGAGGGGTGGAGAGAAGAAAGAGGAGGAGAGGTGAGGAGAGGAAAGCTGTCACAGCACAGAGGATCACACATTGAGCAACAGATTTATTGTCAGTGCTGTTAACATGAGGCTTCCTGTTAAACATCTACAATCTGCCTGTTAATCAATGGCTCCGGTTTAACATTATGTCTGTTGTTTTTCAAAAAACAACCTTCAATTTTGTTCCCTGTATATATGCATGTAAATACAACATGAAGTTGATGCCTGAAACTAACTATACAAATAATTGAACCATTGTATGTGCTTTTGAATCCCTATCAGATTGATTAGAGTGGGCTGCTTGCAGAGGAATTGGTCCTGCTGACAGCAGATCCATAGGGGGGAATGCTCCATTGTTTTGACACCACTGAGCCTACGATTGCATTTGCTCTTTGGTCAACATCATAGTGATTGCAACAGTGAAACAAAACAATGGTTGTATGGTGTTGCGCCACATTAGTGGGATTAACTGTGTAGAAATATTGATGTTTCTTCTCAGCAGCTAGGGCCTGATTGAGACGGATGATGTTGAACCATGCAGGTGGTCCAAAGCCAGATATATTTCAACACTTATTTCATTTAGCCTTCCATCAGGCCAAAAGTCCCAATTTGACCCAAAACATAAATCTCCAATAGACAGACCACCGTAAATTCGACTACATACAACTCTGCAGTCTGAATCAGGATTCAATCGTGTTCCAATATGATCTTGTTGTACCGTTTCCTTTAAAAGAAGTTGAAGGTACAAGCCAGTGTATATGAAATATAACTGTACCTCCGGGTGGCATGTCGGAGAGAAACATCCAATCTTTAACCAGAATCTGAAAACAAATCTGTTTCTGTTCTCGGCTAACAGTAAGATGAAGAATATACTGTATACTGAGAACAAGCTTAAAATTGTGGCTCAAATGAATTGACTTTAATATACGGCATTTGTATATGAGATAAGTTTAATGTAGTACTTAGGGCCATCCAACAAAAACTGACAGGAAAATGTTCTATTAAAAAGTATGGCTATTAAGATAAACCTAAATGTTTCATAGATCCCATGTTTATATGTTCAGTAAGATTAGGAATATCATCAAACTCTCAGATGAAAATGCAGAATGGGGGAAAACAGCAGGGTTCAGGACAGGCGCTCAGAGGGAGAATAATCCTACTGTTAACAAAACACAAGGTGGTATTCATGGCAGCTTTCCTAATTTCCATCCAAATGTAGAACAAGTTTTAAGAGAATTTTCAGAAAATTCTACAAAAAGAAATGTGAATTAATTCACTTTTCCTAGGTGACTGTTATGTTAATATTAGTTTGAGATAAAAAAAAAAGAATTGGTAAAAGTGATGGAAGTATAGCACTCATGTTTGTTTGAAGGTCTCAGCCCTCCACACAGATGTAGAGTTTGGAGTTGCTATTTTTTTTCTCTGTAAAGGAAGTCTGAAGAGTGAGCTACAAGTCATGTGCTTCATGATTTATCTGCTGAATTTGTTTCCACTCATCGTTTCATTCACTTCAGCCAAGCGTAAAAAAAAAAAAAAAACTCCTGTGCGATATTTCAAGATTTTCCACTCTGAGTATTCTATTCATAAAAGTATAAATGCCCATAAAAACAGATGGACGGAAAAGTGAGATAATGAAATGCAATCTGGGAAGAGTAGTAATAGGCTCCTGCTTTTGAAGCCTTATCTGATGCTTTTTACATGTAGCATACCCTGAGTAAGGATGTCCAAACTCACATCACTGATAAGGCCAATATAGCCATTCATGTTGTAAAGTCACTCACCAAGTCTTTTATTGGCATCTCTGCTTTGGCACAGTTGGGGGTCCAAACCTATTTAAATGAACGGGGAATACATTGTTTTCTTCCTACTGACAAAGATTTTAACTACAAGGTGATTCAATGAAGATTGTTTTTGGGGGTTTTTATTTCACATTTTCTGCACATACTGTAGCATCTAGTGTGAGGTTAAGTCAGAGTTTCAAAAAGGGCAAACTACTCCCTGTGTGTGCACTGAATCTTGGCACTGGTTGTAAATGTGACTCGGAGAATCATTCAATATCTACTAGTTTCAATATACCTGGCTGATTGTTCTCAGATAATGCTAGTTTTAGCTCAAGACGGCTTGGGTTAAGAGTTGGTGATACACATTCATGTTGCAAAGAACAAAACCATTTGACTTAAAAAAAAATCATGTTCTTTCCTCTATTGCCAGCAACATTTTGAACCTCAATATACTATACAAGGGATTTGCTCTGGAGACGATAAACAGTAAAGCTGTTTCAACAGTCCAGCCTATATGCAACCAGACATGACTCTTAGCTTATTCCACACTTTATTGTCTTTGCAAGCTTGACAGAGATAAGACGCCGATAAATGTTACAACTCCTCATCCTTGACCTTCACTGAACATCTGCCAGAGGGACAAACAAGTCACTCGTGTCCAAAGAAGCACACACTCGTGAATTTTTACCCATTTTTTAAGCCATTATTTAGTGATACAATTCCTGGATTCATGTTGTGTTGTAGCTTTATGTTTTCCCTGGCTATAATATTTAGCAATAACTACTTTTGGATTGGGTGAAATAACCAAATGAACGCAGGTCCTTTGACCTCAGTCTGCCACTTACCTCTGCTCCCCCGCTGCCGTCATCTGTCCCAAACCATCACTGGACTGGAGAGGCGTAGCTCCAACTTTGGGAAGTTGGTAACAAAAACTGACTCCATTTACAATCTGGGTCCAACAAACTAATCCAGACTACATTCTAACTGAAACCTGGCTGTCTGACAAAATCAAGGATAATGCCGTTGCACAATGGTTAGAATACTTACAGGGTGGATCAAGCCACAAGAGATGGGGGTTGCTACTTTTGTGAAATAATGGTTTTGCTGTATTTTTTAGTTGCATTCGGTGTCCCTGTCCAAGGAATTTGAAGTTCTAGCATTGGATGTGTCTCTGGATCCTGTTAGTAAGGATATGAGGACTGAGTAGAGTAAATATGATTTAGGCAATTATGCTATGAGGCTAACGAATTGTATAGACAATGGTGACAATGTTTGCCTTCTACTTGACTTACCAATATGTTGTATTAGGGATTCCACCAGGTATTATTGTTAAGACGGACCTCAAACACTTTGTTGAGAAGGTTTTTCTCTTAATTTGTTTCTCAGTCATATCACAAGGTTATACTTCATTACTGACCCTGAACTAGACCTAATATATCTCAGAGAGATTCAAATGAAGGGATTAAGCATTGGCAAAACTTTCAACAGATGACAAATTATTGTCAGGACAGATTAAATAATGCAAAGTGTTGACACCCTATCAGATTGTAGTAATCCAGCACAATGGAAATATGAACATGAAAAACATTAAACTTTTCAAAAACTAATATTGACACTGTGTACACAGTCCCTGCGTTCCGAATAGTATACTTCCCTACTATTTAGTATGCCAGAAAAAGATTTAGGATGTCCCAATACATGCACATCAATTGTAATATGCTGAAAAAACCTAGGTGCCCCTCTAACTCCAATAGCATTTTGGAATATTCATCTTTATTTTTGACATTTCTCGACATAATGAAAAAAAAAATCCTTATTTGATTTTTTTATTCTCTCCTGTGGCCCTAAAACTCTTCTGTACTTTAGTATGTAGTGTAGTAAAAAGAAAGAGTATGTGATTTGGAACGCAGGGAGTATACGTATAAAGCCACAGTGCCACAGGAAGTTAACAGGAATCTACTGGTGCCACCTGCTGGCCAAGTACTCATGTCAAAGACAGAGAAAGAATCTCCAGTGATTCATCATAACAAGTTTATCTCTTTCTGCTTTTTGACATAGACATAAATAATATAGTTCCTCCCTCTGTCTCTGATAACTGTGGAAAACTTGCATGTCCTTGTGAAATACGGTACCCAAGGCTTCGCAGGGGGGAGAATGAATATTGACCCCAGGTCTGGATCAGGGGAATGTCTTCACGAAAAAGACATTAGTGTCTAGTGTGATTAGGAGCTAGTCCTAGGTCAAGCGTTTGTTTGCTCAGTGTAAGAGGACAAATGAACACCCATATGGTCAGATTAAAGGCCAATATATAACAGTAAGTTGTAAACATGTGTGTGTCTTGTCCTAGGACCTGGTCCTGACCCACAGGCTGGCCATTTGTAAATCCAAACTCTAGGTCAGGGCTGTACACTTATTTTTTTTAGGTGGTAGCACTGGTTCTAGCAAGCAAAAAAATTCAGTAGTACAAAAATAAATTTGGTAGCATAACCTTAACCCTTGCATTTCGCTCTAATTACCTTTGAGCATGTCATCTTGGTCTCATTTGAGATTCTCAACTCATATTATATCCTAGTGTGTGCAGTAATAATTATGGAAAAATGAATAGGGGTGCACTGATTGCAATTTAGAAAAAATAATCTAACCTGCCAATTGCTTCTGTTAATTAAAACCAAACTTTAAAACATTAAACATAGCCTATTAAATAAATAAGTATACATATTGGTACAATTTAGGATAAATTAAATAGGTTGTTGTGAATGTGTTGGGACTGGGAGTAGCTTTTCAGTGGCTTATTTAAAACTTTGTAAATAGACTAGGCTACTGTTGACTGCTCTCTGCAGCTGAATGAGTTGCCTTTCAAGCTAGAAAAAAGCGCTAACTTCCTGCTCTTATCGGCTTCAAAATAAAAGTCAACTCACGTTTGGCTAGTAAAAGGCTTTTAATGTGAAGGCGCACAGGAAATGTTCTGTTTGTACACGCGCTAACTTAACTGCGGTAATGTGCCGTCTCCTTCCGGTTATTACCGTTGGTGAAGTTTTTATACCTAGAACAGGCCCCCAGGACGCTGCCTTCTCCGAGCAGCCAGCATGGACAGGTGGCCACGCCTGGTATTACACGCATTAGACTGTCTGGGATGGGTCCGTAAATCAAAATGGAGATCATAGAGGTCCAGTATGAAGGTATTATTGTAGCATAAGTCTTTAGCACATGCAACTGCAGATTTCGAATGCGTAAACTGAAGTGACAAATGTGTAACAGTAGTTTTGAAGTCGTAAATATTTGTTTTGCATGTGTACTCCAAAGTCACAAATGTTTAACAGTAAATTTGAAGTCGTAAATATTTTTTCTACCATTGTGGACACAAAATAGGGGCTACGAGTTCACAAATCGTTGTTACGGGTGCACAAATCCTATCCTGTGCATCGCAACTTCAAAGAGTCATGCGTTTGACACTTTTGCTACAATCATTGCAGCACAGTTGGTGCAAAACACATTTGCACACCCGTGTTTCATAATGTGAGAACATGCCCAAAATTTGTGAATTCGTAAACCCAAATGTGAACTAACGCATCAGAAGTTGCACATCTGTGAAAAATGTCCTCTCAAATAAAATGATATCGAGCACAGCATTTTAATGAGCGAAGCACAAATCGATGATACAACTGCTCAAATCTGTTCCTACAAGTCTCAGCTGAGGGTTGTCGACTGAAATGTTCTGCCGAGGATGGAATAACGCCTTGCAAGTCATTCTCATCTGGTCGTAGAATGGCCTGAGTCGGTGGAGTGGGTCATATGCTGGTGTCCCTTTCTTCTGGTCATTCACAGCATCTTTTTCCGGATCGCTCATGTGAATGTTCCACAATATGGTCTGGAAGACATTCTTGGACATTACGGTGGCTGGAGATACCACAGAGAAGAAGGATTTTTTTCTCCAGTACAGATGCATTTGGGGAAGCTTCACAATTGCCATGTAAAACAGTAGGCCAATGAACTTAAAAAAAACTGCAGGGCTGATGTCATTCCAGGTGAATTTCTTCCCTTGTGCGATGCTCTTTTTGGCTTGTTTATTTGTGTTTTCGCAGATGATTTTCACAGTGTTGTGATCTAAAAAACTTTTAAATAGCTCGGAGGGACTGGGGTTGTCTAAAACTCCAAATACCTGGACTCAGGTGTATGCGAGCAGGGCAAAAAGCTTGAAAGAGGTTTTGGCAATGTGTCTGGATGATCCTCTGTCTGCCATCAGAAGCAGTGTGTGTTGCTCCAGTTGACCCTGTCTGCCTGCCCAGAGCTGTCGTCAGATTGGATGTTGGCGATGATCCATCACGTTTCGTTTTACGTCTGACTTCCGCTGACACGTCCAAGCCCAGTTGTCTTCAGGGGTTCACTTGCTGTGGCAGAATTACTCTGCGAAGGGAGTGATGGTGGAGCATTACTGGGTCCTGCGCTTTCATCTTCCGATCTGAAATAAATAAAGTGGATTTCTAACTATACAGTATATAATTTTTTTTGTGTTTTTACTAAATTTCAGAAATGACACGGGTTGTTGTTATTTTCTTTCCTATTACTTTACAGCAAATTACAGATGTCATATTTAGCCTATATAGGCCTACAGATAAATAACATCCATGTCTTGTGGGGGATATAGCCTAAAAGCTATGTCGTTGAAAAATCTACATCCACAACAGCAAGACTATTTACAACTTCCTAAATGGGCTGCTGTCCTGTTAGCCTGCATACCCAAATGTGGATGAGTCAGACACATCTACAGAAGTAATGGAAATGCAGTAAGTATACTGTTATAGCCCCCACAAATATTACAGAGAGCTTTCACTAGCCTATGCTTATCAATAAAAAATGATATAGCCCTTTTCATATACCCTACATTAGACCAAATATAAAACACAGTGTATTACAAAACAATAGGCTATTTACAGAGAAATTACAAATAAATATAACAATTATGTTTTTGTGTAAAAAAATAATAGGCTAATATAACAATGGATAGCCTACTATTGTAAAATATACTTACAAATCTTGGCATGGATCCTTGCCCTCTTCAAAATCGTCCTCTGAGCCACTGGAAAAACTATCTGGAGCTGAATCTTCATCTAGTCCTATGTCATTGGCAAATTCATCTCTAGCAAACATGGAAATTACTTCCTCTGAAGAATATTTACCAGCCATTGTGTAATCCTTTTTGATAAAGGCCTAATCTACTATATAGATTTGATCTAACTTTTGTTTTACAACTTTTCTCTTGCTCTTCTCAGTTTTGCCGGTTGGTGTCACTATTTTCTTTCTGTGCTGTAATGTTCATAGAGCCGCTGTCGCAGATTTGAATGATTTATGTCGCATTTCTATCGCGTCACATGTAAACAAAGATGGCTACTGCCGTTTGGCCAAACAGGCGTATAATTTTGTGAATTTTACAGCTTCTTGATTGCTCAATTGGTTGATTTTTGGCAGATTTTGGAAGATTAAAGATTTTTGGACATTCGAAATGCAATATTTTGATGAAAAGTTGCGGTTTTGGCTTATTTTGGCGCCATTTTACATGATAACGGTCGCATTATACGGGACGCATTCACGGACCCTCGGAAATAGGAGAATCCGACGATTAATACAGTGTTTTCAGCTTCTGTGTAGGGTAAGTGGTTCTTTTTGGCTATTGTATAACAAAATACTTTCTTTCTGGGCCCGCCGGCGCCCAATGGAATGTAACAAAGTGCAGAGGGTTAAAGCATTGCAATGCGCCGTGTTTCATCCAGTTTGAAAAACATTTCCCACACTGGACTCTGACATAATCATGCACGCAGCCTACAGACCTTGCTCCTGCGCTCACCGGTAGACGTGGACTCGCATACACGGTTACGTCTCTCTTTACTTCCATTTCCTGGTTTACAAGCGCGCAGCTCTTTTAAATAAATATTTCCTTATTGTCATTTAGTTTGTCAATATTCGGTAATTTTGTTCGGCCTTTTAACTGTTTCGGGCCGAAACCGAAAATGACTTATTTTGCCGAATATTTTCGGTGGCCGAATGTTCGGTGCATCCCTACTAGCATGACACAACTGTTAATAGATACGTTTGGTTGCAGTTTTTATGATAGTGTAAGCTAAACGTTAGCTCAAAAAAGGAAGCTCACAAAAACACAGAAAGAAAGTAATATAAGCTAGGCAAACAACTAGCTAGCTAGAACCAGCTAATGTTACTATAGCATTACATTCTTAAACTTACCAGAAGAGTCACCCTCCATTTGGACCTCACCTCTTATTTTCAGAGACCTGGTTTGGGGTGCTGTGACTCGAGCATGTTCTCCTTATGTTCGTGAAACACTTTGTCAAGCATGGGCGTCAAGCTGGCGTCAAGCCATCAGCGACTTGCATACACGGAATTTCCGGTTTTACAACTACCTTCAAAATAAAAGCCTTTTAAGGATCTGATCTGAGGCACAAAACCGATCATACGAGTCATATTCATCATAGATTGTGAAAAATATACTACGTTCTCGGGGCATCTCATTTTAACACTCACACAACATGTGTGCGCACACAAAGAGGTGAAAGAATCACTTCAGAGCAAAAACAAATATATTATGCACTCATTATGCTAGATGCCAGACAACATTTTGGAAGAGGGATGAAAATCAGTGACTTTAGCCAACTAAGATATGGCGCTGCAAACCAAACTCAGAAGCCTCTGTTTTGGTACTTCAACTAGAAAAACATTAAAGCTAATCAAATACCTTCACCGCTCTAACATTGTATTTACATGTCGTTTTTCTAATTCTCATTGTATCCTCCTTGACTAGATATAGTACTTAACTGTTAAAAAGTGTTTAATAAAGGACTTATTAACCTTAATAAGCATTGTTCATAGAGCATAGATAACTGCTATTAATTGATTAATAAAGATGCGTTTTACCTTCATAAAGCAACAAGCAATGCTTAGTAAAGGTTTTAACAATGACATAATAGGCAAGTTAGTAAGACTCAATAAATAGGTTTGTAATGCTTTTATTAACAGCTATCAGAAACTCATAAGACTTTTATTAATGCTATTAAGCAATCAATAAATAGTTAAGAAGTTTCTTATAAGTGCTTATAAAAGTCTTATAATCTCACTGTCAACGTGTTTATTATGTTATTATTAACACTTATATATAGTCTTATTAACACAAATTAATGTTAATAAGCATCTTATAAAGTCCTTATTACCTATTTACTAAGGCTTATAACAAGAACCTTAATATAAAGCGTTATCAACTTTCATCCTGGTATAGACTCTATATCATGTAAATATGCAGTCTTATTGGAAGCTTACACTTTTGATATTGTAACAATATCCTATTCAGCATAGGTATCGCTGTCAAATGATACATGTGTTCTTAGCTTGTGTTGAATTACAAAGCCTTTCCATATCCATGCACTATTACCATGATCATTCTCTAAATATGCTGAGAGCTATGTTCATCTAGGAAAACCAATCACATGCACACAAAGACACACACACAGACACACCAACACGCACACACACACACACACACACACAAGATGAGAATGAATTCAGCCTCACTCAACCTGAGCTCTGCTATCCCATTGTTCCCGTATGTGCAGGTACAAGAGCTGGACAGGAGTGGACCGCCAACAAAGCACACTGCAAGATATTAACCAGGAGCAGCAGAAACATCCTTCATCAGACACTCTCTCTGGACTCAAACAGGACCTTTGCTTTTCCCCACATTCCCAGTCTGTCCACAGAGCAATGTGGAACTGAAGCCCAGATTAGCTGGGGGATTACGCTGCTCACAAGAGGCATGTAATCCCAACGCATTACTGTCTGTCAGAACACCAAATCACAACATCAGGGCCATTTTAGAGCCTTTTTTGGGGCATGGAGGAGTATTTCATTTAGTCAAGTTCAATAACACAGATCCATCATTTATTTTCTAATGGCTTTACAGAATGTAGAGAAATTATACAACTATACTCCGAAAAATTTGCCTGGAAATCCAGACCCATATCTAGAATGATATAGGGTCTGGCCACAATCAATAAACCTTCCCAACTCAAGGGGCAGCACCTACGCGGGTATTTCAAATACCACTGCACGCAATTGGATAGCACTACGACCAATCAGAGCCATGAACAAGGTGACATATTAAGCCCCATACATATTAATTTGTTTAGCGAACAACGGGTTAACTGTTAAATTAAACTTTTGGTGTGGTCGGCCGGCAAAACAGGAAATTCTTCTTTCTTGCTAATGAAAGATTTGAGTGCCGTCTTCCAAATCGTTAAGTGTCAAGGCCAAAGCCGTTTCAAACTCAAACATTATCCGCAGCCATCTTTGTTGTTTACTATCACGGCTTCGACGGTGCATGCACAGCACTGTCGTCATCCGGTTACGTCCGCCCCAGAGCCCCATACATAGGGCTCTGGCCGCCCCATATCAGATAGAACGATTTGATTGGTAAGTCAGAATTTTCCGACATAGTTAATGAGCTCCAATGGATCGTGTCCAGACCACGCTGAGCAAATTTAAATTGGCCAGCGGCAGGTCTGGATTTCCAGGCTAGCCTAAAATACCATACTGGGGGAAAAGGAACAGAGGAGGGATCCCTTTCCCAGGATAGACAGAAAAGACAGGAGTTTTGTGTGAACAGAAGAGACAAACAAAATATCACTGTAGCCTATGACGAATTATGATGACACAGTTAATTGTAAAACACATGGAGCATTCTATGAGACACAGCAGTCTTAAGGCATCGGTGTATGAGCCTAAAACTGCACTTTTATTGTCAGTGTGTGATTGAGTTTTAAAGCTATAGTGCATAAGCTTTTAATGTTAATGAATGTCAGTTACATTCAAGCGGTCGCCTAACGAGTTGACACAAGGTTGATCAAGCCTATCAGCTCCACAAAACTATCTCTGTATTTCTCAGTATGGCAGTATTTGACATTAGGAATACAATAACCTATTAACAGCCAAGGACGGATTAACATGACCACGGGCCCTGGACACAAACCAGCCATGGACCCCTACCAACAACACGCAAATACACGCAGTAGCACACCTTGCAATCCACAATCACACACATTATAATGCAGCGCGCAGCCGAGAGAGAGAGATGTTCTAAAATACAATTCTATACAATCTCTCTGGTGCCGCGCAAGAGAAAGAGACTCTCTGCGCCTGAGCCTATACTCAAAGCCCCGTCTGAGCGAAGCAGTCGTCAACTGGTGAAGCGCAGGTGAACCGGTGTTGTTCTGGTGGTCCTTTTTTTTTTTTTTAACCTTTATTTATACAGGTAAATCCCATTGAGACCGAAAACTCTTTTGCAAGGAGACCTGTTTTTCCCTTTCCCACGTTTCCATTCCCACCGATAGCAGGCTAACTATCGACATTCACACTATTTTCATTTCATTTATTTTCTTTATTTATTCTCGAAAGATCAATTGAGGTTACCCTCTTTTACAATGGCCGTCGAGACAATTCTGTCTCCAATAAGAATACACAACAAGCTTACAAAAAGACAACAGCAATTAAAACATTCAGATCCAATTGAATAAAATAGAACAATAGCCTAATTAAAACAGTTACAAGTGAGTGGGGCTGATTCAAAATAATAACTTTAAATTGGTTAACAGTTATGAGTGTATTTATTTTAATTTGATGTTGTAGGCTGTTCCAGGAGTCAGGGGCACTGTGGCTAAAAGCAGTCTTACCAAAGTTAGACGGGCGTATGGAACATATAACATGAAGCATGTCAGTTGAGCGGGTTTGATAAAGCCCATCTGAGATATGCAGCATTGTTGTCAAATAGAGTGGCAGCTTTCAGGTCAGGGCTTTATATATAAAAATATGCCAATGTGCATCCCACGTCTCTCTTTAAAGAGGACCAACCAACCTTTTCATATAAAAGACAATGGTGTGTCATAAGCATCTCCTGTAATGAACCTTAAGGCAGAGTGAAAAACGGAGTCTAGGAGTTTAAGACATGATTGAGATGCATACCTATAAACCACATCACACATCAGAGGACAGACATAAAAACTGCCTCAATAATCCTTTTCCTACTGAACAACGGAGGTAAACTTATTTCCCTATAAAAATATCCAATCTTTATGCGCCAGACGACAGACAGATTTTTTTTTTATGTGAAATTTAAAAGGTCTTTTCATCTATCCAGATGCCGAGATATTTATATTCAGTGACTCTTTTAATTTGAGATCCATTATTTGTATGAATATTAAGATCATTAACATGTATAGTTCTTGCTCTGGAGAAACACATATATTTTGTTTTGTCTGTATTGGGAACAAATACAGGGTCCTGAGACAGTGCCAAGGGTGTTCAAAGAGCTGTGAAGGTTCTGAACAGATTGATGGACGAATCAGAAATGCAATACAGTACAGTGTCGTGTGGCATACAAATGGGCTTGACAGTTTTGTAGCGATGAAACAATGTTATTGATGTAAATTGTAGATAGGACTGGACCTAAAGTGAGCCCTGCGGAACACCATTTGTAACTGTTAAAAACTCAGTTTGAACGCTTCCCAGTTTTACTGACTGCTGTCTATCAGAGATAGTCCCTAAACCAGCTACATGTAGAATAATCAAAACCAATATCATGCAGCCTCTGCTCGATGGTGATCCTAAAGTATCAAGGCTTTTGACAGATCAGCAAAAGTACTGCACAGTGCTTTTATTGTCGTAGCTGTAACAATGTTGTCTAAGACCAAAGTGACAGATACAGTACTGTGACCTGCCCTAGGCAAGGTGGGTGAAGTGTCTTGCCCAAGGACACAACAACCATGACACAGGTGGCAGGGCGGGGAGCCACTAAAATCATTTGGGGGGATGTCAGATCTTATAGTCCCAAGATATGAGGGGGGTTTCGGCAGGTATGATGTTCAGGTGTTGCCAAAATCCTACTCCGCAGTAAGTCAAAAGGAAATACTGAATTGCTGCATCATTAAATAGTTGATTCAAGTAGCAGTTGGTTTTTAGGATTGTTTAACTGAGTGAGGTAGTTTGCGAGATATGAAACCCATACAGTAGCCTACTGCAATGCATACATGGTGAAAATAATGAGGCAATTAGTTGTATTAAACATAGATAAACACAGCTCTATTTGAACATTTCAGGGATGTAGGAGGTGGAAGAAAATACATTTCCTATGTGCCTATGCTGATCACAATAGCCATTTCCTTATCAACTGTTGCTGTATAGCCTACCTGTTTTCCTTACCTGCGGAAATCCTCCCCCCCTCATATCTTAGGACTATAAGATCTGACACACTCAGTATATGTGTGTCTCACAGATGTATCACTAAATGATTGTACTTTAGTGGAAAAATGATTTTGGGAAAGCATGTGTTGCAGTGCTTTCAGTCTTTTCTTTCTGTGATCAGACTGTTAGAAATAGGATCCTACTGAATACACTGTCTCATTTATCCCCTTATGCATGTGGGAACGGACATCTCAGCATGCCTGACAGACATGTCCTTATGGATGGCAAAGCATTTTTGTAAAGCAATGTACCTCAACACAAAAGCCACTCATATATCCTGTAATACATGTGCATGCCCAATGGATCCAAACACCTGATCAGCTGCCATTCACAATATAGCTCTGGTCTTAATGACCCTCCTGCACAATATTTGTGGGTTTGACCATTCCAATTCAGTAAAGCAGTCTTACTTCTTTAGACTGACATGTACCTATTTATATTTGTTGTCCTTTATCAGTTTCAGATGTCCCACCTTCTCCCCTGCATTTCCTAGGATCCATGACGACCAGAGCTACCAAATGGAGTGGGCTCCGCACGCCTTATGTATGAGGCAGGATGGACAATGCTCCTCCAGGCAGCAGCATGGCAAAACGACAGTTTAACTACATACAGTGTATCTGTTGAACTTTTTGGAATGTATGTCATTTTGCATGTATCTCATCAATACCATCCCCCAAGACTACATCAGGCCATGACAAATCTGTTGTTAGTTCTCAATTTCTACAGCTGCGGCCAACATTTTCATAAATATTTCAGTTAAGAACAACACAGTAAAAAAATGTTTGTTGTGCTTATGCTTTTAAAGGACTTGGTTGTCAGCTTTCTATTTAAGTCATTGCACATTGCTACGGTAAACACAACAATTTTCAAGCGAATATATAGTTTTACATCAATTAGGTCTGTTACTACAGATAAAAACATCTGCATAATGTGTTTGCTGCATATAGGCTCAACTGTAAAAAATGAACTGAAACCCTTCCATTATTTTCCTTTTATTACTTACTTTAATCACATGTATTTTCATATCTGGCGTGAAGTTTGTGTCAAATAAACAAAATTCGGAGGTGTTGTTGTCAGTGTGGCTTGTTAAGTGCAGCACGTTCCTGAGCCTCAGTTTCGTCTGTTTTTATTTTTCTGTTATGCTATTATAAGTTTGGGTGCATCTTGATGAGGGAGGCTCCTGTCTATTGTGTCATTGATAGAAATGTGATTATTTCAGTTTCATTAGTTCCAATAGCCTTTGGCAAGAAATTATAGTTAGAATAAGATACAGGATCATTTAGTCATTTATCAGACGCTCCTATCCAGAGCGATTTACAGAGCGACACGTGACTTTACAGATTGACCTGACCTTTAAGTAAAGTAGTAGCCATTTTTTTATTTTTGGAAGATGCAACAAGACAAATAGCCGTAAGTTTAAAAAACAATTTTATCATTTGAAGATAAAATAATTAAAAACGTTAAGCATATGAGTTAGAACATCGGTTTTCAAACTGTGGGTTATGGCAGGGGGCGGATGAATATGTAAAAAAAGATTTTTTTTTTTTTTTTTTTTTTTTTTTTTTTTAGTTTTTATACTAAGATCACGGCATAGCTGGACACAAGTTCTTCTGCTTTGTTCCCCTCACTGCATTTAAATGCATTCAGTAAATTAGAGAAATAGGTCTCGTTAAAGAAAAAGAGCACCAAGCCCAACCCAGAGGACCCTGCATACACTTTTTTATCTTAAATTAATATTTTTATGGAAAATCCATGTGTCCCAGTGTCTCCAAATTATTTGTTCACACAAAATTCCTCATATTTAGCCTCTTAATTTTCCTCTGAAAGTGCACCAGAGGGTCTGGTTCTCCACTGGCCACTATTCTCCTCCAGCAGGACATTGGAGGCACTACGAAAAAACACTGGGTGTGTGACTGACATTTAACTAGTCAATAATTTGGGCAAGTCTGTCTGCCTATCTTTTCTCACTCGATCACACTCAGTCAGTATTATACATGCTCAAAAGGAAGCAGGATTAAAACACTGGATTCTGTGTTTAAAAACAAAAAATTGTTTAGAATGTTTCAAAAACATGTTTAAATTTGTAAAATAATAAAAAAAAAATTGGGGGGGGGGGGCTCCGCTGAAATTTGTTGTCATTCAGGGGGCTCACTTTCTCACACTTTGAAAACCCCTGAGTTAGAACATAAGCTCCCGCACAATACAAAAAGATTTGTAGGCTATAAAGTAAAATTGGTGCAAAGGCATTTTGTAACTATTAAGCAAAATAGCAGCCAGGCATTTGTTTTGGAAGATATGACAGTAGCCGATGTTTAAGTGTCAATAACCTATTTGTATTTATTCGACGTCAAATAGATTAGAGCAGTACAGGCCTATATGTTTGGGTATGGACCCCGCAGAATACTCCAGGATTTTTAATTATAAGGCGAAAGCGCAGTATCCCGAGGGCTTTACAAAATGCGAAGAAAACAACTTTCGCAAAAAGGCCAACACGTACGACATTGATGGTAAGAGTATGACAATAATCTTTGTCAATTGTCTATAAGTAATCATTTTGATGATTGTCTACTTTTATATTATATATATAATACTGTGTCAATCCATGTTGTGTGTTTACATTTTAGTTTTATATTTACCGAATTAGTTTTTTCACAGCTGGTGAACTATACTACTGAAGACACAGAGGCACCTCCAGTGCCTCTTCAACGAAGGTTGTGAACGGTGCAGACAAGGCCAACGCCATCTTCATAGAGTTCCATTCAAGCAGCATCAGAGCTCATTGTGGTCAAAGAAAAACCAGAGATGCAATCTCTAAAAGATTTTATTGGCCAGGGATGTCTTCTGACATTGACAAATGGGTATACATCTAGTTTCTAAAAAAAATGAAATTCTTTCTGTTACCAACAGTAACTGGCAAATATAATGGCAAATGGTCATAACTTCTTTAAATTATTGTCAGTGATGATTAATAAACATTGTCTTTAGCCCAGTTAAAGATTATAGCCCTTCCATTCTCACGTATTTTGATAATGTTTTCCTCAAGGTGGCACAATGTGTGCAACAGTCATTAGCATAACCATAAAACAAGAGGTGGAATACACACCAATCGTGGTATGTCTTCACATTTACATTCCATCTGAATGGGTTGTGTGGTGTCTCAGTTAGTAATGAATGCAATGTATCGAGAATATGGGTTTGTCTATTTTTTGTGTCCTTAAGGTAACCCAACCATTTGAGCTGCTTGGCATGGACCTTATAGGAAAACTAAATGGCCACAGGCTTACCCCCTCTACACCAAGTCAGCAAAGGAGGTCACAGAATGTATTCTGAAGTTCTTTTACCAGTTTGAGGCCCCAAAACGCATCCTGACTGACCAGGGGAAAGAATTTGTAAATCAAGTAAGTTATAACTGTGTTGCAGCAACTGCATTTTCAGCAGTATTTGTCAAACATTTGTTTAAAGGCTAAATTGATTCAATTAAAACCACAGATCAACCAAAATGTGTGTAAGGCCCTGGGGATTAAGAGGAGTCTGCGCACCGTACCATCCCCAGACGGTCTGGTGGAAAAAATGAACGGTACAATACAGAGGTAAAATTCAGTTCAGTTTATTATTCTGTTACTCAAACAACATACAAAACTTTGGTTATATTCTATTTGTGCAAGCTTAGATCGCCAGACCATTCCATAATCAAACTTCCACCTAGGCTCACTATAGACTTCCTATCACATGGTGTGTATATAAAAGGCATGTTTATATTTGAGTCCATTTCGTTTTTGAGTGATAGTCATTGTTTTGATCACGTCTGTAGGGCGATCTGCAAGCTTGTTAATAAAAAACCCAACGAATGGGACAAGCACTTGGACGCGGTTATGTTTGGTTTAAGGACCAAAAAACAAACAACCACCAAGTTTTCCCCCTTTTACTTGATGTTCGGTAGAGAGGCCCGCTACCCGTCACAGGTTCCAGAGGAATACAGGGTTGGTGTAAAAAAATTCACTTTCTTATTAGTTTATTTTATGGGGAAAGGTACAGACTGTATCCCAGTCAATTGTAATTTATTTCACATATCTATTTTGTAGATTGACAACAGTGTTGAGGAGGTGGTTGCTGTAGAGGACCTTACAGAGGAAATGGTAAATCTGAGTGATGTTCTTCAAACAGCCATGGAGAACACAGCCAAGGTCCAAAAGAGGTACTCCAAGAAAGCCAGACAGCCAGTGGCTGTATTTTCTGTGGGTGACAGGGTTTGGAGGCTCAACGTGAGAAGCCAGCAACGCAAAGGAGGAAAACTGGACCCCAACTTTCATGGTCCTTTCACAATAACAAGAATCAAAGGGAAAAAGTGCAGATCTGCTGGAGGACAATGGGACTGTTTTCTCAAAGATAAATGTGGACCACCTAAAGAAACATAAAGAGCAGACCCCTCGAATCCCACACAAAATAAAACCACCACCTGCCACCAGCAGCAGCACAGCACCACCTGCCACCACCAGTGCCACACTCAGTGGTGTCCAAAAATGTACGTACAGAACAATAAAGTTTATCCAAATTGTGCTTTGAAAGGTTCAGTCATTATCTTAATATCTTTTTATAGGTGTTTCTGAGGCTTGGGGAGGCAAAAATGCTTATGTCCTGCTCTCCAGAATTGGCCCCTATAAAATTTTCTATTCAGACATTTGTAAGACGGCTCCAAATAAGGAGCTGGAAAGTGAGGTAAGAGTATGTAGCAAATACTATATTCAGTACCTGTGTGTAATTTTTTATTCAATATTCTGTATCTTGTTGCTTCTAACAAATGATTGTTCCTCTTCATTTGTGGGTCATGCCAGGCCATCAATGCTTACATGCATCTGCTAGTGCAGAAATACAATAAGCAGCCTACTGTCAAGGCATTCTGCATAGACTCCTTTGAAATGACAGCTATTTGGATGGGAAAAAAGTCAAAACTTAAGGTTGGTTGGATCATTCGGAATTGTATTTAATTGTTTTCATGTTTTAAATCTAGAAACTGTATCATTACTATTTATTTGATTCTAGATGGATCCAATGACGTACAAATACATTGTTGGCATTGTGAATGAAAATCACCACTGGACTCTGGTGGTAAGAGCATCTAAAGCAGTTTTATAAATTGTGTCACAACATCCATTTTTAAAATGCAGAATAATTATATCTAAATATTTTAAATATCTAATTACGTGTGATTGGTTTTTACGAACAGATATAAATGTAATAATGCATACTCTGTGTCTGTGTGTACATGCCAATCTGTCTAAACCTTTGAACAGATTATGCTACCATCCGAGAAAAAAGCACTGTACTTGGACCCAATGGGGGAAAGTGCAAAAAACATAAAAAAGTGTCAGGACGTGACAAGGTAGAAACTATTTATGTAATGTTCTTTGACAATGGTACCATTTAAAAAAAACTTATTAATTTAACTAAAATATATGTAAAACAATTTAAACATTACCATACTTTCAGATCATTCCTAAGACAGAAGGGCTGCAACATCTCACGGCTGGCCTGTGGGACCTGTCCTCACCCATGCCAGCAGGATGCCACTTCTTGTGGAGCTTTTGTCCTTAAGGTAAGTTTGTGGAAATTAAGTAATAATTATGTATATATTTACTTACTGAATAATGCTGATAGTATGGAAACAGCACATGTAATACTGCTGGGTAAAAGAAAATGGTTGAATTGCTGTTAAATATATCATGTCTTCTTTTTCTGCATATACATTTGTTTTCCAGTTTGCAGAATGTGTTCTAAGGGAGGAGCCTATAGCATTTTCGAATGCAACTCGTGAGGTGACTGACATTAGGTGGCAGGTAGCTGTCACTCTCCTCCAGAACACTGGTATGTAAATTCAGAGATTGTTTATTCATCTCTAGTTTAATATATGTGGATGTTCTCTTGTATATCTTTGATTATCTTTGACTATATGATGCAGTTCGACCTTCCACGTTCATCGGCTCCTTCCGACAGCTCACAGCCGCCGCCCCCGCACTGACAGCACAGCAAACTGCCCGTTATGACAGTTCGTCCCCCAGTATGAAAAACTAATGAATCGGGATAAATCAAAATGTGATCCTGCCATTAAAAAAAAAAGGTGATATGATATTTTTGCCATAGCGCAGATCATTGCCCTGTTTTATTCTAAATGCATTATGGGCATTAAGTGTCTGTTTTGTGTAAGTAGGATATCTGTTACTATTTGCCTTTCTTGTTTTCCATGTTAAAAGTAAGCTACTTTGAAATTGAAAGTAGCCTAAATGCAGGGCCGCTGCAAGGCTTTTGGGTGCCCTAAGCTGGGCTGGTCAGGGTGCCCCCCCAAACACACACACACACACAAAACCTTCAGGGTTTGCAATCAAACCGTTGCTATTTATTATAAGTTGACATTAAATATACATAAGTATGAACATGTATATATTAAGTAATATTTAAAATAAAAACAAAACAGCAACAACAACAGGAGCACGATCAGTAATAAATAAGTTAGGCCTATATAAAACGTTAACAGCAGCACACACACACAAAACCTTCAGAGTTTGAAATCAAACCGTTGCTATTTATTATAAGTTGACATTAAATATATTATGAACATGTATATATTAAGTAATATTTAAAACAAAAACAAAACAGCAACAACATCAGTAATAAATACGTTATATATAAAACGTTCTTAAGAGCAGCATTACAATATAATAAAACAATAACAACTGCAGGCTCCAAAGATGACCGAAAATAATTATGAACTCAAATAAGGTTTAAAAGGAAGTCATCAAAACAAATGTTGGTTGGTGGCTTGTGGATGGTTGCTCATCATCTGAAGCTTCCTCCTGGCTACGTGTGGCTCCTCGAACATATTTTAGCATTGACTCTGTGAATATTTTTGAAATACAAAAAAATGTGATTAGCAAAAGCTAAATAAAATAACCAAAACATTAGGATTTTCTAATGACAAAAATATCATGTCGAACTACTGTTTATAATAGGATAAAAAGTCACTAAAAAAACACCATATTATGCTTAATCTTAAATCTGCTGTTTATCTGTAAACACTTCATTATTCCTTTGCTATCTAGTCACTATGAAAGTATATTAAACTATTATGTTGTATTCATTTAGTGGAACATAGACAAAACCTTAAATACCTATGTAGACTCCAATTATACACATTAAACAAAACAATGGTGGCATTTTGTAAATGACCAAAAGTGAAGATACCATATTTTAAATTGGCGAGCAGATGTCGCCCTTTCCATAGCCTCACTAGAATGTTGTTGACTTCATATAATGTCTACAGTGACAACTGTCAACTATTTGCAAACGTGTCACATGCATTGTGAAAAGCTAGAATATGCTTCAGACTATACAGCTGATGAGTAGCGTTTGTGACAGAAAGTGATTTTTAAGATGACACGCCGTCACACAGTGTCTTAACTATTATCTTCTGCTGCTGTCTAACTGTCATATGCTAACATTACAATATCACTGAACGTTAGCAAAACAATTAGACCTGTAATACTCACACACTTACCAACAAGGGATGCACGGGTGTCATCTCTCAGCTTTTACTTCTTCCGCTTTTCTGCACCAGATTCCTGTTGTCATTATGAATCGCCGCGGCCGCCATTCAAAAGCAGCTTGATATCACCAGGCCAACCCATTGGTATTGCATGGTGAGGGGTGGAGCTTATTTTCATGCGGCCCGTAGGCAGGTTTCCCTGTCCACACAGTACAAGCGGCGAACAAGATTGTGTCTCTGCAAAAAATTTCTGGATATCAATCATAGGCTCATACTTTAGACCATATACTATTAAAATGGAAGTTTTCTCATTTCAAAACGCCACCTCAAGCGTTTTATTAGCCCAACGGCTTTTAACGGCTTTCAGTTTGTTTTCGCCAGGCTAGATGCTACAGAACGAGAATGATTCTACTCCCGCCTCCAGTCCGCTACGCTTGCCGCCCTCTTTCTTGATAGGTCCATAATGCCGCTACGTCCATGCTACGTCATGCTTCCGGGCCGCATGGAATTTCCGGATTATACTTCCTTGTTGCGTCTCTGCGCCAATGAGCAGCTTTCATAGGAATGAATGGGCGCCGTGTTTCAATCCGGTGTCCATTTCTTTATATGTCCATGGATATCACCGGCAAAAGCATGCTCTGTCTCCGATGCGAAAACACGAGAGCTTCGAAGGCTGTACCATTAGGGTCAGGGAAGGGGGGAGAGACTATTTTTATATATTAGGTAAAAACATGTAATTTGCCCAAATTAAGTGATACAATTATACAATTAAGAAAAAAAATATGCGGGGCCTCTTCATAGCTTATTTATATACTTTTGTAGTTCAATTATTTAATTATTATCATGATTTTTTTTTAGCAACCTTAATTTTGGTGCCCCCGCCGGGTACTTGGTGCCCTACGCAGTCTGCCTACTCTGCGTACTCTGCGTACTCTGCGTATAGGGAGCGGCGGGCCTGCCTAAATGTGGTTGAAAGAAAAGGAAAGGTGCGGTGTTGATCATATGTGATAGATAAGGGGTCACTATTGGATGCAGACATTATGAGATTCGGACCTTTGCTGTAAGAAAATGTTGTCAACTGGACCCATTTCAATTTTAGTTGAAGACCCCTCGGTCAGACCAAGAATAATTCAGTTGTAGTTCAAGGATGATGTTGTCGATGACGGTATGAAGAAGAGAACTGTGGAATGCAGGTCTTTTAAATGTAGAAACTGGGTTAGATCATATGATTTTTGTATGACTTGACTTGTGACTTGAAGGTTATGACTTGAGACTTGCTTGTGACTTGCACATTAGTGACTTACCCCCACCTCTGGTGAATACTGACTTGTGAAAAAGCTCTAGTATCACTGTATGGGGGGAGAGACAAATCTAATTCCTGAGAGGCACCTGTTATACCCCTGGCAGGTAAGCCAGGCAGTTTTCCAGGTTTGAGGCCAGTCTAAAAGCAGCATCGCCATCACCCATTGGCAGTAGGATGATTGGATTTTCAAGGAGCTCATGTGCATATTCAAATTCATTTAAGAAGAAACTTGTTATACAAAAAAAGTTACTTTTCAAGTATACTTTTACTATGTAAAGTTTTATTGTGGTAGGAGTAAAGGAAAAAATTAAGCCTATTTGGGTTTATTTTGGGCATGATTAGTGTATAGCTCATTTGCATATTAAAATTAATTTTCAAAGAAACCTGTAATACAAAAAAAGTTAATTTTCATGGATAAATTTTCATTGTGTAAAGTTTCATTTTGATAGGGGTAAAGGAAAAAAATAGCCCCATTGGATTGTATTGTTGTCTCGCCTTATGTCTGGGCCTCTTTGCCTCTGTTTTGTTTTTGCCCTTTGCCCATGTCCTTGTCTGGTGTATTGCAGGGTTGGAGTCAGGTTCGTGGGAGTCAGGTGAAGCACTCACAGCTGCCAGCAATCACTAATCAACCGCTCTTCATATACCCGGCCCGACCTTCCAGACACTGCCAGATTGTAGTCTCAGTTCCTCACAGTCAGTCGCTCTTCCTAGTTTACTGTTGTAGATTCGAATAGCCTCTATTCACCAGAGTTGCTGAGCAAATAGAATCTAAAGGTTAAGGTCAGATCCCTGTAAGGACATGTGCTTGACTTGTTGTGATGAAACGATATGTCTATTTGCAGATATTAAGAACACATGATACACCCCACACACAGATATAAACGGGTTCTCTAACTAGCAACGACAGTGCCATTGCGGCCTCAGCCTGCTGCTACTGCTACCATGAAATCCTCTGTATGTCTGATGGAATCTCCTTCTGAATAAACCTGATCACTGATGATAAGTCCAGTCTACTACCTTTGTCTTGTCAAGCCATGGGGGATTCGGCTACCACATTTGGCGTCACGATAACGGATATAACAGGAACACGATGAATCTACCTGTACTTGGACGGAAATCATCTGATGAAATGAGAAATGCAGAACAAAGTGGGAATCCCGGATGAACGTCCAAGTTGAAAGGTTCATGTCTGTTCCAGTATCTAAAAATAACTGAGAACTGCTACGGGAGATAATGTGAACTCGGATGAGAGTGCTCTGTGTCAAAGTTCTAGGTCACGGCGTGAGCGTCCGGTCTGGAGGACTAAACACAGAGGCTCCGTTATGGCCAGGTATCCAGTAGTTCCACTGTTATAACAAAGAACCTTGTGCACGTTTTATTGACTAAGACTTTGGGAAAAAGGCTGGACTGGATTCAAGCTTGTTAAGTCGCTCTGTGCTTATGTACGCTAAAGAACTTGAGGAAGTAGATTGGAGACCAACGTCTGTCATCAAGTAAGCTGAATGCTCGGGTTACGGCCCCCGCGCTGTCGCAAGTGCATTCCGTGGTCATGGCTGATAACGGAGATGGCCACACGCATGCCAACCGCATACCATCTTGGACTTTCCTGGGCGGCTGGCCACGTCTGGCGGAGTCTGCCAAGTTTGAAATGGAGGAGCCATCCTCTGTGCCAAAGTTGGATGGACTACATTTCCCATGCAAGCTGACCATGGCTAAAGATATCTGAACTTGAGACTCTTGAGTTTCGGCTGCAGAGGGCTCTCGCACCCTATTCTCTTTTTATCTTCGTTCTGTGTTCATGCAGTTGCTTTGTTGGTCCCTTTCTTGTGTAGTTTACTGCAGTAATGCTTTCATCTATGCATTGTATTCTACTTCACTCATAAAGAGTGTTTCTGTGTTTTGTTGGAGGTTTCTGTTAGGCTATTCAAATATGTTTGGTTACATCTTGTTTTGGTAGAATTATTTAATTCTAAATGGAGGAATGTTGTAGATTCGAATAGCCTCTATTCACCAGAGTTGCTGAGCAAATAGAATCTAAAGGTTAAGGTCAGATCCCTGTAAGGACATGTGCTTGACTTGTTGTGATGAAACGATATGTCTATTTGCAGATATTAAGAACACATGATACACCCCACACACAGATATAAACGGGTTCTCTAACTAGCAACGACAGTGCCATTGCGGCCTCAGCCTGCTGCTACTGCTACCATGAAATCCTCTGTATGTCTGATGGAATCTCCTTCTGAATAAACCTGATCACTGATGATAAGTCCAGTCTACTACCTTTGTCTTGTCAAGCCATGGGGGATTCGGCTACCACATTACCTACCTGTTTTCAGCTCTGTTTGCATTTTGCCTCATCCTAATTCCTGTTCTCTCTGCCTCAGCTCTCCCGGCCTGACTCCAACCACCGGCTCCAACCTGCACCAGACAGCACTTCCTCCCGGACCCCTCTGCCCGCCTGCTCGCGCTCAATCCCCTGGACATTCTCCGTTGCTCTCCCCCTGGTCCCCCCCCCCCAGGACAGTAGGATTTCCCCGTATCATGGCCCGAACCCCCAGATGATTCTTTCTAAATAAACATTCTTAAACTGGTACTGTCTCCGCGCATGTGTCCTCCCTGTCCAGCCGTAACACCTTGGCACACATCTTGGATTGATGAGAATTAAACATATTTCCTCAACTAGGATTTCTTAGGACTTTTAGTATGTTGTTCTGGACACCTCATAGAAATTATCTGAGCTGAAAAATTTTTTTTTTACAATTAATTCTATTTTTGGCCCCAAAATGCCTACTTTGCCTAGCCTAAATAGAGAAACACTCTGAGCATGAGCATTTAAAATGTTGCACTAGCCCCTAATAGTTCCACAAGGCCACCGTAGTCTTACTGCAGCATCATATACAAATGTTTGCATGATAAACGTATTCTGTATGACGATCATAGATAGTATATAAAAGCTGCAGACACGAATCAGAAGAACACAGTCTGAAGAAGCAAGGTAGGGTCGACTAAACATGAATTAAAAGCACAACTAATTTTTTTTATTTTTTATTATTAGGGGAGAGTGGCCTAAGTTGTGCAACTTTTCACTCAAAGTGACTTTAAAGTAAGGCCTTGACCGTAAAGTCTCCAACTCAAATATGTACATATATTTCAGGGTGTTGTGCATCCCTGGCAATAACAACTTTGGATCTGGAATAAACTGTTGAAGAAATATAGCTTTCGGAAAAAAAGTTGTCTTGATGCACAACTTGCCCCTGGTGTGGTGTAAGTTGTGCGGTTGGAGAGAATACCATGGGGTGAATTGTGACATTGCTATATATCTCATAAACTGTAATGCAAGACAAATCCATTAGACAATCACTTATTTAAGGTTTATTTAAAGTAAATAAAGTAAATAGTTGACAAAGATTGAAGGACAATTTTCTTAAACAAGGCCTAGCAGATCTAATGGTTTTACCTGCAAAGCTCACAATGACAAAGTCACCATCATCATCTTTCTGGCCATCTGAACTCTCATCAGTGGTGTCGTTAAGTGGAATTGAGATGTCACTCTCTTCTGAGCTACTGTAGACAATCACTTTCTTTTGGTGACCAGCGTATACAGCCATGCCACTGGCACAACTCTCAGAAATGTTCTTTGCACTAGTTGCTCCGTGCTTGTGGAACCAACTGCCACCTGACAAATGTGATTCCCCTACATTTCTGCCTTTAAATTAAGGCTCAAAACCCATATGTACACCCTGGTGTTTCCTTCCCATTAACTATCTTACCTCTGCACTACTATCTGTGTTTATGTGGATGTATGGGCTTTTGGTCATTGTTATTTTACCTTCATTGTTTACCTACTGAATGCACTATGTACAGCACTTTGGACAGTGCAAGCTGTCATAAATGTGCTTTTATAAATACATTTTACTTACTTACTTATAACTCACCCAGGCCCTTTGGCACAAATCACCCCATCCCCAGAATTTTGGATAATAAGCATGATGCAGCAGTTTAGGGCTGACATCGTGCTAACTGTATAGACTCAAAATGTAGCATACCAAAGCACTAAAACATGTGTCAAATGTTTTCAAACTTGTCTATAATTGTTCAGACACAATAATCAAAAAACCTTGATCATGGAAATTTTACTTTGAAAGGCAAAACACATTTTTTTTTTTAGCTTAAATGTGCTTGTATCTTATTCTATGTTTCTCCCTTCTTTACAGGATGAGTCAAATGGATGGCTCTTTTTAAATATGTGGTCACATTTCCAATTTCTTCCACAGTTTTCTAGAAACAAGGGGTGTAACAACTTCCAAAATGCACAACTTAGGCCACTCTCCCCTATAATTAATAATATCATTATTTTTTAAATTTAATTTCTATTATTATTATTTATTTATTTTCTGGTGAGAGTAAGTGGGACTGAGCCCCACTATGACCAGTCGTCAGCTAGAACTTTTCAATATAGTCTATGAGTGGCAGGCTTGAAAGATTTGCACAGATAAGACCACGTTCGTAACTGTATCTAGGCTTGACAAAGTGCAGCGCGGTTTCTCTATGGGTCCATGGTGTAGGCCTACATCTATTATAATAGGTCCATGGTGTACCTACATCTATTATAATAGGTCCATGGCGTAGGCCTACATCTATTATAATAGGTCCATGGAGTAGGCCTCCAGGCTCAGTATTGTTGTAATGCTATCCTGTCCAATAGGGGGCGCGTGGCCAAGGACTTCTGCTGCGGGGATGATGGTGTCGTTGAGCTCTCGCGACCCCTCCATGTGAACGCGCGGCGCGGGGCGGCGGACATTGGGATCGGGCATGTTTTGATTCCTGAAAGTTACTGTCAGTTGAGAAGCTGTACAATGACCACAGCACCGCGGCCTGAGAGCGACCACTTTGTTTACCGTCGACGGGACTTTGAACCGCCGCCAGAGAACCAGAGAAGACATGACACTCCTCAAGCTGTCCACACAGCACTACATCAGCAAACACACCGGGTAAAATGCCAAAGTACAGTAACAAGCTAGCTGTAGCCTTACAGTGTAGCCTCAGTTCGTTGTAGCCTGTAGATTAGATGGTCCCATACACGGGAGTGGTTCCACTGTGTCCGAGCTAACGTTAAACTCAGTGAGATCTGGCAGTGAAACATCGTGTCCGTTACTACAGACACACTTTCACTTTAACAGTTATCCTGTGTAAAACGCCCTAATAACACAAACCAAGCTCCATTCAAAAATATGATACTTTTTCAAAGGCAAGCCACTTTTAGAGGCTAGAAAAAGACTTGTGAATATTAAGAATTAACAGGATCAAGTGGCCGCATGGCAGTAAAACGTAAAGATTTGCCTGGTGTATTTATACAGTAGCCTACAATAGGCCTACACAACGAAGTGAAGGAGGTTCTTTCCACTCTGTGTGCTTTGTAGTCTGGTGGCGAGGACATGTGACTTTGTTATCTTGTGTCGTGTTATAAATCCAATGTGTCAGTGTAACAAAGCAGGAAGGTATGAAGACAGATCAAATGGAGATTGTCAACTGTACATTCAAAGTGGTAGGCCTACCTATTGACAGCCATCAGCCCACTTAAAGTTAGCAGTAATATGGCCACATTGAGAGTTCAGACTGGAAGCACCAAACAACTGTCAAGTCGTGGTGCCCTATTCTTCTATAAGAGAGAAAGTCCCCCCCCCCCCCCCCGTTTTATTATTGAATAATTGGATACATTATTATGTTCCTGATAGTTTCGAAGTTTGTGAACATGCGACCATTTTGCTATTGTTTTAGGGGCTGTTTATACGGCAACACGAATATAGTGCATCCGCGAAAATATTTTCGCGGATGCACTATATCATTTACATGAAAACTGCAAACGCAGGCATGAAACCGCAAGTTTTTGAGATCAACTCCCTGGGAGGATTTTTTGGAAAAACGCTGACGTCACGGCTCCACTTCACACGTATGCGTAGTCTATAACATTTGCTGAAAACGTGTGTAGCTTCTATATGCCAGGGACATGGCTCTCTACATAAAAAAAACACTATCCATAGTTCAGCGCGCAGCAGTTAAGTTACTGTTCAACAAAAGGAGCATTAAGGCTACGGCTTCACAGTAAAAGCATTTCACTGGACAAACGTGAGTTGACTTTTATTTTGAAGTACGCCTAACAGGAAAGTAGCCGCTCACAAAGCTCCTTCACTATCAGCATGTCTTCTGTTTTCATGAGTTCAATGCGGTGAAATAAGAGGACAGAAAGCTTGTCATTTACAATACTTGTAACCCTAAGCTTACACCAACCGCTTTATGAATGTTAGTGGCATTCATTTTCGGTTACAGTAAGGTTTCATGCATCAAATTGTACCGGAAGAGCTATCTACTAGGCTAAGTGTCACCGCTGACTATTGGCTTGGCATGCCTACTACAGCGATTTCGTCCCGTTTCCTCTGAAAACATGTGTACGAGTGAATTTCAAATAAATTGCGTCTGAACGTTTAAAAAAAAAAAAACGTGAAAACTGTCACGTTTTCACGGTGTAAAGGGCCCTTAGTCTTCAACCTGGTGAGAGACTTACAAAGAGATATGTTGGTAACTAAAGGGAAACAGCACTCCTTCAGACTAACAAGTAAAACCACATTCTTTGAACAGCCGCACTCAGAGTGCTTTTTACCAGAGCCATTGTCCACCATCTTCTTTGTCATTCACACAGTATGGCTGTGTCCGGACTGCCATACTAACGTCCTACTCATACTCATTTTGACTTCAATTTGAGTATGTGACGGTTGGGTATGCGAGTTTGGGTATGCGAGAAATTCCCGGATGAGTACTAACTTCCGGGAAGATTTTGGGTATGAATCGATTGTATACTTTTCCTACTCAACCGCCCCACAATGCACTGGGTCAATTCTACCCGCCCAGGAAAATGATATAGCAAGTTGCTAGACAACGACATTGTTTGGGGTCCGCAATCTGACAACTGTACGTGCAGTCATTCATAAACTATTACAATAGATAAGAGATGAAGATAAATACCTAACAACATTAGAGTTACTAAGTGAAATGAGTGATGAGTCTGATAGTGGAGAGAGATCAGAACAGATCGCTGTTCCACACACCGCGGCTCGTCCAGCTCAACTCACAGACAGCTGAGTGCTGATGAGTCGGACAGAGAGCGTCGGAGGGATCCTCCGCCTCAAAACATAATTATAAAACAAGAGGTCTAAAACACAGATGATGAACACAGGACTGTAAAAATCTAGTTCAATATCTAACCTGTAGAGGGCGGTTATACGCTAAACAGCGTCTAAACTGCCTGAATCTTGTAAGAAGAAGAAGAAATTCTTCATTGCTTGAGTATACTTCAACTGAAAACGTTTCGACGCACCTCGCATACACAATCGATCTTTGAGTAGAGAGTATGCAGTATATAGATGGTGAGTATGTAGGATGTAGGATGCTAGTATGGCTTTCCGAACACAGCTTATGTTCTCCCTAGAATGTTTTAGGACTAGCCATTTTTCATTTATCGTGGATTTTTTCTTTTCAAAATCTGTGCTTTGCCTGTGGTTCACTGCTTGTAATAGAGTTGGTTTGTGTTTATATTATGGAATGTGAGCGGTTGAGATACACTGCAATGTATTAGAGTAGTGTTGTATACAGGATGGGCTGTGGTGTAGAAGGAGCTCCTGATGGCATTACTGGTTGAGTTAGATTATACACTGCATGATAATAATATGAGATATGGGGTGGATAAAGGCCTTAGTCCTTATTTTCCTAAAGCAGCAGAACTATTCTACAATGTTAAACTCTTCCTAAATAACAATAACATGACCAGTAGCATAACTGTAGCATGCTACAAATCAGCATTCTGATTGATTTTAGGTAGAGTTTTCTCTTCTTCTAAGTCGTTCCCATCTAGCAACACACTTGGTAAGACTAGACGAAAAAAGAAATATTGGTCCTTCTCATCATACCAGTGTTTGGCTTTGGTTGGATTCCACAGTGACAATCCCTTCGTTCCAAATCTCATACTTTTCTTTTTTCTATTCTACATACTACCTCTGACCATAAAAATAATCTAGTTAGGATGCAGTAGGCATACTATTGGAACATACTTTTACTCTCTTATTTCATCATAACATTTGCGCATTGATCTTGCCTCAGCTTCTATATCCGTCGCATCCCCGTCTGTTTTCATATGGAGGCTTCGTCGATGTGATGTCACTTACGGTTTGCACTGGATTGTGGGTCAGAATCGCCCAAATAAGATGCTGTTTTCAACACTAAAAACCCTCGGGCTGGATGTGGTAGACATCCGGGTATTTCTAACTATACTAAATCTGCCCACAAGAATCGGGACATCCTAAATCTTTTTTCTACCATACTAAATAGTAGATAGT
Organism: Hyperoplus lanceolatus; assembly: GCA_026929865.2. Taxonomy (NCBI): domain Eukaryota; kingdom Metazoa; phylum Chordata; class Actinopteri; order Uranoscopiformes; family Ammodytidae; genus Hyperoplus; species Hyperoplus lanceolatus. Next base: position 2,187,273 of record CM049408.1, read on the forward strand.
ATGGGTATTGGATTGCAGGGAAATTCTGGAATATATTTTTGTATTCACTGTTCCTGTGCCTTTATTTATTCTGTTTTATAGCCATTTTATTTATGTTCTTTATTTTGATATTGTAATGTTTCTGTGTGTCTGCCTGTCTTCTCCCTACTGGAAATAGGCTCTGCTTTAATACTCCTTGTTAAGCATGTTGTAACAGTGTCAAGAAAATAAATAACTAAATGTGAATGCGTCTCTTGTGTCTCTGCAGGGGGATGGCCCCTCCACGGAGTCCAGGCCCACATGGCCCTACGTGGAGGACCCCACCACAAGAGAGCCCCGGCTGGATGACTGTGAGCGCATGGGCACTCTGTTTGGGATGCTCAACAAGTGCCTGCGCGGCCTGGGCTTCAGCCAGATGTACTTTGGGGACAAGATAGTGGAGCCGGTGGTGATTGTGTTCTTCTGGCTGCTGCTCTGGTTCCTGGGCATCCATTGTCTGGGCCTGGTGTGCACGCTGTGTATCATCATCATCTACATCCAGAGGGAATGAATGAGGCTCTCTCACTGGACTCATGTTAATGTGCGCTGCTCTGGCACAGAGCTATCTCCTCCTGTTGCCACCGTGTTGTGCTATTGACGGAATGATTTAAAGATACAATAAGAAATGGAAAGTGGAAAGTATTTAGTTTGTGATGGTAGATGGACTTGACTTGTGTAGTGCTTTTTTTGCTTGAGTCAGAGGCTACAGAGTGGGATGCCCACCACACATCCCTTCAAGAAGGAAACACTCCTAAGAAGCTACAGTACAAGGTCAACGAGACCTCACAATATGGAAGCAGGCAGGGAGCCATGAAGATGCTTACATACTGTAAGTTAATGTGGCACTAATAATCAATCCTAAGAACGAGTGTGAATGTAAAGCTGACTGCTGTGTTGTCCTTGTAGGTATCAGTTCTAAATGAATCCATATCTCTTCATATGCCTGTGCTGTGTGGGCCTATTCCCCTACTCCCTGTACCACATAATACATGTGATTATCACTTCTTGTTATCAGCCCTGAACGCACACATCAGCATCTCTAATGAAACTCACTCACTGGGTAGAGTGCGTTTTGTTAAAGACCTACTTCACCGGTGGAAATATGAAGGTGTATTGAACTCTGAGATCCTATGTAGTATAAATGTGCAAACATTTTAGAAATCGGTTCATCCTAGCCTGAGAAAAAGGCAGAAAGAGTGTGTTATGGTCTCACTGTCTAACCCTAAATTTTCCCTACGTGACATCACACATGGGAAAATGTAGTTTTAGGATTAAGAAGACAGCTGGTCCAAGGGAAGACTGAAGGAAGAAAAACCTCATTCACTATATTATAATAGCGATTTTATTACGATAGAATGCCGGTTCTGTATGGGTGAAGTATTCCTTTAATGCAAAGTTCTTGTCAAAGGCCTTAATGCATACGTTACTTATTCGTTCAGAAGTATCCAATAAAAAGTATTCAAAATGCCCCAAAAATTCAGTAAAATAAAAATGCAAGACCAAAATTATTTCAGTGGAGCCGACAGAAATGTGAGGTATGTTCTAACGATTTGTCAGGTCTGTAGCAAGAGACCAAATGAATAATCACAGGGAAAGAATTTGCATTAGTATTGGAAACTAAAGGTGTTACCTAGATACAGTCCCTGTGTTCCAATACCCATACTTCCATACTATTTATTATGCCAGAAAAAGATTTAGGATGTCCAAACACATGCACGTCAATTGCAGTATGCCAAAATACCTAAAGGCCCCACTTACTCCAATAGCATTTTGCAGTATTTGTCTTTATTCTTGACATTTCTCGACATAATGAAAAAAAAATCTTCCTCATCTGATTTTTTTTCTCTCCTGTGGCCCTTAAAACTCTTCTGTACTTTTGTATGTAGTGTAGTAAAAAGAAAGAGTGTGATTTTTAACGCAGGGAGTGTGCCAGTAGGCCTGCGACTAAACTCTTCTACCGGATGCAAACATGAAGAGTCTTCCAAGTTTGTGAATGTGCAAAGCTGCAGTTTGACTGTTACAGTTTTCTGTCCAAAGCTCCTCGGTAGATGGAGTGAATGCCAGTATCATATCAGACTAGGTATTGCTTTGGGTTGTCTGGTTATATTGTCAAATACTTCCGTTTGTTTTGTGTTTTGTTTCTCCAAATCTGCATAACATTGCGTTTACACAGTGGTCATCACCTATCAGACTATTTTTAATTGAGTGCAATTCACACAGACATCCCTATTCTCCATCAAATCCATATTTATAATAATCATATCTGATTGTAATCATACTCAAAATCCCTGAAACCAAAATAAAATAATCTGGCCGCAGCTCATCTCATATATGAATATCTAGCACTATACTATGGTGGAAAATGGTATGATTTGAGCTTGTTCTGCTATTCTCAGGTTGAATTACAGTGGAACAGATTTGACTCTTGTGTTGTGATTGTATGGTTGTTGTGTGTCCAGGTTTGACTCAATGAGCAGATCTGGAGTCAGTCGGCACACTGTGACTTTGAAGTTTACTACTGAGGAAGTGCACCACTGGCTCAACTGGAGCCATGCAACATTTGATTTTTTTTAAAGAAACTATAATAAATTATTCCAAACATAAATGATTGTTTACGTTGTTTGCACTGCAAGTTTTATGGAAAATAAACTTTAATCAAAATGTATTGCAATGTCTATGATTAAAAGTGAGCGTTCTTAAATTTTTTATTTGGCTGTCACTGGGTTTTTACAGTATCATCTGCTTAAAGACCTACTTCACCGGTTTGAATATGAAGGTGTATTGAATTCTGAGATCCTATGAAGTATAAATGTGCAAAAAAAATTAAAAGCGGTTCATCCTAGCCTGAGAAAAGGCAGAAAGAGTGTTTTTTTAACCCTATATTTCTCTTTCTCGTGACATCACAGAAAGAGAAATATAGGGTTAAAAAAAAATTGACTTTGTAAATATTACTGTGATATCACAGTAAAAGACATCACAGTAATATTTACAAATTAAGTTTTTTTCTAACCCTATATTTCTCTTTCTGTGATGTCACAAGAAAGAGAAATATAGGGTTAAAAAAACACTCTTTCTGCCTTTTCTCAGGCTAGGATGAACCGATTTCAATTTTTTTTGCACATTTATACTACATAGGATCTCAGAATTCAATACACCTTCATATTCAAACCGGTGAAGTAGGCCTTTAATATGTTGACACAAGGTATCCAAGATGAGGCCATGTGTCACACAGTAGGTCTGTGCTCTAGTCCATGCCCTGCTGCTTGGATACACGTACATACATGTACCAGTGACCATAACCAAACGAGAAAAGTAAATCATGCTTTAGTACTGTACAGGGCAACTTTGCCTAGTGGGCGCACTTACACTAGGCCTTCTGAAACGTGCCCAAGTACGTTTGCCCCCTAAAGTCTAGTAGGTTTGACCAGTATAAATATTATATTGACGGTATTGTTACTGTTTAGTTGACATATTTGTCCTATCTGTGGATGTTGATGCTCTTTGCTTGCAAGCAAAACATATCTAATGAGAATTGAAACATTGTGTCAACCGGTACTTAATTGCCAGCTCTCGATCTGCACTAGACAAGCTGATATTTCCTGTTTGGTTCCCACGACAACCCCAGTACTAAGTCAGGTTAAGGATGAGGGAATGGGCGTATTATATGTGACTATGTCTCACACCTTCAGTCTCCTGTTGTGTGGGAATGGTATAGATTCATAAGAACACTTTAGAAACTTCTCCATTCAAATGTAGCACATTGTGGTGGACCAACCAAGATCTCTATTTTTCTTCCATTGTTTATTTGGAACTGTCCCACAACAACACAACAATAGGTCCAGAAGAGTATTCACTAAGATATTTATTTGAGGCTATTTGGATGTGAATTGATGAGGCACAGTTGTAAGTGAGGAAGAAAAGAAAAGGTTCCATCCATGTAGCCATTGTTTTCAAGATGGCTCCACTCTTTAAAGCTGCAGCAATCCAGTGTATGTTCACATTCGACACGTAAGATTTATTTTACAAAACAGAAATTGTAAAAAAAAAAAAAAAAAAAAAAACTACGATACGATCCAAAGAAGCTAGTTAGTTAAGTGGAAAAAGCTCAGCTAAGGAAGATGGAGTGATGGGAGAGACAGGTCCAAGCTGCTTATGTGTGTGGCTCTGCCTCTGCAGATTGGGTTAAACTAACATGAAGCAGTCAACTGTCTCCTGTCAACAACTCTTAATACCACACTGAGTTTGTATGCTAGTTACATGTTTAAGAAACTCATACTTGTACTTCCAAATTGAGCTCATGCTGATGGCCTCACTAGATACACAACACATGTAGTGTCACAAGATACATTGCAATTATTCATACACTCAACTTTTGTCATTGCTCACCATTGATTTGTAATTTAAAGGCGCACTATGTAACTTTGTGTGTGTCAGAGAAGTGAACATTTTCTAAGGTATATTCTCATAACTGAATAAACAAACTTTCCTCACAGGAAAATTGGATCACTGAATTTAGAACGCTTCCTGAAAAGTTACTGTTTCACTGTTGTTGTTTACAGCAGCAGGGCCCACAGTTTGGTTTTCAAACATATATTCGTCTTAGGTTTGGTTTCTCCACGTGTCTCAAATTTGATTTGATTTATGATGATACAATCATGCAATACTAAGAATTACATGTAGAGTAAATATGTTTTGTAAACTAACTGCAGGCTCTGTGAATGGAAACAAATCCCCCTCCTCTGAAACTGCATACCTTGAAGCCAATGTACATATAGCAAACCCTTCTGAACAGAAATACACTCTTATATACATGCATATATTTACCATACTATATACAGGACATTAACAGGTTCAACTGCACAACCACTGAAGGCCAATGGAAGGATTACAGCTTGGACACAAAATAGGCACCGAAATAACAATGTACTTACTTTGTATGTACTCTGGTCTATTATTTTATCTTAATGGCAAATACAAATTAAGTTCAGAAAAAATACACAGCAGTGACACTATTTACACATTTCCTTTCACCAAACCTTGAGTGACTCATTCAATTTATTTACAACATTTAAAAGATGCACAATATGAAAAAGAAAATATCAATACAATGAAACCTCCCAAAACTCTTCGGGATCAGGTTCACATGTTAATAGTGACTCCAGAATTTGCCTCTCCAAAAGCAGTTGAACTAGGTGTGTACTAGAAGAACATGTATTAATAATCAATTCATTACTCACATCTTTACCAAGTTAAGATAGCAAACACCGTCTGGGTGCAGCTTATTTCGATTGGCTAATGGTGGTTCAGGACATGGTTGGTTCAATGAAATGGATCATTTAAAGACTGGCTTGGACTGGCTGTGCTCACTTGTCATTGGCATTTGTCATTATCTCATGAAATGGTTAAATGACCCTGCGTTCCAAATCACATATTTCCCTACTATTTAGTATGCCAAAAAAAGATTTAGGATGTCCCAATACATGCACGTCAATTGTAGTATGCTGAAAATACATAAATGCCTTACTAACTCCAATAGCATGTTGGAGTATTAGTCTTTATTCTTGACATTTCTCAACATAATGAAAACAAATCTTCCTTATCTGATTTTTGTTTCTCTCCTGTGGCCCTAAAACTCTTCTGTACTTTAGTACGTAGTGTAGTAAAAAGAAAGAGTATGTGATTTGGAACGCAGGGTGAGTTGCTCAATCATGCTGAACACCTCATAATGTCTTTACTATGAACTAGGTGAGCACGTTTTGAACAGTCAAAGCCACTGGAATACTCAGTAACACAACTCTGTGGGTTTAACAACTGGCCAAGCTTGAGCAGCTGACAGTAAAACGCTCTGTCCCTTAGTTGATGGGTCAGTGTCCGTTGCCTCCCTCAGACAGAATGCGGCTGGGCTCGGTGAACCTGGCCGTGGCGATGTAGAAGAGGGCGGGGCAGGGGACGAGGGCCAATAGGGGCAGGTCCTGCTCCAGCTTGTCCAATCGGGAGATAGAGATGATGCCGTAGGCGTGGAGCAGCCAGTGGCTAAACAGCACCACCAGGCGTTTCTTCTTAGCAACCAGGTTCTTAAAGGACTGGAGTGGTGTAGGGCGAGCACATACACACAAACACACAGAGAAAACACATTACTGGGAGTACCGCTTCCAATACACAGGGAAACAGAGATTCTGAAATGCTTAAGCTGAGACACTGCCGGCAAACATGTTTGTTTTTTCAAGCATTGGTACATTTTTAGAATTTAGTCTATTTTGTTTCCATAACATGTCTTCTTTCATACTAAATCTAAAGTTTCAGTGTTTATTTGACCGGACCTGGTCGGTTTGCGTCTGTATATTTCTGCTACACATCTTTAACGCTATTATGTCAACATTCATTTTTTCCATAGTCTGAACGCATAAATCTCAACCTCTGTCGCATTGACATCAACTTAACGTAAACTTTTGAGGGAAAAGTTCCTACGCTAAAGTGTAAGGTGTTGTGAGTGCTTTTTTAATGTCCTACACATTTCAAAGTGCAGTGCGTGCTGTTACCTGTATCTCAGAGGCAGACATGTAGACAGCCAGAGTGACCAGAGACAGGACCAGTATGATGTAAGGAAAGGCATAGTCTGAAACACACACACCATTATGCAGTCTTATTACATGGCACTGTTAAGCTGGGAACACACCGCACTGGCCGCGCGGCGAGATTACATACAAAGTCAATGTACTAGCGCGTGGCCGCGCGTCCACCCAAGAATCGGCGTCCAGCGGCACGTGAATCAAAGGCGCTGCCATTTGCGGCGCGGCCAACATATGCGGCGAACGCAGAAGATGAAATTATTTATCTTTTTGGCGTCGCCGCGCCGCGATAGCCAATCAGTGTTGAGATTGCCCGGTGGTCTGCAAGACGAGGTGGGCGTGTGGAGTGAGGACATGGGCTTCCAATACATTCTGAAAATATGTGTATTTTGTATCCGTTTAGCTGTTGGTTGTACTTTAGCCAAGGTAGCGTCGGTTAGCATAGTGAAACTCACCCAGCTGTGTGCTGTTCCGGAGGATAATATGAACCCAAACTTGACGGCAGTGTCTGTGTGGAATTCCAATATAGCAGCGAAGCACCAGTGTTGTCCTCTGCCAGACCGCGCACTTTCACTTTCAGGTAGGCTGATGTCTGCCTTTATTTGTGCTGCTGAGCACACACTGCTGTTGTTATTGTGTTTAGTATGTTGCTGAATTGCTGTTAATGTGTAATGTGTGTGTATTTGCGATCGGGGTGCGTGTTCATGCTGTTTTGATGATATTTGTGACATGACTGCCGCTGGTTACACAGTGAACCTACATCTGTATTTTTTGGCACAGCTGGACCATGTTGTTGTTGTTGTTGCACCGTAAGTGTGACGGGTCTGATCTCGGCGTCAGGAATATATGGCCCAATATGATCAAGCGGTGAGCCTCCTGCGTTCACACGGCCAACCGCCGCAGGGGGCCAGTGCGGTGTGTTCCCAGCTTTAAATGCTGTGTTCTGATTGGTCAATCATGGCATTCTAAGGTCAGATATTTCCAGCTAATGGCCGCTGTCAAGGATAATTGTCCGTTGCTAAAGGTCTTACGTCATTGTTTTGATGGATCACTTTCTGCCATATCAATCCACTGAAAGACGTCTACAAACAGTTCCATAGCACTCCTTTAAAAAACAATGGAATACTTTCTCAACATGACTTTGAATGTACCAGAGAGCAGGGAACCTCATGTTTCCACCGAGTAGAGCGGGTCGGGTCGTAGCGGCTCAGAGCGGGACAGCTCACTTTTAAGAATCTCGGTGGTGCTTCCACCGCCGACCCTACCCTTACTGGTAGGGCGGGGTTTAGGCTGGACTGCGGTAGCTGCCGCCAGAATGTGGGTCAAACTATCGGGCTGTGGAACAACTGTGGTCAAGCCAGCGGTCTCTCGTTTTAGCTTGGTCAAACCAGCCGCTTCTTTATTTATTCTCCCCGTGTTGTGAGCGTATTATGATAATGGTAAATAGAGACGGCTCGGTGCAAGCCGACAAAGACAGTGAGCGAACAGCGCTGGCTGCGGCAGCTACGTGACATCGTAGCAGTGGCACACAGTGTAGCCCACTGATGAATTTAATGAAGAAGAAAAACACCACACAATAAACAGTGCTGCATTCACATGTTTCGCCAAAACACAAGACTCTCTTCTCTCTTGCTGAGGTGACTACACACGGCGGAAATGATTCTTTCGACCAATCAACGAACGGCAGTGTGTAGCTCCACCTTTTCTGCACCCTTTCAGGCGGCTGGTACCCAAATGGAGGAGTACCGAAAAAAGGAGCGCCTTAGAGCGGTGAGGCTCCCTTATATCCGTACCCTACCCAACGTTTGGCAAATAGAAAGGCAAAAAACAGGACAGAACCGCTCCGACCCGACCCGCTCTACTCGGTGGAAACCAGGCATACGAGTCATCGTAAAAAAAACTGCAGTCAAGACTGTTAACGGAATTTAATTTGCCTTATGATTGTATAATATTTTAATGCTCAAACAGCTTTCTGCCTGTTGAACTTTGTCCCAGTAAACTTAAAGAACTTCAAAGAGTTTTGCTAAACTTGCATTTAGGACAACATCTGCTGATTACTTGTTTTTTAGCCTTGAAGAAGAAAACTAAAGACTTTGGCAATTGCAGATGTATGACACATTCATGTGCACAGTGGTTGAGAGTTGATGGGGAAGCTTTGGAGGAGTGAATGACTCCCATATTCTGTTTTCAGACATTGTGTGAAGAATAACACCTGCTGATATGAGTTTCTGTGAATATCTGCCTTATTAAAAATCTTTCTGCTTTCGCAAGCAAAATTGAGGGCCAGACACACAAACCGAGTGTCTTCGCATATACAACTTTTGGACCATAAATATCAGTGCTATTTCTGTTCAGTTTTTGTATTCAACCATGTACCCAACATGGAACACTTGTTTACCCTTGCTGCTGTTTGCAAGTAAAGATCTCCTGCTTTGAACACTGCCTGACTCAGATCTCTTTATTCAAAAACACTTGGGTTTTTAATATTAATTCTACTATCAAAGACCATGTGAGGAAGTCTGGCCACAAACTGATATAGTTATCGTTTGATATTGAGTGTGTTCCGACCATGTAGCCGACTATATTTGGACCGTAGGAAATAAAAGTGTTTGTAAATCAATAAAAATGTCCTTTTCTCCTTCGCTATACATTCTCTCTTACTTATTCAAACTGGAATCTGGTCCCAATCACAACAACACTGCTTATGGAATTAGGAATCAAACTCCCCAACATTGGTACTACAGTGGTGGGTGAGGCCCAATGCTTGACAGTGTACTCACAGAGCAGTCCTCCCCCCACAGCCTGCAGCACAGTGAGGATGGGGAAGAAGTAGAGAGCAGCGTAGATGCTTTTGAAGCGATCAGACTTGCCCAGACCGCAGGCAATCTTCTTGACCAGCAGAGGGCGCAGCAGCATCATCAGCACCAGGCAGAAGGCGTAGTAGATCAACACAATGGTGTAGCTGAGGAAAGAGAAACAATGACAATATACCACAATATAACAGCATGTCAAAAGACTGGAGTATGGCTGGCTCAGCGATATGAACTCAAGCCAGTATCACCATTAATTCAACATTGTACCTCAATTACCATTAAAGGTGAAGTAAGCGATTTATTTATATTAATATGAGTGTTAAATCGCTCTTTATTCATACAGTGATCACTTAGTGATAGTGTGCGTGTTTCATAAAGCCGATCTCTCAGTCACTCGCTCTGCATGTAATCAGCAAATAAACTTTTCAGGGATCCCACTACTGATAACCAATCAGAAGAGAGAAGTCTACACACCGGCACCCGTCTCACTGCCGGTGCACGTGCAGAGCGACAGATGGGTGAATGTGTATGCGCCTACAATGGTGGAGCAGGTAAAAATCCTTCCCAATGTCTGTTATGATGGTTTTTATCATGTTTTATCACACTTATGGATCTGAGATGATGCTAGATAACTCGCTGCTTGAAGACCGCAGTGCATTAATGTGGTGATGTAGGGACGAGCGAGGGGACTGCTAACTGCAGTCACTGACAGGAAGTTAGCTAAACTGACCATTCCGCTTACAGCACCTTTAAAGAACCATTCTTTTCTTGTTAGCCCTCTTATAGTTCACTGACAAGGTTTGTACTGTAAACATGCTTAACTATTAGAGCTGGGATATTCTTTCTAATTAAATACTGTGTATCTTATCTTTGCGATTTAAACAAAATCAAGTTAACACAAACAGTTGAACTATTTATGGTTATTAATTGAATATTTTAAACTGACAAGAAAATATCGCTTGAAATGAAAAGGTCACAATTTTTTTGTTATATCAAGTTATATAAAACAGATAGACAATAAATAACATGCATTTTTAATCGCAAACAAAAATCAATTCTCTCAAATGTTGCCATTTTGAAAAGTATATAGCTTGGAAACTCTTGTTAACAAATATTAGTTTACAGAATTAAAATACAAAGAAACAACTCAATAGCCATGTGGGAACAATGACGTGTGTTAGAAGTTCTGAATGTCTGTTTCCATTCATTGCTCAGCCTTTAACTTGAGTGTATAGGGTCAAATTAACGTTTATTTCTTTGGTCTTAAAGTCCCAGTAAACCCAAATCCACAAAAAGCCTTTTAACTATGTCATTTGGGGAGTTGCCTGCATGATAGTATACATTGGAAAAAGAGTTAAGCATATTTATCAATCCATATATATATTGTCATTTAAGGTTATTAAACTTGGAAAGTGTGTCTGGATTAGGCGGGCTTGTGCTCTGGTCCTTATGACACAGTAAGTAGCGTTCTATAAAGACAATGACCTTTGCCATGGAGACCGTTTGTTACGGCCACGCCCACACAGCCCTGTCAAACGCTCTCTAGACAGTAACAAAGCAACTTTTTTAAACTCATTTTTATAATATTTATAAACATTGATTTTCATTCAGATTTTTTGTAAAAAGCTCACTGAGACACCCAACCTAAATATCATATATAGATTTGTTTTACTATTTCAGAGCAGGTTTCCAAAAGGCTTTAGCTTTCGGGCAACTGTGGCTCAGGTGGTAGAGCGGGTCGGCCAATGATCGAAGGGCTGGTGGTTCGATCCCCGCCCTGCCACTTGTGTCATGGTTGTTGTGTCCTTGGGAAAGACACTTCACCCACCTTGCCTCATGTGAATGTCGATAGTAAGCCTGCTATCAGCGTATGAATGTGTGTGTGAATGGTAACGTGTAAATGGGAACAGGTCTCCCTTAAAAAAAGAGTCTCCGGTCTCAATGGGATTTACCTGTATAAATAAAGGAAAAAGAAAAGAAAACTAATAGACGTTTGCTGGTACTTACAGCGGGTAGACAGCCTCCTGGGTGCAGTGCAGGGTGTGGACATAGTCTGGACTGGGGTTGTACAGCATGGTGTACCAGTCTGAAAGCATCTGGACCCGACAGGACGAGATGCTGGGCAGGCCCACCGGCTCTGTCACCAGCACTGTCACCACAGCAGACACACTGCACTCTATCATGGCTGTCATGTGCTGCAGCAGAGCACTGGAGCTAAACACACACAACAACAACATCAACTCAAACGTAAAACACACCACATTCTTAACCAAGTTATAATGTCATGATGACATTAATTAGCCTGGTCCAACCAGACCATCGTACTTCATTTCATTTGTACAGAAGGTCTGGAAGTGCTGTAATTGGCAAACGTTCACTCACTTGGAGGCGGGTGTCTGTTGAAGTTTAAAACTATTGGATCTGCCCAGTGCCACTCTGGATCAGCCAACCAATCGCATAACGTTTGGTTGTCACGTGTGTCATGAGTCGGCTTCTGACGGTGCGTTCCAGTTGGACAGGGAACTCGGAAATTTCCAACTTCACTACATATTGTGGTCTATGAATCTACCGGTACCTGGCAACGGTAACTTGTTAGAGCCTAACGTTTAGTTATCTGGATGAGAAAGGTTTTAGGCGTCCATACTTTCCCGAGCAGATGCGCTGGAACACAGACAGGTCGGAACTCGGAACTACCAAGTCGGAAATTTCCACGTTCCGAGTATAAAGGAACGCAGCATTCAACTGAAACTGGAGCGCGACTTCGACGTCATCGTTCTCAGCCACTCGCTCTGTTCGCTGATTGGACATCCAAAAATCAGTTTGAGCAGGATCCCACTATTACATCCCAGCCCCAGACTGACTACTGAAGTGAAATGAAAATTGAGCGGAAGTAGGTAGGCGGGTGGAGCCAGGCTAGACATTAATAGGTTGACTTAATGAATTCTAAGCAGAGAGAATGATTGAGGGGCACTTTACACTGTGAAAACGTGACAGTTTTCCAGTTTTTGGTTTAAAAAAAAACCCCGTTCAGACACAATTTATCTGACATCTTCACCCATACACATGTTTTCAGAGGAAACGGGCCGAAATCGCTGTAGAAGCAGTGTAGCAGCCATGCCAAGCCAATAGTCAGCTGTGACACAGCCTAGGAGATAGCTCTTCCAGTACAATTTGATGCATAAAACCTTACTGTAACCGAAAATGAATGCCACTAACGTTCATAAAGCGGTTGGTGTAAGCTTGGGGTTACAAGTATTGTAAATGACAAGCTTTCTGTCCTCTTATTTCACCGCATTGAACTCGTAAAAACAGAAGACTTGCTGATAGTAAAGGGGCTTCGTGAGCGGATACCTTCCTGTTAGTCGTACTTCAAAATAAAAGTCAACTCACGTGTGTCCAGTGAAATGCTATTAATGTTTAGCCAGTGAAATGCTTTTACTGTGAAGCCGTAGCCTTAATGCTCCTTTTGTTGAACAGTAACTTAACCGCTGGCGCTGAACTATGGATAGTGTTTTTAATGTAGAGAGAGCCGTGTCCCTGCCCTGGCATAGAAGCTAACACGTTTATTTGGCTAGAAAAACGGAGAGAAAATCTTTCCCCAGACAAAGTGGCCGGTGGTCTCAATAACTTACTAATCGCTAGACTAAATTGGCAGTGTTAGCCTATATTTTAGCCCTGCACTCACTCTCCGTTGATCACAGTGATGGTGCCGTGGAAACACCGTTCATGTTGTCTTCTAACTTTATAACTCGCTTGTGTTGTGGGTATTTTGACAGCAAATGGTATAGACTACGATGTGTGAGGGTGGAGCCGTGACTCAGCGTATCAGGGGAAATGGTTTCGGTGTTTACAGGAAACCAAAACCGTTAAGTTTTCCAAAAATCCTCCCTGGGAGGTGATCTCAAAAACCTGCGGTTTCATGCCTGCGTTTGCTGTTTTCCTGTAAATGATATAGTCAACCGGGGAATTTTGCGTTTGCACGTTCGTGTTGTGTTAAACCCCTGAGTGAGTGAGTGCTCCCACCTCTTCTTCCCAGAGTACCACTCTATGAAGAACCAGTGCAGCACCAGAGGCAGCATGGCCATGAAGCCCAGGTAGAGCCAGTCATACAGCTCTGGAGACTCTGTGCAGCGCTCACACACCTTCTGGAGGTTGGCCCGCTCTCCACGAGGACACACCTGCCAGGACACACACACACACACACACGCACGCACGCACACACACACACACACACACAGGGCTGGCCATTGGAAAAGCACACAACAACAACAATCTACAGTAAAGCCTACTGCCAACTACTTTCCCCACATTCATACTTTCCCACTGTCTCATTTAACCTAGTGTTTGATCTATACCAACACAATTCATTCATTTCTATAAAGCTGTTTAGAACTTCTTCAGCAGTCAGTAGCCTATCCTAGCAATAGCTGTGCCTGTTGCATATATTTGTACATGTGGGTGGGGGGGGGGGGGGGGCAAAATATAGACATTACTTTTTGATGGATGACGAGGCAATGCCCTACAGTCCCACACATAGGCCCTAGTGCTACCTGAGGTCAGGTTGGTACTCACACCACAGTCTCCCTCCACTGAGCCGTTGACCAGGACTCTGCCACAGTACAGGCCCGGACAAGTAGAACTCATGGCCACAGCTGCATCCACATACAAGTACACACAATACACACTGAGCATTAGTCCAATTATCTGAAGGTTAAAGGTCAACAGAATATTTCTGGTGACTAATAATTAGCCTGTGGTGGGGAGTAGTGACTGAACACCATGTCTCCATCAACCTTGTAGAATGCATTCCATTTGCAGTGGCTTGCTGGTTCATTTAAATATTTGCATAGCGATTCAAGTAGTTCAAACTTAAATGACTTTGTTTTGTGCAGTGAACTACTAAAACTACACAAACAATGACTTGTACACACCAACACACTCCAACACACATTTTGCCCCAAAAAAAGGAAAGGAATGAATTTTTCGAACATGACCATTGCTTCTCTAATTGCACTCAAATTGACCGACCTCAGGAATTAGAAAATCCAGATTTGTTTCAAAACAATATGTGACCTTCCATGTGATTGAGTCTTTGTGAAAAGTCCAGATGGGACTGTTTTATCACGGACAGGTTTGTACATCAACGCTATTCCCCGTCCAGGAAGCTACATTGTCAGCTCAACTGGGAAACCAATTCCTTATTGTTTTTAGTTTTCATTTGTTATTCAAATTTGATATTTGAAGCTGTCGTTACCAAACTAGATTTCTCCCTAGGATAGCTTTACTGTAGGTCAGTTTCTTCCACTGTGACGCCATTGACAGATTTCACTGTGTCCACTACAGTGTCGGAGGGAGACACCATTTGTTTTTTAATGATGAGGAACAGTGGTGTTGGCATGTTTGTTGCATGATGGATGAGCCGTTTATTTAGTATAGTTATTTGGGCACCCAGAGCTCTTTGGGTAGAAGCGTCACATTAAGGTTGGTTCGAGACCAACACAACCACAAGCAAGGAAACTGTACCACTTGACGCGACTGCCACGCACTATTCAGGTCAATGGTACGACGATTTAAATGGGGAATACAGCAGTCTGTCAATGTAACTATATTTCATTGAGAATAAGTTGTGCGTGTGCTGGATCTATGTGGATAGCCGGTGATATGTTGTTAGCTAGTTCTCAGCTAACGTTAGCTAGTAAACCACTGCTTTATGTGCGCTCGGCGGTATATCTTTCATTAGACTAAAGGTGAAAATGAAACCGTCACTTACCCATTGTGGGCCTGATAATGATATATAAAAGAAAAAGCTGTCGCCTCAGTGCTGCCGTATTTTCATTTGGTTGCTTTCTGTAACCGGATGCGGACGAATAATACAGTAGCATAAACAGGAAGTGTGTTGTGACACATCGTGTAGCGTCCGTGCAGCAACAACAAAGCATGAGGACAATCTTGCCTGAAATCTGAAGAGACCATAGATCAGAGGTGCCCACAAGTTTTCAGCTTGTGAGCTACTTTTATAATGACCAAGTCAAGAAGATCTACCTACTATAGAAATGTAATATTTCTTTTGATTAATAAACAAATAATTTTTTAGGTAACCCTCAGGGCCTTTTAGGGGGGTCCAGGAGCATGCCCCCCAGAAGAAAAATTCGAAACTTTTAAAGTAAAATGCATCAATCTGGCGCATTTTGAGAAGAATACTAAGGCTAAACCAGCTGTGTCCTATGTGAGCTATTTATTACTATTTTCTGGAATAATGTGGGGACAGAATTACCAAAAAGCAGAAAGAAAAAATGTACAGGTTTAAAAAATCTCTCTGTGAATTTTTTTTTTAAATACAGTATAGCTCAATATAGGCCCCTGATCTTCATAGCCACGAACAATGTAATTTAAAAAATATCCCCCCCCTACCCCCCACCTACTAGGTTAGGGGCCTGTAATGAGCCAGTCAATTGTTTATTTTTTTATAAATTTATAAAATTATAAAATTGTTTATTTTTTTATAAATTTGTTTAGTTGTTCGGGGCCTTCAAAGATTAGGAGCCTATATTGAGCCAGTAAAAAAAACGTTTTAACTTTTTAAGAATGCCATGACGATTTACCCACAATCCCGATCAATGTAATGGGCACCCCTGCCATAGATAGTAGGAAGAGACCTACGTTCCCACAGCCCAATGTTCCCACTTTTCCTAAGATTTCTTTACAACAACAACAAAAAAAGATGACCCTACCTAGGGCATCGGCCTATTCTTGAAATTGGCAATTAGGCAAACAATTTGAAACACCTCTGCTTTTCTGTTGCTAAACTGCATATTGGTGAATGTAACTCAGACAAAGTTCTGCTGGTTAACATGTAGGCTAACTCCATCATAACTTTAATCATGATAATGGCCTGAAATAAAACAAAGAAACTGATGTTTTTCCCCTGTTATAAATCTGTCTAACCCTCATCCAATCAACTGTTGTCATTTCAGACCCCAGAGTTAACCATCTCGTCATAGCCTATCTCATTGGTAGGCTAACATTATACAGCTTCCCCAATCTTTTAATGCTCCTGTCCCAACCTTTTTGAAATGTGTTGCTGGAATCAAATTCAGAATAAGCATATATTTACAAAAAAAAATCCCAATGAAATAGATAGGGTAATACATTAAATATATTGCCTTTGTATTGTTTTCAACTTGATTGTATGTGAAAAGGGATTAACAAATGGTCACGTTCTTTTATATTATTTTTACATATAGTGGTGTGTTGTTGTTTTTGTTGAATTGGCCATTAAAATACCCTTAAACATTTTTTATATCTAAGAAGTCATCAGTATTCTCTTTAAACCATGGACTAGAGCCACCATTAAGAGATTTAGGTCATTTTCCTTACAAAAAGAAAGTTTGACCTATTTCACTCAAGCACTGTAAAGTACACTTTAGACCACCATGATGCCACCAATAAATATCAGAACCGAAAGGGGAGATGTAGAAAAAAAAGAATCTCAAAAGTCTCAGTCTTATGGACCGAGGAAAGACCTCAAGAGAAATGTGTGAGGAGATCAACACCACAATGACTCATGGTGCAACAGTGTCTTCAAGAACTGTGCCGGAGACTGGGAGAAGAAGGACTTGTAGAATAGAAACCATTACTGATAGAGTGAAACGCCTGAAATGTGCAAAAGAACACAAGAAATGGACAAAAGAAGATTGGTATAAGTCTTGTGGACTGATGAGTCCAAGTTTGAACATTTTGGCAACAGGTGAAGAGTGTGTGATGGAGGGGGGATATATAATATAGATATAAAAATGAGTGTCTCTTGCCAACAGTTAAACATGGAAGCATAGTATTATGTTGTGGGGTGTCATCTCAGCCTCAGGAACAGGTGACTTAGTGAAAGTAAATGGCATCATGGATAAGAAAAGGTCCAACTAGCTCATCTTTAAAGATACTTATAGTTGCCTTTAAAGATGAGCTAGTTGGACCTTTTCGGGTTGAAGATGGCCTCAAAATCAACTCCCCAACCTACTGCCAGTTTCTAGAAGATACTTTCTTCAAGCAGTGGTACAGGAAAAAGTCTGCATCTTTCAAGAAGACCATGATTTTTATGCAGGACAATGCTCCATCACATGCATCGACAGTACTCAATTGCATGGCTAGCCAGTAAAGGCCTTAAGGATAAAACAATAATGACATGACCCCCTTCCTCACCTGACTTAAACCCTATTGAGAACCTGTGGGCCCTGCTTAAACGGGATATTTACAGTGAAGGAAATCAGTACACCTCTCGGAACAGTGTCTAGGAGGCTGTGGTTGCTGCTGCACAAAAAGTTGATCGTCTACAGATCAAGAAACTGACAGACTCCATGAATGGAAGGCTTGTGACAGTTATTGAAAAGAAGGGTGGCTATAGGGGAAGGTGGGGTGATTTGTGCATTTTGGAAGTTGCAAAACCCCTTGTTTCTAGAAAACCGGGAAGAAATGGAAAGTGACCACATATTTAGAAGAGCCACCATTTGACCATCCTGTAAAGAAGGGAGACACAAGGAATAAGATATAAGCACTTTAAGCTCAAAAACTGTGTTTTGCCTTTCAAAGTAAAATTTCCATGATCAAGTTTTTGATTATTGTGTCTGAACAATTATAGACACGTTTGAAAACATTTGACACATGTTTTAGTGCTTTGGTATGCTACACTTTGAGTCTATATAGTTAGCACAATGTCAACCCTAAATTGCTGCATCATGCCTATTATCCAAAATTCTGGGGATGGGGTGATTTGTGCGAAGGGCCTGGGTGAGTTATAAGTAAGTAAGTAAGTAAAATGTATTTATAAAAGCACATTTATGACAGTTTGCACTGTCCAAAGTGCTGTACATAGTGCATTCAGTAGGTAAACAATGAAGGTAAAATAACAATAACCAAAATAAAAGACGTAAAGCCCATACATCCACATAAACACAGATAGTAGTGCAGAGGTAAGTAAGTAGTGCAGAGGTTAATGGGGAGGAAACACCAGGGTGTACATATGGGTTTTGAGCCTTGATTTAAAGGCAGAAATGTTGGGGGAATCACATTTGTCAGGTGGCAGTTGGTTCCACAAGCACGGAGCAACTAGTGCAAAGTACATTTCTGAGAGTTGGGCCAGTGGCATGGCTGTATACGCTGGTCACCAAAAGAAAGTGATAGTCTACAGTAGCTCAGGAGAGAGTGACATCTCAATTCCACTTAACGACACCACTGATGAGAGTTCAGATGGCCAGAAAGATGATGATGCTGACTTTGTCATTGTGACACAATGACAAGACAACTTTTTTCCCAAAGCTTTTATCTTAAACAGTTTATTCCAGATCCAAAGTTTTTATTGCCAGGGATGCACAACATCCTGAAATATATGTACATATTTGAGTTGGAGACATAACTGTCAAGGCCTCACTTTAAAATCACTTTGAGTAAAAAGTTGCACAATCACCCCACCTTCCCCTATTGGTCACTGATTTTTTTTTGACATGTCGGAAATTTTTATTTGTAAATTTTGAGTTGTTTTATTATTCTCACTTTAACAGATGAAAATAAACAAGTGAGATGGGAAAATGTTAGTTTTTTTATTTAGTTGCAGAATAATTCTGCATACTAATAGTTGCCTAATAATAGCAAAACATAGATATATTCTCGTAATAAAGACAAAACCTCACTTTTACTTTCGTAAACATTCAGGTTTAGGTTCTTTAACATTTTGAATTGACAAGACTACAGTGCTTGTAGTTGTTCAATAATAAAATGAATCCTCAAAAATACAACTTGCCTAAAAATTTTGCACACATTGTATTTTCAAGAGGACAATGACCCTTAACATTCTTTAACTACATCTCTAACTATTGCTGGTACTACCTGGGACAGAATGAATCTGATGGAACATTGACAATGATGGGCTGGCCCCCTCAAAGTCCAGACCTCAACCCCATCGAGCTAATTTGAGGGAAGTTGGAAACTAAACTGGACAGATAAAAAAAAAAAAAAAATCTATTTAATCACTCACAGGAAACCCTTACGCTTGAGTTGTAGAAGGCATGGGATAACATTAGTGTTAAAGTTCTCAGGAAATACATTGCCTTTATGCCAGAGAGATGTGCTGCTGTAATTGCTGCAAAAAATGCATCTGATATTTGTGGTGCTCAGAACAACCATCTGCATATTTCATGCACATTATGAAATGAAATCATGTTTTAGAAGTAAATAAAGGTAGCCTAGCGTAACTATTTTCAGATCTATCAAGTGTTCTAATAATTTTAAATCTTATTAGGCTACTAATCCGGTAAAAGGTTGAGTCAGTGATTCTGGAGAGAATGCTTGTTGTCAAAATCACTTTTTCTCAAAGTCAGATATATCCGGACTTCCGGGTTACAGAGCATGGGGTAGGTGCGATCGCTTTCTAGCTCCCACTAACATATTTCAGACCTAACTGATTAAACCCTATTTTCATCGATTTCTTTTGTGCTTGTGTTGCCGGTAACACTGATACTGTTTTGGAGAAATGCCCAGAGGAAAGAAAAACGCAAAAAGAGATTCGGCAGAGTCAGATATGTCCTCGGACAGCGTGGTTAGCATTGATGTTAATGCTAGCTCAATGGCTTCCATTCCGGACCTGCTTGAGCAGCATAGAGCAGCCATAGCCTCTGAGTTCAAGTCATCGTTCGCCAGCATGGACACTGAGCTAGACAACATCCAGGCCGTGGTCTCAGGCCAGGAGAAACGTTTAACCGATCTCGAGGAGAATGCAGAAACTGTTTGCGGACGCCTGGAGCAACTTGAGGCTACGTGCTCCTCACTGCAGGAAGACAACAAGTTGCTGAAATCTAAACTATCGGATTTGGAAGGGAGAAGTAGGAGACAGAATGTACGTATTGTGGGCTTACCAGAGTCACTTGAGGGTGCACGTCCCACTGCCTTTTCCTCCAAGCTCCTCGTCGAGGTTTTTGGTGGACAGGCTCTCCCTTCTTCCCCGGAGCTGGACAGAGCTCACCGCACTTTGGCACCCAAACCAGGTCCGCGTGAGAGACCGCGACCCGTCATCATCCGCTTCCACCGATACCAGACTAAAGACTTGATCATGAGAGAGGCACGTAAACAGGGCGAGCTGGAATACCACGGCCACAAGCTCCGGTTCTACGAGGACTACAGCGCGGAGGTCGTGAAGCAGCGGGCTGAATACAGGGGGGTCATGGCTGAGCTTTATCAGCGCGGTCTCCGTCCCTCTCTCCTCTTCCCTGCGAGGCTTCGCATTACTCTCCAGAGCGGCGAGAGAAGGTGGTTGCGGTCTGTCTCTGAAGCATCTAACTACATCTCTACATTGGGTGTGAGTCCGTAGTAAATACGATTGCCTGCTGTGAGTATACAAATGTGGACAAATGCTCTTTTCATATCCCCAGCCAATCTCTCAGACTGATGGTACTACACACATTTTTTTCTCCCTTTTTTAAAATGAGTAAATCAGCTGGGTGAGTGTGACATTTCTGTTGCTTGTCATTTTGACGTATTGTCTAGCTCACTCGCTTTTTTTATTTGTATCTCTATTTTAAAACGGCTGGATTAGCGTGTCTGTTCTTTATTTTTTTGCCATTTGGACAGTTTGTCTAACTCACGCCTTGTTCTTTTTTTTGTATTTTGAATCTGTTGGGTGAGCATGGTATTTTTGTTTAGTGTGTTGTCATTTTGACAGTTTGCTGGATTGTTCATAGTGTTACTAGCTGTTATGGGGTGAAATGTACAAGACCTATGTGGGAAGCTAGCATAGGTCAGGAAGTTAAGGTTTGGAATGTTTGTTGTGAGACTAGTAAGGGTCTTTTGGGGTTTGCTGTTTAGAGCAATATATGGGGTGGGTTCTTGGTGGGATGGGGTGGTGTTAACTGGGGGTTTAGCTGATAAGTTATCACCTGCTGTGTTTTCAGTTATTTGTGTTTTCCTTTTTTGTGTGTGTTTTTCTTTCCCTCTGTATTTTGCTACTCTTTTTGTTATCGGAGCAACTCTTTTTATTCTCACTATGACTGAGCTAGATGAAGGGCAATCTTAATTTAATTAGTTGGAATGTCAAGGGGCTAAATCACCAAGTGAAAAGGGGTAAGGTCTTAACCCACCTAAAACGGCTCAGGACTGGAATAGTTTTCCTTCAAGAAACCCACTTACATGACTCTGACCAAGGGCGACTAAGTAAATGCTGGCGTGGACAATTTTTTCATTCTAATTTCAGGGGTAAGGCTAGGGGCACAGCTATCCTTATTGATAGTAATATTCCTTTTGAGTCCTCAACAGAGCCGGCCCGAGGCATAAGCGAACTAAGCGGCCGCTTAGGGCCCCCGACTGCCTGGGGGGGCCCCTAAAAAAAAAAAAAAAATTTTTTTTTTTTTTTTTTTTGTAGTTTGTGTGTTTGATATTAACATCATACTATGCAAATGTGAGTTATCATACAAAAACAGGAATACAATGTTTGGTCTAGATAATTAATAGCCTAAAAATGTAATCAGTTCATCTCGGAGGAAATCCGAAATTATCTGATCATGTCACGTTCACATCCATGCACAGTGTGTATTGAGTTTATTTAAAAACAATTGGAAATGGAGCTGCCCTCAGTTGCCCATGCACTGTGTATAGTCTATAGCCTATGTCAGCCTTGTCTGTGGAAAAAAAGATACAGTAGCTGGATAACAAAGTTCTTCTGCTTCGTTCCTCACAATGCATTTAAATGCATTCACTATATTATAGAGAAATATGTCCCGTAAAAGAAAAAGAGCTCCAAGCCCAAACCAGAGGACCCTCCATAAGATTTTATTTTATATTAATATTTTTATGGAAAATCCATGTGTCCTTCTTCAATAGCTTCTAATTCATCTGACCCAGTGTCTGCAAATTATTTGTTCACACAAGATTTCTCAGATTTAGCCTCTTAATTTTCCTCTCAAAGTGCACCAGATTCATGCATTTCACTTTAAAAAGGTTAAAAAAATCTCCCGGGGGGGCATACCCCCGGACCCCCCTAGGAGGGTCTGAATCTCGGCTGTCTAATATTTTCGCACAGCCGCACAGTGGAGGCACTAGCAGAAAACACTGGGTGTGTGAATGATATTTAACAAAGATCTAGAGTTTCAGCAGCGCTAACATTGGAGAGGGGCCCCCTAATCATATTTCGCTTAGGGCCCCCTGAAGGCTTGGGCCGGCTCTGGTCCTCAAACATTATATCAGATAAAAATGGACGTTTTATTATTGTTTCAGGCAAACTTTACAATAAGTCAGTCATCTTGGCCAACGTCTACGCGCCTAACGTCGATGATGTAGAATTCTTTAAGAGATTTTTTTCTCAACTCCCCGATCTCAATTCCCATTCTCTTATTCTTGGTGGGGATTTTAATTTATTTATTTATTTATCTAGATCCAGTCTTAGATCGCTCTTCCCCCAAACCTGACACTCTTAGCAGATCTGCAGGTTATATCAAATCATTTCTTGCTGATTATAGCCTCTCTGATCCATACAGGTTTTTATACCCCACAGGAAGAGAATATTCATTCTTTTCACATGTCCACCATACCTACACCCGAATTGATTATTTTTTTGTTGATAATTCATTGATGTCAGACCTATTGTGATTTCAGATCACGCTCCTCTGCTCCTTCAACTGGCTTTCTCTGACGTTGAGTATACAAGAAGACAGTGGAGACTGGATCCATTGTTGCTCACAGATGAGAGTTTTCTTTCACACATCTCTACACATATTAAAACTTTTTTGAGTATAAATAGAACACCAGATGTGTCCAATGCAACAATTTGGGAAGCCCTGAAAGCCTATTTGAGAGGTGAAATTATATCATTTGCAGCATACAAAAATAAGTGTACAAAACAGAAACAAACTGAAATAGCTGATCAGATTCTGAACATAGACAGACAATATGCTAATTCACCTTCATCTGAACTTTACAAAGAACGTTTAAAACTTCAGACAGAATTCAACCTTCTTTCCTCTCGTCAGGTTGCTGACCAGTTGCTTAGGAGCAGAAGTACTTTTTACGAGCATGGTGACAAGATTGGCAAACTCCTGGCCAATCAACTGCGTGGATTTAGAGCGAAGCAACTCATCCCTGGAATACGGACAGACAGTGGGTGTACAACATCAGATCAGAAATTGATAAACGAAAAGTTCAAAACGTTCTATTCAAATTTGTATAGTTCTGATTGTACAGTAGACGCAACGGTGATGGAAACCTTTTTCAGTAACCTAAACATGCCTTCCCTTTCTCAAGACCTGAGACATAGCCTTGAGGCACCTATTACTCAGAGGGAAATTATTGCAGCAATAACATCTATGCAATCAGGCAAATCTCCTGGTCCAGACGGACTTCCATCTGACTTTTTTAAGAAATTTTCAGCCGAATTGTTGCCTTTTTATGTTCAGTATTCTCAGACTCATTTGACCGCCTTCGTTCTATCAGGTCTGTATTTCCCTGTTGTTAAAAAAGGATAAAGATCCTCTAGATTGTGCATCATACCGACCAATTTCACTATTAAATACGGATGTGAAGATACTTGCTAAAATTCTCGCCCACAGATTGGAGGATGTTCTCCCCTCTGTCATATCCCCCGACCAAACTGGGTTTATAAAGGGACGCCAATCATTTTATAATATCCGCCGGCTAATGAACATTTTATATTCCCCCAGAAATATTGAATCAGAATGCCTCACTTCTATGGATGCTGAAAAAGCATTTGATAGAGTAGAATGGAATTATTTGTTTTTCACCCTTGAAAAATTTGGTTTGGGTCCTGTTTTCACTTCTTGGGTTAAATTATTATATGCATGCCCTTCTGCCTCAGTATTAACAAACAGCCGTTACTCAAGTAGTTTTGATCTGCACCGTGGGACCCGGCAGGGTTGTCCTTTGAGCCCGCTCCTTTTTGCTATTGCAATCGAACCACTTGCGATTGCCATCAGAGGTAACAAACAGATTCAGGGGATATGGAGAGGAGGAATTGAACATAAGGTATCATTATACGCCGATGACTTACTTTTGTTTGTCGCCAAGCCAGCCACCTCTTTGCATTCAAGATCTGGCATAAAAAAGGCTTAAAATACATCGGTGATCTATTCATTAATGATCTATTTGCTAGTTTTTCTCAATTGGCAAAACATTTTGGTATCGAAAAGACTAATTTTTTACGATTTCTGCAAATCAGGCATTTTACACAGAAGTTAATTCCCCAATTCCCTTATAAACCGCCAGCCAATCATGTTGATTTGTTTCTTTCTGTAAACCCCACATTAAAAGGCTCAATTTCTGTGTTTTTCAACCTTATTTCAAAGTTGCATAGCCCCTCATTAGCAGCTATAAGAACCCTGTGGGAGCAGGACCTAGGCTCTGCCTTCACAGATCACATGTGGGATTCAGTCCTGGATCGGATACACTCTACCTCCATGTGTGCCCGACATGCTCTTGTGCAATTTAAAGTAGTACATCGTATCCACATATCTAAAACTAAATTAGCTCGTATGTTCCCCGATGTAGACCCGACCTGTGATAGCTGTAAAAGCGCACCGGCATCACTCTTTCACATGTACTGGTTGTGTCCCACCTTGACTGAGTTCTGAATTAGATCTGATTACATACACACATGCACACTCACTCATACACGCACACAGACACACACACCCAACCTGGCTGATAAAAGGCCAAAGTGCATTCAGACTACACGCTGAATCGCCCGAGGAACAAGGTGTCATGGTTGTGGGTCAGGGCCCCCTTCTCAAAGTTCGGTTGAAAGTAGGTTTATTCTGGTAAGATCTGAATGATTGTAATGAATAAGTAACATCTGTGTTGAATAGTAGAAACTGTCTACTAGCTGTAACCTTGATGTCAACCTTTAATAAAGTAACCTGTTAAGACCTATTCCTACTCTCCGCGTCTACCTTCGCCTGGTGATGAGATGTCTCCTTCCTTAGTAGTAATCTTATGTCAGTGGAAACAAAAGCCCACTCGGCCACGAGAATAATTATGTAGGTTTCCACTACAGACACCGTGCATGTTATGTTGTCTTCTAACTTTAACTCGCGTGTGGGTATTTTGACAGCAAATGTTATAGACTATGCATACGTGAAGTGGAGCCGTGACGTCAGCGTTATCAGGGAAAATGGTTTCAGTGTTTACAAGAAACCAAAACCGTTGTGTTTTCCAAAAAATCCTCCTTGGGAGTAGATCTTAAAAACTTGCGGTTTCATGCCTGCGTTTGCTGTTTTCATGTACATGATAGAGTGCAACCGCGGGAATTTTTCCGCGTCTGCACCGTTTCGCGTTGCCGTGAGAACAGGGCCTAAAGTGAAGCTGAAGGTACTGGCCTTTACCTCATTACTTGCTCATAGGGCTATCTTACTCAAGTGGAAAGATCCTGCTCCTCCTTCCCACTCACATTGGATTAGAGACATTATGTCATGCATGAATTTAGAGAAAATACGTTACACCACTAGGGATCTGAGAATAAATTTGCCAGAATTTGGCGCCCCTTCCTCAATTATTTTAAAAAACCAACAATAACAGTACAAGAGTAGCTACCTCCTCCCCTCTTTTATTTGATTTAATTTTATTTCTTTATGTTTTTATTTTTATTTTTTTTTTCGTGTTGATTGTTTGTTTTTGTTTCTTGTAGTGTGTATTTCGTGTGGTTGGGTGGGATGGGGTGTGTTTGGGGAAAAAAATTGTACCCATTGTGCTGCAATTCCTTTGCTTGTGTGAATGTGTATGATTGCTGTATGTTTGAGGTGGTGGTCGGAGGGGCCGTTGGCGCTGAATGGCAGCCACGCTTCCGTCAGTCTGCCCCAGGGCAGCTGTGACTACTCTCGTAGTTTACCACCACTGACTGTGGTGGTATGACTGTGTGTGAACGAATTGAACCAGGAACCCTGTAAAGCGTCTTTGAGTGCCTAGGCAATAAAGCGCTATATAAAACCTATCAATTATTATAAATTAATTATTATAATTAAATGTTTTATAATGTGTTTTATGTATTCTAATCTTGCCCCTGTAAAGCACTTTGAGTGGCCTTGTGTCTGAATTGTGCTATAGAAATAAACTTGCCTTGCAACTGGCATAATAAAAAAACCTTTGAAAAAAAAGAAAATCAGTTATATCCTCCCGATCTGCTAGGCCTACCTGTCAGTCAGTATGGGCGTGTGCTGAAACAAATCTGGTGTTAATACACAACCTAGGCTCTGTAAACAAAGGGTATGTAAAGAAAAGGGGCCCACCTTAGCTGGCAACATGCCAACATATTTACGGAGCCTAGGTGCTGTATTAACACTGGATTTTTATTTCAGAGCACACACTAGGCCTATGCCTACAGGTAGCAGCAGATTGTGAGGAGATATCTGATTTGACAAAAAGTTGACAAAAAGCTTTGATATCAGTTCTCCTATATTATGCAAACACTTTTTAGACTAACATTGAGTCTCATTTTACATGGAGGCAGATGCAAAAATCTATCAGCAGCAGTAACCATGGCAACTGCATCAAACGTCACACAAGCTGAGCACGTTCATTTGAAAGGCGTGGCTTAGGTAGAGAGAGTCGTGCATCGGCTCATTGTTCCCACCTGAGATCTTTGTTCATGTTTGGTAGCAGAACTAAATACTGTTAATGGAGCTATAGAGAAATAGAAGCGACGCTAGTTTGGTTTCCCCCCCGGACAGAGATCAACAGGGTGGGGAGGGGGCTGCTGTGTTTGCTCCTCCAGGCTCCAGCGGCGGTGAACAGCTGGACTGACATGTTCTCCTCCGCTTACGAAGGATTTTAAAGGCCAAACGGAAAAGACAGGAGACTACTAACAGTTCAGACATGGAGTCGGGACTATGTCGCGTCTTTCCTGTGTGCAGTCTGCTCTGTGCTTAACCAAACGCGGCTGCGCTGCTGAACAAAGCGCCGGGAGCAGAGTGAATGACAGAGAGGTACAGCTGCTCTGTGTATGGAGGAGAGGGACAGAGGAAAGGAATAAACCATCCTTCTCAACCTAATCACAAGCATTCATGCTCAATTAGCAAATATGCTTTAACACTATGTGGATGAACAACAATTTACTTCCAGCGAGGAGTAGTCTAGCCTAAAGGAAGGTGAAGGGGGATTTTATTTATACAATTATTTAACAATATTTAAATAATAATAATAATAATAATAATAATAATAATAATAATAATTATTATTATTATTATTATTATTATTATTATTATTATTATTATTATTAAATAGACCTAGACTAATAAAAATTTTGAAAAAAGTAAAGCTAAAGTTTGAATGTTAAGGCAGCAGTCAGGCCAAGGTGTGTGAATTTTAACTTTGTGTAGCTATAATTCTAAATAATAGCCTACCATTATTAAGCATCATAGAAGTGTAGTAGTATCTCCATATAGCCTATATCAAAACATGACAACATATGACCATGTCACATGCTATATAACAAACTGTAAATAAACTAGATACACACACTGTTTGGCAAAATTTGCCTTCAAAATTGGCCATTGTAGCTATGTTAAATATACTGTGTTCATCAAGAGAATTCATAGGAATCTGGCAAACACAGAGCAAAGGTTGTTTCAAACAACATATCTGATGAACAAACAGTTGTGAATCGTATTTATTATTCTATTCAAAAGAGGAATTTACCATTTCTAAATCTGTACACATGCACTTCTTGTGATGACTGCTAGGCTTATAAATATCCCAAAATTCCAAACAGGATTGAGGGATGTTTGGAATTCTAAAATTGGGTAAAAGGCTAATACAAAATATCACTATCCAACATATTCCACCATGTATGCTTCAATGACAAATAGTGATGATATATTTTGTCATATTCAAGCCAAATACGGACCCAACATATTTCAATGCCATACAGACATTTTCGGATTCATATTCTATATGTGTGTCAACATTAGCTGTATCTGAAAACAGAATACTATATGAGGCAAATATGTTGAAATATGACCCAACATTTGTCCTGACACAATGCATGTCAAAACAATCTCCAGATGTGCTCCTGATTCTAGCAGAATTAAAAAAAGGCAATCTCTGGATTTGGGGGGTTTTCGCGCAGTGTGCTGGTGGTGAAAAACATTGTCATTCATCATTGATATTGGTGTTAGACTATACTGAATGTTCCAGTGTATTCCATTTTGTAACTCTGCCATCATCCATTGACAAGAAACCTACATATATTGAAATGTTACGTCAAATCAATTTGCTAAGTCGGTGTAAGTCTATGAACCAACATGTTTGAACATGTATTTGACTTCCCCTTGTCTTCTCCTTTCTTCTGTTGATGGAAACAATGAATCAGAAGCCTGCTAGTGGGTGAGGAGTTATCAGCAGCAACATCCTGAATCCAGGAAAGCATGCCAGACGGACTGTTGATCTGAATGGATGAGTGTGAGATGAGAACGGAGTTGTGTTGTGTTGTTGTTGTGCATCATCCATGGATCGACCTGTTAGCACTCTCCTGCCGGCCAGCAACTACACCCTGGGTCCAGGCTCTGCCTCACCTGTTGTGCCCAGGTAAGTCACTCTGTCCATCCTTTACCTTTACATATTGCCTATGTGCTTTGAAATGATATTTAAAAAGCATGTAATATACCAGTCATACAGTGAAAACAGCATCCTCCTCAGGACTAGAAAAAAACTAAAACACTGCTTCTGTTTGTGCACATTTTATTTTATAGTAGGCACTCCACTGATGAGTGTGCAGAAGACATATTTAGACCCCTTTTCTAAATATAACTTCCTTTTTTAATTGACAAATAAACTCAACATAATACACATATACAAGTAAACATATAACACTGTGTATAACACTGATTCTTTTTACCAAAAAAAGTGATTTTCTCCAGAATCACTGACTCAACCTTTAAGATCTTATTTCTCAAAGTAAGATGCTCCAATTTGACTCATATGGTATGCAGAATAGGATGTTATTGTACAATGATTTGTCCACATTTTGTCTTCCTGTTGGTACTTTAGGGTTGTTTCAATAGTGACCAGCCTAGTCACAACCACCACCACAGTGGAGGCCACAGGGAACCTATCTGTGTTGAGAGAGCAGAGAGGGAGCGGCCTCCTTTCCCAGGCCGTGTCCACCCATGCGTCAGTGCTGAGCGCGGCGGCCCACAGTAGCTCTGTGCTGCAGGGCTTGAGCGTGGCGGCTCAGGCCCTGGTGCTGCTCTCCATCTTCCTGCTGTCCAGCCTGGGGAACTCTGCGGTGCTGGTGGTCATCATCAAACACAGACAGCTGCGGACGGTGACCAACGCTTTCATCATGTCCCTGTCTCTGTCTGACTTCCTCACGGCCGTGCTGTGTCTGCCCTTCTCCTTCGCCATGCTCTTTCAGCCAGGACGGCGCGTGGATGTTCGGGGACGGTTTCTGTGTGGCCAACGGCTTCTTCAACACCTGCTTTGGGATCATCTCCACCCTGACCATGACCCTCATCTCCTTCGACAGGTACTACGCCATCGTCAGGCAGCCGCAGGCCAAGATAGGGCGCCAGAAGGCCACTCAGCTGCTGATAGCCGTGTGGCTAACAGCGGTGGTCTTCTCTCTCCCTTGGTACCTGTTGGTGCCAAAGCCGTCGGAGATCCACAAGCCGGGTTTCTACCACTGTATGTACGCGTTCCACTCCGGGACCTCGCGCATGGGGACGGCTTATAGCATCTGCCTTATCGTGGTGTGTTATCTGCTGCCCTTCTCCCTCATGTGTTTCTGTCATTACAACATCTGCAAGACGGTTCGGCTCTCAGAGATCCGAGTCAGGCCGGTCACGACGTACGCGTACTTGCTGCGGTTTTACAGCGAAATGCGGACAGCCACCACAGTTCTGATTATGATTGTTTTCATAATCTTTTGTTGGGGGCCATATTGTTTAATGGGGTTGATTACGGCAATGGGGAACTACACGTTCCATCCCGCGATGGACACTGTGGCCATTTGGCTAGCCTGGGCCAACGGAGCCATCAACCCTCTGATCTACGCCCTGAGGAACCCCAATATCTCCATGCTACTGGGGCGCAGCAGACAGGAGGGCTATCGGACCAGAAACATTGCGGCATACCTCTCCAGCCAAAGCCAGCACCGCGAGGTCCGGCACAGCCAAGCAGAGAGGATAAGGGACCGCTATGTGAGTCGCGTAGGGGTGAACAATAACAGCCGGATAACAAGTTCAAGTCCTGGGAAGGGAGGAGGGGGAGGAGAGGTGGCAATGTGGGCCTGTAAAAACCCAGCCGTCTTCTTCTGCAGGGACGCCCAGCATGACACCACAGCACTAGCCAACTCTGTCAGCACTCCAAAGATCAGGACAGCCGACACCAGCCTGTAATGTTCTGTATTTGACCATTTAACGACTGTTTCCATCTCATCTGTATGTGTTGTTGGATCTAGAGACTGCCATAAACAGTTTTTTCGTGACATTTTTGGAAGTCAGTGTTTTTGTCTTGATTCAAAGCACCACTTCCTCACATTGTGTTCCAAGAATCAAAAGGATTATTTAAGTTCTTCAAATACCACTGTTATATTGCAGAACTCCATGTGGGAACACGAAAGTTCAAACTCTAAATTTACTGTAAGTGGTTGTTGTCCAATAGAATCAGAACCAGGTTTGGTTTTGCCAGGTACATTTGCATATACCAGGGCTATTCAATTAGTTTTGAATGGGGGCCGGTTGGTGGAAATGATCCAAAATGAGGGGCCAGAAAAAAATGCCTAAAATTGATGAGCATCACATCAATAGCTGCATATACTGTAAAACACTACAACGACATAGGAGTGCATATATTGTCTTTATTTTAAAAGCCGTAGGTGCGGTGATCTTGGTGAGTGTTTGCAGGGCCAGCTGTTAAAACCACTGTGCTGGTAAGCTAAAAGCTAACACACTTGCTATCCGTGAACATGCTAACACCACTGGTTGTGTCTTAGAGAATAGTTGGTTGACATTCTGAACACCTCTGTCTGGTTCACTTTCCCTAGAGCACATTAGAAAGGTGGAGAGATGAAGGTAAATTATTGTCAGATGCAGCCAGACAGGACGTACCAGTAAACACCAGTTTTCACATATGGACTCTTATGAATAAGTATTATAAATCACAACACTGATGATGGCTCTTTTCAGTTGACTGTAGGTGTACTAGGTTATAGGACGGTATCACATGCCACTAGCCCACACTGCAGCAGTGGTACATCTGAATGAAATGTTGCCAATACTATGGTTTTGGTATTATGCATTTAAATAACCAATATGTCATCTTAATAATGCAGAAAAAAGATCAGACTTTATTTGACAACTTCCTTGAAAGTTTCTGATGATGCACCGTTTGTTTTTAATACAGTAAAAATAGATACAATGTTTTAATGTCTAACACTGTGGATTGGAATTCAAATTCAAAATGAGAACCATAATGTAACAACTGATCTGCAGTTTTAAATGATAGCGGAGGAAGACAATGAACCATTCATTTTTTACATTTGGACAACTTTTTGTTAGCTGTTGTCCTGTGACATGAGCGCTGTTGTATCAGTTCACATCCTGTGCTGAACCCTAAAGGTCACCTCTCTTTGAAGTATGTTTACCCTGCTCTATTTAAAGACAAGCACAGGACAGGAGATCTGACAGGCAAAATGACAGCACTCTGTTTTAGTAGTCCTAAACAGCAAGCTTTCAAGATGAGGGCAACATTTGGGCTGATTGTGGCTGTTACATCCTCTTATACATCACAGGTGCCATGATTTGGACATTTTGACCAGTTGGAAATGACCCCAACATTTAATTAAAAATGAAACACTGCCTACCCTGTTGGTCGACACCCTGTTTATTTATTTATACCTTAATTACCCTTAGATTTAAGTAAGTGCTTAGCCTCTTGAGGAGAGATGGAGAGGGGGATGACCTGCAGTAAAGGTCCATGGGTCGGATCCGAACCTGCAACCACTGCAACGAAGACGAAGGCCAGCAGAGCCAACATGGCACACGCTCAAATTCAACATGACATTTCATTTGCTTTTATTTAATTCCCAAACACACTTCTTTCTCATTCTTAATGAGGAAAATTAGTATTCTGTGTCTACTCTTTCCCCCTTAACAACTCCTGCAGATCCATGATCCACATCATAGGCTATGTCTGTTTCCTGTCCAGCCTCTTGACATGGCACACCCACAATACTGCAACTCTCTCCTGCTGGTCTCTCTACAAGCATTCCACCTGTACAGCTCATGCAGAGTGCAACAGCCAAACTATCAAATAACAACTCTTTCTCTATCTGGTAAATGGAAAATGGATTTGACTTATAGCGTTTTTTAGCCGATTTTCTCAGCCCCAAAGCGCTTTACAATTCTCACCACATTCACCCATTCACTCACACACTCATACACCGATAGCAGTAGCTGCCATGCAAGGCTCCCTCTCAACCATCAGGAGCAATTTGGGGTTTAGTGTCTCTTTGCCCAGGGGCACTTGGACATGTGGCTGGTATGTGGGGATTTAACCTCCGACCCTGCACTTCAGGGTGTTTTTAAATGTAGTAGTGGAAGCAAGTCAGCTTATTTGATGAAGTTCATGTACTTACATGTTTCTTAGGTTGTAAACTGGTTAGCTTTATTAATGTTAATCTAAATGTAATGTCATTTTATGTTGATAGATTGAATGTACTGTATGTAAACCTTTAACAACACCTTTTAACTTACTGTTATAATAGAGGAAAGATTGTAAATATTTTAGCTATTTTTATACTGGAGACCTGGTAAGCGACTTAATGAACAAGGTGTAATTGCACATGAACTGTCTTCCTCACATGCTTCTACACTGTGTTCCAAATTATAAGGCAAATGAGATTTTCCCAGATTTTCCGAAATAGTTGATGCAAATGTAATGTCAGTATAATTTTCAAGTCATCAACCGTTAACATATGATTCACATTTTATTGAACAAACCTCCAAATGATAACAGTATTTTTTTCAAAAATAAAAAACTCCAAATGCACCGTTCCAAATTATTATGCACAACAGAGTTTCAAAACATTTTATAGGTGGTGAAGAACTAAAAACGGTCATTTGTTGAATTTGCAGAATGTGGAGGTCATATTTAGTGAAATCAAAAGCTATTTCAATCAAAAACATCTTAACATGTTAACATAGGACCCCCTCTTTGATATCACCTTCACAATTCTTGCATCCATTATGAGTTTTTGGAGAGTTTCTGCTTGAATATCTTTGCAGGATGCCAGACTATCCTCTCATAGCTGCTGTTTTGATGTGAACTGCCTCCCAACCTCATAGATGTTTTGCTTGAGGATGCTCCAAAGGTTTTCAATAGGGTTGAGGTCAGGGGAAGATGGGGCCACACCATGAGGTTCTCTCCTTTTATGCCCATAGCAGCCAATGACACAGAGGTATTCTTTGCAGCATGAGATGGTGCATTGTCATTCATGAAGATGATTTTACTACGGAAGGCACGGTTCTTCTTTTTGTACCACGGAAGAAAGTGGTCAGTCAGAAACTAAACATACTTTGCCGAGGTCATTTTCACACCGTCAGGGACCCTAAAGGGACCTACCAGCTCTCTCCCCATGATTCCGTCCCAAAACATGACTCCACCACCTTCTGTCTGACGTCGCAGTCTTGTTGGGACATCGTGGCCATTCACCAACGATCCACTACTCCATCCATCTGGACCATCCAGGGTTGCACGGCACTCATCAGTAAACAAGACTGTTTGAAGATGAGTCTTCATGTATTCCTGAGCCCACTGCAACTGTTTCAGCTTGTGATTATTGTTTAGGGGTGGCCGAATAATAGGTTTATGCACAACTGCAAACTTCTGGATCCTACACCTTGAGGTTCGCGGGACTCCAGAGGCACCAGAAGCTTCAAATACCTATCTGCTGCTTTGTGATGGCATTTTAGCAGCTGCTCTCCTATTCAGATGAATTTGTCTGGCAGAAACCTTCCTCATATTACCTTTATCTGAACGAACCCGTCTGTGCTCTGAATCAGCCACAAATCTCTTCACAGTACGATGATCACACTTAAGTTTTTGTGAAATATCGAATGTTTTCACACCTTGTCCAAGGTATTGCACTATTTGACGCTTTTCGGCAGCAGAGAGATCCTTTTTCTTTCCCATAGTGCTTGAAACCTGTGGCCTGCTTAATCATGTGGAACGTCCTTGTTAAGTAGATTTCCTTTGATTGGGCTTACTTAGCAAACCGATTATCACAGGTGTCTGAGATTGATTTCAATGATCCAAAGACACAATACCATCCATGAGTTTAAATTAAATACAAAAAATTAAATGTTTATTACACTTAATTCCAATTTGCATAATCATTTGGAACACAGTGTATTTGTCAGAGCTGTGGCGTTTCCTTTCAATCACATACAGCCCCGGAAAACAATAAGAGACCAGTCTGGATTTTCCGTGAATTTTTTATCTCTACATAACTTATTGAACATGCTCTAATTGACAATATTTTTATTGTGAATTTGGTAGAAATGTTGTCAGTAGTTTATATTATAAAATCAAAATGTTCATTTTACTCAAACAGATGCCTATAATAGTAAAACAAGAGACACTGAACATGTGGAGTGGTCTCTTCATTTTTATCCGGTGCTGTATATCTGAAACGGCAAAGTCAATCATGTCAGCAATACTGTGTTGACTGGACTCTGACGGACAACAGCAGAGCAGCTCGATTTTAATTGTTCTAAATTATTGCTAGGAACAATTCAGTAGTCAATTAAGGTTCAAACACTCCCCAGAAACCTTCAAAAAAAATGGGGCACTTGATTTGAAAAGATTTGCCTTATTGGGACTGTCTGTTCTACTCTAATCCTTAACACACAGTTTGTACCTGATATTTTGTCCCTGTAATGTAAGAGGTCCCCATGACAACACTGAGTAAACAGAGACGGTATGTGGTAAATACCAGAAAACTCTCTCTTTCTCTCAAAAACACACACAGACACACACACACACACACACACACACACACACACACACACACACACACACACACACACACACTGTTACGTCACCATCAAATCTCTTTTTCAACTCTCATTGCATTGCACAATACTGAAGTAATGAGAAGTTCCAGGAAAAACATTTTCCTCTGTTTGCCTCTGTTATGTCATTCCCAAATAATGTGCTTTATTACAAAAAGTGATGGAGGACATTCTCAGATGCTTCAATAAAAGTAGAAATATAGTCTAAAATGAGCTCAACATTAAAGATACTAACTATGCAGACTAGCCCAAATATATTATATATTGCACTCCATGACACCTGTGCAGTTCTGGTGAAATGCCAGAAGGGGGCAGAGGAGGACCATGATGGACGTGGGCTCATCAAGGCGTCCGTGGCTCAGGTGGTAGGGTGAGTCGGCTGATGATCAAAGGCGGTTTGATCCCCGACCTGCCACTTGTGTCATGGTTGTTGTGTCCTTGGGCAAGACACTTCACCCACCTTGCCTAGTGTGAATGTCGATAGTTAGCCTGCTATCGGTGTATGAATGTGTGTGTGAATGGTAACGTGGGAAAGGAAAACGGGGGCCTATCCGAATATTCCAATCTCCTAACCTATGAACCTCCTTTCCTATACCTTAACCCCTAAACGTCATCGGGGTTAAGGAGAGATGAAAGGTGCTTCCTATCGAACATAGGAAAGGACAGCACTGTTTCAAATGAATTCGACTCCATTTTTCCTAACCTACGTCATTGCGCGACGGCGAGTATTGCTGACGTGAGTCACTAGCGTGAAACTACACTATAGCCTATTCTCCGAAAATTGACTACAACAAGCATTCGTTTGATCCATGCGTTCTTTTCATATTGATTTTAATCAGGTTGTCTCCAACAGAGTGAGAATCACTCCCATATATCCCAATTCACATGTGGAATAAAAAGAGGCTACACTTGTGTTGATGTTGAAATGAACTGCCCCCAGTAACTTCATTAAATGTGAAGTTGGTATTTTATTTTCTTATGGTGTAAATTATGTGCTACGAAAATAACTATTATGATGTTGGTCTTTTATGAGTTCTTTATTATCTTTATGGGGGCGGGGGGGTATTTTGTTTTAGCCGAGTTAAATCGTCCTCTCTTCTCCTCTCTTCTGTTTTACCTCTCGTTCGTATTCGTGTAGAGTCGGCAAACTCCGGCGGTGGCCTGTTGCTTTAAATCTTGCCGCCGTAAAGGATTATGGGATACCACTATCTCCTTTCCTTTCGCATAGGTTGGTCCGGAGTAATCTATGCTAAAGGAGGGTTAAAGGCTGAATCGAGGCTCCTTTCCTATGGCTGTGTTCGGAATGCCATACTAACGTCCTACTCATACTCATTTTGACTTCAATTTGAGTATGTGACGGTTGGGTATTGGAGTTTGGGTATGTGAGAAATTCCCGGATGAGTACTAACTTCTGGGAAGATTTTGGGTATGAATCGATCGTATACTTTTCCTACTCAACCGCCCCACAATGCACTGGGTCATTTCTACCCACCCAGGAAAATGAAATATTTTCGAGCAAGTTGCTAGGCAACGACATTGTTTGGGGTCCGCGATCTGACAACTGTACGTGCAGTCATTCATAAACTCTTACAATAGATAGCTAAGAGATGAAGATAAATACCTAACAACATTAGAGTTACTAAGTGAAATGAGTGATGTGAGTCTGATAGTGGAGAGAGATCAGAACAGATCACTGTTCCACACACCGCGGCTCGTCCAGCTCAACTCACAGACAGCTGAGTGCTGATGAGCCGGACAGAGAGCGTCGGAGGGATCCTCCGCCTCAAAACATAATGCCTATAAAACAAGAGGTCTAAAAACACAGATGATGAACACAGGACTGTAAAAATCTAGTTCAATATCTAACCTGTAGAGGGTGGTTACGCTGTAGCGTCTTGACCACCTGAATCTTATAAGAAGAAGAAGAAATTCTTCATTGCTTGAGTATACTTAGATTTGAAAACGTTTCGACGCAGCTCGCATACACAATCGATCTTTGAGTAGAGTATGCAGCGTATAGATGGTGAGTATGTAGGATGTAGGACGCTAGTATGGCGTTCCGAACACAGCCCCAGCCTTTCCTAAGCATTTTGAGAATTCGGATCACCTATCCGCCGAGCACTTCCGGTTCATCTCGATAGGAAAGGAAATTTCCTATGCAAAAAAGACTATTCGAGGAACCAGCATGGGCACCGTGTATCCCAGTGCAGTTCTCCCTGCAGAGATCATCCGGCCGCCGGAGCCTTTGGCAGCGAACCAGAGCCGGGCATCCAGGCCGACAGTGAGGAAAAGAGGGAGACGAGGCGGCGTGCGCCAGAGGCTCAGGAGGCAAGGACACCGGAGGATTCCCCTACCTACGGTCATCCTCGCCAATGTCCAGTCACTGCGCAACAAAGTTGACGAGCTTCAGGCTAACGTTAAGTTCCTCCCGGAATACAGCAGTGCATGTCTTCTTGCCTTCACGGAAACTTGGCTTAAGGAACATGACCTACAGTCCGATTTGGATATAAGTGGTTTTGGAGTTCCTTTCCGTATGGACAGAGACCCTGCAGTGACCGGTAAGTCACTTGGCGGAGGATTGTGTTTGTACGTCAATAAGAAATGGTGTACTACAGTAGTCATAAGAGAGTCCCTTTGTACGCCTGACATCGAACTGCTTTCCGTGTCCTTACGTCCGTTTTATCTC
The DNA here is from genome assembly GCA_026929865.2 of Hyperoplus lanceolatus. NCBI lineage: Eukaryota > Metazoa > Chordata > Actinopteri > Uranoscopiformes > Ammodytidae > Hyperoplus > Hyperoplus lanceolatus. The sequence goes on from CM049408.1 coordinate 2,225,410, forward strand.
CCAAGAGAATTCCCACAGTTGTTTTTAACTCTTGTTTATATTCACCCGAAAGCTAATGTTGACAATGCTACACGAGCCATGACTGAATCGGTGCAGCGGCTTCAGAGCACTGCGCCGGACGCACCGGTCTTTGTCATGGGTGGTTTTAATCATTGTAAACCGGGGAAGAATCTGGGTCATTTTTACCAGTATGTGACTTGTCCGACTCGTAATTCCAAGTGTCTGGATCTTTGTTTTGGAACAGTCAAGGGGGCTTATAAATCTCTTCAGAGCTCCACTTGGCATGTCCGACCACAATGTTGTTTACCTAGTTCCGTCATACAAATCGGTCCTGAAGAGAAACAAGCCGGAACGAAGATTAGTTCCGGCCTGGACGGAGGAGTCCACTCAGTGTCTCCAAGACTGTTTCTCCTGCACTGATTGGGACGTATTCAAAGATACCTGTGTGGATTTAAATGAACTAACAGAATCTGTGTCTGTGTACATTTTGTTTTGTGAACAGATGATCATCCCCCGGAAATCAATTTCCATTTACTCTAACAATAAACCCTGGGTCTCCAAATCTGTCAAAAACATTATACATAAGAGGAATATAAGCTTCCTTCAGGGGGATATGACACAGAGCAGGGATCTGTCAAAACAGGTCAAAAAAGAACTCAAGCTCGCAAAGCTAACATACAAGGACAAAGTTGAGAAATTACTGAGTACTGGCAACTCACGCCCGGCATGGGAGGGTGTGAAAAACATGATGGGGATGCAGTCAAAAAGACATGACATTGCTTGGAATGGGTCAACCGACTTTGACCTGTCTAACGAACTCAATGTTTTTTATAACCGTTTTCATGTCCATGATTTTAGTGAGGAGGTGTCTGGTTTTAAAGATGCTGATGTTGTTTTTAACACTGTACATAGCAGTGTGTTCATTGACGAGGCCATGGTTTTAAAACTTTTCCGTGGTGTTAAGGAAAGGAAAAGTCCTTGTCCAGATGGCATTGGAGGTCGGCTGCTGAAAAACTGTGCTGGGCAGCTGGCAAATATTTTCTGCTTCATTTTTCAGTTGTCTTTACAGCTGCATAAGGTTCCTCGTCTGTGGAAGGACTCAATCATTGTTCCAGTGCCAAAGAACAACACACCTAAGGCACTTAATGACTTTAGGCCAGTGGCACTTACCTGCCTAGCCATGAAACTGTTTGAGAAACTGGTGAAAAATGCACTTATGGACAATGTACAGGATAAGTTGGACCCTCATCAGTTTGCCTACAGGTCAGGCAGAGGTGTGGATGATGCGATAGGGATGCTTTTAAACATGGTTTTTAAACACCTCGAGGAGGCCAGGTCTCTTGTTCGTCTGCTCTTTATTGATTTCTCATCGGCTTTTAACTGCATCCAGCCCCATGTTTTAGCAAACAGATTGAAGAGTCTTTTTAACATTGATGCTGGCCTGCTCAGTTGGTTGATGGACTTTTTAACAGTCAGGTCACAACGGGTGAGGGTGAATGGCGTTCTTTCAGATGTTCTGTTCTCCTCCACCGGATCCCCCCAAGGCTGTGTCCTCTCACCTCTTTTATTTGTTTTATACACAAATGAATGTCGGAGCCGACATGACAGGCGCCACATTTTAAAATTTGCAGATGATTCTACTATTGTGTCCCTCCTCAGCAGTGACGACCCTGAGCACGGTCCTGTAGTGAGCGATTTTATGTATTGGTGTGAATCATCCTTTTTAAATATTAATGTGACAAAAACGAAGGAGATGTTGATTGATTTTAGGAAAACTCCATCCCCCATCTCCCCTGTTTTAATGAACGATCAGCCTGTTGAAGTGGTGCAGCAATACAAATACCTTGGAACTGTGATTGATGAAAAATTAAGCTTTGAGCCCCATGTCGATGCTGTGTGCAAGAAAGCACATCAGCGTATGTACTTTTACCGGAAGCTCCGCAGTTTTAATGTTGACACCACTTTTATGAAAATGTTTTATTCTTGTTTCATTGAATCTGTTCTCACTTTTTGTTTTGTCTGCTGGCACGGGTCACTTTCTGTAAAGCAGAAAAATCGGCTGCAGGCACTTGTTAAACTGTGCAGCAAGATTGCTGGAACCCAATTGAGCAACCTCAATGACCTGTATAAGGACAGGTCACTGAGGAAGGCCCGCTCAATCATGGCTGACTCGACCCATCCCCTGTACCCTGAGTTTACCCTGCTGCCATCAGGGCGCAGATACAGGCTTCCACCTTGCCGAACTAACCGGTGGAAGAAATCATTTATGCCTGCTGCCATCAGTCTGGTCAATGACCACATGTAAAATATGTGATCTGTTTGTGTTATATGTTATATATTTGCCATCTTTCTCTACTGCTGGCTGTACAACAAATTGCCCCTCGGGGATAATAAAGATACCTTGAACCTTGAACCTTGAACCTATTCGGATTGAAAAAGAGTCTTCGGTCTCAATGGGATTTACCTGTATAAAAAAAAGAAAGAAAAAAAAGGCAGTAACCCAGGATCAGAATCAGAGATACTTGATTGATCCCGAGGGGAATAACAGTTGCTCCTATTTACAACACAAACACGTGAAAGAACCAAGGGTAAAGAATATGTGTTTAAGGCCAGGGGCCTGTTGCATAAAAGTGGAATTAAGATATCCAGGATGATTGATAAAGCCAGCCTTGACAAAGTCTAGCCTGGGCACTTTGGATTAGTCAGTTGCATAAACACCAATCCAGGATGTAAAAGGGCTGCTTTGTCAAGCCAGGGGCCAATCCGAATAGTCTTTTTTGCATAGGAAATTTCCTTTCCTATCGAGATGACCCGGAAGTACTCGGCAGATAGGTGATCCGAATTCTCAAAATGCTTAGGAAAGGCATAGGAAAGGAGTCTCTATTCATCCTTTAACCTTTAGCATAGATTACTCCGGACCAACCTATGCGAAAGGAAAGGAGATAGTGGTATCCCATAATCCTTTACGGCGGCAAGATTTAAAGCAACAGGCCACCGCCGGAGTTTACCGACTCTACACGAATACGAACGAGAGGTAAAACAGAAGAGAGGAGAGGAGAAGAGAGGAAGATTTAACTCGACTAAAACAAAATACCCCCCCACCCCCATAAATAATAAAGAACTCATAAAAGACCAACATCATAATAGTTATTTTCGTAGCACATAATTTACACCATAAGAAAATAAAATACCAACTTCACATTTAATGAAGTTACTGGGGGCAGTTCATTTCAACATCAACATAAGTGTAGCCTCTTTTTATTCCACATGTGAATTGGGATATATGGGAGTGATTCTCACTCTGTTGGCGACCACCTGATTAAAATCAATATGAAAAGAACGCATGGATCAAACAAGCGCTTGTTGTAGTCAATTTTCGGCGAATAGGCTATAGTGTAGTTTCACGCTAGTGACTCACGTCAGCAATACTCGCCGTTGCGCAATGACGTTGGTTAGGAAAAGTGGAGTCGAATTCATTTGAAACAGTGCTGTCTTTTCCTATGTTCGATAGGAAGCACCTTTCATCTCTCCTTAACCCCGATGACGTTTAGGGGTTAAGGTATAGGAAAGGAGGCTTATAGGTTAGGAGATTGGACTATTCTGATAGGCCCCAGGTGTAAGTTATTCTGTTAAGTGCCAGCCCACAGCTTTCAGAAGTAGACCCAGAGATCGAACACAGATTTACTGATGTAAAAATGGAAAAGACAGCCCATTTTCCCACAATGCCTTGCTAGTTTAAACCATAAGAGAGGGGGCAGTTCATTTCATAGAGCAGCTGTATTCTATGCTGACTGATCTTGATGCCCCTACATTGATAAATAGTTGACAGTGAGCAGTCTGCAGGTGCATCTTAAAAAAAAAGAATCATCATGGAAAGTCCATTGAGAAAGTGTAACTTTCATAGATTCATTACTCAAAGTGAAATATGTCAGGCCTTTTTTTAGATGATTGATTGGTCAGGGAATAAAAAATCCAATATTCTCAAAATATTAGAATGTTACATACAACCAATCAGAAAAAAGGATTTATAATTCAGAAATGTCGACCTTCTGAAAAGTATGTTTATTCTAGATTAATTTCACTTCATGTGTAATGAATCTAGAATATATTTAAGTTTCACTTTTTGGATTAAATTACAGAAAAAGGAACTTTTCATTGATATTTAATTTTGTTTTAGATGCACCTGTATATGGTTATAAGTACAAAGTGAATTTATTTGACCGACATTTGCAACGTCATCTGCCATCGATAATCAATTGTATAAATATAACCTGCAATATGAACAGACTATCACATAAATTATATATTTATTTATTTTAAGATATTTTTTGGGCATTTTTTTATGCTTTATTGATAGTGTAGAGACAGAGTTGAAATGGGGCAGAGAGGGGAGTGACATGCAGAGAACGACCGCGGGCTGGAATCGAACCCGGGTCCACTGCTGGCCGAGGCCCATGGGGGGGACGCCCTACCAACTGAGCTAAGGGCGCCCCTTATATAATTTCATCTTAATCTAATTATAATTAAGTTAATTATAAATGGTTCAGGTTAAATAAATACAAAAATAACCATTTAACTAAATGACAATGCAGTCTTTTATGTGGTACTTTAAAACAGGCTAATGAAAATAAAGCAGTACACAGAAGATCATGGAATAACTGTTAAACACCTTGATTTCAGATCGGAGTGACAGCTGACTGAGCCAATCAGGCAACAGAATAAGTTCTAAATAAATCTCCATAAATCTCCATGGTAATTTATGTCCCTCCGCTTTCATGCAACCGGATCATTGCTAACGGAAGCCAGGATAACCGAAATATCCTAGGTTAATCCCTTATCTTAGTTTTATGCAACAGGCCCCTGGTTTAAGAATACAAATCTGACATTATAGGAAGTAAATAAGTAAGTAAGTATGTACGATATTATACAATATGTACAAGTGTAAGTACTGGGAAAAAAATGTATATATTAGAAATGTAATATGTACAATACTGACAGCAGAAAAGTGTTACAGTGTAAGTACTGGAAATAACTAGAGCATATGAGATATGACATATTATGTACAAATATTGACATCAGAAAGTGTTATGTATACATATAGCATCATATCAATAATGTTAAACAGCGCTGTAATAATACGTAGTGATGTGTACAGTTAAATTATTGCAATGAAGAAATATTGCACATGAAGGTAGATTATTATATTAAATAATAATTGCTAAGTGTGAAGGTAAGGTAACTTTATTTGTACCCGAGGGTAGATTTGGTTGCAGTTAAAAAGAAGAGTGAAAGTAACAGTCCAAGGTCCAGTCTATTGACTCAGAAGCTGGATCTCAATTCAGGGGTCGCCGCCTACGTAGGCTGCATTTGAAGACCGATTGCGTCATAGCGACGCGCAAAGGCTGTCCCATTTGCAACGATTTGCAAGGCTCCTTCATATGCGGCCGAGAAATGCAGCCTTCGTTTCACGGTTTTGAAGGCTGCAACAGATGGATCCTTCGCGGCCCAACATATCCCAAGATTCATTGCGTTTTTTTTTCCAGCGATGGCATACAATAAAATAAAAGATAACAAAACAGCAACGTGTTGCTCCATCTTCTTAACTTTTATCTTCCTTTATTTTTTTCTTGTACTTTTTTTTCTTTTCATCTGGTAGGCAACTTCTTTTTCTTTTTTCCTCCGTTGACAAGGCTGTTTCCGTTGGCAGCAATCAGGGTTGCTAGGCAGCACAGGAGCGGCGAGTCGTCACGCAAGGTAACGGCTTGTTACGTAAACCGGAAATGCTCGTAAACGGAGACCTGCGGAGACCGTCTCGCCTTCGAATCGGCCTTCAGAGGCTATAGCCTTCATAGACACATTGTCACAGTGTCAGTGAATGTGATCCTGTGTTGGACTAGAACATGATGGAGAGGCTGGGAAACACTGTCCAGGATGACACCTTGTTTAGACAGCATCCTCCTCTCTGTCAGAGAGTCCAGCTCCACCCCACCACGCTCGACATGATGGGGGGCCAACACAAGCAGAGGCATCAGTTGGGCAGACATCTGGCAAACTACACTAGCGAGGGTGTGTGTGTGTGTGTGTGTGTGTGTGTGCGTGTGTGTGTGTGTGTGTGTGTGTGTGTGTGTGTGTGTGTGCGTGTGTGTGTGTGTGTGTGTGTGTGTGTGTGTGTGTGTGCCATCAAATAACTTGCAGAGGTAGAAGGTGGAAGCCGCCCCATTGTGCAGCGGTAGAAGTGCGGGAGGCAACATGTCAGCCAGACAGAACACCGTCTGTGCAGCATACTGGTCATCATATTCATGTTTTAATATATTTGCCAAACAAGGGTAAAATACATTTGGAGGAGGGGGGATTTGTTTACATTCACAGAGCCTGCAACTAGTTTACAAAACACATTTTCTCAACATTTAATTCTTAGTATTGAATAATTATTTCATTATAAATAAAAACTAAATTAATTTGAGGCACTTGGATCCAAACGTAAGACTACACTATGTTTGTGAACTAAACTGTGGGCCCTGCTGTTGTAAGCAACAACAGTAACTTTTAACAACACCTTAAGGCCAGGACACACCGGTCCGACAACCGAACGTCGCCAGAAAATGGAGTCTGCCGATTCCGTCAGCTCCATTCTCCCCGACACAGTCAAAAAAGTGCGAAGAACACACCGAGCCGACTACTGACTTGCCGTACGCTCTGCGCTGGCGCCGGATGACATTACGTAGGCTGTTATCATAAGGTAAGCTGTCATTATAACGGAGAGAATGCATGCTGCAGATACAGACACAGACACACACACCTGTGGCCGCTCCTCGCCCAAACTACCTCTGAAAACTATTTCTGAAAACATGTGAAAACGTCATGCACGGACAATCTAATGCTGTGTGCTGATTGTGTTTAGCCTACATAAAAATCAGAAGATTCTCCGATTCTGTTAATAGCTTCCTAAATCATGTTTGACAAAAGTGAAACTAATATCTGCTCCGCTGCCGTGGCAGAGCAGAGACAGGCGAGCCCTCCACCAATCAGATTGCTCCGGCTGAAAGACTGGCCGACGCCGAAAAGAAGCCCGACGACATCTACGACGGCCGACGTCACCAAACACACCAAACAGATTTGTGTCCCCGCCCCTCCAGACTCTCCGACCATGTCCGACGCCCGATTATCGGGCCGTTGTGTCCTGGCCTTTAGAAAATGTTCACTTCTCCGACAGCTCAAAGTCACATAGTGCACCTTTAATTATTAATACACATTATGGGATAGTTGAGACAGTCAGTGCGGTTACATGGCACAACTAGATTGGATTATCACATATATCGAACAAGACACTCAAACGGACCGTGTCACTTGTCTGAGTATACATGGCCTTTCAGAAATCGGATAAATGTCCGATGCATGGCTGTCTCCACTATGCTAGGTGGCGCTGTAGCCCTTTCAACAAGTGGTTTTAGAGCCACGTCCGGTTCTCTTCCGTCAATAACCCATGGTGTAGCCTATCACGCGCAGGCACACAAGCACAGAACGAGAAGTCCGATATGTGATATCCGATCCCTGTATACATGCAGAGAGAAAGCCGACAATGAACGAATTATCTAGGTGTTCTTATCCGACTTCTCTTGTCCGTTATTGTGCCGATTTGTGTCCGAAGTAGATCGGATAAAGGTGTTTACATGCAGTTTAAAAGTCCTGTTGAGGTCTTATTCGTTTAGTTATCCGATTATGAGTCTGCATGTAAACGCACTGTGCGTTCATCAGTAACTGCTCTAGTAGTCTTTAGCCCCTTAAAGAGGGGTTGTACGGAACAACATCACTCAAAATGCCGGCTTTGCTTGCTTCTGTGTTAGTCACACAGAACCAAGCACGCCCCCCCCCTCAGGCAGTGTTCCAAAAGAAAGAGGTGCTTGTAAACAGCGTCAATGTGACGTAAGCTTTACAACACACTGGCTGGTGAATTGTGAGAGAGGGCTGGAGCTTGCAGTAAGAGGGCCGTATTTCCCCCCCCTGTGCCGGTTGATTCGCTACGTCAGTCCGACATCACTGGGACTGTTAACCAAATGACAAAATCAATCCGCTTCACTCTTCGTCTTGAGTTGTGTTAGCAAAACAGTAGCCTGTGGAAAGGGGGGGCTGCACTGCCTGTCTCACTTGTCTAGCCTCACTGTCTGCCTCACTGTCTGCCTCACTCCCATAGTACCTGTCTCACTGGGGGCCTGTTTCACTGGTCTGCCTCACTGTCTGCCTCACATGTCTGTCTCACTGTCTGCCTACAGAGAGGCGAACTGATCTACACCCCCGAGGTAGAAAATTCTCTGCACTTCCTCGTTCGCAACTGTCGCATTTAAAAAACAGGGGGGGGGGGCGAAAGGGGGTATCCCGGCTTTCACTGGCTGTGTAAAAGGGGCTTTTGTTGTAGTCAAGTGTGTTGAGTCACAAGTCAGGCACCAAGTCTAAAAAGAATGGAAAGCCCACGGCTGTGTGGAGGGTGGAGCTGCTGAGGGCCATCTGGAATGACTTGACTCACCTTGTCTGCACTGCCTGTCTGCACTGCCTGTCTCACTGTCTGCCTCACTGTCTGCCTCACTGTCTGTCTCACTGTCTGTCTCACTGTCTGTCTCACTGTCTGCCTCACTGCCTGTCTCACTGTCTGCCTCACTGCCTGTCTAACTGTCTGTCTCACTGTCTGCCTCACTGCCTGTCTCACTGTCTGCCTCACTGCCTGTCTAACTGTCTGTCTCACTGTCTGCCTCACTGCCTGTCTCACTGCCTGTCTCACTGTCTGTCTCACTGCCTGTCTCACTGTCTGCCTCACTGCCTGTCTCACTGTCTGCCTCACTGCCTGTCTCACTGTCTGTCTCACTGCCTGTCTCACTGCCTGTCTCACTACCTGTCTCACTGCCTGCACCGTGTGGGATCGCTTTGTTTAGTTTGGTAACATTTTGTTTCCACATTCCAAACAAAATTCCACATCCCCATTTGTGCATCATGAGACATCTCCAAATATTTATTTTGCTTTCTATTTTAGTTGGCCTAGAATGAATCTTTAACCCTTGTGCTTCCCCTCGAACACAGAAATCCACACGCCCACGCACACACATGCACGTACACACATGCACGCTCATACCTCCACACACTCTCTGTCTATGTCTCTTTGTGTGTGTCTATCTCTCTCTCTCTCCCTCTCTCCTCTCACTCTCTCTGAATTCAATTCAATTCGATAATTTATTATTCGAATAAACACATTATTATTCTTAATTTATTATTATTTATAAGAGAGAGAGAGAGAGAGAGAGAGAGAGGAGAGAGAGAGAGAGAGAGAGAGAGAGAGCGGGAGAGAGAACTCAGAGGGAGTGCGAGGGCTAGAGTGTGCACGGGACTGCTGCTGCTGTCGGGGTTTTGAATGGGGCTGGGTCACACGGACCCGCACAGGGAGCGCAGAGGCTTGAGTGTGCGCCTAGAAAGGGCCAAAGGGTCCGGGGAGGGTCTTTTTGACCCACCCCAAGACAGCGGTGCGTGTTGTTGTTTTTCTATATATATAAAACAGGCTGGCCGCGGCCTCTCCTCGGGATCTGTACACGCCCCGCCAAGATGAGCAGTCCCACGTAGGCTAGCAGATCCACCTCGGCCATGTCCTTCCACCAGCCCCCGTCCCGCCGTGCGTATTCTCTACGAGCGGCCTCCAGGTTTGTCATCTCCACGATCAGCTTTACTATGTCCGTCGTGAGAAACAGGCGGAACGTGGAAACGATGTCGCGAGCCAGGGAAACACACGGTGGGCCCAGCAGGCGGGGGGCTCCCGGCCGAGGAAGCGCCCGTGCCGGTTCCCCGTGTGCTGGGCTGACGCGGCACCGACGACCATTCGATTTTACCGTCTTTAGAGAGGAAAGTCCGTGTCTCTTGTTCTTCTTCTTCTTGTTCTTGTTGTTCTTCTTGGTCATCCTCTTCTCCCCGTGGTCCTGACCTGGTTCATTTTCGCTCCCTTGTAGTCCCCTCTCTTCTTGTTCTTCTTCTTGTTCTTGTTCTTGTTCTTCTTCTTCTTCTTCTTCTTCCTCATCTTCTTCTTCTTCCTCCTCCTCTTCCTCCTCCTCCTCTTCTTCTTCTTCTTCTTCTTCTTCTTCTTCTTCTTCTTCTTCTTCTTCTTCTTCTCCGTCTTCTTGTTCTTCTTGTTTTCTTTGCGAGTCCCTGTCCACACGGCCTGCTCGGCCCTTGCGAGAAGGGTACGAAGGAGCCGCTACCGGTGGACCCCGGGAAGCCATCGCGTTTACGAGCTCTCCACGCGGAGAGCGGAACTTGCGCTCTATTATTCATAATAGTTAATAATACTACAATCGTCCTACTAGCACGAAATACACTGAGCTTACGTGGTGTCATGGGGTGGGCCCACTGTGTATATATATAGGGACGCGCTAGAGGACGCCACTAGAGGACGCCACTAGTGGCTCCCGTATCTCACGAGATGGAGCCTTACTATTTCTACGAGACCGATGGTGATGGACGGCCCACGGGCCAAATGCTCAAGCTGTTTGAGGTAACACCGCGGCCCCAGGAGCTAGACACTCTGTGTCAGGAGGCCAAAGGGTGTGGCGCAAAGAGGAAGCTGCACGCGCTAAAGAGGGTTATTCCCGTTGCTACGGTGTCACCCTTTGACAACACTTGCTCTTGTCCTTGTTGCAGACGAGGAGGACAACGACAAGAACAAGAACAAGAACAAGACCAAGAAGAAGAACAAGCAGCAGCAGCAGCAACAGCATCGATCGGGGACACCAGGTCTCCCCCGCTCGGCCAAGAATCGAGCGGTGAAGACACGACGCAAGAACTCGAGTGGCCGGGGCCCCCGGCGAGAGCTTGGAGAAGGAGAACCGGGAGCGATCGGGGAGGGAGGCTCTCGGTCCGGACCAGGCCCCAGGTGGTTGCGCGTGCTTAGAGGGCGACGAACACGAGGCGCGAGAATCTCGATGCGGAGCAGTATGTTGTCACCCGACCTTGGGTCTTCTCGAGGAATCGTTTTCGAGTCTGAGTCGGAGTGAATTATCGTTGTGTGAATTGTCTAAATGAAATTGGGAAAAAAAAATATAAATAAAAGACAAGATAAATATAAAAAGAATAAAGCGAGCACGAGTGTACTTCTTTGTGTTGAATGGAATTGAAATCAAGAAAAATAAAGGAAGCACAATTTGAGTTTTTTTTTGTGTTGAATGGAATTAAAAGACAAGGAAAAACGAGTTTTACTTCTTTTTTGTGCTGCTGCTGCTGATGATGATGATGCTGATGATGATGGGGGGGGGAGGGGGAGGGGGTACCGGGCTGGGGTTAATCCAACCGTGCGGAAGAGGGCGCAATCATCACACCCTATGCTCCTTGCTCTATCGTTATCATCCAGCATGTGTGACAAAAACCCACCTTCACACAGTGTGAACAGGACCAAGAGCGAAACAATGTATTTATTTTTTTTTGCAATCCACAATATCATTATCATCCAGCAGATGTCGCCAACCCCCCACACAGTGTGAACAGGACCAAGAGCGAGACAATGTTTTTTTTTTTCTTTTTTTACAATCCACAATATCATTATCATCCAGCAGATTTCGCCAAATAAAACACTTATAAAACACTACAAGGGTCCTTTTTCACCCTTGTATAACTAAATACATTGGAAAGGGCCCGAGGGTCCGGTGAGGGTCTTTTCGACCCTCGCCAAGATAGCGGGTGTGTATAAATAAATACATCGGGAATAAAAGAGAGAGAGAGAGAGAGAGAGAGAGGCTTCAGACTGCTGTGGGGAGATTGAACGGGGGAATGAATGGTGGGTGGGGTGGGGGGGGGGGGGGTGAAGGCTACCAGGGTCATACAGAACCAAGAAGGGGGGGGGGGCGCGTTGAATGAGCAGGTGTAGGTGTGGGTCTCACGGACCCGCTGAGGGAGCGCGAGGGCTAGTGTGTGCGCTGGACGCTGCTGCTGCTGCTGCTGCTATCGTGGGATTGAATGGGGGCTCGGGTCACACGGACCCGCACAGGGAGCGGGGGGGGGGGGGGCTTGGGTGTGCGCTTAGAAAGGGCCCGACGGTCCGGTGAGGGTCTTTTAGACCCTTGCCAAGATGTGTTTTTTTTAAATATATATATATATATATATATATATATATATATATATATATATATATATATATATATATATATATATATATATATATATATATATATAAAATCCATAGGGAACAAGAGAGAGAGAGAGAGAGAGAGAGAGAGAGAGAGGCCTCAGACTGCTGTGGGGAGATTGAACGGGGGAAATGAATGAGGGGGGAAATGAAGGCTCCCAGGGTCATACAGACCGCATGAGGGTTATAAGATGCAAATGAGCACAAGCATTTCATCGTGCCAGATAAACTTTTTCAACATCAGTTTGAGGCAAAGCTAACTGTCGACTTTGGCTTTAGCTTTTTAGCTAACTTTCCAATGTGGTCAAAAACATCTCTATGCATCACACTAACTCCAACATGCAAGCTGGGTGCGGCCTGTTTCAGCATTGATTACAAAGTTTATCCTTTCCTTTGAAACGGGCGCGCCTGCCAGGGACGTTGGAACTATTTTCTAAGGGGGAGGGGGTGTTGTAAATGTAAGGTTCAGTAGGCTAATGGCCAACACAGAATAGGCCTACTGGTTTTTATGAGCAATTGATAAGCACAACCTAAGACTTTAAAAGTACATCCTTATACAAAGGCCTATAGATACAAATAAAATAAAATAATTCATGAATTTCAAGGGTGTAGGTTGTGATTAAACCTTGGTTTGGGACACCTTTTAAATGGGGGGTCTGGGGAACATTTTGGAGCATTCAACACTTCATTTCCTGCATTCTGGTGAATTTGTATGCACCAAATTTATGTAAAGTAATTGACAACATTTAGGTTCCCGGTGACAAAAATAGAATAGAATACAATGCAGTAATATCATGCATTCTGTATTGCTTTCAAATATTTATTCTCCTGTAGCCTATTGTTCAAAAATGTGGTTTGAACTGTAAAAAATTCATGTCTATCATTGAGAACTTAGTGGCTGGTGGTATTTTACTAGCAATCTTCATATATTTGAAAAATAATAAAGTGCAAAATGAGGTTATAATCCTCATTTTGCTTCCTTTAAACTAGTGGTAGTGACGGAGTGTGCAGTGGAGAGATGAATGCCGACAGATATAGAGGGAGGAAGAGATAGCTTTATTTTATAATTTAGCTTTTTGATTTGTGAGAGTGATCACCGCTGACTTTAGACTGACTCCCGCTGTCTGCTCCGTGAGTCTCGAGCCCATCAGCTGAGCCAACAGCTGTCCCACTGAGATGAAAAACAAAACTGAAACTTAACTATCCAGACCTACCTGGACTGACTTAAAGCTGGGGTGGAGAATTTGGGGAGAAAATAGCAGTTGGGATAGAGATTTGAATCCAAATACCTCAACCGCTCCACTTGTTCTCTTTGGTCCCTCCCCTATGGTCCCTCCCTGACACGCTCTACACCAACAACGGTGCCAAAGTTAATGGACAGTGTACAGCTCATGTTAATTTTGACCAATCAGAAATCACATACCCTAGCTTTAAGGTGGAGCAACCAAATATAAATGAATAAATATTGTACTAAACTGTAACACAAGTAATGACTTTTGGAATTGAATTTGCACCAGTAGCCTACAGTAGTCCACATTCTTCGCTCAGCCACTAACTGTTTCGTATTACACATGCGCCGATCACATGCACACAGCCGAGTTCTTTTTTTTTTTTTTATTGTGCGGGAGAGAACGCCCATGCCGCCTGCCCGTTTTTTTATGTTTATTTTTTCTTAATAAATAATGCTTGTGCATGCTACCAGGCCCAGAGGCCCAAGGGCTCAGGTGGCCACTAAGCCAGAGACTTTACATGCCGCATTGTTGTCTAATATTCTCCTTCATCCTTCAGGGACAGATGTCATGGTGGTGGAAGATGGGTCTGACTTCACTTTACCCTGTTTCCTGTATGAAGACCTGCAGTCAGACACCTTTAACTGGAAGAAAGACGGGCAGATCGAGGTCTTCCTCTATGAACGAGGTCTGCATCACAACAATGGCCGCTCAGGTCAACATCCACAGTTCAGAGGTCGCGTGTTTCATTTCCAAGATGATCTGCATCGCGGCAACGCTTCCATACTCATCACAGATGCACAGCCGGCCGACAGTGGAGAATACAGATGTCTTCAGAGAGGAGTTCTAAAACGCCCCATCAAACTAGTTGTCCGTGAGTGCTTTTATTTAACAGTTGACATCAGTGAATTAAACAGTGATGAATCGCCCACGCCTATATCGCCTACCTTCTGAGTGTTTGTTGGACTAACTGACAATGTTCCCTTATAAACGGGTGGACACCTGTCATTATTGGCCTCAGTGCGAACTGACGGTGATATTTCTTTTGTTGTTGGGTCTATTGATTTAATCATCGCTATCTTTATTGTTGTGCGTGTGTGATCTGCTTCCAGGGTATTTCCAGTGTTTTTCCAGATGTGAGATGTGAACGCATATGTGTTTCTGAGTTCTGATATGTTACCAGAAGTTGGCTGTAGAACTAATAGTCCTAGGCTGGTGAAGGGAATACTTATGATGTGGTCGCAGTAATGCCAAGAATAATAGGCTACATTAAGGCTTAAAAAGAATGTATTTTTCGTTTTGTATATCTAGTGGTGAAGTAACCGTATTTTCTGTTATTTTCAACTCTCTCTGGCTGCTGTCCTGCCTTCATTGGGCTTACTAGTGTTAGCCATAAATCATTTTGTTGCCATAGTAAAGCGGTAGCCTAGTGTCGTGAAAGTGTTGAAAAACATGATGTTTTTCTTTTTTTTTCTCTCTTTTCTTTAGGCTTCTCACGACATTGTGTGACAATTACTTAATACAGTCTGCTAATAGAAATTGTTTCTTGCTTGACTTTATATTAAGCATTTTTTTTTGCTCTTTCTTTATTATTATTATTATTATTATTATTATTATTATTATTATTATTATTATTATTATTATTATTATTATTATTTTATTTATTTATGTTTTATTATTATTATATATACCGCTTCCCCTCGTCCCCCTTCACTAAGTTAGTTATCCATTCTTTTTTGTGCTACATTTTATTTTCATGAAGCAGACCAAAGCTCCGACTATTATATTTTTGGCTTACTCACCAAACACTTGGCCTATTGGTCAATGGTGATGAATGGGCCGTTCTTGTTTGTTATTCTTCATTTATTTTTTTGTTTTTGTGTGTGTGTGTGCCTTTGAGTAAATGGGTGTTTGTTGTGTGTCCTGTATGTTTGTCCATGTTTGTGATTGCAAATTATTATCCTTATGACTTGTCTTGCTGTGTACTTTTTGAGATGTTGTGTGCTCCATTTTGGATGGTTATTGATAGGTATCTCACAAGTTAAAGTAAGTTATTAAAATGGATAATATTAAAGGTCTTAAAATAATACATCTAAATATCAGAAGTCTTCTCCCAAAAATTGATTTACTTCGTGTATGGGTTGAACAGTATAAGCCTAAAATCATTACCTTATCAGAAACCTGGCTTACAGATAAAATATCTGACAATGAAATAAATCTGGCTAACTATGTTTTGTTTAGAGCTGATAGAGGTACTAGGTGTGGTGGTGTTGCTACATATGTTTCATCTGATCTTGCCTCTGAGCTCATTACTGCTGATGTTTCACCATTATATTTTGAGGGTCTTTTTGTTAAGGTAATTCTTCATCAGAATAAGTATATAACTATCTGCAACATTTATAGACCTCCCTCTGCACCTGCTGACTCTTTTAATTGTATTATCTCAACAATAAACTCTATTAACTGTAAAAATGAACTTATTATACTTGGAGACTTTAATAACAACTGGTCTGCTAAATCATCTACCAAAGTAAAGAATATTTTTGCTAATATCAACCTAACTCAACTAATTACTGAGCCCACTCGAGTGACAGCTACATGCCAATCCCTGCTTGATTGGATACTTGTCTCCCATCCAAATAGATTTATTAAATCTGGTGTCATGTCTGACTGCTTTAGCGATCATTCAATTGTGTACTGTATCAGGGCTGTACGCTTATTTTTTAAAGTGGTAGCACTGGTGCAAGCAAGCAAAAAAATTCAGTAGCACAAAAATAAATTTGGTAGCACACAAAGTATGATCGAAAACTTGCATGACCCTAACCCTTGCATTTAGCTTTAATTACCTTTGAGCATGTCATCTTGGTTTTATTTGAGATTCTCAATGAATATGACATCCTAGAGTGCAGTAATAATTGTAGAAAAATTAATAGCACTGATTGCAATTTAGACAAGAGTCTAACCTGCCAATTTTTTTGCTGATTCAGAATTGTTTCCCCCCCATAGAACTATAAAAATAATGTCTATACCTATATATTTTTATTAACATATCATTATTATATTAGGCTAATAATAACAAACATTTTTAGAACATTTCATTGTTTTAATGAAAACCATACTTTAAAACATTGAACATATAGCCTATTAAATGAATTAGTAAACATAGTTATACAATTTAGGCCAAGTTAAATAGGTTGTGTCAATCTTTGTTTAAATCATAGATAGTTACTGCTGTTGACTGCTTTCTTTATAGGTCCATGGTTGATTGCAGGGCTGTGAAGCGCTAACTTCCTGTTCTTACCTGCTTCAAAATAAGAGTCAACTCGCATTTGGCTAGTAACCGACTTTTATTGTGAAGGCGCACAGGAAATGTTCTGTTTGCACACGCACTAACTTGACTGCGTTAATGTAAAGAGAGCCGTCTCCTTCCTGTTTTAACCGTTGGTGAAGTTAGACGCCATGATCGCCGCACAAGCACAGATCCCGAGCACACATCTTTCACCAGCCAAAGTGGAGGGTAGACTTAATAACTTACTCGCCTAAGACTACATTCACCCGCATTTGGAGAGTGTTAATGTAGAGCCCTCTAAGCAGTATTTTTGCATAGCTCCTCTGTGTCTCAAACAGACAACATCTGCTCATTAGCACTGGTGCGACTGGACTTGTATTCATCATCGCACGTGATCAATTTCAGTAGCAAATGCGATCAAAACTGTCGCACTGTACAGCCCTGACTGTATGAAGCCTAATGTTTTTTTTTCATACGTATTTTTATTGGAAAACATCAAACAATACCACAATTGCCAACATGCAATCAATTTTTTCCCATTTTCTTTTTTTTTTTAAATACAAATATAAACAAATAAAACCCCTGCCATTAACGGACGGAATAAATAAAAAGTGACAATGACTAAATAAAATCAGGTAACACACAATATCTTGATGCTTATCACACAATATCAATCTATCAAACGTAAGTTTGTATCAGAAGTATCAAACACAGTCCAAGGTAGCAGGTGAGTTGAAATAGGCGAGCACAGAGTCCCATCTCCTATGACAATCAACAGCCAAACCTCTCATAGTATTCTTTTCAGTAGAGGTTCGTGCAACATTTTCAAACGAGTCACCAGTACCAATTCAGTGTGATTCCAAGAGAAAATTGAAGCTAAAAAAAATTACTTTGTAAATATTACTGTGATGTCTTTTACTGTGACATCACAGTAATATTTACAAAGCAAGTTTTTTTTAACCCTATATTTCTCTTTCTGTGATGTCACGAGAAAGAGAAATATAGGGTTAAAAAAAACACTCTTTCTGCCTTTTCTCAGGCTAGGATGAACTGATTTTGTTTTTGCACATTTATACTACATAGGATCTCAGAATTCAATACACCTTCATATTCAAACCGGTGAAGTTACATATTACAGTTTGTCAATATTTGATTGTCACAGGGAGGCAAAGTTCCAGGGACTGTCATGAGGTCATTTCTGATACAGAAGTCACAATGCGACTTGTGTTAGGTAAACATAACACACACACTTTGACTTTGACATAGGTGGGAAAGCAAGTATACATGATATACACGTATACATATGTATTTTCCAATTAAACAAAGGACAACAGTTACTCCAACCATGAAGAAGCATGGGCCCTCCCACTGAAGTAAAATGTGCCTACTGGCTATAAGTGAAGCAAAGGATATGACATCAACCTTTTAGTCAAATTAAACAAGTTCTCCAGCACGCCAAAGATGGCAGTAAATAGACCGGGTGCTAATGTAATACCGAGGGCTTTAGACAAACTGTCAAAAAAAAGCTCCAGAACACAGAAAAGTGGAGATTATTTTATACTTAATGTCATTTATTATTTTCTTTGCTACAGGTGTTCGTCAGAAGAGAAACGATCCTCCTTACCACTTGCTGATCCAGTATCCAGCCTGAGCTACTACAGCCAACACATGAAGCTTTGTTTACTTATAAGCCACATATAATTATATTTATACCATAGTCTGTGTGAATACTCTATTCTGATTGGTTGGAGAACATTCCATAGGTGTGGATTAACCCCTGATGTATGGACACCTATGGAACTGTTTACATTCTGTCCACTTTAATGCGTCGCCGGCTCGCCGCTGATTAAACGGTGTTGATAAGGGATTTATAAAGCCTAAAATATCCTGCCGTGCAATAGCCTCTGGACACCACAGAATGGCGCTCGCAACACAAGAGCTGTAGTAACGATAGTAGTAAAATAAAGTGGCTAAACTTAATGTCCTCTGGTTAAACGTCAATGGTGATCTCGTTAAAAAGGTGAGTAAGACTCCTGTTTAATTTGAAAAAGGTTTGTAACTGAGTTTACAGGTAGCCACCAAAGCCCGGCTGCACTGTCTATCTGGACACAGGCTACTGCTGTCAGTCACTGCCTCACGTAACTTCAGGCTGTAGCCCGTAATACACATGTTCGCCAGTCATATTCTCCATGAAATGCGTTATTTATTTTGAGGGAAATGCATTGTTAGCTCGGTGGAACTGTTGTTGAACATGTTGGCTGATTACATTTACTGTTTGCACAGCGTGAAGGCAACTGTCCTCTGCGCTGCGCGTCGGACAGTTCTCGCCTCCACGGTGTCCATTAACCCCTGATACATGGAGGGAAAACTGGGCCGGCCTGTTTGTATTTATATAAACCAATCATAATCGTCTTGGGCGGCGCTAAGCCCAGGTAGCCACAAACCGTTCTTTAAAAATAGTGACATTTGGTGCCGACCATGTGGACCTTTTATAAAAGATGCCGACCTACATCGTTAAGGACAATAAGATGCAAAGTGTGTGTGTGCAGCAACATTATGAGCTCGATACTATCAAACCGTATCAAATACACAGACACAAACACACACACTTTCTGTCGTCTCCCGCTCTGAGCGCAGCATAAACGGTAGAGTACAGCGAGGAAGAGGAAGGGGAGGAGTTTAACATTGTAATATAGCGGGAGCTAGTTGTCGATATCCGGTAAGCCAGTTTATCCTAAAGTTGGCACTGCTTACATTGTGCAGGCTACATAGTGCCAATTCTGATATTAATATATTTGTATTCATAAGGAGATATATTGTAGTATGAAGGCCCTTTCCCACCGCCACGCGGCAACGCGCCGCCTCCATTCATTTCAATGAGGGAAGGGCGGCTGAGGGGAGGTGTGAGGGGAGGGAGGCTGACCACTGATCTTTGAGTAGACAGTATGCAGTATATAGATGGTGAGTATAGGATGTAGGACGCTAGTATGGCGTTCCGAACACAGCCATGTTCTACGTTGAACACAAACATGTGGAACCAGTGATTGAAGCCGATTTTCTAGGGGAATTATTTTTTAGACGGAACTGTATTTTCTCTCTGTACTTTTATTCTTCATAAAAGCTCATGTAGAGAGACTATAACATCGTTATACGAGAGAGAAAGAGAGAAAAAAGTGTGGTTGACTTCTGGTCGGGCTATCCCAACGATACGATCACCGAAGCATCTCGCTGTCATTGCCGCCGAGGCAGCAGCCGCTTTTAAAAAACGCCGGGCTCACCGGTGGAGTCCTCCGGCAAGGAGGCGGTTGAGAGGGCGGTTTTTTTTCTAACATATACTTACATCTTATTTCTTTTTCCATTTCTATACTGAAGCGCTCTTTAGTTCACAGCTCAATCCTCATACTATATACAGCGCTTAATCCCAGATCAGATGCACATGGGGCCTTAATGTTGTATTCTGTTTTATAATTGTTTTGTTGAATGAATGAAGATTTTGAATCTTGTCTTTGATGTGACGTTGTAAATGAAGCTGCTGCTGCAATTCAAGACACATTTCACACCTGGCTGACTATAACGTTGTATCGTTACCTTATTGGATTATGAATTGTATGTATTGTATTGAATGTAAAAAACTCCTAAAGTCCAAAGATAAAATATTTTCCTCTATTTATATTGAAGTGACGTTTCAATTTGTTTTAGTTTCTTACTGTGATGTCACACATGGGAAACCAGGGTTAGACAGTGAGACCATAAAACACTCTTTCTGCCTTTTCTCAGGCTAGGATGAACCGATTTCTATAAATGTTGCACATATACAGTACATAGGATCTCAGAGTTCTTGTGGCGCCCTCTAGTGTCATAAATCTAACATTTCACTTTATTAATACTGTGCAGAGATCACACAGGTCATGCTGCTCACATTCTTTGTGGATCATCTGTTTAATTGTTTAAATATATTTCTTACTGAGAGATGTGAGGACTGATAACACTGTCTTGTCTGTATGTTTGCTTTCGATGAATAAAAATATTGAAGTTAAGTTATGATTCGTGGTGTGACTGTTTTTTTCAGTGATTTTTGGTCAGTTTCTGGGGGTTTTGTACGATGTAAATACACTTTGAATGGGTTGACAGGTTTTATTTGAACATATTTACATGGAGAGTTAACGTGTATATCATTTATGTTTTACGTTGTGTTAAATTACCTAAAATATGACATGATTTATAGAAAAGTGACTGAAATGTATTATATAGACTGACTACTAACGAGTCTTTTGGCTTTGTTGTCAAAGCCGGGTTTTTTTTTTGTGGATTGAGAAAGATATTGGACCCTGGATTGTCTGCATCCTGCTCGCCCCCCTTGGAGTCCTGCAGTGGTGTGCAGACTAGCGAGCTATCCCCATCTGAGCGACCCTTTTTAGACCCTCGCCAAGATAGCGGGTGTGTTTTTTTTTATTTTTTTTTTTTTTTTTTTTTTTTTATTTTTTTTTTATATTATTATATATATTATTAATATATATATATATATATATATATATATATATATATATATATATAAATACATAGGGAACAAGAGAGAGAGAGAGAGAGAGAGAGAGAGAGAGGCCTCAGACTGCTGTGGGGAGATTGAACGGGGAAAATGAATGAGGGGGGGAAATGAAGGCTCCCAGGGTCATACAGACCCAAGAAGGGAGCATGAGGGTTAAACGTACAGCTGTGGGTTGTGATACTAAATTCAGTCCACATCTGCTACAACCTTCCCTTTCAGAAGACATTGCTTGACATTTATATGCACGTTTGATTTGTCACCTAATATGCAGTGTGTACATGTATGGAAGTAAATGAGTGTCATCGGATTTTGAAAATAAAAAGCCATTGAATTTTAAGCACTGAATATTTATGCATTGACATAATGTATCTGAATGTTTTGCCTCTGAATTTCACTCATTACATTTTAAACAACTAATTTTCACCTTTATTTTACAATGTTCTCAAATTCAAAATCAAATATTCAACGTTAAAAAATTCAACGTGCCAAATTCAACTGCAAAATCCCATGTATGAAATTCAGAGTAAAACTTTGGGGACCCAAGGAAGAGCAATCGATCATGGATGCTAGATCGCGTTCAAACAAAGAGAGCCAGTGGGAATATTAGCTTGTTGCCTTGGATACCCCTGACTGATGCAGGAAGGCAAATCAGGTTTTAGCCATGTCAAACGGCAATGATGGTGCTTCGGTGAGAACAAACATGTTTCTATATATATGCTAGCCATTATATTCTTCCCTATATAGAAACATGTTTGTACTCACCCAACGCAAGTAACAATGGTGCGAATTCCAAAATTCTTCCTAAATTGGGTCCAGATTTGAAGGGAGTGCTTAATCACGGTATTACTGTTGGGAATAGCCAAAGAGAGTGGAAGTGCGGCGCTTAAGAGGGCAGATAGAGACAATGGGCTAATAGCGCTGGACTCCATTGTTACCCAGACTGGGGCTGAGTCGTCAAGGTGAAAATGCACCCAATACACTAAAGAACGGATATTAGCAGCCCAGTAATAGTATTGGAAATTAGGGAGGGCCATTCCGCCTGTTTGTTTGGGTCTTTGAAGAAATGCTTTCCGTAGCCGAGGGTGTTTACCATTCCAAATATAATTTATCATTAAAGAGTCAAGGGCCTGAAAAAAGGATTTGGGGAGAAAGATGGGGAGACATTGGAATAGATATAGGAACTTTGGGAGTAATGTCATTTTAATTGAATTTATTCTACCTATGAGAGAGAAAGCCAGAGGAGACCACTTCGATAATATTTGCTTTGCCTGATCCAATAATTTGAGGAAGTTCGATTTAAAAAGGTTTTTAAAATTTCTGGTAAAACATACTCCAAGGTAACTCAGCTGATCTGTCACCACTTTGAGTGGGAGAGCTGTATAATCAAGCTTAAGAGCTTCTTTATTAATCGGAAAGAGTTCGCTCTTGCTCAAGTTAAGTTTATAGCCAGAAAACTGACTAAAGACCTCCAACACAGAAAGTGCCTCCGGTAAAGAGGTGGCTGGCTGGGCGACAAGCAAACGTAAGTCATCGGCGTATAATGATACCTTATGTTCAATTCCTCCTCTCCATATCCCCTGAATCTGTTTGTTACCTCTGATGGCAATCGCAAGTTCGATTGCAATAGCAAAAAGGAGCGGGCTCAAAGGACAACCCTGCCAGGTCCCACGGTGCAGATCAAAACTACTTGAGTAACGGCTGTTTGTTAATACTGAGGCAGAAGGGCATGCATATAATAATTTAACCCAAGAAGTAAAAACAGGACCCAAACCGAATTTATCAAGGGTGAAAAACAAATAATTCCATTCTACTCTATCAAATGCTTTTTCAGCATCCATAGAAGCGAGGCATTCTGATTCAATATTTCTGGGGGAATATAAAATGTTCATTAGCCGGCGGGTATTATAAAATGATTGGCGTCCCTTTATAAACCCAGTTTGGTCGGGGGATATGATAGAGGGGAGAACATCCTCCAATCTGTGGGCGAGAATTTTAGCAAGTATCTTCACATCCGTATTTAATAGTGAAATTGGTCGGTATGATGCACAATCTAGAGGATCTTTATCCTTTTTTAACAACAGGGAAATACAGGCCTGGTAGAACGAAGGCGGGAGTTTAAATGAGTCTGAGAATACTGAACATAAAAAAGGCGACAATTCGGCTGAAAATGTCTTAAAAAGGTCAGATGGAAGTCCATCTGGACCAGGAGATTTGCCTGATTGCATAGATGTTATTGCTGCAATAATTTCCCTCTGAGTAATAGGTGCCTCAAGGCTATGTCTCAGGTCTTGAGAAAGGGAAGGCATACTCTCCCCCTTTCTAAAACCCCCAAAAGATTGGAACTTAATAGTGTGGAAGTCAACTTTGAAGATATTTTTTTCACTGATTTTAGTGGTATTTTTAGTTTATTTTTATCGTTAGCGCCCATGTAGCTTCGGTTGTAGCACCAAGTTTTGCTCATAACACGCTGTTTATATTCCCCACAGCAGTCTGAATGAATGACTCGTTTTTAACATGACAAAGGATGGGAAGATATTCCTGTAGAAATCAAACTTTGAAGCTACTGTTTTCACTGGTTTTAATCATGTCAGGTCATGTCAAACTGTTCTCAAAGTATGGCTTAGCTCCGGCCGGGTAAACACTGTGTTCGCAGTCACGCAGTGTCTCTCTAGTATCGCGAGAGCACGGCAGAGACGGTGGGAGAGCCCCATGGACATATAAAGAAAGCCCGGCAGAGAGGTGGGAGGGGCCAGCCAGATCGCACAAATATAGGTCATCCTGAGACCAGAGGACAATCAGGGTATAGAGGCTTGCTACAATAAATGATCTGAACGGGTTTTTCAGCAAACATCTGAAAAAAAAAGTATTAGGGACTACTTAGACCATATAAAATTAACAGCAAAGTGCATAATATGTGAGCTTTAAGAGCCTTATTGATACCGCTCATCATGTAATAACAGCTCATATAGTGAGAATAGTGTAGCATTTTCATAATTTTTACTTCTGCCAAAAGGGTCAATATGAAAGTAGACCATACCAAATAAAATTGAACAAAATAAAATACAAATTAGTGCAGTAAGAACTGTCACAAAAAAGTTAATTATTTACTACTTTGGTCACTGACAGGACTGTTTTGACCACTGGCAGTACATTGATTACAGAGTAGGCTATGATCGTGTGAAAGGAGGTCGCTGATAGAAATGATAACACTGGTTCTGTAGGACTGCACAATAGTAAAAGTGATATTTTTTTTATAATCTGCTGATCTGCATCGGAAGAATCTCATTATCAGACCCCCCTCTCTCTTTCTCTTTCTCTCTCACACACACAATCACACACACACACACACACACACACACACACACACACACACACACACACACACACACACACACACACAGAAACACACACACACACACACACACACACACACACACACACACACACACACACACACACACACACACACACACACACACACACACACACACACACACACACGTGCGCACACACAATGCAGCGGGTGAGGTCTGGGTGTGACTGGCTCCACCAGGAATGCAGTAGTGTGTGTTTTGAACTCTCTACATAGCGTATACTCTCACCTAGTCTGATCCGTCATTTTCTCTGTACATTCTGGCTGACAGAGAGACACACAACAGGAAATACTTCACTCTAAATGAACGCTTCAGAATGGAAAAAGAAAAGATAAGACAGAGGCACACATACAACAGGTGAGGTGTGGACACATGCAGTGAAAGAAATAGCTCTCTTCTTCTTGGGACACCTGCATGTTTCTGCCAGACTTTCGGGGAGATTCCAAACTGAATCAGCCGCTCACTTTTGGATCTTGTAGCGATTTTCGAACGGAGCCAACTTTTTGTGGATTATGACTGACTTCTGCTGACTTTGAATATTTTTAATTCAACTCTAGCCCTGTTGAAAGTGACAAAGGGTGATTCAAATGATCTGACACCAGACTGCTACAAGCACACTTGCTGCAGCTGAACATGGCAACACACTGCGTCCCATAGAAGTGGATCACAAAGGTACGAGAGGCACATATTAGGATTTAAAATCGAAATAAAAGTTCTAATAAATAAAGTAAATAAAGTAAAATCACAGGTGCACAGATGGGTAGGGGAGAACGGGGTTATATGTCACACGGGTTGGTTGTCACAATCGTTATATCTCGGAACCAGAAGGTGCTTTCTGTGAAATGTTGGTATGTAAATATCCAGAATTGGGATCAGAGGTCACCTACATAGTTTTCCTTGGAGTAAGACTGCTGAATTTGAGGTGAGAGGACTGTTTGTGTTTTTCATGTCAAATATTTAGCTCCTCAGTATTTTTCTTCTAGGCTTTCACAGAATGGGTTTATAACAAACCACTTGTTACCCTAAAAAAGTGTGAAGGGTAAGCTATAGTTTAGATTGTTGTTAGCAAGCTAATTAGTTGTCAGATGGTTGTTGGCCTTGATGCTAGCAAGAAATTCAAGTTGGGGTTGGTCGTCACATTTTTTGGGGGGTTGGTTGTCACATGTTATCCAAAGGCTACAGCCAGAAAAGGAACCCAATAACGAAATAAATTGTCAAGCTGTATCCTCACTGACACCCCAGAGAAGGAAAGAATAGAGCAGGAAAAGGCAGCTTGCATGCAAAAGAAAAAAGGGCAACAAAATCAGAACAACCCAGTGCATCCCAAACTAGACTAGCTGCCAAGGCTACTGCACCCCAGAGCACTCCAACCCAGCTGGAGAAGAAGACTTGACAATGCAATTAAACTTTCATATGTAGTTCTGCTTTCTTGCCTTCTTTTTAAGATTATTCCCATTAAGATGACATTGTGACAAACAACCCCATAGTATATGACAACCGACCCCTTGATAGGGTTGTTTGTCACAATGTGTAAGGGTGGCTTTGATGATTAACTTCTTCTTTATTACAATAAGTTATGGGTACACATTTCAAGCCAACACCTTAAGCTTCGATTTAATCTGGGAATGACTGTTGAAAGATGTATTGGTGATGAGCAATTATCACTAGAGTAAAAAGTGTGCCTACTAGCCCCAGTCTCGCTTAAAGTTAACCAGTAAAGTCCCACATTAATACACTGTAGATAAATGCTTTATTTGTGAATGGTGACAGGTCTGGCCTGACCTCATACTGTTTTTGGTTGGCCTTTGTGAACCTGACAGTTATTTTTTATCTGGGGCAACTATTTGGAATTCAAGTCAAATGTGCGAAGGCTTGCTGTGGCAAAAATTAATTTGCAGTATTTCTGTTTGGTCAATGCTAGCAGATTGGTCTCACTATAAATATTCAGCTGTGCCAATATTAGTTCCTAATTGAATAGAATGTATGATTATTTGATGTCTATTATGAATGGTTAACATTATAAATGTTGCAGCATGAAAATTAAAATGTAAACTGACATTTTTAAACAGATGTTAGCTGTTTGAAAGTGGCATAGTGATAGCTTAGTTTAGGACTTCGCTCATGGGATGAAACTGACCTTGAGTCAGTGGTGGGGCGAGACCGGATGCTGCAGTCCCTTCTGCCAGACCACCCTCTGTAAAGTCTGGGTGTAGAGGTTCTCCATGGATGGCAGCTCCATCCTGTTGATGTGCTGGGTAGTTTCCACCCTCTGTAAAGGCTTACGGTTAAGGGCCAAGCATCTCCATGGTGCACCTGTAGAAGTTGCAGAGTATCCTGGAGTCCATGTTGTCCTGTTGATGGTGAGGAGAGTGTGTCATTCTCCCTGCCCAGAGCTGAGCTCTTTAGTTCTGCTGATGTGGAGGTGGCTGTCATGGCACCAGGCATGTTAGGGCTCTCACCTCCTCTGTGGTGATTGTCTGCAGACAGCTGATGCACAGTGTGGACAGGTAGCAGATCCATTCACTGAATTTCACAGATTTTGACAAAAAGTGATTTTGACAACAAACATTCTCCAGAATCGCTGACTCCATCTTTAAGTCTGCGGACCACAGACCAGTTTGGGTCGGTCCTTAAAGGAATACTTCACCCATACGGAACTAGCGTTCTATCATTATAAAATCGCAATTATAATATAATGAAGGAGGTTTGTCTTGCCTCAGTCTTTCCTCAGTATTTCCTTGGCCCAGCTGTCCTGTTAATTCTAACCCTACATTTCTACTAGTGTGATGTCACACTAGTAAAATGTAGGGTTAGACAGTGAGACCATAAAACACTCGTTCTGCCTTTTCTCAGGCTAGGATGAACTGATTTAAAAAAACGTTTGCACTTTATACTACATAGGATCTCAGAGTTCAATACACCTACATATTCCCACCGGTGAAGTAGGTCTTTAAGTTGGTCAGAGGGGTGTACTACGAAAACAGACAGCCAGGTTTGCGAGGTAGGTTGAGGCCAAAGCCAGAGTTTTTCGATGTCTCTCTTTTAACCTGACTATCTCACCGTGGTAACCATGCTGCAAATCTAACCTGCTCTGACAAGTTTAGGTTCAGAGTTTGGCGTCACCCTTTTACAATCAACAAAATTGGAAATCTTGTGGAACTGACTATATTCTCCATGAGCAATAAAGATTCTCAGTAAGGGAACTTATTATATCAGCAAACGTGTTGATCCGTGTCTTAATGAGTCAAATGTAGCCTTAAAATCACAGCAGAGTAAACTGGGACCTACAGTCATATGAAAAAGTTTGGGACCCCCTTCTAATTTTGGGGATTTTTGTTCATCATTAGCTGGGATTTCAAAGAAGCAAATTCCTTTTCATACATGACATACCTTAGAGAAACAGAAGCAATTCAGCAGTGTCATTTTGTTTATTGGAATAATAGAAAATATGCATTAGGCATCATAACAACATTTGACTGGTGCATAAATTTGGGCACCCCAAAAGAAAAATGACATCAGTACTTAGTTGAGCCTCCTTTTGCAAAAGTAACAGCCTCTAGATGCCTCCGGTAGCCTGTGATGAGTGTCTGGATCCTGGATGTAGGTATTTTGAACATTCTTAAATACTAAAGCGATCCAGTTCAGTTAAATGTGATGGCTGCCGAGCATGGAAAATCATCCCATAGATTTTCGATGATATTCAAGTCATTGGACTGCAACGGCCACATCAGAACATTGTACTTTTCCCTCTGCAGGAATTTGAACTGTGTTAAGGGTCATTGTCTTGTTGTATCCAACCCCTGGGCAACTTCAACTTCGTTATTGATGCTTGAACATTATCCTGAATAATCTGTTAAAACTGGGTTGAAATCATCCAACTATCGACTTTAACCAGGGCCCCAGTCCCTGAAGTGGCCACAGCATGATTGAACCTCCACCAAATTTAACAGGTGTTTTTCTTGGAATGCAGTTTTCTTCTTTCGCCATGCAAAGCGCTTTTTATAAAGACCAAATAACTTAATTTTTGTCTCATCAGTCCAAAGTATTTTCTTCCAATATGAATCTGGCTTGTCTAAATGAGCTTTTGCATACTCCATGCAACTGTATCTGTGGCGTGGGCGCAGAAAGGGCTTCCTTCTCAACACCCGGCCATACAGATGTTTTGGTGAAAAATGCGCTGAATTGTTGAACGATGTACAGATACACCATCTGCAGCCAGATGTTCTTGCAGGTCTTTGGAGGTGATCTGTGGGTTGTGTGCAACCATTCTCACAATCCTCCACCTATGCCGCTCCTGTTTTTTTCTTGGTCTGCCATGCCTGGGTTTAACTGCCACTGTGCCTGTGTCCTTCCATTTCCTGACAACGTTCCCTACAGTCGAAATTGACAATTGAATCCTTTGGGAAAGCTTTTTGTAGCTGACTGAGAGGGGTTCCCAAACTTTTTCATATGACTGTACATGCCATTGATAAAATAAAATACTGTCTGTGTGTAGAGCTATTCACACAGTTGTTCCTGCTCTCACTGAACTAATGAATATGTTTGTAATGTTCCCTGGTCATTTATACACACTGGCTATTAAAGAAACCTGAACAGGTTGCAAGATTAGTTCACTAAAATTTAATTTTCATTTCATTTAACTTTTATTTATCCTCGAGAGACCAATTGAGGGGTGACCCTCATTTACAATGACGTCGAGTCAAAACAAATTCAAAACAACAATACATAAACAATATTCAATGCAAATACATCAAATACACAACAAGTGAAGAGAAGAGAAAAAAAACAAACAATTGAAACATTTACAAAGTGGTGAAGAGTGGCAGCAATTAAAAGGAATAAAGTACAATATCGCCTAATTAAAACAGTTACAAGTAGAGTTTGGCAGATCCATAGTCTGTTTAAATTGGCCAAAGGATATGAATGTATTTAGTTTAATTTGTTGCTGTAAGTTGTTCCAGGAGTTGGGGGCACTGAAGCTAAAAGCTGTCTTTCCCAGCTCAGACCGGGCTTGTGGGACATAAAGCATAAGTATGTCAGTGGAGCGGGTCTGATAAAGCCCATCTGAAATGTGCAGCATTTCAGTTAAATAACGAGGAAGCTTCCCGGTCAAGGCTTTGTAAATAAAAATGTGCCAATGTGCGTCACGTCTCTCTTAAGGGAGGACCACCCAACCTTTTCATATAAGAGACAATGGTGTGTATCATAACAATCTCCTGTGATGAATCTTAAAGCAGAGTGAAAAACAGAGTCTAGAGTCTAGAGTCTTATATACACAGTATATATACAGTATATATATATATTTTTCATTTACTTGGTGAAAGGCTATAAAATCCTTCAGGTTTTCTTTAGGGGTGCAGTAGATTACACCCACATACCATTACGGACAATGCTGTTGTTTCACAGCACCAATGTTAACGTTAAGTATGTATTGCTCATGATGGGTGATAGGTGCCACATTGCTGCAGGTTCACAAAAGCTGCTACACAGTAGTTCCATTTGTCAGAAATATTCAGACACAGCACCGATTTTAAAATTAATCTGTTGCAATCTATCACATGGAATAATGAAAAAAATAAAAATGTATTTCACTTTCATTTAGCTAAAAACTAAAATGATTCCCACGTATCCTATATCAAGAGACAGAGTCAGACCTAAATGCAGTTCTTATAGAGAGAGTTGTGTTGAAGTTTTGCAATGTGCAGTTGTCACTTTAAGACGGTACTGAGAGTCTGAGTGGGAAAAAACATATTCATTTGGCAATTTTCTGCCAGAATTTCTCTCTCACTTTATTTGCAAAAACAAGTGTTACTTTTGGCTGTAATTTCTCTTCTTAAATGTTCAGTAAGTGGAATCCTATCAGTGACTGCAGTTAGCAGTCCCCTCGATCGTCCCCACGTCACCACATTAATCTCAGATCCGTTTTGGTCCATCAGTGTGATAAAACATGATAAAAACCATCAAAACAGACATTTGGAAGGATTTTTACCTGCTCCGCCATTGTAGGCGCATAAACATTCACCCCTCTGTCGCTCTGCGCGTGCAATGGCAGTGAGACGGGTGCCGGTTTGTAGCGTTCTCTCTTCTGATTCGATATAATTTGTGGGATTCCCAAAAAGTTTATTTGCCGATTAAATGCAGAGCGGGTGACCGAGAGATCGGCTTTATGAAACGCGCACACTATATGTGATCACTGTATGAATAAAGAGAGATTTAACACTTATATTAACATAAATAAATCGCTTACGTCACCTTCAATAGCTGACAAACTTCCTATCTAGAGTGACATATACTGCACAGTGTGTGATCGGTCCATTTGGTGAAGAAACAGACTTAAAGGACGCTTGAAACGGTCCTTTTTTATGCGAAAGAGCAGAAAGCCTGAAGAAAAAAACCTGGGTTTACAAATGAAGTCAATAATAACTGTAATACCCGTTATGAAGCCAGCTAACACAAAGAAAGCCAGGATTTGAAGAAATTGCTTCATAGTCCAGGCCTCAGGTCGGCTGGGAGACCTCTGCTGAGATGTCATCTTTCACTCAACATGTATGAAAGATACACGTCAGTCAGTTAGAATGTTAGCTTTCTTCAGTTACATTAAAATTCACAAAACATCTAAAAATGGCTCATTAGGAGACAGAGGTGGTGAGGACGTTTGGTTAGCAGCCTCATCCACAACACACATTCATGTTGGGAAAGAACAACCTTTAGCAAACTTTAACTGACTGATCTGTCCTTGAGTCAGGCAATGAATGCCCCCCAGCTCCAGGGCTGCTGGTCTGCCGCTGACACTGACCTCCGACTTCTGTGTGGAAGAGAGGCCAGATAAAACACACTTTCCCTACAAGGAATCGATAAAGTATTGATGAAACCCTGTGTACTCTAAGCTGACTGGTTCATTCCAGCATCAGGATGAATTATAACCATGTCATCAATCCATACACAACACGAACATACACACTAACAAACTAAGATCATTATTAGAGTCCTGCAGCATTACATTGACATTGTGTTACATAAACACTCTTATGCAACTGGGGAAAGAACACTGACAGTTTTCACTGTCAAATATCAACAAATGCGGATGGAAATGTGTGACAAAGTTTACTTTGCTTTACTATCATCATATTACCATTATTAATGTGACATAGTCAGATACATTACCTCATCGCCAAACAAATGTGTGTGCTGCCGGCACACTAGCAAGTCGTTAAAAAAAACACTTCCACTTTTGTCCAAAGGGGGAACTAGAATAGAGAAACTAAAAGTTCCTCTTAACCACATAACATTAGTTCTGATTCATATATTCATACTAGCAATGGATCATACTGTATGTGATGTGAAAGGATTTACTCATACTGTAGGTCGAGACCAAACAACACCATGTTTTTTCAACTTAATCATCATGTGACAAATATTTCTCCACCATTTTAAAGCTATCTGTTGTAAAAACATGTTTCCTTCAGTTTTTAGACTTTTATTTATTTTATCAGTAGTGCATTCACTGGTTCTTTTGGTTACACCAAGACCATTTTATACATGATATGACAGTTTTTATAAGGTTTGCAAATAGATTTTTAAGTATACAGTATGCCCCAACCCAAACTAGACTTCCCACATAACTGTCAAGCAGAGAGTAGGGGAGAACGGGGTAAGTAGGCACACTTTTTACTCCAGTGAGAATTGCTCATCACCAAAACATCTGTCAATAGCCATTCCTACATTAAATTGAAGCTTAAGGTGTTGGCTTGAAATGTGTGTCTCTCTTTTTTTCCAACTTATTGTAATGAAGAAGTAATTTACCATCAAAGACACTCTGACACATTGTGACAACCAACCCCATCAAGGGGTCGGTTGTCACACACTATGGGGTTGTTTGTCACAATGTTATCTTAATGGGAAAAATCTTAAAAAGAAGGCAATGAGGCAGAACCAAATTTGAAAGTTTAATTGCATTGTCAAGTTGACAAATAGGCCTACATAACTTACTGTAGCCTTGGCAGCTGGTCTAGTTTGGGATGCACTGGGTTGTTTTGATTTTGTTGCCCTTTTTTCTTTTGCTTGCTAGCTGCCTTTTCCTGCTCTATTCTTTCCTTCTCTGGGGTGTCAGTGAGGATACAGCTTGACAATTTCTTTCGTTATTGGGTTCCTTTTCTGGCTGCAGCCTTGAGATAACATGTGACAACCAATCCCCCAAAAAATTTGACGACCAACCCCAACCTGAATTTCTTGCTAGCATCAGGGCCAACAACCATCTGACCAACTAATTAGCTTGCTAACAACAATCTAAACTATAGCTTACCCTTCACACTTTCTGAGGGTAACAAGTGTTTTGTTATAAACCCATTGTGTAAAAGCCTAGAAGAAAAATAGTGAGAAGCAAAATATTTTGAATTTGACATGAAAAACACAAAACATCCTCTCACCTGAAATGCAGCTGTCTTCCTCCAAGGAAGTCTATGTATGTGACCTCTGATCCCAATTCTGGACCTTTTTTATATCAACATTTCAGAGCTAGCGCGCTCTGGTGGCGAGATATAACGAATGTGACATCCAACCCATGTGACAAATTACCCCGTTCTCCCCTACATAGTGTAAAAGCATTAAAATCCCCAGACCTGAATCTGGTTAAGCATCACTTAGACTACTGCTAGGCTTGAATAACTTGATGAGTACATCTTGCTTCAGAGGGTGTGTCTTTGCTTGTTTGTCAGCATGCTTCCCAAACTTGTTTGCCATTCCTGAACCTCCTGTCAGCCCAGTCTGGCCTTTACAATTACCAGGTCTGTACTGTTGGCAATGGAGCCAACATTTACATACTGACAGCCAATAATTTATCATCATTCTCTGTATAAACCAGTTTGGCATCAGTGTAAAGAGTTGAGCGCAGCACACTACAGGTGAATCTAACAACCAAATATCTCAGGACTCCATCTACAGAGCAACTGATGACTGTTAAGACCATTTCTGAAAAAGCGTGCCTTGTTTTAAAACATACAGCAGTGTTATCAGCGTAGAAGTGGAAATCTATTCCATAACTGCACATCATTTGGCAAAAAGGTGAAGAGAGAAACGCAGAAGGCCAAGAAACAAACCCTGAGGTACTCAATATTTAGTTCAGAAAAATATTAATATAATAATATTGTAGGACACATGCTGTGTTCCTCCAGATAAGTAAGACAGGAACCATGCAAAGCCAGGGCATAGATGCCTAATTCGTTTTTGATTCAGTCTACCTCTATATATACCGTGATCAACGGTATTAAATGCTGCACTGAGATCCAGTAATAGAAACACTTACATGGGATGGTCACCCATTTTCTGGGTATTGTCTTATTTTGTGTTGTGTGTCTTCATGTTGAATATGGCTGGCTCCAGAGAAAATTGCAACACAATCCACTATATTATATGTGAATGGTATCATGTTATTCACAGCTACACTGAAACTACTTTTGTGGTTCAACAACCAAAGTGTTGTTTTCATAAGTGCAATCCTTACATAAATTATCATTCACAGGACTGTGATTGACTTGCACTGAGCCACACCTCATGACTCAGCTGGGTGAACAAACACTGTTCCAGTTATGGCTTGTTAATCATACTCAAATGAATGTGTGTGTTGTTGTGTTAGTCTGTGCACATTGATAGGTTTGATGGTGTTGGTGTTGATGGATGGGAGACAAGTGTTTGTATAGACATGTGACTGTACAACTTACTAACTTATCCTCTTTGGAGCATTAGACATTGATAATGTTTATCCACATATTACTGTCTGCAGCCACTAGTTGTGGCTTGCCCAGTGAGAGAGCCATCTCCAGCAACTCAACCTCCACTGTTCTTTGTCAGGTGATTTTTGGTTGGCTTGTTTATTTTTTCCTTGGGTCCATTTGAGAGCTGCTTTGGGGATCAGCTTTTGGTAGCCTGGTGAAACCAACCTGATCTTGCGAGATTCAAATTGGTTTCTCTGCTGCAGATCAGTCTGGACTTTCTCCAATCTCCGTGGGGAGGAGCCTATTCTCCTTTGTTAGTGGAAGGCAGCCCCTGAGTGGTTGACATAGTCGTCAATCTAGCCTCCAGTCAGACCAAGCCTTCCGCACGTCGAGTGTATTTCTGCTGCTCATCACGATTGCAAGGGACAGAGATTACACTTCTTTTACATGCTGTTATTGCTGTTTTTGTTGTTTTTATATGGTGGTTGTAGTGTATTTCGTTATGACACATTCTAAGATTACTGATGATCAGGAGATTGTTTAAAGAGGACCTATGATGCTTTTTGACTTTTATGACCTATAAACGTTGTTATGATGATTCATAGTCATGCTTAACCATACTAAATTATCAAATAATGACTTACATGCATTTCGACATATTCCCTGCTGACCGTCTGGGGTGTCTGTGCAGAGCACTAAACACTATTCTAGCCAGTCGAGAAGTCACGTCTTCAAAGCGGTCTACCCTTTCATAATTTGTGACGTCGCATAAAACTTTGTGACGTCTCCACGCGGATGTTTCCATGTATGGTAATGCTGTCACTTCCCTGTTCGCGTCTGCCTCGCGCCCTTATAGGTCCATGCTCGCGCTTCCCGCCACTGAAAGTGTTCCGGAAGGAAGGTAACCAATCACAACGGAGTGGGGTTTGCAGGAGGGGGAGGAGGGGAGCGGAGATGGCCGAAGCACAGGCGGAGGGAGCCGAAGCACACACACTCAAGTGTTGACAGGATGTGCTGG
This sequence comes from Hyperoplus lanceolatus, assembly GCA_026929865.2. Classification (NCBI taxonomy): domain Eukaryota; kingdom Metazoa; phylum Chordata; class Actinopteri; order Uranoscopiformes; family Ammodytidae; genus Hyperoplus; species Hyperoplus lanceolatus. The sequence goes on from CM049408.1 coordinate 2,260,724, forward strand.
ATCGCCAAAATAAGAGAAAGAGCTTCCCGAAAATCTACATAGTTTTTTGTGATGTGATTCGTGTCAGGTTGCTCTATAGCAGTGTAAAACAAGAAATTAAGACCAGAAAAGTAGCATAATAGGTCCTCTTTAATTACATACAGAATTAACTATAAGGGGAGCCAGGAGCAGCTCTCGTGGGTATATGTGTGTGCAGAGTGGATTGCTTAAGTTGAGGAAGCAAGCAGGCTGATCTGTAGATCATTCAAATTGCACACAAAAGGAGACTCCGGGGTGACTATCTGGTGAGGGCAATTTAGGACAGTCTGGTCTGGGTTTACATGTTTCGGGGAAAAGGTGAAGGTCTAATAGCTAATGTACTGGCTAAAGGGATTGTCCTAAGGTTACTGAATCAGACTTCTTAGTGCCCCACAAGATATCGCCTCCAGGGATTGATTAACACAGATGTCCTCTGGACAGTGTAGGTCAGAGCTAGTTAGGGTCCACCAATCAGGAGTTAGGCAAGGTGTAGCTTACTGACCTAAGGACCAATCAACTCACTTAGATTTTCAGATTAAAGGCCACCACAATTCAGGAAGAGACAGGTCTTGTAGTATACAGGAACTCTTCTTAGCTTTTTGATTTGTGCATGTACCTCTATTTGATTTGGCTAAAATACTTGGGGCCGGTTTCACAGACATGGATTAAGCCTAGCCCTGGACTAAATGGAGTTTTGAATGGAGATTGTCCATTGAAAGTACAATTTAGTCCAGAACTAGGCTTAATCCATGTCTGTGAAACCGGCCCTTTAACTTTTTATTGGCTTCGTTTTGACTGCAGGATGAGTTATGTTGTTAAAATAAAAGAATTGTTTCTGAAGACCTCCTCATCTGCCTCAAACTGCGTCTTCTTTCATCAACCCCCTACCAACGCCGTTTTTCTGAGTAAAGGCCGGAAAATATACAGCATGGTCTCCAGGTTTTACTTGATCTGGTCTAAATGATCCCTCTCCCAGACCCTGGCGTACGTGGTAGAGTGCTGCACTGGAACCAGCTTTTTGGCCAAGAGATGTTTTTTTACACTGTTATTGCAGTCACAGGCAGGCTGTCAGGTACACATCGGTTACTGTGACCTCACATATTGTTCATTTGCATTAACCTTGTACCATATTATAGCTTCACAGGAGCTTTACCTTCTTTAAAGTATTGCCTACCACAACTGTACTTTCACCGTTCCGCAATTGTATGTCTCGCGGAGGAATATAACTGCCAGGCGGTCATTTTTGCAGCATTTTTTGCAGCATTTTTGTGCAATATTTGCTTGATCTTAGTCGTTCAGAATACTCACTATAGTCAATTATTTTAAATGCAATAAGATCAGTACCAGGTACCAGGAAACGGCAACTCGTTTAATTGACTATTTTTGTCTTCCTCTTTAGTCAACACTAAAGGCTCCAGTTGTAAATATGACGTCCCGGGTGAAGCATCCACAAGGGCGGGGCCTGTCCTCGCTGTTTTCTTGCTGCTTCAAAGGAAGTGAGCAACCAGAGATCACATACTGCCATGACAACGTGAACACTGCGGCTGTACTGGAGCCAACCCTGCCTATGCCCCCTGCTCAAGAGCTAGACTCTAGGTTCAACGAGCTGGTGGTGAGCACAAGATCAATGTTCAATGGTTCTATTTTGTCCTCAAACAGTCAATTCAATTACTGTCTTTTTTACGTTTCTCATTCACCCTTTCCAACCTTCCTTTCCTCTAATCCCAGGATGAACTGGACCTTACAGAGGAGCACAGAGCAGCAATGTTTGCTTTGCCAGCAGAGAAGAAATGGCACATCTACTGTAGTAAGAAAATGGTAAGAAACTAAAACTGAAAAAAGCCAAGTCATCCTGTGTTGGAAGACTGTATACAGTACATGTATAGGGAACTTGTAGTCAGCTGCTTTTCTTGGGTAAAAGTTGATACCACTCATCATCATCATCTTCAACCTCTTATCCGAGATCGGGTCGCGGGGGCAGCAGCTTGAGCAGGGAGCCCCAAACTTCTCTTCCCCGACCCACATTGACCAGACTCTGACTGGGGGAGCCCGAGGCATTCCGAGGCCAGCTTGGAGATACAATCTCTCTACCTAGTCCTGGGTCTTCCCCGAGGCCTCCTTCCAGCTGGACGCTCCTGAAAAACCTCCCTAGGGAGGCGCCCAGGGGGCATCCTTACCAGATGCCCAAGCCACCTCAACTCGCTCCTTTTCGACACAAATGAGTAGTTGCTCTGCCCCGAGTTCCTCATAAATGACTGAGTTTCTCACCCTAGCTGTATCCCATTACAGAGACCGCATCCTTGGAAGGACGCGGTCTCGCGGTCTATGAAGGCCATAGCCTGTGAAGGCCAATTCCAAGGCCGATTCCAAGGCCAACGAGCGATGTTAAAGATCGACCGGTAGATCGAAAGCTTTGCTTTCCGACTCAGCACTCTTTTCGTCACACCATCCTGTGACAATTCTGCAAATGTTTTAACGGTTATCACTCTATTAATCAGTTCTCATTTTTTCAATGGTCATTTTAAAATGTATTTCTAATTATTTGATCTTGTTTGTCCATTTATATGTGTATTTCAGGAGGCAGAGGAGAATAAAGGAGCAACCAGCTGGCCAGAGTTTTATATTGACCAGCTCAGGTCCATAGCTGCTGTGAGTAGCACTCAATGTCTGTTTCACAATGCTGTTCTCAGTTCTTTTATTTATTTTATTAGCTGTTAAAATAAACAATATCATTCACTGTTGTCAAGTTTCTGTCTAACTATCAAGTATGCAGCGCAAACTGTGCAGACTCAAAAAGCTCCCTGTATGGGATTGTCATGATTGGAAACTCTTTGCTACAGCAACACACAAAATCAAAGACCCCTACTACCAGATGTTTTTTCATTATTCGGACTAATTATTTCTCAATAAAACCAGACCCGATCGGCTAGTCTGCCACAAGGGCTGATTTGAGCTAACATTAGCCAGATACAATCTGTTCCCTAAAGGTGCCAACACACTGCACATCGGCGCGCGGCGAGTTTACATAGTAAGTCAATGTATTTCGAGCGCCGCCGGGCGAATCGGCGGCCGGCGGCGAACGGTTCACGCGGCGCTGGCCAGGGGCGGCGCAGAAGTTGAAAATATTGAACTTTTAGCCGCTGGCCGCGCCGCGATAGCCAATCAGCGTTGAGCTCTCCCGACGTCACTCAGGTGAGTCTGCTGAGCTACAAGACACGTGAAACCTGGCTGGCGGTGCTGTCGGTAAAGGAGGGATGAAGGGAAAAAAGAAGGAAAAGACAGAGAGAGAGAGAGAGAAAGAGAGAGAGAGAGAGGAAGAAAGTTCCAACACATCGATAAAATGTATGACAGCAGTTTAATGAGACACCTTTTAGTAAAAGGAGCAAGGAATAGACTCACATTATAGAAGAGAGAAGGAGAGAAAGCCAGGGAAGATGTACTGCAGATGAGTGAATATGCAGAGACAATGCAAACTAAATACGACAACTGACACTTCCAAACATTTCCCTAAACATCACAACAATATCAGAGGTGAAAACAAATCTGAAAAAAGGGAAAATCTGTTTGGGTTTTCTCTACATGTTGATATGCCGGCGTGAGTGTGTATATGCACGGCCATGGATACATATGTGCGTGTGTGTGTGTGGGCGGGTTGTGTGTGTATGTGTGTGTGGGCGCATGTGTGGGTGTGTTTACGAAGCTTGGGTGGCAGGTGGCGGGGAGAAATGTGTGAGAGGTGCAGTGAGACCAATACAAGGGTCTATGGCAGAGATGATGAAGGCAGAATACTTCAGAGATGCTCCCAACAAAAACAGATCAGTGAGGATGACGACGATGATGAGAGAGATGTAAATAGCGGGAAGAAACGGGCGTGCACATTCAATGAGCCATCGGGCGGCGGGTGGCGGCCGGCGGCGGACACAAATGAGCCAAAATGATCACGCGGCGCGGAACTTGCGATTCGCACGGCCAACCGCCGCGCCGCGGCGTGCAGTGTGTTGGTACCTTAACAACTAACGTTAGCCTGCTAATCAGGCCCGCCGTGTGTCTTCACCGTGCCCGGGACACAATTATCTTCACAGTGAACACTCAGACTGGTATCATTCCAAATGTGATTGAACATTTATTTCTCACGCCAACATTAGGCCTATATATTTATGGTAATTGAATAAGGTTTAAGAAGGCTGAGGGCAAGACTTGGATGTCTTCAACAAACTTTCTGACTCGTCACGGGTCACTTCAAAAATCCAAATCTTCAATTAACAAACCTTTTTGCAACTTAATCACTTAATCAGCTAATATAATAGTGAAGCTATAAACCACCAACATTTAGTTCTAGTGAAGAGTCAAAGGGAAAGTTATCCAAACATGTCTTACCTCTGAGTGAGTATATAACCTATTTTCAGTTGTGAAAAGTTGTGTGAGGCACTATTTTTGTATAACCCCTCTCTACCCAGAGGACGAGTCTGCTGGCAGTGGAAGATGAGGAAGAGCAGGGAAGACACAAAATTGTAGATGGTCTGAAGACAGCATTGAGGACTCAGCCAATGAGGTACAGTCCTGACACACAGAACTGGGATTTTTATTATTCTGAAAATGTAGAGATGCTCCAAAGCTTGGTGAGGTTAAGATGAACCTACCTACCATTGTGATTGGTCTCCCCATAGGTTTGTGACCCGATTCATTGATCTGGATGGCCTGTCTTGTATCCTGAATTTCCTCAAGTCAATGGACTATGAGACCAGCGAGTCCCAGGTCCACACCTCGTTGATAGGCTGCATCAAAGCTCTGATGAACAACTCCCAGGGCCGAGCTCACGTCCTCGGTCACTGTGAGAGCATTGATATCATCGCACAAAGTCTGGCAACTGAAAACATCAAAACCAAGGTACAGTACGGTCACTTTACCAGAAGAGCAGACATGGCTGAAATATGGACAATTATAATGGGCATGTGTGCATATGTTTGAGGGAAGATCACACTAGTTCTAAAAAGATGCCAACGTTACAACTAATACAGTTAGGAATGGAGCAAGCCACTGTGGCACTCTTCTTTTGTTTTTTGTTGACAATGATGATAATGAGGATGAGGACGATGATGATGAGGATGAGGATGATGATGAGGAGGATGAGGATGATGATGATGAGGATGTGTTTTTTCAGGCAGTTCCTTAAAAATGATGTATGGTTAATACTGATTAGTTTTTCTGATATTTATTTTCTATATTATTTATTTAAAGGTGAAGTAAGCGGTTTATTTTTCTTTTGGGCATTTTTTTTTATGCTTTTATTGATAGTGCAGAGAGACAGAGGTGAAAATGGGGCAGAGAGGGGAGTGACATGCAGAGAGGAAATCGAACCCGGGTCTGCTGCTGGGCCCGGCCCGGGAGGGGGACGCCTTACCAACTGAGCTAAAGGCGCCCCCTTAAGCGGTTTATTTATGTTAATATAAGTGTAACATCGCTCTTTATTCATACAGTGATCACTTACATAATGTGCGCGTTTCATAAAGCCGATCTCTCAGTCATATTGGAGTATCCCGATATGTTTATCCAATCAGCAGAGAGAACGCTACAAACCGACATTTGTCTCACTCATATATAGTATATACACTCCATGGTCTCATTGCTGGTTTACGCCAGAGCAACAGATGGGTGAATGTGTATGCGCCTACAATAGCGGAGCAGGTAAAAATCCTTCCCAATGTCTGTTTTGATGGTTTTTATCATGTTTTATCACACTTATGGATCTGAGATGATGCTAGATAACTCGCTGCTTGAAGACCGCAGTGCATTAATGTGGTGACGTATAGGGACGAGCAAGGGGACTGCTAACTGCAGTAACTGACAGGAAGTTAGCTAAACTGACCATCCCGCTTACTGAACCTTTAAGGTATTACTTAAACTGTATCTTGAGGTAATCATTCTAAAATAGTTTCCTCTTATAATTTGTAATTGACTATTTTCTCTTCTCTCCTTAGGTTGCAGTCTTAGAGATCCTGGGTGCAGTGTGTTTGGTGCCAGGAGGCCATAGGAAAGTCTTACAGGCCATGCTGCACTACCAGACATTTGCCTCAGAGAGAACTCGCTTTCAGGTCTGCATTCGCTTGGATCATTTGTGTGTACTTTGTTTACTTTCCTGCAAAGAACGACTAAGGTTTGGGGTGGAATTTATTCTTATGGTTTCTAGGCAATAGAGTACATTTTATTCATAAAGCCCTGGTTCTCAGGTTGAGTACAAAGTGTGACAAACATGGCTTATAAATTATGTTCTTATCTTGAGTACAAACTGAGGACAACATCAAAAGGTGAAGTACTTAAATTAAAAAAACATGTTTTATGTATAATGGTATTTTTGCTTTGTGTGCAGAGCCTGGTGACAGACTTGGATAGATCCACAGGCCGCTACAGAGATGAAGTCAATCTAAAGACGGCTATTATGTCCTTCATCAATGCTGTGCTCAGTCAGGGAGCAGGAGAGGTAAACAGCCTCTAGCTGTGTCTGTCTTAAAACAATACTAATATGATAAGTTTATGATGAACACTGTGCATTTTTCTGTTGATATAAGGACTGCTAGACACCATAGTATCTGTACCATACTGTATATTATGATACCATTGGCCTTATGTTTGTCAAGCAACTGCTCTCCGAAACCCTTTGCATCGTTTTTACCTATGTTCTAGCTTTACATATAACAAAAACAGAGAAAATGTATTTTCTTCCTTCTATCGGTTGTGATAGAAAAAACAACAACATATGTATGTAATCGTGTGTGTGTGTGTGTGTGTGTGTGTGTGTGTGTGTGTGTGTGTGTGTGTTTTCAGACCAATCTGGAGTTCCGTATACATTTGCGTTATGAGTTTCTGATGTTGGGCATCCAGCCCATCATTGACAAACTCAACTCCCATGACAACGCCACCCTGGACAGGTACATCAGCTGCACTAAAGAAACATTGAAACATTAATACTGTGTCATGGAACTGTGTCATACTTTGTCATACTTTGATTGTAAATTTCTCTCAGTGCATTGCATTGTCGTTCCCAGACACCTGGACTTCTTTGAGATATTGAGGAGCGAAGATGAGCTTCAGATGTCCAAGCGCTTTGATGCTGTAAGTCATTCGAACACACCTTATAATATCTAAATGCTGTAATACCATTAAGTCTTATATGTCTCCCAGACGGCGATAGCCCAAGGCAAGAGGCATTATTTTTTTGGGGTGGTCCGTCCGTCCATCTGGGCCATTCTCTCGCAATATATCATTAACATTTTGAGGGAATTTCTTCAGACTTTGTACAAATGTCAACTGATTTGTTTTGGGAGGTCAAAGGTTCCTGTGATCTTACATATACAGCTTAAAATTAAGAGACACTTCCAAATGTTTAGTCTCTTGTTTTGTTATTTATAGGCATATGTTTGAGTAGAATGAACATTTTGGTTAAATCTATAAACTATTGACAATATTTCTACCAAATTCGCCTCAAAAATAATGTCATTAAAAACATTTTCATTTTGTAATGTAGAGATGAAGATTTAAGAAAAATCCAGACTGGTCTCTTAATTCTTTTTCAGAGCTTTAGTAGTTTTTTTTTAATATTTCATCCCTAGGATCAAGTAAGCAGCTGAAATACAAGTGTTGGAGGATTAACAGACTGAAGCCAGACTTTACACCAGAATACACTAGAAGTACAGAATTGTAGTATTGTGTTATGTTATGATGAAACACATCAGATCCTCTTAAGAGTTACAATTATTTTGGAGGACAAATGATATGTGGAAAATTCAAATCCGATGTGTGTGAACCTTATCACAAATATCTTGTGGTACGTCACCTCAGGTCCATATAGAAACTAAAAGTGCCAGCCAGATGTTTGAGTTGATCAAGAAGAACCTGAACCACACTGAGGCCTATCCTCACCTCCTGTCTGCACTGCAGCACTGTCTCATGATGCCATGTAAGTCTACCTTCTTCTCTAATTTACTCTTTTACTTGTTGTAAAAAAAAACATTTTAAAAAGAACTGGGTAACACTTTATAATAACTATCCGTTGTAACTCGTTAATAGATCATTAGTAAACTCTTAATTAATGATTATTAATGATTTGTTAAGTGTTTGTTAGCAGTTTGTTAAGGATTTATAACAATGGTAGATAGTTAATAGCTTAATAATTGAATCTGGGAGGTAATCCGAGATTAACTGATCACGTCACGTTCAAGTCCATGGCATGCACAGTGTGTATTGAGTTTATTTAAAAATATTTGAAAATGGGGCTGCCCTCAGTTGCCCATGCACTGTGTATAGTCTATAGCCTATTTCAGCCTCGTCCCAGATGAACTGATTCAATTATTAAGCTATTAACTATCTACCATTGTTATAAATCCTTAACAAACTGCTAATAAACACTTAACAAATCATTAATAATCATTAATTAAGAGTTTACTAATGATCTATTAACGAGTTACAACGGATAATTATAAAGTGTTACCAAGAACTGGCATTCTATGTTGTAATATGATTCATCAAAGTGGCCGCTTCACCCTGTGTTCTCTCCTCTCTGTCCATCTGTAGATAAGCATAACAGTAACACAAGTCACTACTGGCTGCTGTTGGACCGCATAGTTCAACAGCTGGTTCTGCAGACAGACAAAGGTGAAAACCCCGATGTGGCACCGCTGGAGGACTTCAATGTTAAAAATCTTGTACGCATGTAAGTTCCCCTGACTTTAGTGTCATAAGGGCTGCATATTCTACAGTTTTTAGTAATAATGGCACATCAGATTCAAACAGCATTCATGGCATAGTGCTCTCGCATATAAACCCTGAGTTCCAAATCGCATACTCTTTATCTTTTTTATATATATTTTTCTTTTCATAATATATTTCTTGTCGTTTTATATTTTTATATATACACACACAAACAAACACCTGCACCATCACAACAAGGACATACAACAAACAGAAAAAGACTCATTTATCCCATGTTCTCATCCGTCATGATAGTCATGTATGGCTCCCAGAGCTCGACAAAGTCCCTCCGCTTGCCCTTAGCAATATAAGTCAATCTTTCCAGTCCAATACAGCTTCACAGCTATTTAAACACAAATTCTTTATATTGTACTATTCCACTACTGCACATACCACTACATATAAAAAAATTAAGTGAACACTTTAATCACACATCAGATATTGATGAACAAAAGTTTTGAAGGTGAAAATCTTGACTGATGATGAACATTCTTCATTGTGTTAGGAACAAATGACGTAACAATGGTCAATGGAAACCAAAATCATCAACCCATTGAAGGTTGGATTCAAAACCCCATCCATGAATCTCTTATCACTGTAACTCAAAATGTGAATCAGCGGTGTGTATGGCCCCCATGTGCAGTCCCCACAAAGTCTGGCTATGCTCCTGATGGTGTCCTGGCGTATCTCCACCCCTACCTGGATCAGGGCATTAGTGAGCTCCTGGACAGTCTGTGGTGGCACTGAGAAAGATGCTCCCAAACATAACGTCCCATAAGGTGCTCAATGGGATTAAAGTCTGGGGAACGAGAGGACAGCTCAATATCATCATTGCCTTCGTCATCCAGGGAACTTCCTACACACTCTGGCTACATTAGGCCTGGCATTGCCCTGAACCAGGAGGAACCCAGGACCCACTGCACCAGCATAAGGTTTGACAATCACTCTGAGTATTTCATCTTGGTACCAAACAGTAGTCAAGGTACCGTTGGCTACGTGACGTCAATGAGCTCTGTGCGACCCTACAAGATATGCCTCCCCAGACCATCACAACCCACCGCCAAACTGCTCATGCTTGATGATGTCCCATGTAGCATAACGTCCACCACGGCGTCAAATGTGCTCAGTGTGAACCTGCTTTCATCTTTGAAGAGAACGGTGCCAATGGTATACCTGTGGGCACAGGTCCCGCTAGAGGACATTGGGCCCTCATGCTACCCTCATGGAACGCACAAAGGAGCAGATACCGGTCCTGCTGCTGGGTTGATGCCCTACTATGGGCCTGTCCAGCTCTCAACGTTCTTCCAACCACACGTATGAACGTGCCATCCTAGGGGACCTGTTGTACCAGTGCAACCTGAGTGGGCTGCAGGTACCGCTTCATGCTACCAATAGTGACAAGGACACTAGCAGAGTACAACACCAGACAAGAATCAGCCAGGAAGGATCACGAGAGGTCAATTGTCATTGGCCCCCACATGCAAAACCATTCCCTTTCTGGTGTTCTTCTTGCTTTTGCCCATCCATTGCACCTATGGTCACTTTTATTTGAGCCAAATCAGGTGAAATTGATTCACAATCTCTTGTGCTTCTGTGGTGGTTTTCAGTAGTCTATAATATCCAGAAGATTGCTGACTGTGTATGTCTAAAGGTTAAGGTCAGATCCCTAGATGGACGTGTGTTTGACTTGGGATGAAACGATATGTCTATTTGCAGATATTAAGAACACATGATACACCCCACACAGATATAAACGGGTCCTCTAACTAGCAACGAGAGTGCCATTGCGGCCTCAGCCTGCTGCTACTGCTACCATGAAATCCTCTGTATGTCTGATGGAATCTCCTTCTGAATAAACCTGATCACTGATGATAAGTCCAGTCTACTACCTCTCGTCTTTGTCAAGCCATGGGGGATTCGGCTACCACATTTGGCGTCACGAACAGGATATAACAGGAACATTGATGATGAGACTACCTGTACACTTCGGGACACATCTGGTGGATTGAGATCAGATGGACTGTTGCTGTTGAAAAGTGCTTGTCTGTTCCAGTATCTAAAAGTAACTGAAAACTGCGATGGGAGATAATGTGTAAACGGCTGAAAGTGCTCTGTGTCAAGGTCAAGGGCACGGCATGATTGTCCGGTCTGGGGACTTCACAGAGGCTCCGTTATGGCCAGGTATCCACGTAGTTCCACTGTTATAACAAAGAACCGTGTGCACGTTTTATTGACTAAGACTTTGGGAAAAAGGCTGGACTGGATTCGAGCTTGTTAAGTCGCTCTGTGCTTTATGTACGCTGAGGGAAAAGATTGGAGACCAACGTCTGTCATCAAGAACTCAGAAAGCTCGGGTTACTGCCCCCGCGCTGTCGCAAGTGCATTCCGTGGTCATGGCTGATAACGGAGATGGCCACACGCATGCCAACCGCATACCATCTTGGACTTTCCTGGGCGGCTGGCCACGTCTGGCGGAGTCTGCCAGCTATGTAATGGAGGACCCTCTTCTGTGCCAAAGTTGGATGGACTACATTTCCCATGCAAGCTGACCATGGCTAAAAATATCTGAACTTGAGACTCTTGAGTTTCGGCTGCAGAGGGCTCTCGCACCCTATTCTCTTTTTATCTTCGTTCTGTGTTTAAGCAGTTGCTTTGTTGGTCCCTTTCATTTGTAGTTTACTGCAGTAATGCTTTCATCTATGCATTGTATTCTACTTCACTCATAAAGAGTGTTTCTGTGTTTTGTTGGAGGTTTCTGTTGGGCCATTCAAATATGTTTGGTTACATCTCGTTTTTGGTTGATGAAGTTTCATCAAAATGGAGGAATGTGGTGGTTTTCAGTAGTCTATAATATCCAGAAGGTTGCTGACTGTGTATGTCTAAAGGTTAAGGTCAGATCCCTAGATGGACGTGTGTTTGACTTGGGATGAAACGATATGTCTATTTGCAGATATTAAGAACACATGATACACCCCACACACAGATATAAACGGGTCCTCTAACTAGCAACGAGAGTGCCATTGCGGCCTCAGCCTGCTGCTACTGCTACCATGAAATCCTCTGTATGTCTGATGGAATCTCCTTCTGAATAAACCTGATCACTGATGATAAGTCCAGTCTACTACCTCTCGTCTTTGTCAAGCCATGGGGGATTCGGCTACCACACTTCCCTTTATGGACAGATTGATATCCCTGAACTGTAACTTAACTTGGTGTTATACTGTTATTAAGTGTTCCCTAAATTATTTTGAGCAGTATACTACAGCAGGCAGCAACAAAGTATGTAATAAGCATGCAGTAGGCATACAATTAGAACATACTTTTGATTATTTATTTTATTACAAAATTGTACATTGAACTTGCCTCTTGCATATACGTATATCCATCTTATTGCTGGTTGTTTTCACTTGGAGGGTCCGTCAATGTGACATTACTTCCTGTGCACACTGGATTGTGGGTCAGAGTGACCCAAAAAGAAGGCTGATTTCCACACTTAAAATCATGACTGGATGAAGTAAGGCACCCAGGTATCTTCCAGCATCAGTTTGACACATGTGTCCTACACACTCTGGCTACATTAGGCCTTGCATTGCCCTGAACCAGGAGGAACCCAAGACCCTCTGCACCAGCATAAGGTCTGACAATCACTCTGAGTATATCATATTGGTACCTAACAGTAGTCAAGGTACCGTTGGCTACGTCAATGAGCTCTGTGAGACCCTCCAAAAATATGCCTCCCCAGACCATCAAAACCCACCGCCAAATCGTTAATGTTTTATGATGTTACATAACGATTAAGTGTTCCCTAAATTAATTATGTTTCCACCATACTAAATAGCAGGGAAGTATAGGTATGGGCCTGAGTTTAAGTTATGTTTCGTCCAAGACTTTTCAAGGTTGCTCAGTAGTCAATATGGTATTCATTAAAAAGTTATATTAGTAGAGTTAGTACACGATTTGAATGAATGTATTTGAATAATTGAAGATGAACTTACTACACTATTTATCACTTGCTGCTGGTATAGTAAAGTAAAATAAGTCCATGATGTGTGTCTTGTTTCGGTAGGCTTGTCAAGGAGGAGGAGGTCAAACAATGGAAAGAACAAGCTGATGAAATGAGGAAAGGTAAATTCACCTACACTGTACATTGCATCCTGTTAAAGTGAAGGGGAAAATAAGGATCTTGGTTGGACTGGTTGGTTTGAATGTATATTTTACATCTGGGTCCAAACACACAATGCAACTCTCTGGTCTACCAAATTCATAGTAAATAAAGTCTCTGCTCCTTCACACATCATTTGTCTGAGCAGCTCTTCTATCAAGGGACAAACATCCTCTTAGGAGTCACTTATTGCTGGCTGTCTCACTTTCTCTTCTGTCTCTAGAACATCAAGGCTTACAGCAGCGTTTTGAGAAGAAAGAGAGGGAGTGTGAGGCCAAGAACACGGAGAAAGAAGACATGATGGCCATGCTCAACAAGATGAAAGACAAACTGGAGCGAGAGAGCAGCGACTACAAGCAAGCTAAACTCCAAATGGCACAGCTGTCTGCTCAGCTGCAGCAACTCGGCTCAGTATGTTTACCAGCACAACAACCCTATATATCCCATATAGGAATGTGAAGGATTAGGTTCACACAATAACCCCTTTCTATATGTTATTATTACTGTATGTTGTGATACAACATTAGTCTGCTGAGACCAGCCTGATCTCACAAGCTTCACATGTGTTTCTCTCTAGCAGATCAGTCTGGACTTAATCCAATCTCCCCGGGGAGGGTGTTCAGCCCCATCCGTTTATAGAAGGCAGCCCCTCATTGGTTCATGTAGTCGTTAATCTAGCCTCCAGTTAGACGGGCCCTCCCCACTTTCTGTCCTTTACTGGAAGGCAGCCCCGATTGGTTCTTGTATTAGTTAACGTACACATGGATGGACCGATAAGCTTGTGATATCAGAATCAGAATCAACTTTATTTGTCATTGCACATGTTACAAAGCAACAAAATAACTTTTCAGTTTACACCCCGCCAAGAAACATAGAAAGACAGTGATCAATAACATGGGGGACAGGAGGGTGTAACCATATATGGCTGGTCTCAGGATACATTGATGACTACATGAACCAAATGGAAGCTCACTTCCACAATAAGGGACTAACCTCCGGCCCAGGCGTTTTTGTGGACACCTCCCAACAGAGATAGTAGAAAGTCCAGACTGATATGTGGGTCTCACCAGGCCAATGAAATATGTGATCTATAAACTACCCAGTAACGGCTAACATTATCATAATGTTTATGTTTGACTCCCCTGTTCTTTTGCCAGACGTCCAGCGTACCAGGAGGCCCTCCTTTGATTCCAGGAGATTTAGTTATTCCTGGTTCTGTCCGATCCATCCCTGCTCCTCCTCCTCCTCCTCCCCCGGGAGGCCCTCCAGCTGCTGGCATGGCTCCATTTGTCCCACCTCCTCCTCCAGGAGCTCCACTAGGACCTCCCAAGATCAAGAATATTCCTCGGCCGTCTAACCCACTTAAGTCCTTCAACTGGAACAAACTGCCTGAGGTACACTAATTACTGCCAAAGAGATTGGTGGTAATGTTACAGCTGCTGTTATCATATACTATTACAAATATATACATTACTGCATTTACTACTGTACTGCTGTTACTACTATTACAGTTATGACTAATGTAGAGCTTCTACAGTGTTCCTCACATATCTATACAAAACCTCTAGTTACACAGCAGTCAAGTACGGCCCTAAGTGCCGGTAGAAGGACCATCCGTATGAGCAAAAGCTGGAGTTTACCAGACTGATAAGGTGGAGCAAGTTCAAATGAATCTATGTGTGTTAGCTGCTGACATCATGAACCTCCTCATAGTTACCTGATGGCTTTGGTCATAGGTAAAAACACTGGAACGAAAGGAATCTAGAACTAGCACCTGGCTGTTATGTGCTTCCACACAGGTGAAAGTATAAGCAATCGCAATAAGCAAGGTCAGTGACCTTGAACTTTCATCTTCAAAATTGGAACAGTTCATCCTCGAGTCCAAGTGTGAGTTTCTGCAAAATTTGACAAAGATAAAAAAAAAAATATTTTTGATGGCATTTCATTCATTGGATTTAACTTGTTGGAATGGCTTTCGTCACAGAGTTAAATTATTTGTTGGCTACTTGACTGGGAAGGACTTGTTTCTTTCAAATATTCCATAGCTATAAAGATCACCTTTATCATTAACTCTGTAAAAAAAAATGATACCCCTTTCAATCCAGCCTTCTTTGTATACACTTTTCTTATTGACAATACTGTGAGAATTGTTCCAAAATGATATCTTTGCGTGGTGGGAAGTTGTGGACATAACATAATGGTAGAAGACATTAAAGCGTGCTGATAGAACTGTGAGAGTTTTTACAGTTATTCAAAGTGTCCTTGAGATATTATATTATATTCACGGTGACCTTTGACCTCCGAAATCTAAACAGTCAAAATTTGTGCAAAGATTGAACAAAATCACTCGTACCATTTTTGAGATATTGCACTCACAATAATCTTATAAATCTTAATATGGATTAATCGCCTGTAAGAAGCCCCCAACAAAGGCACCATGTCCTCCTGTTTGACTAATTGCCTAAATCATCGGTTTTCAAACTGTGGGGCGCGCCCCCCTTTGGGGGCGCGGGGTTATGGCAGGGGGGGCGCGGATGAATATGTAAAAATATTTTATACTAAGATCACGGCATAGCTGGACACAAGTTCTTCTGCTTCGTTCCCCTCACTGCATTTAAATGCATTCAGTAAATTAGAGAAATAGGTCTCGTTAAAGAAAAAGAGCACCAAGCCCAACCCAGAGGACCCTGCATACATTTTGTTTATTTTAAATTAATATTTTTATGGAAAATCCATGTGTCCTTCTTCAATAGCTTCTAATTCATCAGACCCAGTGTCTCCAAATTATTTGTTCACACAAAATTCCTCATATTTAGCCTCTTAATTGTCCTTTCAAAGTGCACCAGATTCATGCATTTCACTTTAAAAAGGTGAAAAAAATCTCCCGGGGGGGCATACCCCCGGACCCCCCAAGGAGGGTCTGGTTCTCCACTGGCCACTATTCTCCTCCAGCAGGACATTGGAGGCACTAGCGAAAAAACACTGGGTGTGTGACTGACATTTAACTAGTCAATAATTTGGGCAAGTCTGTCTGCCTATCTTTCTCACTCCGATGCACACTCAGTCAGTATTATCCATGCTCAAAGGAAGCAGGATTAAAACACTGGATTATGTGTTTAAAAACGCACAAAAATGTTTAGAATGTTTCAAAAACATGTTTAAATTTGTAAAATAATAAAAAAAAAATTGGGGGGGGGGGCTCCGCTGAAATTTGTTCTCTGAGGGGGGCTCACTTTCTCACACTTTGAAAACCCCTGGCCTAAATCATATTAACTGTACTCTACTTTTACTCTACATCTACTCTATTCTACATCTACTCTACTCTACGTCTACTTTACCCTACTCTATAACCCTTAAAATATGACTTAGGCAATTATGCTATTAGGCTAACGAAAAGTAGATGTAGAGTAGAGTAGATGTAGAATAGAGTAGATGTAGAGTAGAAGTAGAAGTAGAGTAGAGTAAATATGATTTAGGCAATTATGCTATAAGGCTAACGATTTGTAATCTCTAGTAAAAAATGATGAATGATGATGACCAACTGCTTCATTGGTTGTTTCAGAGCAAGGTGGAAGGAACCATATGGAAAGACATCAATGATCTCAACGTGTTTAAAGTTCTAGATCTGGAAGAGTTCCAGAGGACCTTCTCAGCTTATCAGAAGCCACAAGTAACATACTGCACACTGACACTTCACATACATTTAACATCTCTGCCATGCCTTCAGCAACACTAGGATATTTTTTGGGGGGGATTTCAAGTTCAGAAACTTTGTGTCATTGGCATACCCATCCATGGATAATTGACATTGCTTAAACTCTGGTTGCTGGTGCTACTCGTGTTTATCAGTAGTTAAACAATTCATGCTGAAAATACTTAATGATCATGTGTCACTAAAATAAAATGCCAAGGTCTCAGTCATAACACTTGTAATGTGACAGTTGTCCATGTACTTACAGAAAGATGCTGAAGATGACCAAACGTTTGCTAAAAAGGTGAAGGAGTTGTCAGTAATCGATGGTCGTCGAGCCCAGAACTGTACCATCCTGCTCTCACGGTCAGTGTGTGAGGAGTATGAATGAAGGAGAAAGACACTGTAGGATGTCAATCATGGAAGTCAGACATTACGTCTATTCAAACATGTTGTTCCTCTCTACTTTTTCCACACATTACATTAGAATGTAGCTCCAGGCTCAGTGGGTAAGGGCGTCGCCCCCCGGGCCCAGGCCTTGTTCTCTGTGTCTTCCCCTCTCTACTCCATGTCTCTGCACACTGTCAATAAAGAATAAAGAATGCCAAAATATATAGGAAAAAAAAGAATGTAGCTCCATTACATTTGGTGTCTCTGAAGCCATATGACGTGCACCAGATAGTCTTTATTTAATCCTTTATGTGTAGAGTCTTTTCGAATTGATTTTGTCGGCAAAGGGCAGATTTTACAAGTAGGTTCATCCATTGGTCAGTATGTAATTGTTCACTGTGGACCCAACATTTACCCAATTTACTCAGCTCGCACCCATGTCATGAACTGTATCAGGAATTCCTTTTCATTTAAAAACCATGTGGACCCGTTCAAAAGCTGTATGTATGTATGTATGTATGTGTGTGTGTGTGTGTGTGTGTGTGTGTGTGTGTGTGTGTGTGTGTGTGTGTCCATCTGTCTGTCTATTTATCTATCTATCTATCTATCTATCTACACTCAACAAAAATATAAACGCAACACTTTTGTTTTTGTTCCCATTTTTCATGAGATGGACTTAAAGATCTAAAATTCATTCCAGATACACAATATTACCATTTCTCTCAAACATTGTTCACAAATCTGTCTAAATGTGTGATAGTGAGCACTTCTGCTTTGCTGAGATAATCCATCCCACCTCACAGGTGTGCCACATCAAGATGCTGATCTGACATCATGATTAGTGCACAGGTGTGCCTTAGACTGTCCACAATAAAAGGCCAGATGTTTGAGAGATCTATCTATCTATCTCAACGTCATCTTCATTTCTGTGTTACAGACTGAAGCTGAAGAATGAGGAGATCCGCCATGCCATCCTGACCATGGATGAACAGGAGGACTTGCCTAAAGACATGCTGGAGCAGGTGCCAAGAGATATACATACAAAGAAACACAGTGTACATGCTATTTACATGTCCACTAGAATTTTAAACATAGCCACCAATTAATTTGGCATGTTCCCCATAGACGAACAAACACCTACAAACACATTCAGTATACTGTGTGTCAGGGCTATTCAATTAGTTTTGAATGGGGGCAGGTTGGTGGAAATGATCCAAAATGAGGACTGCATATATTGTCTTTATTTTATCAAATAGAGTTCACCAGCTTATCAAAAAGAATCCCTATTTGATTAACATAGGCTGCCTGTTGTTTAAGTGTTTAACAATCTTATCAGTTCAGGAAAACACAATAGGTAAACTCTTCAACAGTTTATCAAAATACATAGAAATAAATGTACTCTAAGTGCAACAGCTTATCAAAATACAGGTAGGCCTAGGTTTACTAAGAGTGCAACAGCTTATCAAAAAACATAGAAATAAATGTAGGCTACTCTAAGTGCAACACCTTACAGTGTTTCCCCCCCAAAATATGTTGGTCAAGGGGTCACTGTCCAGGGTCATGGGAGGCGCGCCGTGCCGCGGCGAAAATGTTGGCTGTATTTTGCTCAAAGATGCACAGTACAGAAATAAACAACTGCTTATTTGAATACAAAAAAACTACAGACACTGACTTTACAGTTGTGCAATTTTGTTTGCTATGTGAAGGTACAAATTTTGTGCAAACATGCAAAGTTCTACTGGTGCAATATTATGCAGACACACTAAATACAAATAATGGACCATACACTTACACTGCGGTACAATCGCACCCGCAAAGCTGCATACACAGAGCAGCTGATAGAGAAACGCTTGGAAACACGTGCACATTTATTTACTGCAGATCGCGGCCTTTCGCGCAGTTATGACCATGCAAAAGCACACATCGCACGTGTTAGTATATTAATTGTGCACCACAAAAAAATAAAAAGGGGGGGTCGGTCGGTAGTCAAGGCGGGGGCCAGTAAATATTCCTTCGCGGGCCGCCTATTGAATAGCCCTGCTGTATGTGTTGACTTTAGCAGTAGGGGAGAATGGGGTAATGTGAGACACTTTTTACATTTGTTTCCCTCTTAGGGAGCTAAAATGATTTATCAGTCAAATTTAAACATTTCCCATTAATTCAGGATGTTTCATAGAAAAGGGCATTAGCAGAATTTATTCATGACAAAGGGCAGTGAAAATATGATTGTTTAAAAAAAAGTTGTCTTGTGTCTCAGTTTAGCCCAACTGTGGGGTAAACTGAGACAGACCAGAGAAATCAAGGGGGTAAACTGATCCACTTTCTTTTTCCACTCTGAAACTACCATAACAACAAATGTTGTACAGTTACAATCCTGACACTTAGCTTGAAAACCAAATATTCCAAAACTAATGTCGGACGAGTAACAGAATCATGGGGTTTGTTCAATTAAGAAAAAACATTTTCTAACCACTTGAAAGTAACTCTGATCAAATACACCATATAATTCATATTCAATAATTAACATTCAAATGACAGATATAACCAGTAAGATTAAAACACTGGGGGTCAGAACACAGGACCCTTAGAGCCAGCTAGTGTCTGGGGGTCAGAGCAAAGAACAATCAGAACCAGCTAGAACAGCCTAGGACTCAGAACACAGGACTAGACCCAGCTGTCATTTTCCATCTTTTGAGTCTTTGATTGATATTTTTCTGCATTTGTTTTATTTGGATCATTCATTGAATAAAGACATATTACTTAGAGTCTATTGGTGTTAAAGGTCACTCTCCTGTCCCCCACATACATACGTGCCAAACCATGCCCTTGCTGACACCCCTTCAACCATCAACCCCCACCTCCAGCCCACATTGTCTTTTGTCTTATTCAAACTAGTCTCCTTGCTACCTCAAATATAATGGATTCATTAAAAGAGGGCACTGACACTGTCTCACTTTACCCCACAGCCACAATTTGAGAAAAAACTACCTCTCTCAGCAAATCAGGCTAATCTTCAGTTATCATCATCACATGGTTTCATATGTTGGTAGTTTATCAACACGTATGATAGAAGTTTTTCTACCTGAATCAATTTGCTTTGGCACAGCAATCGATTAAGTTGACAGCAAGAAAATGTACTTTTACATGCAAAAAATACATTTTTGTGAAAAAAAACATGCTTACAACATCACCATGAGGTCCTCTCTTTCATGGCCAAGGGGAAATGAGAGGGGCTTGAAAACATATATCTCACATGACCAAAAAGGTGTTCCATTGCCTAGATACAGGGGGTGTCTCACATTACCCGATGGCTCACATTCCCCCGTTCTCTCCTATATTATTATTGCATATTAGCACTTTAGCGCATGTGTTTATTGAAATATTCTCATTCATTTTTGGCTCAGACATGTCTTGTGAATAATTACATGAATAACTTTTAAATTTCAAGCTTTTCTGATATTGTGTGTGTCTGCGTGTGAAGCTTCTGAAGTTTGTTCCTGAGAAAAGTGACATTGAGCTGTTAGAGGAACACAAGCATGAGTTGGATCGTATGGCCAAGGCAGATCGCTTCCTGTATGACATGAGCAGGTACTCACACACACACACACACACACACACACACACACACACACACACACACACACACACATCATTCACTGCCTTAAGCAAGTTGACATGCCTTGTTACCCATTTAAAGTTTAAATGCAATCTGATGACGTAAATATGCTAAGTGGTAGAACTTTTCCCTCTATTTTCAACTTTTCACTACTATTTAAAAAAAGAAAATAGAAATTTCAAAAGTTATTTTTATAGATAAACTCGTCATTTGGACGTTATACACCAAAAGAAGTTTGAGACTAAACAGGTAAGTGAGCCCTGAATTAAAGTAAATTAATAAATACAGTAACACCAGGTGTGATGAAGTCCCAGCCAGGTCAATTCATTCTCAGGTTGACACGAGATAGGAATTTAACCTAAAGCAAAAGTTTCTGTGTGATCTGATAAGAAGTCTGATGCATTATTAGTTTGTTACTTTCATCAAATGGGGATTTACATAAAAAATCAACGGATGACACAAAACATTGCCTCATCTCATCCTACCAGTACTGTTGCCAGAGATATGTTGAAAAGTGCACTCACAGTTTTGCTGTCTATTCTCTGTCCTCACCCAGCATCAACCACTACCAGCAGAGACTCCAGTCCCTCTACTTCAAGAAGAAGTTTGCTGAGAGAGTGGCTGAGGTCAAGCCTAAAATCAAAGGTGCTCTTTTCTACCCCAATGACTCATTCGTTCAGATTGACTACATGAATTAAGGCGAGGTATGACAGGCAACAACCTCATTATTTCAAGCACTGGTCAAATGATAGATATTTGGCTATTTAGCTTTCATAACATATTATTTCATACTAGTAGTAGGGGTAGTATGAATCAAAGATACTAAATGTGCGTTTAGGTGTTTATTTGACTTAACCTTGTTTGTTTGCGTCTGCATATTTCTCCTATACAACCATCTTTAACGGCCATTATCTCAACATTAGTTTCAATACTCTGAACCAGAAATTCTAACTTCTAAAGTACTTACATGCACTAAACTTTCCATAATCATGCTTAGCCTTACGGTGAAGCTTATACCAGAAGGATTTGTTCCTATGTTGTTCAATGTCTGATTACAGTTTTTTTCGATCGCTAACCCACAGTGGGCACAACTGTAGCTCAATGTGCAAAACTCTAACTACAGTCTGCACTACCAACAGTCACTGGAGCTGAACAGTTCACTTCACCTGCAAAACAGGTTCAGTGCAGCAAACACTATGAACCAGCCTCATTGAGATAACACACACTGTCATTCAGAACACACTCAGAGTAGAAACACTAGCATCAAACCCCAATACACAAATTACAAACTTTAAATTTTTACCGTTTTGAGTAATTTGAGTTACTTCACACAAATAAAGTAATATTTTCTTTGAGGAAAGAGTGAAAGTAGTTCACATGAAATTGTTTATTTTATAACATACCAGTTATGTTTAGGTAAACAAAAATAAATGAAGATCAGAAGTTTGCTTCAATAGATACATCTTTTTATTTGATATTTTATTGATTACATTTCCAAATGTAGTATGTATCTGTGTAAATATTGATGTGTAAATGTAATATATAATTGTGATACAGAAATGAATTCCTGTAATGTTGTCATTTACTGTAAGGATGCAACTCTTACATTTTTGTTTGCTTGAAAATTTGTATTACAGATGCAACTTTAGATCTTTGCAGATTGCGGGTCACCCTCAACCCTGCCTCTCTCAATGAGAGACCATGATTCACAACAGGGTCTATCAGTGTAGCCCTTACTGTACTTCATCAGAAATTACAGCTCAATGTCTTCTAGGTCTTCCTCCACACATCCAGTCTCACTGCTTCTCTTCTCCCTCCAACAACCTGTCTTCCTATTTTTGAACTTTCCTTATACTGTATATACAGTATGTTCACTAACAAGTCTAAAACAAGACACCTTCTTAGTGTTTCAGTTGAAATTGCAATCAGCAGTGTTTGAAATGCACTAGTCTGATATCCATTCTGTTTTGAATGTGTGGTCTACAGTTGTGACAGCAGTGTGTTAGCATTTGAACAAAGTGCTAGAAATCCACAGTGTTGTGCAGGCTGTGGTTAAGCCATGAGATAAGTGTGTAAAGTTTTGAAAATTGTGTTTAATCAATGAAAAACGATCTAGAGTTTGGTCTGAATGAACCGCTGCTGTGCATAGTGTAGTTAGAGTTGTGCACTTCCAGTTGTGCCCACTGTGGTTTAGCGATCGAAAAAAACTGTAATGATACGTTGTTTTCTGAAAAACATGCCAAAAATGCATTTTTATGACCTGTACACAGTATGATTTGATTTATAAAATGAAAAAAAGGCTCTTGTACAAACTCTGTTCTGTTAAAACATTGGAGACTTATATGTTGATGCAAATGTACGCATAGTTAGTTAAATATTGCCAAATATTTCACATTTATTCAAACATTTTAAAACAAAAACACACTGTTTAAATGTAAATAATCAGCTTGCAAGGCTTTTATTATTATCTACAGTCCCAGAAAAAAGTATTGTCACTTATCAATTGGGTAGAAACAACAGCTTATAACCTGACTTTTAATTAATCCATTGGTTTTAGAAATGGCTCATATGAAAGCTAAAACCCTCCCAAATGATGTTTAATAAACTAAAATAAATTTGCTTCATTGAAGAAATATTGATCATTTAATGAACACAGAAAGGTCAGATGTTGGCAGGACAAAAGTCTTGTCGCCTACAGAGAGTAATGTGAAAATTTGGACTGCATCCATTGTCATGGATGCAGTCCTTCAAGCTCATGGAAGTCATACAGGATATTAAATATGGATCTCACATGACCACTACTTAATTCACTGATGTTATGCAACATATTGTTGTATTTGAAGTAAATTATTTGCTACATTTTCACATTACTCTCTGTAGGCGACAACTTTTGTCTTGCCAACATCTGACCTTTCTGTGTTCATTAAATGATCAATATTTCTTCAGTGAAGCAAATTTATTTTAGTTTATTAAACATCATTTGGGAGGGTTTTAGCTTTCATATGTGCCATTTCTAAAACCAGTGGATTAATTAAAAGTCAGGTTATAAGCTGTTGTTTCTACAAAATTGATAAGTGACAAGACTTTTGTCCGGGACTGTATACGTTAGAAATGTTACCCTATTCAGAATGTGTCTCGTCTTCAAATAAATGAGAGGAGGGCTACATTTGAAAGTAAAGTAAAGTTTTACCGAGCAATTCAGGTATGGTAGATTTCAGATATTAAAGGTGAAGTAAGCGGAATGGTCAGTGTAGCTAACTTCCTGTCAGTTACTGCAGTTAGCAGTCCCCTCCCTCGTCCCCACTTCACCACATTAATGCAATGCGGTCTTCAAGCAGCGAGTTATCTAGCATCATCTCAGATCCATAAGTGTGATAAAACATGATAAAAACGATCAAAACAGACATTGGGAATGATTTTTACCTGCTCTGCCATTGTAGGCGCATACACATTCACCCATCTGTCGCTCTGCACGTGCACCAGCAGTGAGACGGGTGCTGGTTAGTACCGTTCTTTCTTCTGATTGGTTATCAGTAGTGGGATCCCCAAAATGTTTATTTGCCGATTACATGCATAGCGAGTGACTGAGAGATCGGCTTTATGAAACGCGCACACTGTATGAGTGATCACTGTATGAATAAAGAGCGATTTAACGCTTATATTAATATAAATAAATCGCTTTCTTCACCTTTAATACATGAACTGGAGTGCTTTCTCTGCACATGTATGACCTTCCCTCTTTGTTTGTGTGGCTGCAGCTCTGAGTCTTGCATCCAGGGAGGTTGTGCAGAGCGAGACACTGCGTCAGCTCCTTGAGGTGGTCCTGGCCTTTGGGAACTATATGAACAAAGGACAACGAGGAAACGCCTATGGATTCAAAGTGACCAGTCTCAACAAGATAGCTGACACCAAATCCAGCATTGACAAGTATGCAGGTCACATCCAGGCTCTCTCCCTGTGTTCCTAATCGCATACTTTCTACTCTTTAGTATGTAGAAAAAATATTTAGTTTGTCCCGATTCTTGTGGCCACTTAGGATGGTTAGAAGTACCCGGATGTCCTACTACATCCGGCTGAGATTTGCTTGAAAACAGCATCTTATTTGGCCATAATCCAGTGCAAACCTGAAGTGACGTCACATCGATGGAGCCTCCGTATGAAAATAAACCGGTCTGCAACGGATATAAAAGCAAGAGGCAAGAACAATGCGCGATATAATGATGAAATAAACAAGTAAAAAGTATGTCTCAATGGTAGCATACTGCATCCTAACTAGATTATTTTTATTGTCAGATGTAGTGTGTAGAATAGAAAAAAGAAAGAGGAGGAGATTCGGAACGCAGGGTCTGTTTCACAGGCCTTTTTTCTCACACAAGACATTTGACATGTGGCACTAGGGAAAAGCATAGGCATTGGCAAATTAATGTCAAGCTCGAGGCGTTGTGCAAGCGGGCACTGTGACATAGTCATGGTTTACTGCAACTCCTAGCAGCTCGTAAAGTGCTATTCCTCACACCTTTGTAAGAATGTGTAAAAAAAAAAAAGTCAATTTCTGCTACACATCTAGAAGATACTGAGACGAGGTGATTGATTCAAATGAAAATGTATGTGGTGTGTGTTTGTAGAAACGTCACTCTGCTCCACTTCATGATCACTGTGCTGGAAAAGAAGTTCCCTAGGGCGGCAGCTTTCAGCCAAACGCTACAGAGTGTGCCAGAAGCTGCTAGAATCAAGTAAGAACTAACCGACACATACACACACACACACACACACACATGCACACACACCTGCATGCACACAGAGAAATATGTCCCGTAAAAGAAAAAGAGCTCCAAGCCCAACCCAGAGGACCCTGCATAATATTGTATTTTAAATTAAAAATGTTATGGAAAATCCATGTGTCTTTCTTCAATAGCTTCTAATTCCTCCGGCTCAGTGTCTCTGAATTATTTGTTCACACAAAATTCCTCATATTAAGCCTCTTATTTTTCCTCTCAAAGTGCACCAGATTCATGCATTTCACTTTAAAAAGCTAAAAAAAAAATCGACCAGTGCATGAAGAAACAATGTTTTTGCCTGCAGTGTCTCACCTTAATTAAACTATATACAAGTACTGTTCAGCAACAATGGGATGGTACCAAAGCAAGCAACCTCACTGTAACAGTCAGACATCAAGACATCAGGAAACTACACAGTCCCTGGATCACACTACTGTTCCCTAAGAAGCAGCTCCAGTTGAAGCTCAATCAAAAACCACAAATGTCAGAAAAAAAGTCATTCTACATTCATACTGTTTAATGCAACTGTCAATGACATGTTACTCTTCACCTCCACCCTACAATTCCCTCTCTGACTGTGTCTCCAGTATGACAGAATTGGAGAAGGACATTGGCAATCTGAGAACTGGCCTAAAGAGTGTTGAGGCAGTAAGTGAGCTCAGTGCAATGTTGTCAAAGTATATTATGTAATCAACCCAATGGTCTGTAAAATCCATTACAAAGATAAGCAAAGAATGTATGTATAAAGGATTCCCATATTTGAAATCAGTCTAACTGCATATCTCTTTGATGTATGTTTGTCCATGTCCAGGAGTTGCGCTACCAGCAGGCTCAGTCCTCCCAGGGTCCGGCCGATAAGTTTGTCCCTGTGGTCAGTCAGTTCATCACCGTGGCCTCATTCAGCTTCTCTGAAGTGGAAGAGTCCTTCACCGAGGCCAAAGACGTGGTGAGTGGATGGACGCTAACTGTTTTTGATCTGATTTATTAGTTGGTACACATTCAATACAAATACAATACAATACAACATACATCACAACAGATATATCTTTCACATTGAGAGAGAAAGGAGTGTGCTGCTGGAGTCAGCTCAGAAACCGAGAGACGCCGAGATCGTTTAACGGCATGTGGCATGTGCCACGGCGACCACTGACATACCATGGGTTGTGCCGCTCAGTAACGGTACTGCCAGTCCAAACAATGGTATATGCCACCAGCACGCCCCGCCTCCCCCCTATAATTTCACGAGGTATTGCCGTAAATGTAAATCTAAATATATTTGGTCTTTATTGACACTATATCACAACATAACGGCGTAAATAAATGGATTTCTTCATGTCTCTGGTCCTTTCCGTTGTAAGGATATGTGCGATCTGTTTGTTGTTGCTTTTGAAATGACAGATGCTTTATAAAACAGTCAGACTTGCTCCGGTGACGGTAGTTAGCCTAGCCTCCTGAGCAGGTCTGACTAATCGATAACAGAGATTTAGCACTATACAGCCTTGACTACAGAGGCAGGTCCCTATATATATATTTTTTAACCTGTATTTATACAGGTAAATCCCATTGAGTCCGAAGACTCTTTTTCAAGGGAGACCTGTTCCCATTCCCACGTTACCATTCACACACACATTCATACACCGATAGCAGGCTTACTATCGACATTCACACGAGGCAAGGTGGGTGAAGTGTCTTGCCCAAGGACACAACAACTATGACACAGGTGGCAGGGCGGGGATCGAACCTCCAACCCTTTGATCATCGGCCGACCCGCTCTACCAACTGAGACACAGTCTACCAGGGGGTGGCACTGTAGCCTAAGGCTAGAAATGCTGTAGCCTAGGGATATACATGCAGCATTTCCCTTAGCTCAGTGGGAAGGGAGTCCCCTTGCGGACTTAAATCCTTCAGCAGACCCGAGTTTGCGTCCCGCCCGGGTTGGTTCTTGACTAGACATTCATCTATTTTTTTTACTAATGTTTTATCAAGGTAGGTCGACAGGTTCCTATCGTTTAACATTGATTCAGTGTCATAAACCTTTTTGTACCATTTGGGTGCCATTTCCTACTGTCACCTGCATATTTTCTACTGCGACATACCGCTTCTTCACTGACAGGCCACTTTTGTAAAATGGTATTACCTTTTCCAAATGGCATCTACAGTTTCTCCACTGACATGCCACTCACATCCTGTGGTATTTGCCGGTTCATACTGGCATAGCACTCATGATCCAGCTGCAGCATCATTTTGACAACAAAAAATATATGATTGGCAATACATGATGGAAACATAAATGAACAATGTCAAAAGTGTGAAAAACTAAAATTCAAGTAAAATAAGTAAGAAACAATTGAATAAAGAAGTGTGTGAACAGATTTGTCTAACATTGCAATCAAATATATAAATAGAGAAAGGTTAAGTTTAACTTAATGCCACAAAGTTCACAGTGAACCCAAATGCAGAACACAGACACAGGAGATAACTGGAGTTTAGGACACTTTATTTTTGGAGGATGGTTGGGAGTACAGGGGGTAATGGTGAATGTGGCGGGCAGGCTGCTGGCTCTTCTTTTGTGAGCCGGAAATTCTATGGTGATGAGAAACAACACATTACCATGTCTGAATTTACTGATTCAAAATGATCTAAGCAAAAAGTTTGATAAGGCTGACCTCAACATTCACGCCTTTAATCATCTTAGATGAATGGTGTCTCCTCAGAGTCCCACAATTATCGAGGATTAAAGGTTCACTGCTGACCTCCCTGTTTACCATCTCATTTGGTAGGGGGTAATAACTTAATAGTCACATAACAAGCAGTTATTTCTTTTTCTTATTGTGTGTGTTATAAGTAGTAAAAGCTTACTACAGTTTTACAAGTTTACTTACTGAGCACACAAAAATGACACAGTTATCAAAGTCCGTCTGCCTCCACTGTTTTGGGAACCTGACTTTCCATCCCTGGAGTCCTCCCTGGTTCCTGAAAACATTTCTTTAAAAGAAGCCATAAGGAGTCATTTTTCTATGACAATAATTGAATATTGTCCATTAACTCAATATTGTAATTTTTTTAAAACACATTGTCTGAATTGAGTGTAATAATATTAAACCTCAAAAGAGCCATGTTGTCATCTTGTATTGTGGTGTACATCTGTAGAGAGTCATAGACTCTGATTTCCTTTTTTGGGAAGTCAAGTACCTATGGTACAAAGCATAAAGAAGCACATGTAACCCATTTTCTTTTTTTATTGTGTAACATAGAGTATGGATACTAATGTATCCACAATGATAACTGTGTCAGCCAAAGTCTCCTTATAAGCTTAAATATTGTGCAGGAATGTTTAACTTACACTTAAAGCTAAATGTGTGTATATATACAGTATATACACACATCATATCACACTTAACATTATGTTTAATTAATTATTTGTGTTGGAACATGTCAATCCAGTGAGAACCATATTCCTGTGCAAGATGAATTTACATTTGTACAGTGGCGGCTCCTGACAATAATCTCGGGGGGGGGGGGGGGCAAATGTTGCCACGATGGGTAAAATGACCCAAAATTAAGATAGCTAATATGACAATGTCATATTGCATTTAACAGTTTGTTTTTCCTGTTCATCTGGCATAACCACTCTGGCAACATTAGACAAGCATAGTACTGTACAGTATTTTTGTACATTAAGTTAGTTAATTTCTTGAATAACATTATTTTAGCTCTAAAATGATTTAATTATCCGGCTGTGGCCATCACAGATAACTTGTCATCTACCAGTGTGCTCCTCAGATAGGCTTCCTTTAAATGTTAAGAGACCTGCTCTACAATTAATCACAATAATCTGATTGACTTGACAGTTGTGTTCTGATTAAACAAAAATGGATGCTGGCATAGCACATGTGCAATCATCACATTGGTTTGGGTTACTACTGTCTACCTTTCTTTATATGTCCATGCTGTCTACAGCACCGTTACTACTGTCTACCTTTCTTTATATGTCCATGCTGTCTACAGCACCGTTACTACTGTCTACCTTTCTTTATATGTCCATGCTGTCTACAGCACTGTTACTACTGTCTACCTTTCTTTATATGTCCATGCTGTCTACAGCACCGTTACTACTGTCTACCTTTCTTTATATGTCCATGCTGTCTACAGCACCGTTACTACTGTCTACCTTTCTTTATATGTCCATGCTGTCTACAGCACTGTTACTACTGTCTACCTTTCTTTATATGTCCATGCTGTCTACAGCACCGTTACTACTGTCTACCTTTCTTTATATGTCCATGCTGTCTACAGCTCCGTTACTACTGTCTACCTTTCTTTATGTCCATGCTGTCTACAGCACCGTTACTTGGTAGGCGGGTTTATGCCGCGGACGGACAGCAGCTGTCAGAGTAACAGTCTATGGATCAGCTGTTGAACGGCGCTGGCTCGTCCATATGCAGGTTGATGTTTTAATGTTTGTTTTACCTTTTCTGAGAGATGATGCATAGGGGTGACACCCGAAGTTATCCATGCGGTGTCTCTGCTGCCATCAGGATGGATAAAAGGCCATTATACAGTCCATAATCATCATGCAGCGGCAGCAGAACAGAGCGTTAGCTCCTTAGCATCCTGCTAGCCTCGTTAGCCGTTCAAACGAGCCCCGTGAAAATCCGCGTTTATACGATCCCCCAATCCATCTTGGTAGATAGTTGCTTGATGGTTACATTTTGTCTGGAAAGGAACTAGTCCTTTTAATGACATGATCAAGTAGCTTGCCAGCCTAGCCTGAGTTGATATTAGTTATGTTGGTCTTGACTCTTGAATATGACCGCTTTGGGCAGCAGACCGAACATGTGACTGTATCAGTCACTGTAATTGGTTCATTGTTTACTGTACGTATGACGACAACACGTTAGGGTGAGCACCCCCGGATCCCATAGAGATTGCATTGCGAAGCCTGCAGTTTGAGAAAAAAAAAAAGTTTTACATTGAAGTCTACGAGGGCGCTCAGGGCGATTTTCAACCAGCCCGAAATCGCCGCAGAGTGACGGTACAGAGCACAGACGCTGATTGTACAATGATATTCAGACTTAGATGCAGGTAAAAACTGTACTGAAATAATACATTATGATTATATAAACAAAAAAAAATAAAAAATTCATCATTATTATTATCTTTATTATATTTCTGTTTTTTGCTAGGATGGCTCAAGGAGGGCGTCGCCCTATCGCCCTCTATGGGCGAGCCACCGCTGCATTTGTACATGTATTAAACTTAAAATGATCTGACGTTATACAGTTATTATAATTGTTATTAGTGATAAATTATTTGTCTTGTCAAATAAGACTTCATGAAAATAATTTTACATGTAGCATGTTTGTGTCTTCCATTGTTCCTTCTGAATGTGTGTTCGGGTGGCAAAATGATCACTATTCCATTGTCCAATACTACTCTTATGTGATTGGAGACGTAACTGAGGGAAACATGAATGAACTCTGACAAAGAGGTTGTGATGTAATTCAAGGGAAAATGAATGAACTAGGTGGTGGTGTAATTCTGATTTGGTTGCTACTAAGTACCATAAACTTAGATTGTACGTGAACATTCCTTAGTAGCACATCTTGTTTATACATAATTATCTAAGAATTACATTATCCTATTCATAATTTTTTAAATCAGGTTTATGGTTATTTTATTGTCCATTCTATAGGCCTACTTCTATTACAGTTTTTTTTCGATCGCTAAACCACAGTGGGCACAACTGTAGCTCAATGTGCAAAACTCTAACTACAGTCTGCACTACCAACAGTCACTGGAGCTGAACAGTTCACTTCACCTGCAAAACAGGTTCAGTGCAGCAAACACTATGAACCAGCCTCATTGAGATAACAGACACTGTCACTCAGAACACACTCAGAGTACAAA
The DNA here is from genome assembly GCA_026929865.2 of Hyperoplus lanceolatus. Classification (NCBI taxonomy): domain Eukaryota; kingdom Metazoa; phylum Chordata; class Actinopteri; order Uranoscopiformes; family Ammodytidae; genus Hyperoplus; species Hyperoplus lanceolatus. The sequence goes on from CM049408.1 coordinate 2,292,034, forward strand.
CACTAGCATCAAACCCCAATACACAAATTACAAACTTTTAATCTTTACAGTTTGAATAATTTGAGTTATTTCACACAAATTACGTAATATTTTCTTTGATGAAAGGGTGACATTCTTTCACATGAAATTGTTTATTTTATAACATACCAGTTTTTTAGGAAAACAAAAATAAATGAAAATCTGAAGTTTGCTTCAACAGAGACACATTTTGTATATTTTATTGAAAACATTTCCAAATGTAGTATTTATCTGTGTAAATATTCTATAATTATAATACAGAAATCTATCCTGTAATGTTGTCATTTACTGTAAGGAAAGGCCACTCTAAGCTGTTTGTTTGCTGGAAACTCCGTGTTACAGATGCACCTTTAGATTTTTGCAGATTGGGTTGCACTCTCAACCCTGCCTCTCTCAATGAGAGACCATGATTCACAACAGGGTCTATCAGTGTAGCCCTTACTGTATTTCATCAGACATTACAGCTCTATGTCTTCCTCCACACATCCACACTCTCACTGCCACTCTTCTCCCTCCAACAACCTGTCTTCATTGGTCCATTTCCAAAAAAATATATATTTTTGAGCGTTCCCTTTATACTGTATATATGTTGACTAACAAGTCTAAAACAAGACATCTTAGTGTTTCAGTTGAAATTGCAATCTGCAGTGTTTGAAAGGCACTCATTCTGTTTTGAATGTGTGGTTTACAGTTGTGGCAGTAGTGTGTTAGTGTTTGAAAAAAAGGGCTGGAAATCCACAGTGTTGTGCAGGCTGTGGTTAAGCCATGAGATAGGTGTGTAGAGTTTTGAAAATTGTGTTTAATCAATGAAAAACGAGATAGAGTTTGGTCTGAATGAACCGCTGCTCTGCATAGTGTAGTTAGAGTTGTGCACTTGACGTTCCAGTTTAGCAATCGAAAAAAACTGTAAGATTTTTGATTTATTTTTGTATAAGTGACAGTGCACATTAATAAACATGAGCACCAGAGTTCAACATGTATCTAATTTATCCCCCCCTCTAATTTGTCCCCCCCCCCCCCCTTAGTTTTGTTGTTTGAGTGATTTTCATGTTAGTACTGATTTTCCTATACTGTTAGTGTACCTTGAACGCACCCCGAACGTGCCGGTGAAATGTGTCGGAAAACTCTTTTGTTTCCAGTCTCTCCTCTGTGATGCCGTTCTCTCACTAAAGAGTTTAAACGGAAACCCGGGCTCCATCCTTTATTTCTTTCACCTGAACATTATTAGTGTTCTGATCGGACACTCTGGAGTGATTGTTGCCACACATTTGGATCCATCACATATTCTATCCTACAATAAGTGTTATGTTGTTGTTTTCGGTAGGCTATGTGCCAGTAAATACCATTTTACATGAGTGGCATGTCAGTGGGAGAAGGGTAGGTGCCAGTAGGGAATGGTACATAGCATTAATGTTAGCGGCATGTCAGTGGAGAAACGGTAGATGCCATTCGAAAAAGGTAATACCATTTTCCGAAAGTGGCCTGTCAGTGGAGAAGCGGTATGTTGCAGTAGAAAATATGCAGGTGACAGTAGGAAATGGCACCCAAATGGTACAAAAAGGTTTATGACACTGAATCAATGTTAAACGATAGGAACCTGTAGGCCTACCTTGTTAAAACATTAGTAAAAAAAATAGATGAATGTCTAGTCAAGAACCAACCCGGGCGGGACGCAAACTCGGGTCTGCTGAAGGATTTAAGTCCGCAAGGGGACTCCCTTCCCGCTGAGCTAAGGGAAATGCTGCATGTATATCCCTAGGCTACAGCATTTCTAGTCCTAGGCTACCGTGTCACCCCTTGGTAGATATAGGCTGTGTCTTGATTCAGGGGTTGCAGCCTACGTAGGCTGCATTTGAAGACCGATTGCGTCATAGCGGCGTGCAAAGGCTGTCCCATTTGCAATGCTCCTCATATGCGGCCGAGAAATGCAGCCTTCGTTTCACGGTTTTGAAGGCTGCATCAGATGTATCCTTCGCAGCCCAACATATCCCATGATTCATTGCGTTTTTTTTCAGAGATGGCATAAAATAAAATAAAAAATAACAAAACAGCAACGTGTTGCTCCATCTTCTTAACTTTTATCTTCCTTTCTTTTTTTCTTGTACTTTTTTTTCTTTTCGTCTGGTAGGCAACTTCTTTTTCTTTTTTCCTCTATTGACAGGGCTGTCTCCGTTGGCAGCAATCAGGGTTGCTAGGCAGCACAGGAGCGGCGAGTCGTCACGCAAGTTAACGGCTTGTTACGTAAACCGGAAATGCTCGTAAACGGAGACCTGCGGAGACCGTCTCATTTAACAAGGCTCGTTGGCCTTGGAATCGGCCTTAAAATCGGCCTTCATAGGCTATAGCCTTCATAGACTGCGAGACTGCGTCCTACCAAGTGCGTGGTCTCTGTAATGGGACATAGCTATAGGGACCTGCCTCTGTAGTCAAGGCTGTATAGTGCTAAATCTCTGTTATCGATTAGTCAGACCTGCTCAGGAGGCTAGGCTAACTACCGTCACTGGAGCAAGTCCGACTGTTTTATAAAGCATCTGTCATTTCAAAAGCAACAACAAACAGATCGCACATATCCTTACAACGGAAAGGACCAGAGACATGAAGAAATCCATTTATTTACGGTGTTATGTTGTGATATAGTGTCAATAAAGACCAAATATATTTAGATTTACATTTACGGCAATACCTGTCGTGAAATTATGGGGGGAGGCGGGGCGTGCTGGTGGCATATACCATTGTTGGGACTGGTAGTATCGTTACTGAGCGGCACAAGCCATGGTATGTCAGTGGTCGTTGTGGCACTGCCATTTGCTGATTAACGAGCTCGGCGCACCTGCAGAAACCTATGAGGGGGCTTATAGGGAAAGCTCACCAGGACTTTAAAACACATATTGCACCTTTAACCCATTGTGTGTCTCTTGTTGAAGTTTGGAAAGGCACTGAGATACTTTGGAGAGAACCTGTCTGACCTGAAGCCGGACGTCTTCTTCGGGATGTTCAACACATTCCTCACAGCGTTCTCTGAGGCCAAGCAGGACAACCAGACCATGGCCCGACGCAAGGAGGAGGAGGACAGACGCACACTCATGGAGGCCCAGGTCAGAAGAAATTGTCAGCTCAGATATATGAGACAGGTTTATTGTAGGCAGACATGAAAGCACACATAACGTAGTTGAATTTAGGACTGTGCTATTAACAAATCGACATGGCAATATACTGTATATCACGATAATTATTTTGATTGATATCTGTATCGTATCGCCAGCTCCAAAAGTCGATATTATAATTTTTTTATATTGAATTCTACCTACTAGGTGTCACATAGTGTGTTACATAGTGGTTGGATCAATTTCACTCAGAACTGACACAATCTATGACATTGCCTAACTCCTTCTCCAATTTCACCTCATCCATGGCTAAATGTTTAGTATCTATGTTAAACCATCTCTTTGCCATCCATCCTCTCTCTGTCTGTGTGTTCCTGTCCAGCTGAAGAGAGAGAGGGAGCAGAGGGTTAAAGCCAAAGCCAGTGAAGAGGAAGAGGAGGGTGGAGAGTTTGATGACCTGGTGTCTGCCCTGCGCTCTGGAGAGGTCTTTGATAAGGACCTGTCCAAAATGAACCGCAGAAAACAGCGCAAGCACAACGCATACGACGGGAGCCGAGAGAGGCCGTCGACAAAACTAGAGCAGTAAAAGAGGACCCCTCAGAGAGACTGGTGAAGCCCCCTGCTCAAACACACATGAATGTCTATGGAACACTGCTGGCAATGAGTCATTATTTTTCACCTAACCCTAACATGCTGGTAGTGGGTCAAGGTTGTATATATGTAGAAAATAAATAGATAGATATACACTCACCAGCTACTTTATTAGGTGCACCTGTTCAATGGCTTATAAAAACAAAAAGCCTATCTTCCAATCACATGGCCGCAACTCATTGCATTTAGGCATGTAGACATGGTCAAGACAACATGCTGAACTTAAAACCGAGCATCAGAATGGGGAAAAAAGGGGGTCTAAGCAACTTTGAACATGGCATGGTTGATGGTGCACGGCAGGATTTATCCATGCTTTCATGTTGTTTACGTCACATTTTGAACCTGCCATCTGAATGTCACAACTGAAATCGAGACTCATCAGACCAGGCAAGACTTTTTCAATCTTCTATTGTCCAATATTGGTGATCCTGTGAGAATTGTAGCCTCAGTTTCCTGTTCTTTGCTGACAGGAGTGGCACCCGGTGGGGTCTTCTGTTGCTGTAGCCCATCTGCTTCAAGGTTGGTTGTGTTGTGCGTTCAGAGATGGTATTCTGCATAGCCTGGTTGTAACGAGCGGTTATTTGAGTTACTGTTGCCTTTCTATCATCTTGAACCAGTATGCCCATCCTCCACTGAACTTTGACATCAACGAGGCATTTTCATCCACACAAATGCCGCTCACTGAATATTTTTGCTTTTTCTGACTATTCTCTAGAGTGAAAATCCCAGTAGATCAAAAGTTTCTGAAATACTCAGACCAGCCCGTCTGGCACCATCAACATGGCCATGTTCAAAGTCACTTAAAACCCCTTTCTTCCCCATTCTGCTCGGTTTTAACTTTAATAAGTTGTCCTGTCCAGGTCTACATGCCTAAATGCATTGGGTTGCTGCCATGTGATTGGATGATAAGTTACAGTGGCTTGAAAAAGTATTCATCCCCCTTGAACTTTTCCACATTTTGTCACGTTAAAACCACACACGTACATTTATTTTATTGGGATTTCATGTGATACACCAACACACAGTGGAGCATAATTGTGAAGTGGAATGAAAATGAGATATGATTTACAATTTTTTTTATAAATAAAAACTGAAAAGTGTGGCATGCAAAAGTATTCAGCCCCCCTGAGTCAATACGCCTACACCTATCGATGCAATTACAGCTCCAAGTCTATTTGGGTCTGTCTCTACCAGCTTTGTACATCTACAGACTGACATTTTTGCCCATTTTTCTTTGCAAAATAGCCCAAGCTTCAGATTCAGCTTCTGATTGGATGGAGAGCATCTGTGAACAGCAATTTTCAATTCTTTCCAGATATTCTCAATTGTATTTAGGTCTGGACTTTGACTGGGCCATTTTAACACATGACTATGCTTTGATCAAAACCATTCCATTGTAGATCTGGCTGTATGTTTAGGTAGTTGTCCTTCTGGAAGGTGAACCTCCACCCCACTCTCAAGTCTTTTGCAGACTAACAGGTTTTCTGCCCTGTATTTGGCTCCATCCATCTTCCTATCAACTCTGACCAGCTTCCCTGTACCTGCTGAAGAAAAGCATCCCCATAGCATGATGCTGCCACCACCATGTTTCACAGTGGGGATGGTGTGTTCAGGGTGGTGTGCGGTGTGAGTTTTCCATCACACATAGCATTTTGCATTATGGCCAAAAACTTAAATTTTGGTCTCATCTGACCAGAGCACCTAACTCCAACCCTTGCCACAAACCATTTGGGGGACACAGCATATTCAGATCAGATCAAACTGTAAGTTTTTGGCCTAAATGCAAAATGCAATGTGTGGCAGAAAACTAACACTGCACATCACCCTGAAAACACCATCCCCACTGTGTGGGGGTCTTGTTCTTCAGCAGGGACAGGGAAGCTGGTCAGAGTTGATAGGAAGATGGATGGAGCCATATACAGGGCACACAACCTGTTAGAGTCTGCAACAGACTTGAGAGTGGGGTGGAGGTTCACCTTCCAGCAGGACAATGACCCTAAATTTAGATCAACACATATGTGTTAGAATGGCCCAGTCAAAGTCCAGACCTAAATACAATTGAGAATATCTGGAAAGACTTGAAAATTGCTGTTCACAGATGCTTTCCATCCAATCTGATGCTGAATCTGAAGCTTGGGCTATTTTGCAAAGATGAATGGGCAAAAATGTCAGTCTGTAGATGTGAATAGAGACAAACCCCAATAGACTTGGAGCTGTAATTGCATCGATAGGTGGTTCTACAACGTATTGACCCAGGGGGGCTGAATACCTTTGCAAGCCACTGTATATGTGTTAACAAGAAAATGAACCACTGTACCTAATAAAGTGGCCGGTGAGTGTATGTAGTTTATGGAAACTGTGTGGAAGGCCAAAGAGATGACTAGTTAGTTGATAATAATCTTTGAAGCCATTTGTTTTTAAACTGCTCTCATAAAGGGATGACTCAGAGGAATAGTTTAGGACATCCCTATGAATACGTTGTTATAAAGCCTGGACATGGAAGGAAGCAGCTCATTAACTAAAGGAATGGTTTCACATTCACCAACACAAACAAGATGTCCTCATGTACTACACACACTGATAACAATTTAATCGCTGTTCCAACCGCTCAGGTCTCTATAACAGCCACTACTTGCATAGCACATGACCCTGGACAGCCCCTCAACTCATTCTGTAAAGAAGCAATATGTCAGAGAGTTCAACCAGAAGAATGTCTCAGAGGTGGTATAGTAGGTGTAACCTATATTTATCAGAGCCAGGCTAGCTGTTTTCCCTGGTTCCACTCTTTACGCTAAAGTAAGCTAAGCTAAGATAGTGACATCCTAACTCCAGCTCCATACATAGACAAAAGATTGACATAAAAATGTTAATGTCACTCTCTAGATAGATAGGGATGAACAGTACTAACTTAACAAACCAAATGCACTGGAGACAAAGTGAGCACAATGATTTCCTCTGTAATTCCTCTTGCACTACTTTAGTTTTTATGTGAAAACATCTGTTTACTTTAAGGCTATTTCTGTGAGTTTTTCTACTATCATGTTTTTTCTGTCTAGAGCATTGTTCTTGTTTTGTAAAGGAATATTTTGCACAATATAACATAATATATTATTGTCCATGATATAATAGAATATATATTTAATGTGAAACAAATGTTTGCAGTGTGTTTAGTATGACCTGTTCAGAGACAATTTGACCTTTTTTTAATTTGTTAAGTAATTTGTACAGCCAATAGCAGACACTGGAGCGGTCTGAAACTACAGGCCTACATTCTCTCACAATTTAATTTATATAAGTTAATGAATGTATCTAAATGTATGTAACTGTCTATGTATGTGCAATTACAATCATTGAAGAGGGCTTTTGAGTACTTTCATGTTCTTTTAATGGCGCGATGTATATTGCAAAAACGATACATAGAGAAAGAGAGAAGTAACAATAATTGAATATTTTCTACAAATCACAGTGTTAGAATACGTGTGGTTAAATTGAGTTCCATTTAAATCGTTCTGAAGGAAAAAATGGTCTGTTCATCCTTTAAAATGTTGATTGATCAATGTTACATTCATACAGAGTTTCAAACGTGGTTATTAAACAGTAGTAACTGTCAATATTAACCCTTTGGCAGTTCCTTCCTGTCAAGTGTTCAGGTGTGCGTTGCCGTCGGTCACAGACTACTCCATCCATTCTACTCCACTTTTTTTAATGGACAGTTTGTAAATATCTGCACATATATCTTCCATTTTGTAAAGATGTTTTCTTTTTTTACAATCAGTTTGAACAATACACTTTTGCACTCATTACAATTATTATTACAATTGTACTTCTCTAACCAACAATCAGTATTATCAGTTGATAAAGATATAATGTGGGTGACATGATGAAATCAAAGATGTATTGTTCTTAATCAAGAAGGACTTTCCCATAGCAAGGGCTTGTAGTTTGTCCATGTGTCCACTGATGGCTTTGGTGAATGAGTTTGTTCACCTGGATGCAGATAAGGGATTCAATGACATTTACAAGGCGGTGTATTATTTGTGATAATACTGATTTTTTTTTAACAATGAGTAGAAATAATGTATTTAAGTGGACCAACGTTTTTTCATGATTGCTGCCGGTGACTTTAGAAATCATTTTGCGTCAGCATCACATGTATAGCCAGTTGTCTATACTCAACTTCTAAGGAGAGAATGTTTTCAGACAGGCACGGTTATATCCAAAACTTTATTTTGTGCCATTTGTTTCTCAACTGTGTGGACTATTAAGACCCCTCTATATGCTTTAAATAAAACCTACAATGTTTCTTCCATCTGTGTCATTTGTCATTTTCTTGGATTTCTCTTAACACTGAGGGGGAAGAATTAAAGAAACTGAATTGAAGAAATAGCAGAGAAACTTTTAGATGTAAGAATTCTATAAAAAGGATTGTTACTTTAAAATAAGTAATATGGTAAACATAAGGAATGTATTAGCTCCATCGTTATTGTCACTGCACAGATAACATGTAGCCTAATCAAAAACTTTCACAAGAAATAGCTTTGTCCGACATGTTTTTATTAGAATGTATTTATTATTGTTTGCCTATTTCTTAATTTCTATGGCAATGTTAACTTTTGTTTTCCATGATACAACCCCAGAAAGGGAGACACACACACACACACACACACGCACGCGCACGCACACACACACACACACACACACACACACACACACACACACACACACACACACACACACACACACACACACACACACACACACACACACACACACACACACACACACACACACACACACACACACACACACACATACAGAGGCCTATCTATGGAAACCCGATGATGGAAACATATTGTGGCGCCCCTTGTGGAGGCTCTCGTGTTTTCAGAAACAAAACAAAGCTACATTCAAGAGCAGCAGCAGAGCGCTGTAATGTTCCGCTATCTAACTTATTTGAAACTAACCTATTAGTAGCGCAGGTCACAAGCTGAACACGTTAGTTAGGACACTCAATAAAACTTCGGTTTATCGGGTCAGTTCCGCTGTTTTTCTTCTGTTTCAATTAATGTGTCTGTCGGTCTGTCAGTCTGTCTCCTTCTCTGTGTTTGGTGGGAGGTTCACGAGCGCCCACCCCACTGTTGTTTCATTAGGCAGCATTTCTAGGGAGCTAACGGTGGCTACTTCCTGAATTCACAGCAACAGATGAAGCCAGGCTGCGTCTGTGTGTCAGGAGCCAACACAGACCGCAGCGGACCATTCCGTCCCGTCGATTAACACACGGTCCTCTGCCCGTTTGAAGTGCAGCCCGGTCGGCCTGCGTTGAGGAGCGTCGCCGCTGTGCCGCGATGGTGGAGACTCCATCTGGCTGTCTTTTTGAGGACATCCAGTATGAAGACATCCAAGTTGAAGCGGTAACTTATTGAGCAACAACAGCTCCACAGAGGACATGAACGCTAGCTGTGTGTGTCGCTGGGGAACAAATGCTCTGGTTGTAGGAGTTGAAGTGCAGCTACGTATTGTGTAGGCTACAGTGCGGTACAGTGTTCTTGAGCAGGGCGGAGATAACAGACTTTAACTCTACCGGTTACTAATTTAAGTCAAATAGAGTAAGAGTTTTCACTGAGCTGAGGTCAGAACAAACCATTTAAACACGAAAATATTTGCTACTGAACCTAAATGCACAACCAGAGCAAGGCCCAGTCTGGAAAAGGGCAGTCTGGTCGTAAAAATTGCAACAGTAAAACTCAATTGTAGCTATTAAAGTAAAGAGGGTGGTGTGTGCGTGCGCTTCTGACTTAAGTGACTTTCAGGGGACACACACTAGAGTAAAAACCCGTTGATCTGGGACGGTGTGTTCAAATGGGGACAAAAGCTGTGATTTTCAGGAGCAAACTGACATCGGTCATGTTATTAAAAACCTATCAGGGGTTGACACTAAGGTTTCAAATGCACTTGCCCCTAGGGAAAGTACAGGTAATGTTTTACTTGCCCGAATGTTGTGTTCACTTGCCCAAAAATAAATAAAAAAACTGTTAAACAATGATATATACAGTATAGGCTAATTGAATTATACATTTTAGCGAACCGTAACATGCAAACACAGCTTTACTAGTCTCCTCCTGACCACATACCACCAACAACAATTCATATAAGCCTAGATATCATGACATCACTGTACATCAAGCGCTTGGTCCTGCTGCAGCATCGTGAAAGGGCCTCTTTTTGCCATGCACCTGGCCCAGGGGCTCAGAAAACTCAGTCTAGCTCAGAGTCAGCTTCCACAGAAAAATTTAACTTATTTAACTTATTTAAAACGGTCACATTGTGCCAAAAATTGACCGTGTGCCATAACATGATTAATGTCCACCATGTTAAAGCTATTGCCCAGTTACACTGTAAGTAAGGAGGGGGATCATTCATTTCTATTCATATTGATACCATTATAAAGACTCCACGATCCAAATCTTTATCGATACTTTTCTATTATTTTGTTAAAAGAGAACTGGTATTATTGCTTTAATTGCTAAGATGAGCAGAGCTCAGGATAGGACTTTAAGCATGTCATAATTCCATATTTAGGCCTACTTATTATTTCATATTGCTGGGAAAACAAGTTTTTGACCCAAACTGTAGGCTATTATTCAAGCTTCTCGCGAAAAACTCAAATTTCTTATTTTCTTGATGTTACATTTGAACACATCATGATGTCATTTTATTGACCTCTGCCTAATAATCATTTTACTGAGCCGACCTGAACACATCACATTTGAACCGTTTGTGATTTTTTTTAGCTAACTAGTTCTTATCCTGTCGAATTTAATATGGATTTAAATACTATCAGATTTTTTAACTGCGGGACTTGCTACAGTCTCTCGTTTGTTGATCACCGCTGCATTGAATGAATGATGGGACGGTGCCGAGCTCGTCTGCAGCGGCAGCGGCTCAGCAGACAAGAGTTTTTTTTTTTTGGGAGACAGAGCGGGTTGAAGGAGTTTCTTCAAGACAGTCGAAGGTAGAACACTTTTACAGTCCATGATGCGGACCAGTGATGGAATAATACGCTGAAGTAGGCCTAATTAGATGAAGATATTTAAAATTACATCGTGTAGCCTATCGATAAGCTCAAACGTTATTGATTTCTGGGTTTTGAATATAGCGGAACCAGGTCCGTAGCCTAATAGAGCCGGCTTTCGGAACGTAGACAGCGAAACTGCGCGCACACAGGCTGTGTGTGTGGTGTGTGTGTGTGTGTGTGTGTGTGTGTTCGAGAGAGAGATAGAGTTCGAAAGAGCGAGCGTGATGCTGCTGGCTGCCGCGCGCAGCTGCTCAATTGCAAATATAGCCGATCTATTTTGTGTGAGTTAGCGGGAAAAAAATAGTTTTGCAGACTGTAAAACACATGAATAAATAACCTAGACTCTACTGACAAACCATCTAAAATCCACTTGCCCGTTCGGGCAACCAAAAAGCAATGTCAATTTGCCCGAACATTATTTTCAGTTGTCCCGGGCAAGCGGGCAACCGTTAGTGTCAACCACTGCCTATAATAAATCCCGAATCAATCTATTTTCTTTATTTTCAATAATTTCTTACTTTTGGTAGCCAGAATAAAACATGTTTTATGTTATGTTTTCTTGTTATCTTTTTTCAGGCTGTTGGCAGAGGGACGTTTGGTGTTGTGTTCAAGGCCATATGGAAAGGACAAGATGTAGCAATCAAGACCATTGAGAGTGAGAATGAAAGGAACGCTTTCCTTGTTGAGGTAAGGTGAACCCTCTATGTTCTCTGTTACCTCTTTTCCATTATTAGGTTCCAGTTCTAGGCTGGTGCTAGAGCTGGTTCAACTTGGGAACCTATTAAGAACCGTTTGTTTTTCCATCACCTAGAGAGCAACATCATGATGTCATTGTAAACGTCGCCCAACGCCGCAGCTCTTCAGGCTAACGCTAGCTTTAAGCACATCAACAACAACAACAGCGGCGGATATGTCTTATTTGTACACGTGTTGCCTCTGTCTTTGCTTTGTTAACCTAACACCACCTGTCCAGTGTATTTGCGCTGGCCGTCATGATCGCTACATTCAGGATTATGTTATGCTTACGTCTCGTAGTAGCTGTCTTTTTAAATATGGCGGGCATGAGGTTTGAGCTGGTCTGGTTGGTCAGGATAATCCCTCCCCCGGCCCTGATGTAATCACTTCCCAGTTCCAGACCAGGTCAGCGTTGGTGTGCCTCTCGTGCTAGTGTTTCTGACTTGGAACCGGTTCTCTAGCAGTGGGAAGGCTAAGAACCTGTTCCTGACTGGGCTCCAGCATAGAACCAGCCTGAGTTTGCCTCAATGGAAGAGGGGTGTGTGCACCATGAAACCTGCAGCCAGCCTTGTGTTCCAGATGTGTAGCAATGGTCAACCAATTTTTGGCAGTTTGGTCCAATTTGTTTTATCACAAATACTGGAGCCTGGTCTTTAGCTGCATGTCAGAATACAGGTATCAATTAGGCCTTTCACACCGCCGCAAAATCGGAGCTAGAGACAGTTTTATGGTTTCACACCGCCAGAGAGCCGGCTCCGGGCTGTAAAAACCTGTTCAACCCCAACCCCAGGATTGAGCTGGGCTAGAAGTGAGAACTGCCTACGCCAGCGGCCGGGGAGGGATTATCCTGACCAACCAGACCAACTCAAACCTCATGCCCGCCATATTTAAAAACACCGCTACTACGAGACGTAAACATAACATAATTACCGAATGAGCGATCAAATTGACCGGCAAAAATACGCTGTATGGGTCCTGTTTGCAAAGCGAGAGCCAACACGTGTAAAAATAAGACGTATTCGCTGCTGTTGTTGTGCTTAAAGCTAGCGCTAGCTTTAGCGTCCCACCTCTTGTACCACCAGGTGTATGTGTGGTGTAGTAGAGAATATGGCAGAATAAGGATGACTTACTGTATCTGAACATATGACTTGATTCCACATCCCTGTAGACCAGTGTCTATGGTTCCTGCACCACTCACTGTCACGTGTGTACTCATCTTGGTAAAGGCCGCCTATTCATTTTAAATGTCTGTTTTTTTTTTTGCACAGCTTCGCCAGCTCTCTCGGGTGAGCCACCCCAACATTGTTAAACTGTATGGCTCCTGTGACAATCCAGTAAGTGTACAACACTCCACACTGAGCCTGTTTGTTGTCAAACCTGTCAGTGCCCTTCTTTTATGATGTATACCGTAAACGTTGCCCGCTTCTAAAGATATCTTTGCAACTCATTCATTCACTATGCATCCTGTTAAAACACAGAACATTCCCTTAGTTTGTTCCACATAGGATTTAACAAGGATTGATAACTGTGTATTATCTAGTGCAACAACATACACACTACTACATGGACAAAGGTAGATTTGTCTTTAAATGTAGTGCTATGCTTACCATGTCCCACTAACTGAGATAAAGTTGACACAATCTAATGACAAGGTGGATCTATATGAGTAGACAAGTTGTGTGTATCAAACACAGTAACATCAGAGTACAGTTTGTAGGGTTAAAAACCTTCTTATCTTATTTTGGCACATCCTCTGAAATAGAGTTAGCCTGGTCCAACCAGACCATCGTACTTAATTTCATTTGTACAGAAGGTCAGGAATCGCCCTATTGGCAAACGTTCACTCACTTGGAGGCGGGTGTCTGTTGAAGTTTAAAACTATTGGATCTGCCCAGTGCCACTCTGGATCAGCCAACCAATCGCATAACGTTTGGTCGTGACGTATGTCATGTGTCGGCTTCTCACGGTGCGTTCCAGTTGTACAGGGAAATTTCCGACTTCACTACATATTGTAGTCTATTGATCTACCGGTACCTGGCAACAGTAACTTGTTAGAGCCTAACGTTTAGTTATTTGGATGAGAAAGGTTGTAGGCGTCCATACTTTCCCGAGCAGATGCACTGGAACACAGACAGGTCGGAACTCGGAACTACCAAGTCGGGAGTTCCGAGTATAAAGGAACGCAGCATTCAACTGAAACTGGAGCGCGACTTCGACGTCATCGTTCTCAGCCACTCGCTCTGTTCGCTGATTGGACATCCAAAAATACACTGCAGCCCCAGACTGACCACTGAAGTGAAATGAAAATTGAGCGGAAGTAGGTAGGCGGGCGGAGCCAGGCTAAAATAGAGAAGCATCATCTTAGAATTAAGTAGTTGTTGCCGTTGGTTGAACAGTGAATTGAGCTACATTTAGAGGTGGTTACAGCCTTGCCTTGCTTCATATCATGGTTTCACTGCCAAGTTAACATGCTGTGTGTTCTCAGGTCTGTCTGGTCATGGAGTATGCAGAATGTGGCTCTTTATACAACCGTAAGTCATTTGTATGTGTGTGGTGGATCGTTAGTTGATTCATGTTGATGTATTTATCATTATAACAGCAGCACCAATGTACGATTTTGGGGCGACTGTTGCTCAGATGGCAGAGCGGGTCGGCCAATGATCGAAGGGTTGGTGGTTCGATCCCCGCCCTGCCACTTGTGTCATGGTTGTGTCCTTGGGCAAGACACTTCACCCACCTTGCCTCGTGTGAATGTCGATAGTTAGCCTGCTATCGGTGTATAAATGTGTGTGTGAATGGTAACGTGTATATGGGAACAGGTCTCCCTTGCAAAAAGAGTATCTGGTCTTACTGGGATTTACCTGTATAAATAAAGGTTAAAAAAAACAAAAATAAAACCACGCCACTCACACTCATTTTGCAACAGTTCCAGAGTGGAATGGAGATGTGCAGTAATGTGATGTTATTCTCTCATGTCGTTTGCCACTTGACCTCAGTCCTGCACAGTGCAGAGCCACAGCCCGAATACACAGCCGCCCACGCCATGAGCTGGTGTCTGCAGTGTGCCGTGGGAGTGGCCTATCTGCATTCTATGAAACCTAAGGCCTTAATACACCGGGACCTCAAACCACCAAAGTAAGACTGTCTGTTTCACCAAAAATATGTAATATGATCCAATTATATACATTTATCATTGACCATCACAATTTACAAGAGAGTTTATTAAGATGGTCAATATGACAATAATTGTAATCATGTATGACTAATAATAGATGTATCTGATATGTTCAGAATGTCTATGTTGTTCCTCGGTTCCTGCTGTGACTCAGCGTACTGGACTGTGAGTGAGCTCATGGCTGTGCACAGGGCCAAACGTCTGCTGTTTCTATAGAGAAAGGGCATTCTGGGTAATTGTGGCTTAGTTTTGGAGTCAACTTGCACTTCTAGAAGATATTAACTGCGTGTTGAATTTGCCAGCAGTCCAGTGCAGTACACAGTTTTAGATGGGTGAAGAATAGAGGCCTGTTTCAGTGGGAATTGCAGTCAGAGGCATGGTGGGGGGAGGGGGGGGGTGGTATGTATGAAAAGGCCTAATATGAGTTAGACACCCAATATACATGGCCTCTACAACTGGAAATGTAAAAGTATAAACTATTACTGCAAAAGGTTTTGATATTATGGTTATTATAAATCTGCTTAAGATGTATCCTCCATTTTTAGAATTAAGTTAAGTTATATTCGCTGAATAAAACCAAGCCCTTTACTCGATAAACTAACCCTGACCAAACATTAAAAAAAAACAATTAACATTTTCTTCCGTTTTTTTAATCCATTCTGTTGGTCCGTTCATCCAATAACACCTCAGTTCAGAGTGAATGATCTCAATTTCCCTCAAAAATGGTCAATACGTTCTTAATTTTTGCTTACATTTTTTTAATTTTGCAGACACCTTTCTTTTCATCTAGTGCATTCTTCATGTCGAAATGTACATTTATACAATACTTTTATCTTTGACAACATACCTGCAGGAAGATATTTGAACTGAATTCATTCCCCCTTTACATTCACTAATATATCTTGCAGAAGTCCACTGTGTAATTCTTGCGTCCCCTGCACTTTTCCAGTCTGCTCCTGGTGTCTCGTGGGACTGTGCTGAAGATCTGTGACTTTGGAACAGCGTGTGATATCCAGACCTACATGACCAACAATAAAGGCAGTGCAGCCTGGATGGCACCAGAGGTGTTTGAAGGTGAGAAAAACAAACGCTCTGTTCACTTCTCATCATGGGGCTCCGTAATCTTTGAGGATCCTTATGGAAAACATTTCTTAGACACATTCAATTTCCTATTTGTCAGTGTTTCTATTGGTATCCAGTCAATGCAATGCTAACAGCATGTTTACAAATACATCTACCAGCTGAATCTGTTAACAGCAGACAAACAAACACAATCCAATGTAATACGTCAACCAAACAAGTAACATTAAATAAAAAGGCTACCTGCTATAGGGGAGAGTGGCCTGAGTTGTGCCAATGGGGAAGTTGTGCCACCCCTTGTTTCTAGAAAACCGTGGAAGAAATTGGAAATGTGACCATATATTTAAGAAGAGCCATCCATTTGGCTCATCCTGTAAAGAAGGGTGATGCACATTTAAACTCAAAAAACTGTGTTTTGCCTTTCAAAGTAAAATTTCCATGATCAAGGTTTTTTGATTATTGTGTCTGAACAATTATAGACAAGTTTGAAAACATTTGACACGTGTTTTAGTGCTTTAGTATGCTACATTTTGAGTCTATACAGTTGGCAGGATGTCAGCCCTAAACTGCTGCATCATGCTAATTATCACAAATTCTGGGGTTTGGGTGATTTGTGCCAAAGGGCCTAGGTGAGTTATAAGTAAGTAAGTACAATGTATTTATAAAAGCACATTTATGGACAGTTTGCACTGTCCAAAGTGCTGTACATAGTGCATTCAGTAGGTAAACAATGAAGGTAAAATAACATTAACAAAAATAAAAGACATAAAGCCCATACATCCACATATAAACAAAGATAGTAGTGTGGAGGTAAGATAGTTAATGGGGAGGAAAAGCCAGGGTGTACAGATGGGTTTTGAGCCTTGATTTTAAAGGCAGAAATAGAGGAGGAATCACATTTGTCAGGTGGCAGTTGGTTCCACAAGTACGGAGCAGCTAGTGCAAAGCACATTTCTGAGAGTTGTGCCAGTGGCATGGCAGAAAGTGATTGTCTACAGTAGCTCAGAAGAGACTGACATCTCCATTCCACTTAACGACACCACTGACAAGAGTTCAGATGGCCAGAAAGATGATGATGGTGACTTTGTCATTGTGAGCTTTGCAGGTAAAACCATTAGATCTGCTAGGCCTTGTTTTTGACCTTCACTCTTTGTAAAATATTTACTTTATTTACTTTAAATAAACCTTTAAATAAGTAATTGTCTTATGGATTATTCTTGCATTACAGTTTATGAGATATATATCAATGGCACAATTTACCCCACGGGGCAAGTTGTGCCACAAGACAACTTTTTTTCTGAAATAAATATTTCTTAAACAGTTTATTCCAGATCCAAAGTTTTTATTGCCAGGGATGCACAACATCCTGAAATATATCTACATATTTGAGTTGGAGACAAAACTGTCAAGGCATCACTTTGAATAAAAAGTGGCACATCTCACCCCACTCTCCCCTATATGTAATATATTAAGCCTGAGGTGACTGTACATAGTGTGTGTCTTTTGTGTGGAATGAGCAGAGTCTGGCTGTGTGTTCCTCAGGCAGTAACTACAGTGAGAAGTGTGACGTGTTCAGCTGGGGCATCATCCTGTGGGAGGTCATCACACGCAAGAAACCCTTTGATGAGATCGGTGGCTCTGCCTTCTGCATAATGTGGGCCGTGCACAGAGGTGAGCATCAGCCCTACCCTAACCCTAACCCACTACCCTCACCCTAAAACCATGTCATTTCGAAGGAGCGTTCCTAACCCCTAACTCCATCCCTACCCTAACTCCACTCCTAACCCTAACCCCACCACGACCCTAACCCTTAACTCCACCCCTACTACTGAGTATGTCAAACAGTCTCTAAACCTGCGGATCCCACTGAAAATTAAAAGGCAAATTCAAACTATTTTATACATCAAGTGTGTTTAGTAGTGCTGGGAATTACTACAAACTTGTGGGAACACTACCCCATTCTCCAACCCAACTTTTGTTTTTGCTTTGAATTGTGGGTAATGTAGGCACCAGATTTGTATAAGGAATAAAAGGACTGTATCTGTGTTTTTGCTGCATCGATATATTGATTTTTATAGAAGTGAGATGTAGGGTTGGGTAATCAGGTCTACTTTCAGATCTCTTTTCAGTGTACACATGTTGAAACTTTCTCCTACAGTACGTTGCATACATAAACATTTATAAAAGTGTGTGAACACAAATATATCTTTCCCCTCTAATTGGTAACACAGTAGGCAAACTGGGTCGTAAAGTACGGCTTTGATTCACATGTCAAACTACTTGTTAACTGCTCTGCGCCAAGGAGACATGTCGCTCCACTAGATCAACATGTTTAAATGCATGATTAGTTAAAGGTTCCTTCATAGGACATCCTATCGTCTTGGAAAAAAACTATTGTTATCCACCCCTTCAATCCTATCTGATCGGCAATCGGAACAAGCATGGTGTGATTCTGAATTCCTTTCGTCCTCTGTAAACAGCCATCTGTGCTGACTCTGGCTCCTGGAGACACTTTGAGGAGCTCACACGCTGCTCAGAGTGTACTGAGGGCTAATCATCTAAGGTTCTGGAGCCATCAAAGCTTCTAACAGGAAGACATCCCAGGCCCAATGACTGACTAGATCTCCCCTGTGTTGCAGGTACGCGGCCTCCTCTGATCAAAGATCTTCCAGAGCCCATAGAGACTCTGATGACCCGCTGCTGGGACAAAGAGCCCAGCCAGAGACCCTCCATGGAGGAGGTGAAGAACACCATGAGCCATCTCATGCAGGTACAGTCCCATCTCCTACTGGAACACCCCCTAAAACCAATAATTGTCATTTTTACATTTTTGTTGTGCATAATAAGCAAACAAATAAACATGAATTAGCTTTAATAGTGTTGTTATGTGTGTTTGAACTCTGGACATGAAGCAGTCCTCATTGGGACACGCTTGTATTGATTCAGCCTACATGAGTGAATATCACCTCTCGATACGCTACCTCCGTACTGTGTGTGCGCTGAAAAGAAAATCTGTGCGAATACTAGGAGTGTGCACGTGAACACAGATAAAATAAAGATCTCTCTGCCTTTCTCTTTCTATCTTTCTGCCTGTCTTTATCTCTTCCTCTCTCCACTGCACACTCTGTCACTCTGATGGCATAGGGAAAAAATAGACATAAATCAGTGCTTCTGGTCACGCTGTACTTCTTTGTGTGGGGTTTATAGAGTTTTTTCTGAAGAATCTTTCTGAATGTTCTGCATGCTGTGTGTGTCTCCCCCCCACCAACAGTACTTCCCAGGCTCTGATGAACCTCTGAAGCTCCTGCACCAGTCCTCAGCCAGTAGGAGTGGCTCTTCCTCAGCCACCAGCACAGGTAGCAATCAGCTCTGTACATTACATATTGATTTAACATATTAACATTACACGTGCTATTTTATGCTGATTTTAATGTTTCACTTACTTTTTGCTTATTGTGTGTTGGCTTTATTGATACACCAATTTGTTTTTTCTCATGTACTTATTTTATGCTAAAGTGTCTTTGAGTACCTTGCTATATAAAATACTTGTATTATTATTATTACTAATGCACACACTGTCAACCCTAAGAACATATCTATGGTGGCAAATGGGTGTATGTGTTTGCTGTCACAGGCCCGTATGCTGACTACACCATCAGCAGTAACAGGAGTGACGACAACTCAGAACACAGGAACTCTATTGGCCGAGAGGAAACCCTCAAAAGTTTTGATTCCAAATTCCCACTACAGTTCAAACCCTCCAAGGTAATGGAATAGTAATACACACACACACACACACACACACACACACACACACACACACACACACACACACACACACACACACACACACACACACACACACACGCCAAAGTTTTTACAGAACACATTTTTGATACAGCCTTTTTTCATTTTTATAAATAAAAATACAACTCCAATTCTGAAAAAGGTGTGTTAAGTTATGTACGTGTAACACCTTCTTGGTTTAGCAGATTTAGATTTCAATGTAAGATGATATTCTGGGCCAGATTGTTAGGTTCGACTACTAGAGCAGGATGGATGATTAATGAGACAACACAGTAAGTTTAGTTTTATGATGTATTATTGGAGGATTTATCTATAACGGTAGAGATCTTCACTTTTAACATATATCTTTAGACACAATAGAAAAACACATAAAGACAAATAAATCACATAACCTTGGGCAGGAATAAAGAAAATGTACCCTGGGGTATTTTAATTCAGACCGTATGGTGTTAATCACACCAATAAGTTATGAAAGTGTAACAGCTGGACAGGGAGGACACAGGCGCAGAGACAGTACCAGTTTAAGAGGGTTTATTTAGAAGGAATCTGGGGTTTGGGCCGGTCTCTGGAGTGGCTGACAGGCATGGGGGTCCATGAGGAAGTGCCAAGGGGAGAATCCGGGGAGACGAGCAGAGGCAGGCAAGAGCAGGCAGGCAGAGGGGTCCAGGGAGGGAGAGCTGGCTGACGAGGGCTGGAGCTGGTGGCTGGAGTCAGGCTGGGAGACTGTGGCAAAAAAGAACAGAATTTAGCAACAAGCTAAATGCAGGCGGAACTACAAACGGTCTAGGTGGCTGGAGAGTTACTGACTGGGTAACAGAGTTTACAATCTGGCCGTGTCTGGAAGGTAGGGCCGGGTATATGAAGAGCAGTTGATTGTTGATTGATGGCAGCTGTGAATGCTGGTAACTGACTCCAGCACACCTGACTCCAACCCTGCAATAACACCAGAACAGGGTAAAGGGGAAAAAACAACACAAGGGCTTGAGGCCCAAGCAGGATCATGACAGAAAGTTCCTTATAGAATTCTCGTTGCACGGTATGCAGAAGAGTAGTGGTGTACGAATCCTACCACTAGTGCAGTGCATCAATAGATAACTCGCAGTCCAAATCATTTCAACTCAATTTTCATCAAAGTGGATCCTGGTTAAGTAGTAGCTCGCCATCTTTGGACTGGATGTGGAATTCAAACCTCAAAAGAAAACCTGGCCTGTATAACACAGCCAGAATAATATTCAAAAACCTACAAATTGCTTATTTAAAGCGGCTACGAGTAACATTTAAATATCTTTTAAACAGCCTCATGTTTCCTCTGATAATCATAAATTACCTTTAACAGCAAACGAGACCATCAGTGCAAAGAAAGACGTTTTTAAATAGTTTTTATTACTGCTTTTGGTCTGGTCGCACACCCAGTCCGATTTTCGGTTCGCTCGTGCAGGCTCTATGGTCACATATCCGTATTGGTCGCAGATTTCAGTGTGGCGCAGCAACGTGAATTGAGAAGCCTATCCCTCCAGGTGAGGGAAGGGGAGCGGGAGCTTTGTTTGAGACAGTTATTTGTTGTCATAATGACTGATAACGGGGCTGAACCATCAAAGAAAAAATGCAATGAAGAAAAGCTAAAAGGGAGAGTGATATAGGCTAAGGGCGGGACCAGGGCGTTGCCAAGCAACGTGTATACAATTTCACAAGAGCGAAACTAGACTGCAGTTTGCTTTGCTTCACCATCATCAGATAACCATTATCTGAAATAGTCATTATTTACAACAACATAAACACATTACCTCATCGTGATCCATACTAACTGCCTTCTCTCGTTCATTCGCTTTCTGTGAGGAGTCGGACACGTAATCTTTCAGCTCCGTGAGAGAGAGAGAGTAGTTAGGTGACACTGCTGCATCAACTCATTGCAATCAGGTGTGTGTGGCAGTGACTGGCATTAGTTGATGCAGTGTCAAAACCACTCTCACGGAGCCGAAAAGAGTCCTCACACTTTCAACACACGGACATGCACTATGTTGCTCCCGTCTCAGTTCACACTCGCGCGCCTGGCACGAGCTAGAAAACAGCTTTACGACAGCGGGCGTCGTAAAAATACTACCGCTTTTGTCCAAAGGGGACGCCAACATGCCATGTTACTCGTAGTGGCTTTAACAGTCAGAATAATTCAAATCTACATTCAATTGTCCTTATTATTCATGTTGCATGTATCACTTTACTAGTGCAAACATTCATTAGTTCACAAAAATAAAGTATTGACGAGGCATTTCAAGGGAAACAACTAAAGAAGGCAAAAGCCTCTATTAAGTACATTTATCACACAGTTCACACAATACATCTCAATGTACTTCAAAATGCACACAACCTCTTCAACATTAATCTTAACTGGTATTGCTCTCATAAAATGTGAAAAACTAATTAACTACGTCGTGTAGAAAACACCATTTTTACAGACTCATATATACAGGCAATGGCCATTGCCGTTAGCATATGTTTAGCTTCACACGCGCTTTACAGAGGTCAGAGTTCACACTTAAGAGTTTCAAAATAAAAGGCATTTATATTAAAAATCAAGTTAACCTTTTCATACACTCAAAACAAAAAGAGTTCTCTTAGTACAGCATTTTAAATAAGTATAGCTTTCAATAGGCAAGGCAAGGCAACTTTATTAATATAGCACATTTCAGACAAGGTGCTTCACAAGGTCAAAACTAAAATTCATCAAGTATAGAACACACACACAAAAAATAAACAAATTTAAAAACATGGATAGAAATACATCATTTAAATAAAATAAATAAAACATTTGAACAAAAAATTAAAATTACAGGTTAAAAGGGAAACAAGAAAGTTTTGAGACCCGATTTAAAAGAGCTGAGAGTTTCAGCAGACCTCAGACTCTCTGGCAGTCCGTTCCAGACATTGGGCACATAAAAGCTGAAAGCCACCTCTCCCTGTCTAGTCCTAGCTCTGGGGACTTTCAATAGCCCAGTCCCAGACAACCTGAGAGCTCTGACTGGTTCATAAGGGATCAGCAGGTAAGAGATGTATTTAGGCCCTAAACCATTTAGGGCTTTATAGACCAACATCAATATTTTAAAATCAAGTCTTTGTTTGACAGGAAGCCAGTGTAAAGACTTGGGTGATGTGATCCACTTTTTTGGTCCTAGTGAGGACTCGAGCAGCAGCGTTCTGAATTAGCTGAAGCTGTCTGATTGATTTTTTTAGGAACGCCTGCAAGGACACTGTTACAGTAGTCAAGTCTACTAAAAATAAACGCATGGACAAGTTTTTCTAAATCCTGCTGAGACAGTAGCCCTTTAATTATTGATATGTTTTTAAGGTGGAAGTAGGCTGACTTAATAATTGATTTAATTTGTTTTTTGACATTCAAGTCTGAATCTATCACTACTCCAAGATTTCTGGCTTGGTGTGTGCTTTCTAACATAACAGATTTCAGCTGTGCACTGACTTTTAATTGTTCATCTTTGGCACCAAAGACAATAACTTCAGTTTTGTCTTTGTTCAATTGAAGAAAATGTTGGCACATCCAGTCATTGATTTGTTCAATGCACTTACTTATGCCTCATTTCCACCGAGTAGAGTGGGTCGGATCGGAGCGGTTCGGTCCGGGTAGTTTGGCTTTTCATTTGCCAAAAAATGGGTAGGATATGGTTTAAGCGCATCTAACCGCTTTGAGCCGCTCCTAATCTCAGTACTCCTCCGTAGGGGTACTAGCCGCCTGAAAGGGTGCCGAAAATGCGGAGCTACACAGTGCCGTAATTTGATTGGTCGAGAGAATCATTTCCGCCATGTGTATTCATCTCGGCAAGAGTGTGGAGAGTCTTGTGTTTTGGCGAAAATGTGAGCACAGCACTGTTTATTGTGTGGTGTTTTTCCTCGTCAATAAATTAATCAGTTGGTTACACTGTGTCCCCACTGCTAGTCACGTAGCTGCCTCAGCCAGCACTGTTCGCTCACTGTCTCTATGAGTTGCACTGAGCCGTCTCTGTGTGTTTATGCCATAGCCTATAGTAATGAATACACGCTCACAACAACACGGGGGGAATAAATAAAGAAGCGGCTGGTTTGACCAAGCAAAAACGAGAGACCACTGGCGAAAATGTGAGCGCGGCACTGTTTATTGTGTGGTGTTTTTCCTCGTCATTAAAAGAATCAGTTGGCTACACTGTGTCCCACTGCTACGATGTCACGTAGCTGCCGCAGCCAGCGCTGCTCGCTCACTGTCTCTTATCAGTTGCACCGAGCCGTCTCTGTGCTCACAACAACACGGGGGAAATAAATAAAGAAGTGGCTGGTTTGACCAAGCAAAAAACGAGAGACCGCTGGCTTGACCACAGTTGTTCCACAGCCCGATAGTTTGACCCACATTCTGGCGGCGGCTGTCGCAGTCCAGCCTAAACCCGCCCCACCAGTAAGGGTAGGGTCGGCGGTGGATACATCACCGAGATTCTTGAAAGTGAGCTGTCCCGCTCTGAGCCGCTCCGACCCGCTCTACTCGGTGGAAACGAGGCATTAGTGCTTGAATCGGACTATAGTCTCCTGGTGATATGTTTATGTAAATTTATGTGTCGTCTGCATAATTATGGTAACATAATTTGTTCTTGTTCATAATCTGAGATAGCATGTATATGTTAAACAGAAGAGGCCCAAGAATGGAACCTTGTAATATTTCTTCGCTCTGATGTGAAATTGCCTATTGACACTAGGGATGGGAATCGAGAACCGGTTCTTGTTCAGAACCGGTGCCGAGTCAAACAATTCCGCTTATCGGTTCCGCTCGTTGCAAGCGCGCAGACTGCGATCCTGACGGTTAAACGTTTAAACGTCCGGCACCGCCTTATAGTCGGCACCAGAATTGCCCATCACTTGGATTTGAACATACAATGTGTGAGAATTAATGTGTGTGTAGCCTAAGCCTAGGTGTGGGTAAGTGAAAGAGGGAGATACATAAAAAGGCAAGAGCAGCATAAAAATAGGCAAAAAGGATTTCTTAACCACTGCCAAAGGCCCGCTGTTTACTCTCGTTCATCAGCTGTTAAAATGCTGCCTTTATGCACGGCGGTGGGGACGAACCCAAAACAACACACAGCGGGACTCGGCGGTCTGGTGATAAGGAAACTTTAACAAGACACTTTATAAAGACAGTAAGACACACTTAAAATAACGCTCTCTGCCCGATACAAAAAGCTCTGTCTTGGATTACTTCATGGAGCGATCGATGTGTATAAAACCATCCGCTACGTCTGTCTGATGATGGGCCATTATATTAATAATAAACACCGCGCTGCACATAAGAACAGCATGTACATTGTAAAGCTGAGATGGAGCGGTGACTCCTCGTCGCTGGCGTGGTGAAGAACAAGCAAAGCGATACATTCTCTTAAAGCCTTTATGGTGTATTTATTCTCTTCTTGAATAGCCTACATGACTGACTACTGTGCAGTCAGTTCAACAACAACGTACAATGTGACAGTTTGACCTGAGGCGTTAACATAGTGACATCATCACGTTGGCCTTTCAGAGTAAGGGCGCAATCATATAATAACACTCAACATACATTAAAGATCTCGTATCCTTCCTGAGAGGGCAAACATGATAATTTTTCTGCATAAAAATGGTTAATTTGCCAAAGTTGATAGTTGGTCTTATCTTTTCAAAAGACTTATTAGTATTTTTTCTTTCAGTTGAATTTTGTTTCAAGTGCCAATGAGCACTGTTAATATTCCAAAAGGCACAAGCTCTTCCTTGACTGTTTTCAGTCTGTGTTTTTAGTATTTCGGGGCACATAATGGCATTTGGGCTTAAAATCAAACTTTTTTTTTTGTTTGGACCAATTAATGTGAAAATTGTCAATTTCCTAATCCTAAGGTAGCCTACTCTTGATAATCTTTCAAGGCACACACTAGACACACCTCTGATCAGATATTAAAGAGAGATAATACAAACAAACTAATTTGTACATATTCTCTCACCCAATGAGAATCGATATGGAATCGGATCGATAATCGGAATCGTTAAATTCTTATCAATTCCCATCCCTAATTGACACATAGTAGTCTCTGTCCTTTAAGTAGGATTCAAACCAGTTTAGCACAGTTCCAGAAAGTCCAATCCATTTTGTAAGTCGATCTAGTAATATGTTGTGGTCAACGGTGTCCAACGCAGCACTGAGATAGTAAAACTAATACTGAACTTTTGCCACTGTCTGTGTTTAGATGGATGTCATTGAGGACCTTAAAGGGTAACTGTACCCCCTGTTTGAGCGTACTGCACGATTTTGGAAAAATGCATTCAGACCATGGATTCTGAATTCTGTTTTAGAACCATTGTTTTTAAACATTCCGACAACAGCCGGCCGACATTCGGGAGGGAGGGGGCGTGCGGTGTCTATGAAGGAGGCGGGCTAGCTGCTAGCTGTCACTCAGGAAGATCTGAATGACATGACTTCATTGAAAATTTGAGTGACACATAGTCTAACGGCACTGTCACTACACAATGTGAGCTCATATGCCACACAGATGGGTCGTCTGAGGTGGAGGACTTTTCTTATTCTAAATTGTTGGCGGGTGTCTCTATGGTAGTGTTAGGAGACAGAGTAGCGCAAGTGAGCTAGCGGCAGTGTGTGTGTGTGTGTGTGCGTGAGCGAGGAGAGCGAGCGGTAGCGTGTGTCAATCAAGTGAAGTGTGTGTGTGTGTGTGTGTGTGTGTGTGTGTGTGTGTGTGTGTGTGTGTGTGTGTGTGTGTGTGTGTGTGTGTGTGTGTGTGTGTGTGTGTGTGTGTGTGTGTGTGTGTGTGTGTGTGTGTGTGTGTGTGTGTGTGTGTGTGTGTGTGTGTGCAAGCGAGATAGTGCAGACACACTGCCGGTAGAAGTTAAGGGTGTTAACCCCCGAAATAACATCCTTGGAGGGACAGTATAACAGTAGTAGCTCATGGACCTGCAAAGAGCGTGACCGGCTTCGTGATGACGTACATTAAGACAAAATATGCTCAATGTACGTCATTTTTTGAACCTGAAGAAAAGTTTTTTTCAATTCTCAGTAAAGTTCTAAAATTATTTACGATACAAAAAATTTCTTAAATTGCCGATATTTAACATATTGCAATATTTTTCAATATTAACACCAGCATATATGTGTTCCTTCCCAACATAGTCATTTAATTCAGCTTCTATCTCAAAAAAACAAGTAAAAGGGTGCAGTTACACTTTAACCAGAGCGGTCAATAGCCCTACAATAAATGCTTTAGTAGCCCTTATATTGACAGGGTTACATACGACCATAGATAGTAAATAATATGGATGTAGCATCCGGGCTGACCTCAGTTATTGACACGGCATCCAATAATCCTGGTTTGTGCGCGTCGCCATTTTGTGAGGGAGGGAGGGAGATAGCTGACGTATACCTCCGAGGCAAAGTGAGGGCCAACGGGCGGAGAGCTGTCACTCAAGAGATTGCGCCAATACATTTTAACCTCCGATAAAATAAAAACTGGCGCGGTCTGAAAAAATTCACCCCCCTCAGTGTTGTCATGGAGATATGACCTAAACATACAGACTAAAATGGTTTTGTGGCCCAGGCTGTAAATAGGTTTAATAAGACTTTGAAAACGGCCTATCTAACAAGTGAGGTCTTGGCACCACCCCCCTAGTGGCACTTCCGGTTACTACAATGGTGGTCACTTCCTAATTGGATGCTGGTAAAAATCGCTGAGGTTGGGGCTTGCATACGACGTATATAAAACAGAATGTGATCATTTGTTAATCCTTTTTCACATGCAATCAAGATCCAAACAATACAAAGGCATTATGTTTATGTTTTATTATTTACACATCTATTTCATTGTTTCTGCATATGGGGTGATGTAACACAGCGGCAAAAAAACAATAACGTTTTTCAGTTTAAACAGATACTATGATGTGTTTGTACTGTAATGTATTGAATACATGTTGATCACAGATACTATGATGTGTTTGTACTGTAATGTATTGAATACATGTTGATCACATTCTGTTTTTATTCACATTTTACATAACGTCCCAACTTTTTCGGAAACTGGGGTAGTACGTACTGGTCTTAAAAATGCATTTTCGTCATGTTTTGAATAAAAACATGTATCTTAAATCAGACAATTAAAAACATATGAACAAATCCTTCTAAATCCTTACCTTACAAGGAAGAAAGTCAGACGATAAGTTACTTTTTCACTGTTGTTGTGTACAGCAGCAGGGCCCACAGTTTGGTTTACATTATTCTGGTCTTACATGTGGTTTCAGGTTCCTCAAAATAATTTCTATTTGGTTTATCATAATATAATGATTCAATACAAAGAATAACATGTAAAGAAAATATGTTCTATACTCTACAAATGTGAAAACAAATCCCTCTCCCCTGAAACTGCACAGTGCACCTTTAAATGATGCCAAGCCTCCCTGTGTCTCCTCAGACAGCCACGCCGCGTAGCGGTGTGACCCGGCTGCCCAGTGCAGACAGCCTGCCTGGACGCTCCCAGAGCCCCACACACTGCTCCAGCCCTGTGACCAGCAGCAGCAGCCAGGCAGAGCTCAGGATGACCATCAGCCCCACAGGTAGGGAGCTCCACACACTCAACGGCACCCTGGGGCGGCAGTGGCGAAGTGGGTAGGGTGTTCGCCTCTGGTGTGCAGGGTCGGAGGTTCAATCCCCCGTCTCCCCGCCACATGTCGAAGTGTCCCTGGGCAAGACACTGAACCCCGAATTGCTCCCGATAGTTTGCTTAGTTAGCTTAGCACCCTAGTGCTAAGCCTACCCTGCGTGGTAGCTGCTGCTATCGGTGTATGAATGTGTGTGTGACTGGGTGAATGTGTACAAAAAACAATGTAAAGCGCTTTGAGTCTGTGATAAACGGAGATATAGCGCTATACAAGTCCATTTACCATTTTACCATTTACCATTTACCAACTACAAGCGTGGAGCTTTCACACATTCACTTCCACTATACCTACTTAAAGGTTCAGTAAGCGGAATGGTCAGTGTAGCTAACTTCCTGTCAGTGACTGCAGTTAGCAGTCCCCTCCCTCGTCACCACATTAATGCACTGCGGTCTTCAAGCAGCGAGTTATCTAGCATCATCTCAGATCCATAAGTGTGATAAAACATGATGAAAAACCATCAAAACTGACATTAGGAAGGATTTTAACCTGCTCTGCCATTGTAGGCGCATACACATTCACCCATCTGTCGCTTTGCACGTGCAGGTGAGAGGGTGCCGGTTTGTAGCGTGTAAAAGTGTATTTGCCGATTACATGCAGAGTGGGTGACTGAGAGATCGGCTTTATGAAACACGCACACTACACTATATACGTGATCACTGTATGAATAAAGAGTGATTTAACACTTATATTAACATAAATAAATCACTTACTTCACCTTTAACATCAATGTCATTTAGTGGCCAATTGAAAAGAGAATGAATGAGTTTTGGAATGGAAGTGACACAACCCCCATTGTTTATCTGAACACATACAGTGAAGAAGTAAACTAGACTGAATTAGATAGAGCTGCACTCTACAACTCAACACATGCAGCTCAGTCCTGAAACAAAGTCCATGTATTAACCCTTTTTATCATATCCATATCGACTATATGAACAAAAACACCTATATTTGAGTCATCAGCCATGGAAAATCCATATTGAGGATGTGTTTTGTCAGTAGAATCCATTTAGTGGAATATGTATAACTTTTGATAATGCATGTTAAAATGGGTGAACAACGTTTGTTGTGTTGTGCGACCATGTAGACTCTCCCTGAAGACTTTCATGTTACACTGGCCCTACGTTCCAAATCACATACTTTTTCTTTTTACTACACTACATACTAAAGTACAGAAGAGTTTTAGTCTTTTTACTACACTACATACTAAAGTACAGAAGGGTTTTAGTCTTTTTACTACACTACATACTAAAGTACAGAAGAGTTTTAGGGCCAAAGGAGCGAAAATAAATCAGATAACGAAGATTTTATTTTCATTATATTGAGAAATATCAAGAATAAAAACGAATACTCCAAAATGCTATTGGAGTTAGTGGGGCATCTGGGTATATTCAGGATACTTCAATTGACGTGCATGTATTGGGACATCCTAAATCTTTTTCTGGCATACTAAATAGTAGGGAAGTATGGGGATTGGAACGCAGGGTGGGTTAAGCTGCGAACACACCGCACTGGCCGCGCGGCGAGATAACATACAAAGTCAATGTACTAGTGCGTGGCCGCGCGTCCACCCAATAATCGGCTGGGTGGATATGGCCCAATATGACCAAGCGGCGAGCCTCCTGCGTTCACACGGCCAACCGCCGAAGGGGTCAGTGCGGTGTGTTCCCAGCTTAACACGCATTATATGTGGACATTTCTGTGTCAAGAGGTTAATCACCATGAACACGTTACGGTGGGAGGGGCTTTCCAAAGCAGTTGACAATCGGCACATCACTCAAATTCATAAGAGCATTTTACAGGAGCTCATAGTGCTTATTAGCATTGATCAAAAGTGTTCCATACCTGAACATGCAACCAACAGTGAGGCTTAATTCTGCATCCACCATGTCACAACCTCTGCCAAAGCACATGTTGTAGTTTTCATTTTCTGTTCTACTTCTACGGGTTGAGTTCATCTGGAATGTGACACACACACACACACACACACACACACACACACACACACACACACACACACACACACACACACACACACACACACACACACACACACACACACACACACACACACACACACACACACACACACACACACACACTCAGCTTTGAGTCATGTTGCACTGTCCACTTTAACCACTAAGGGTCATCACAGCGCAACATACCATACTGATTTTGTCAGTGCAAGTGTGTGTGTGTTTTGTGTTCACGGCGCTCTTTACATTGTGTGTATGTGTCTTCCAGCTACCAATGGTTTAGACAGCTCCATACCCATGGCCTACCTGAAACTGGATCACCAGTTACAGGTAAGTTGAGGAATCCTTGTTGTGGTAATTAGAAGAAAGAAGCAAACACACACACACACCCACCTTCCTAAAACACACTATATCTCTGTAGGACTTTATATCTATTTGCAGGCCAGTTAACAATATGAATGCAGAAACACAAACAAATATTGTTAATGCAAAACACATGGATAGCATGCATACATCATGGATAGCATGTATTCATCATACATCATAAGTGAAAGAAATGCTATGTGTGGAAATAACAGCCTTTTTAAATTTTTATAAATCATAAAAAACTACTATTTACAGGTCTAAAACATGTATTGGTCATGTTTTAAAAGAAGAAAATGCATCATAAATCAGACCATTAACAACATTTGAACAAATCCTTCTTTCATAACCTTCTTGATTATGGCAAGTATAGTTGATGGAAGTGCTTTAGAAGATTAGATTTTTTGGTTCAGAGTATTGAGATAATGGCCATTAAAGATTGTTGCACAGGAGAAATATACAGACGCGAACAGACAAGTTTTAGTCAAATAAACACCTAAATGTACATTTTGGACGGCCGTTAGCTTTTGTCAGTATATCTGTCTTGAAGTTTGAAGTGTGTGTGTGTGTGTGTGTGTGTGTGTGTGTGTGTGTGTGTGTGTGTGTGTGTGTGTGTGTGTGTGTGTGTGTGTGTGTGTGTGTGTGTGTGTGTGTGTGTGTGTGTGTGTGTGTGTGTGTGTGTGTGTGTGTGTGTGTGTGTGTGTGTGTGTGTGTGTGTGTGTTCTTTCAGCCTCTGGCTCCATGTCCAAACTCTAAGGAGTCTATGGCTGTGTTTGAGCAGCACATCAGGATGGCTCAGGAGTATCTCAAGATCCAGTCAGAGATCACTCACCTGGTTCTCAGGAAGTAAGTCCACTCACGTGTTATTGGATGCTTTTCTTTTACCTACAGCTCTGAGGGACTACAGAGACACTTCCATCTTACTTTTATCATTTCGTTAGCCTCGTAGCATAATTGCCTAAATCATATTTACTCTACTTTTACTCTACATCTCCTCTATTCTACATCTACTCTACATCTACTTTTCGTTAGCCTAATAGCATAATTGCCTAAGTCATATTTTAAGGGTAATAGAGTAGGGTAAAGTAGATTAGAGATAGAGTAGTGTAGATGTAGAAGTAGATGTAGAGTAAAAGTAGAGTAGAGTAAATATGATTTAGGCAGTTATGCTATGAGGCTAACGATTTGATAGTGAGTTTCTACATTACTAACGGGAGGGGAAGTTGCGACGGTTCCTTTCAGCTAGCTCACTTGATTTACTGTCAAACATGCTTAGATGTCTGGTTGGATATTATAGGTCTCCTTTTTATCCTAAACATTCCCTTTTTCATGTTATATCAACATTAATATGGGTCCCTGGTGTAACTAGAGACTCCCCAAGTCTGAGAATAAACAACCCTTTCTCTTTCTCCACCTCCACCTCTCTGAAAGTCACATTTCTCTCCCCTTGTGACATCATAAGGGGAGAAGCCACTTTAAATCTAACTGGCAGTAGGATTCAAACCAGCAGTTAGATTCGGGCAAATCAGAGCAGAGCTTTTTGGAAGGCTTAAAGAGACAGGCTCTAAAGCTGGGAACACACCGCACTGGCCCCCTGCGGCGGTTGGCCGTGTGAACGCAGGAGGCTCACCGCTTGGTCATATTGGGCCATATTAACCGCAGCCGCCACCGAGATCAGACCCGTCACACTTACGGTGCAACAACAACAATAACATGGTCCAGCTGTGCCAAAAAATACAGATGTAGGTTCACTGTGTAACCAGCGGCAGTCATGTCACAAATATCATTAAAACAGCATGAAGACGCACTCCGATTGCAAATACACACACATTACACATTAACAGCAATTCAGCAACATACTAAACACATTAACACCAGCAGTGTGTGCTCAGCGGCAAAAATAAAGGCAGACATCAGCCTACCTGAAAGTGAAAGTGCACGGTCTGGCAGAGGACAACACTGGTGCTTCGCTACTATATTGGAATTCCACACAGACACTGCCGTCAAGTTTGGGTTCATATTATCCTCAGGAACTGCACACAGCTGGGTGAGTTTCACTATGCTAACCGGCGCTACCTTGGCTAAAGTACAACCAACTAGTGTTGTTTTTGTCAACGAAATATATGACAAAATATCGTCGTCAACAAACCTTTATCACGTGACAGAAACGAGACGAGACGCAATGTAAATGGTGGTCATGTGACGAAGACTATAATCAAATATATAATGCTTTATTGTTGACGAATACAAATGGGACTAAATGTGGTTTACAAAAACAAAAACTCTGATAAAATATCTCTTCATGTTCATTGACAAAAACGAGAGGACACGAAATGTTATAAGGCTATTTTGTCTCGCCATTATTATTATTTTGGAATATTTCTGTTTCCTGAGTCTCTGGGCTGCAAACAGGCTACGGCTTCAGATTAAAAGCATTTCACTGGCTTAACATGAGCATTTAACTAGACAAACGTGAGTTGGCTTTTATTTTGAAATAGCAGGAAGTTAGCAGGTGACGTTGCTTCCTAAATCCCCACTCACGGCAATATGGAAGCTAACAAACCATTATCCCCAAAATCAATAACACAATTCACGGAGAAAATGACTGCTGAACATTTACATTGCGGGCTGCAGCCTGAAGTTAGGCTAACTGTCAATATGCGGCCAAACGTACTCATGTCATCTTGACTGGATTCCTGTCGGACATTAACCATGACTCCTGTGTTCCCTGCTCTCCTGATACATGCAAAGTCATGTTGAAAAAGTATTCCATTGTTTTCTGAAGGAGTAGTAGCCCTGTTTGTGGACGTCTATCTATTAAAACTATGACGTAGGTCCTTAGCAAGTCATTATACCCTTGACAGCGGCCTGTCTTGCTGGAAATAACAGACCTGTAGAATGCCGTGATTTACATAGGATTTTCAAAGTGCCATGTAATAAGTTCTGTCAACTAATTTCACTGTATGCAGTCTGTGCTTCCAATCTCATGGTTCAAACCATTTGTGTTATATCTTGTAGTACAAAATCTGACTTCAGTTTACAAGCAGTACAAGTCATACACAAACATTTTATTTGCACTGTGTAAGTGTGTTATTGTAGCTCTAGCATTCAAGAACCTTTTTTCTCTTAATTTAACTTGAATGTAATGTCAATTTTTTTCTGGCATTGTCATTTGAAGCTATTTTATTTAGGCCTATTTATTTTATATAAATGTACGTCATTAGAAAGGAGATTTTGAAACACAAAGGGAAGCTGTCCGAGCTCCACCAGACGGCTGTTCAGGTTGAGGAATCCGGCATTCTTACATGTTTGGTAGCTCAAATAAATATGATGTAAATTCAATCAGAGCGTCTTCCATGTCTGGAATTGCATGTATTCTTGAGTCTATAAGGTAAAAATAATATAATAAGATAAGATAACCTTGTTTGACTTGTGAAATGGGGGACTTGAAGAACATTTTGATTTTTGGCTGTACTATACTAGGTAATTGTACTATATTAACTAGGTATAATTGCATTACTAAAAAGACTAAAATACAAATGTCATTGACTAAGACTAGACTTAAATGTCATCAGCTTTTATTGACTTAGACTAGACGAAAATAGTCCCAGATAATTCTGACTATAAGAGAAGACTAAAATGCTCAAGACTTTTAGTCAACTGAGACTAAGACTAATAAAAACTAAAATGACAATTTGACACAAAGACTGGTGTTGGGTTTATTAAAACTAAATTTAAAACAGGCCGCCAAAAACAACACAAACAGCTAAACAGATACAACATACACATATTTGCAGAATGTATTGGAAGCCAAATGTCCTCACTCCACACGCCCACCTCGTCTTGCAGACCACCGGGCAATCACATTGACTTTGTATGTAATCTCGCCTCGCGGACAGTGCGGTGTGTTCGCAGCATAAGACAAAGCGTTTCAGACAGAGGGCGGGTAGCATGCGGCCCAGGAACTAAAGGATGGTGGTCGAGGAGTTCCTGGTAGTTTTGGTGGAAACACGGCTGTATACATTTTCTTCTTCTATATTGCGTAGTTGAGAGGAGCCTGGGGCAGGTCATTGTGCATATGACTGCTGTTGACTGGTGTCTCTGCTGTGTGTTCAGACAGGAGCTGGTGTCTGAGCTGGAGCAGGACCAGAGGGAGCAGCACAGCTCCTCCAGGCTGATCCAGGAGCACAGCAAGCTGCTGGAGGAGCACAGCAGCCTGTCAGCCCACTGCCAGGGCCTCAAGAGCCTCAAAGGCAGCCTCAACAAGAGCCCCAACCAGCACCACAGCTAGGACACATACCACCAGGCACTCCATGGACATTTAAGAACTCTAGGAAAAAAGCTCATTATCCTGAGGAAGAATTACAAAAGATATATCCAAATATTAGCAGTTCATTATAGAAGGGATAGGGCAGCTATCTGAAGCGTCTGTGCACATATTGGTGGGGAAAAGCCTTTGAACGGGTGTTTCCCATGACAGTGGTTGAAGGGACAACTGAGTGTTTCTTGCTATCTTTCAAAGCGTATCATCATAATTGGAGGCATTCTCCCCACGTGTCGTTATCGCAGAAGTTAAAAATTCAGAAATACATTTTCACTAGTAGTAGTGAACATTCTCCAAAGGCCACTTGTAGAAGGTGTTGTAACTACAAGAAATCAGCCTCCAATATTCCCTGACTTTAAATCAAACAGAACCACCTTTTTATTGTCAATGAAATAATGAGCGTGCAGCGTCCTCTCTGGACAGCTGTACATTTGAATGTTCCTTTTGAATCTGTCACGGTTTGTATGGATACAGTGAGACCAAAGAACTTCAAAATGGACTCATGATTCAGAAAGATATATTGTGAGGTTAGAAGAGTGGCTTTTATCCAGTGACTTTCATCTTTTTATCAATTGTTTTAAAAAAAAGTAACTGCATTTGTGATTTTGTAAATTGTATCTTTTATATATATATATATATTCATTTTATGCCACAAAATCTCCCCTTTTAAATTTTTTTTTAATGAAGAGTGGAAATGTGTGGGCCCTGTCATTTTTAAAGCCATGCGACTGTGAATGAGACAATGGTTAAAGGAGTTGTGCTACAGAGACCGTGCTGCCTGGGAGCAAAAAGAAAAGCTTTCCTTAAAGCTGTTTGAAATGGAAATATCTGTAGAATAATGAACCTTGCCTTTTCTTTTTTCTTCTGTTTAATTTCAATTTTGTTGAGTTACTTTTTTTGTCACGGCTATATTTCACAGAATTATATTAACATTACTCTGCACTGCACTAAATTTGGGTCAAAGACATCTTCACGTTGTGTTTTGTAGTCTCACTTTACTTTTGGTGATTTCTATTTCAGTGGGTTCCGTAGGGAGGGAGAATGGTTCATGTATTGGTTCAGATGTTGCCTTAGGATTGTTATTCTGTACAGTCGTCTCAGTCTGGTTTGAGAATACTTTTGACTGAAAAGCCTAACAATTCCTCCAAGATTTCTCGTGTGATGTTGAAATGTACAGACTGCAATTATATATATGCTTTTTATTTAGTTAAAAAAAAAGTTTTTAGTATTTTTTCGTCTGTTGTCTTCATTTACAAATCTTCCTTGGTGGAAACGGTTCAGTATGAAGGCTGAGTGCTGGTGAAGTATTGGTTGTGCTGTTAGACTGACCCTGTGTTCCAAATCACATACTCTTTCTTTTTACTACACTACATACTAAAGTACAGAAGAAATAATCAGAAAAGGAAGACTTGGTGGGGAATTAATGTATTTTCAGCATACTACAATTGACGTTCATGTATTGGGACATCCTTAAAGGTGAAGTAAGCGGTTTTATTTATGTTAATATAAGTGTTAAATCGCTCTTTTTTTCATACAGTGATCACTTACATAATGTGCGCTTCTCATAAAGCCAGCTGCTCTGCATGTAATCGGCAAACTTATTGGAGGATCCCGAAATTGTTATCCAATCACAAGAGAGAACGCTTCAAACTGACACCCGTCTCACTCATGGTCTCACTGCCGGTGCAACAGATGGGTGAATGTTTATGCGCCTACAATGGCGGAGCAGGTAAAAATCCTTCCCAGTGTCTGTTTTGGTGGTTTTTATCATGTTTTATCACACTTATGGATCTGAGATGATACTAGATAACTGTCTGCTTGAAGGCCCGCAGTGCATTAATGTGGTGACGTAGGGACGAGGGAGGGGACTGCTAACTGCAGTCTCTGACAGTTAGCTAAAAGAACCATTCCGCTTACAGCACGTTTGCGTTCCGAATCGCATACTTTCTACTATATAGTATGTAGAATTTTTTTTTTGCATGTCCCGATTCTTGTGGCCAGATTTAGGATGGTTAGATGTACCCGGATCATGTTCTACTTCAACCGGCCAGATTGTTAGTGTTGAAAACTGCATCCTATTTGGGCGATTCTGACCCACAATCCAATGCACACGTGAAGTGACGTCACATCGATGAAGCCTCCATATGAAAGCAAACGGGGATGCGACGGATATAAAAGAGGCAAGATCAAGGCGCAATGTTATGATGAAATAAGAGAGTAAAAGTGTGTCCCAATAGTATGCCTACTGCATCCTAACTAGATTATTTTTATCGTCGGATGTAGTATGTAGAATAGAAAAACGAAAGAGTATGCGATTCGGAGCGCAACCCACCTCTTTATCTGGCATACTAAATAGTAGGGACGTGTGGGTATTGGGACACAGGGAGAGGTGCTGCAGTGAAGCTTTAATCAATGCCCCTGGTTGTAATGCACAATGGTAATACTTTTTAATGGTACATGAATTAGGATGGATGGTTTATATCGTTAATGTTAGTATTGTTTAGCATCTACTTTTGGTTTTTGGTCTGTCTGTGTTTTATAATGGTGTCTTGTAAGCCCTTGTGGGCTGGGCATGCTAATGCATGACACAATAATAAAATATTCAATTCAATACATTCCACAACAAACAAAGGGAGGCGCCACCTAGTGGCGCTACATGTATAAAACCGACTGTTACAGTATGTTAATCATCATGATCTTTGAGTTATTACTGATGATCATGTCTTCATGGGTCAGTCTGCAGGTCACAAGCCAATATACACTCTGAGATAGACACACGTCATTCCTTCCAACCCTTTTTCACTTTGATTTGATGTTTTAAAGTTTACTGATCAACAAGAGTCAATGAAATATATATCCAAAGTTTTCTTGGAGTTTAAGTTGCTCAATGGTGATTTGTGCCCCCAACAGAGCCTTCAAGGCAGCGCAGGTTAACGTTAGGGTTCAGGTTTGGCCCTCCAGGCAGCAACAAAAACAAAACACCTTGAAAGTTAGTCAATGTTTCGGAAAAATTACTTTTTGTCGAAAACATTGAATATCTCCTCGCAATACGCTACCTGTCTGTATGCGTGCTGAAAACAAGTCAAGTGTTCTACACAGGGTCTGTTAACTGCTATGTAAACAAAGCGACCACCATAGCTAGCAACATGCCTGTGTACAGAGCCTAGGCTGTGAGTAACATGTTTTTCATGCCTGAAGAACGGGGAACACAGCAGGTACTATTGTGTTCACATGGCAGCATCTGCTTAGCTTAGCTTAGCTTAGCTTAGCTCTGGTAGTCAAGGGGAGAAGGTCAAAAGATACACTTTACAACATCACTTAACACTACTGTGTGCTTGTTGCGCTTTATATTTAAACACTTTGTCATTTTAAATCAAATATATGCGGGCCGTCCTGGTTTCCTTTCAGTATGTATTTCATACGTAACATTTGGCTTTAATGTTTATTTTAATTACTTGCCAACTTAGCATCTGTATATTAAGACATACATACAGTGGTGGCCACAATTATTAGAACACCTGATAAATCTGAAACATTTACCTTTTTCTTTGCCTCTAAAACATTCCATTTCATAATGTTCATGAAATATGCAGATGGTTGTTCTGAGCACAACTCATATCAAATGAAGTGAGTCATCTGAGGGGATATGATCTCATCTTGCGTTTTATCCACTTTTAACTTTAATATTAGGTATGTCCACCTCTTGCAGCAATCACAGCAGCACATCTCTCTGGCATATTCCTGAGAACTTCAACACTAATGCTATCCCATGCCTTCTACTACTCAAGACAAAGGCTTTCCTGTAAGTGTTCAATAGATCTGTCCAGTTTAGTTTCCAACTCCCCTCAAATTAGCTCGATGGGGTTGAGGTCTGAACTTTGAGGGGGCCAGTCCATCATTGTCAATGTTCATTCTGTCCCAGCTAGTACCAGCAATAGTTATAGATGTAGTTAAAGAATGTTTAGGGTCATTGTCCTCTTGAAAATACATATGGGACTATTCAGATGACTCACAGATGGTACTCTGTGCCTCACCAGAATGTTGTGGTAGACTTTCTTATCCATGATGCCATTTACTTTCACTAAGTCACCTGTCCCCAAGACTGATGGCACCCTACACCATAATACTACCTCTCCATGTTTAACTGTTGGCAAGAGACACACATTTGTATATCTCTGCCCCTCCCTCCGTCACACATACACTCTTCACCTTTGCCAAAATGTTCAAACTTGGACTCATCAATCTTCCTTTGTCCATTTTGTGTGTTCATTTCAGGCATTTCACTCTATTTTACTCTTTCAATAATGGTTTAATTTGCTGCTGTTCTACAAGTCCTTCTTCTCCCAGTCTCCGGCACAGTTCTTGAAGACACTGTTTCACCATGAGTCATTGTGGTGTTGATCTCCTCACACATTTCTCTTGAGGTCTTTAGTCGGTCCATAAGACTGAGATTTTATTTAACAATATATTTTTAGTTTTTTCTTATTTTCAACAAGAAAAATACATGAAACAACACAAATATACACACAATACTTACAAACAAACAAAAACAAATAAAAGAATATAAAGTAAAGCTCACGCCAACAGAGATTAAGTTGAGGCCTCAGGAAACAGTTCACATTTCGGGGCACCATCATCATCAAGTCACAGTTCACAGGAATCCAGGTTTAGGAGACTCCTTGTACAATAATCAAAGAGTAGTCCGGTCCAAGATAGTTCAAATAGGGCTGCCAGATGTTGTAGAACTGGTCCACTTTGTGATGTATAATATTTGTTAGATATTCAAGAGGAATCAACTCCAGTAAAACCTTCAACCAGCCATTAACAGAGGGGCTCTTATCATTAATCCACTGTAACAAGATATTTTTCCTAGCAGCAAAAGTTAGAATGTTGTATAACCTTTTGCCAGATTTAGTAGGTATACTTTTACATGATAGTCCTAAAATCAAACTCGTTGGATCCAGTTCTAAATCCATACCAAATATTTTTTCTATTTCACTAAAGGTTCAGTAAGCAAAATGGTCAGTTTAGCTAACTTCCTGTCAGTGACTGCAGTTAGCAGTCCCCTCACTCGTCCCTACGTCACCACATTAATGCACTCCGGTCTTCAAACAGCGAGTTATCTAGCGTCATCTCAGATCCATAAGTGTGATCAAACATGATAAAAAACCATCAAAACAGACATTGGGAAGGATGTTTACCTGCTCCGCCATTGTAGGCGCATACACATTCACCCATCTGTCGCTCTGCACGTGCACTGGCAGTGAGACGGGTGCCGGTTTGTAGTGTGCTCTCTTCTGATTGGTTATCAGTAGTGGGATCCCCCAAAAGTTTATTTGCCGATTACATGCAGAGCGAGTGACTGAGAGATCGGCTTTATGAAACGCGCACACTATATAAGTGATCACTGTATGAATAAAGAGCGATTTAACACTTATATTAACATAAATAAATCGCTTACTTCACCTTCAATATGAGACTGAGAATTTTGAGATGCTACACTTTTGTGTCAGAAAGTTTGTTTTTTTCTACATCTCTCCTTTCGGTTCTGGTGTGAATTGGTGGCATCATGGTGATCTAAAGTGTACTTTACAGTGCTTGTGTCAGGGAAAATGACCTAAATCTCTTTATCATAGCTCTGGTCCATGCTTTATTGAGCATAATGATGACTTTGTTGATATTTCATTCGCTTTATTTTAATGGCCAATTCAACAAAATCAACTGAAATGCCAAGTGTTCTCATCATTTTGGCCACCACTGTTTACAGTCAAGTATTAACTTTTTCTAGTTCCATGCTCTATGTATGTGGGTAAACTGAGGAACAAATTAGGTGAACATTTTTTTTCCCCAAGGCACTTGCCATCATCAGCAGCTACAGTACAGCAGGGTATTGATGCCAGCAGTCATGTCCACTGGAGCTGGGCTTCAAGTGAAGGAATGGGTTTACGTGAATATGAGGCTGCAGTTTCCATAGTGATGCAGTGGTTTTTATAGATCCCAGTTGTCTCCTCCAGCAACTGTTTGACATGCTCTGTGGTAATTTGGTTTTAAACACACACACACACACACACACACACACACAATATACACACACGCACACACACACACACACACACACACACACACACACACAGGCACACACACCTACATACACACACTCACACACACACACACACACACACACACACACAGGTTATGTATTACTGATGTTGTGGGGACATTACATAGACTTGCATTCATTTTCCGGAGACTTACTCTTACCATAACCACTACCTGTCTAACTCTAATGTTAACCTAAAAGCCTACCCTTACTTTAAATCATGTTTTAACCCTAAAATGTCATTGTTACGTTATGGGGACTTCCATGTTGTCCCCACAAGGAAGATACGTCCCAACACAATCACTGGCTAATCGGATCAATGTCCCACAACATTAGTAATACACACACACACTCACACACACACTAACAGCTCCTGGACGATAGCTTGGACTGAATTTGAACCCACCACCCTCTGTTATGATGTTACATTGCAGACATCAGCAGCTTCATCTGACATTTAAAGGAGAAGCAGAAAAATACATGGCTGTGCTGAATGTAATGGATTTGCCACCTCCTGCTTTGTTAGACCTTTTTATAAAGATAAGCTTCACTACTCCTACACTATTCAAATGTTAGCTATAAATACAATATGATGAAATACATAGTTGTGTAACAATTTTTTTTAAATAGAGCTAGAGAGAAACATATAGGCTGCGTTCCAATACCCTTACCTTTTCCCTGCTAATTAATATGGTAGAAATACATGTGGTCAGAGCAGCATGTTTAAAAAAATAACCCGGATGCCCTACAACATCAGGTCTGGATTGCTATTGTGGTAATCGTCATGCTTTTTTGGTGATTCTGACCCACAATACACTGCACATTTCTGAAAGTGTAATATGATCCCACATGAGCCAATACGAGCATAACACACCTGCATCTATTACTGTTATACAGTGAATAATATGGACTCCAGGTTTTGACAAGGGAGAACAATCTGTGGAATAATAAAAGATTCATTATTTGGTTCTGCTGCTACAATGTAATACTTTATTATTATATCTATATAATAAAGATGATAGCACTGTCAATTAAACACCTATTAATTGAATGCAAACATATTTCATCTTTCTGTATGAACAAATAACCGTCCTCAGAGGTGTGTGTGTCTGTGCCTTCAGGAGGCTAGCAGCTAGCTTGTCTTTTCTTTGTCATTCCAACCCTATCAGGATAGCAACACTTCCATCCCTGGGACTGTCACGTCCCCCTGCTGAGCTGATCTTAGCTGCTGGAGGGAGCTGCTGTACAAATCACTTCTAGCTATTTTTAACATCTTGACATTGAGAATGTGGGCTGCTCTGAATCCAGCCGCTTACAATGAGGACCAGAAAGGTGCCTCTCGGTTGCTAAATGTGCCAGATCTGCCAGAACTATACTGTCCTGTTCTGGGGCCTACACACACACTGCAAACCTGCTTTAAAATAATCCCTGCAATCCAATCCCCTACCTCCCTACTATTTAGTATGCCAGAAAAAGATTTAGGATGTCCCAATACATGCACGTCAATTGTAGTATGCTGAAAATACATAAATGTCACACCAACTCCAATAGCATTTTGCAATATTCGTCTTTATTCTTGACTTTTCTCAACATAATGAAAAAAAATCTTCCTTATCTGATTTTTGTTTTCTCCCGTGGCCCTAAAACTCTTCTGTACTTTAGTATGTAGTGTAGTAAAAAGACTAAAACTCTTCTGTACTTTAGTATGTAGTGTAGTAAAAAGACTAAAACTCTTCTGTACTTTAGTATGTAGTGTAGTAAAAAGAAAAAGTATGTGATTTGGAACGCATGCGAGATTTACTGCTTTATTGATCCCATTTTTCTTTCTCTGTTAGTCATGTGCCTTGTGATTTCAGTTGCTACCCAATTATAGAGTCGACTTTCGTACCGCCTTCATTTGTTTTTTAAACTTCTTTTTATTAGTTTTTACATTATAAAAATAATTACAAAATCAACATTGACATATATCAATATCTCCCCCCCCTCCTGATGTACAATTAAATGCATATGAATAACAAACAAAAAATAATAATAAAAAAACTCAAGGTACAGATTCAGATTCAGATTTTTTTTGTCACATACACAATACATTGCAGTGAAATGTTCACAGTCGGCTCCATGCTAAATATACGCATAACAAACATAACAAAACAGTAAATACATTCAATGTATGAGGGTTATTGCACATAGTCTAACGAGCGGCGGGGGGTTACTTAAATAAATATCTATAAATATATATAAGTGCAGTTGCTCAAAGTGCTTTAATCAGTGCCATCTCAATACCTGACAGCTTGGGGGTAGAAACTCTTCCTGAGTCTCTCAGTCCTTGCCGCTAGTGAGAAATATCTTTTTCCAGAGCGGAGCAGAGAGAAAAGTCCGTAGCCTGGATGGCTGGGGTCTTTCATGATGCTGCTGGTCTTGCCCTTGCAACGCTTGATGTAAATGTCTGCTACATTAGGGAGTTTCCCCCCTATGGTACGCTCAGCTGAACGCACCACTCTCTGCAGAGCCTTACGGTCCTGAATGGTGGTGTTCCCATACCAAGCGGTGATGCTCCCAGTCAGCATGCTCTCAATGGTGCATGTGTAGAAGCTCTGCAGGACTGGTTTGGAGGCTCTGAATTTCTTCAGCCTCCTGAGATGGAACAGTCTCTGTCTCGCTTTCTTTCCCACGGTGTCCAGGTGGGTAGACCACGTCAGATCATCGGTGATCTGGACACCGAGGTACTTAAATGTATCCACCCTCTCCACAGGGTGGATACAGGCGTGTAGTCCCGCACCTGTGTCCTCCCGAAGTCCACCAGCATCTCCTTAGTCTTGCTGGCGTTGAGGTGCAGATTGTTTGTCAGACACCATTGTGTCAGGCACCTCACCTCGCCGTCTCGTCATTGTTTTGGATTAGGTCTACCACTACGGTGTCGTCAGCAAACTTTATGATGGTATTTGAGTCCGCGGTGGCTGCACAATC
Organism: Hyperoplus lanceolatus; assembly: GCA_026929865.2. Lineage (NCBI taxonomy): Eukaryota > Metazoa > Chordata > Actinopteri > Uranoscopiformes > Ammodytidae > Hyperoplus > Hyperoplus lanceolatus. The sequence continues at coordinate 2,336,121 of CM049408.1, forward strand.
ATGTGTGTACAGAGAGTACAGTAGAGGGGACAGAACACAGCCCTGGGGGGCCCCTGTGTTGAGGGTGAGGGGGGGATGAGTTGTGCCGGCCTGCTTTCACCACCTGAGGTCTCTCTGTTAAAAAGTCCAGGATCCACCTGCAGAGGGCGTCGTTCAGCCCCAGGCTCCTGAGCTTTATGATGAGGGTGGAGGGGAGGATGGTATTAAAGGCTGAACTATAGTCAACAAATAGACACAATAGTACAATAGTAGGTGTAATAGCACAGGAATCTATAAGTATAACAAAAGTAATACTACAATAAGTCAGTTGTAAAATACAGTAAAAAATTTAAAATTAAAATTAAATGTAAACCACTCTTTCTGACAGGGATAAACCCAAGGCACTACTCTATACATTACGAATCCACCCAGTCTGTAATTTGGGTAATGTTGTCAAAATACATGAGAAAAGGCATCCATACTCTTTCAAATTGATTTGCAGCTCCCCTCAATGTGAATTTGATCTTTTCAAGCTTTAAATAGAACATGATCTCTTTTAGCCATCTAGTATGAGATGGTGGGACTGGTCTCTTCCAGTTGAGAAGTATAAGGCGGTGAGCTAGCAAAGTTGTAAATGCGACCACATCATGCAACCCAGCCGGCCATATTGTATCTCTGGACATCATACCAAAAAGAGCAATGATTGGCTGAGGACTCATTTTAAAACTGTAAATGTCGCTAAGAGAGCCAAAGATCTTTTCCCAAAATGTCTGAAGCCGCTGGCATGACCAAAACATATGTAACCAGGTGGCGGTAGAAGATTTACATCGCTCACACGTGGGATCGGTGTTTGGATATATCTTTGCTAGTTTCTCTTTAGTGAGGTGAAGACGAATATCTTAAACTGAATTAAACCGTGCCTGGCACAGGGAGATGAGGAGTGCACTCGCCCAAGGATTAAATCCCACTGATCATCTTCAAATGACAGACCTAAATCATGTTCCCAAATCAATTTTAAATTTATCAGAGTTTGAGGATTGATAGCATCAATTACCCCATAAATCCAGGAGATGGCACCCTTGAGATCAGTGTCCGCTGCTAAAAGGATATCAATAGGTGTGCTTGGTGGTTGAGCAGGGAAGGGATGATAACCGCTTTGTACAAAGTGTCTAATCTGCAGATACCGAAACAACGGAGCAATAAGTACTTCTCTGAAAGTTGCCTAAAGGAAGCAAATATCTTGTTTAGATATAAATCTTGAACAAGCCTAATTCCATTGCCATGCCAGGCCCGAAACGCCAGATCTGACATGGAGGGGGTGAAAAGATGATTTGAAAGGATAGGAGCCTGTAGTGAAGTGCTTTGCAATCCAAAATGTTTCCGAAATTGAACCCAGATCTTTATGGTATGGGCAACTACGGGGTTTTCAAAGGAGCCAGAATTAAGAGGTAAAGGAGCCGTTATCAGCGAGTGGAGTTGCAATTTAAAAGATTCCAATTCAACCCAAGCAGGGGCTTCCACACCAGAACCACACTTACCATATCATAACCTTCTGTATATTGCTAGCCCAGTAATGATATTGGAAATTAGGCATTGCCATCCCTCCCAATTTTTTCGGTCTTTGTAAAAAAGATTTACAAATACGAGGGATCTTACCATCCCATAGAAAAGTACTTAAGACTTGATCCAGTGTCAAAAAATTTCTCTTTGGAATGAAAATCGGGATACATTGAAATAAGTAAAGAAATCTGGGGAGAATGTTCACCTTTATTAGATTAATCCAGCCAGCCAACGAAAGAGGCAGTGCACGCCACCGACTTATATCCTGCTTGCACCGATCGAGTAAAGGTGTAATATTAAGTTTATATAACTTATGGAAGGAGCGTGGTACCACTACCCCAAGGTATGTAAAATGAGAGGGCGCTCTCTTGAATGGAAATACAGCAGAAGGTATATTAAGAGCTGCTAAATTAATGGGGTAGAATTCGCTTTTTTGTAAATTCAATTTGTAAACAGAAAACTTTCCAAATTGTTCCAATGTTGACAGAACATGCTGCAATGATGAGACTGGGTCGGCAATATACAGAAGAAGATCATCGGCGTAAAGAGAAAGTTTGTGTGTAGTATTCCCTCGGGTTATCCCTTCAATTGCCTGGCACTGACGTAGGGAAGCAGCAAGGGGTTCTATTGCCAAGGCAAATAGAAGAGGGCTCAGTGGGCAACACTGTCTCTTGCCTCTATATAGGGGGAAATATTTTGATTGTAAATGATTTGTATTAACAGAAGCTAAGGGAGAGGCATATAACAGTTCAATCCAAGAAATAAAATCCTTGCCAAAGCCGAATTTCCTCATTGCCATAAATACATATTCCCACTCCACCCGGTCAAAAGCTTTCTGCTGCTTATTACACATTTGGGGACTTCAGACCGGGTGGGAGTGTAAATAATGTCAAAAAGCCTCCGAATATTAGAAAATGAGTGTCTGCTACAAATAAATCCGGTTTGATCAGACAGCACCAAATCTGGGAGAATGTTCTCGAGCCGCCTAGCGAGAGTCTTGGCCAGAATTTTGTAATCTAAATTTAGAAGGGAAATTGGTCTGTAGGACTGACAACACAGGATCTTTGCCCTTTTTGTGTAGGAGACAAATAAAGGCCTGATTCAAGGTTTCAGGGAGATGACCAGATGAATGATTCATTAAACATAGACAGCATTAATGGGGCTAAATCCTTGGCAAATTTAAAAAAAAAAGAAATCCACAGGGAACCCATCCGGTCTGGGGGATTTCCCAGATTGCATACTTAAAATGGAATCTGAAATTTCCTTCAACGTCAGAGGGGAATCCAGGTCACTTATCTGAGAGTCAACAAGAGATGGCAGTGTCAAATTGTGAAAAAAAGAATCGGAAGCGCTATTGTCACAATCGGAAGTATATAGATTGGTATAGAATTGTCATGACTCACGGCATGGCAGCCTCTCCTTCTACTCTGTATGTTGTTTGTTTTCCCTTGTCTGTCTCTTCCTCCTGTTCTCCCCCTTGTGTGTCTCTGTGTTGGCATGTGGGCGTGGCTGCACTCCTGGGCAGACTTCTCCAGGTGAGGATCGTTGGCTAATTAGACCCTCTCTACTTAAGCCTCTGGACTCCAGTCATTCGGCGCCAGATTGTACTACCTACCAGAGCGGTAAAATACCCGAGATCAAGATTAGTTTGTTTGTTGTTTTCCACGACTCCAGTTTGAGTTTGTATAGTATTGTAGATTCGGACATGGAAATGACAATGTCATTGGATGAACCAGATGCATCGTTCACAGTGTGTTAGCATAAATGCTAGTTTACAACACCTGTCCAAAGGAGGCTTTTTAAAAAAAAACTAAACAAAACAGAAACAAGATCAAATACTGATAATTAAAAGAGTAAAAATGCAGAATACAATAGAGTACAGAGCAGCAATATAATGAGTCAAATATATATAGGCTACGTAGAGTAAAACAAAGGCAGCATGATCAAACAATAAACCAGTTGTAAATTATTTGTGTGAGCACTGTTGATTTGAGCCGTTGTTTAAGTTCTCTGTTAAAAGTGTTGCTGTTGGTCTCTAGTTTTAGACTAGTGGGCAAGAGTTTCCACAGTTTTTCCCCCTTTGCAGAGAAAACAGACTGACCGAAAGATGTCTTGTGCATGGGAACAAGACAATCACCATTGATGGAGGCTCGTGTATTTGCCCGACGAGAGCTCTGACGTCTGATGGCCAATTCAGACAACAGTGGTGACACATGGTTATTTACACACTTGAAAAACAATTTAAGATTACTCAAATTAATAAAGTTATCAAAGGTGAAAAGGTTGTGTTTTTTTAGAATGCCACAGTGATGCCATCTCATGGGTTTCCGGTCCATGACTTTTATGTTCCGTTTGTATATTATTTTTGAAATTCAGATTCCCCGGCAAAATGACACCCTGAAGCAGTTCTTATAAAAATATATACTTTATTATTCTATTTTAAAACACAAGCTTGTTTGCTCAATAGCCTCTTAAACGAGGACAGAATTATCTAAAAGCAAGGTCTCTTCGATTGTCCAAGGTTCTATACCAGGGGGAAATCCCAAGTTCAGTCCAGTCTGAGGTGGAACAGCTTTGACACACACACACACACACACACACACACACACACACACACACACACACACACACACACACACACACACACACACACACACACACACACACACACACACACACACACACACACACACACACACACACACACACACACACACACACACACACACACACACACACACACACACACACACACACACACACACACACACACACACACACACACACACACACACACACACACACACACACACACACACACACCACTTTCCTTTAGTTGGAGTGTTTGCGAGCGTTGACACTGTAGAGTCTAGGAGACGATTTCACCGAGACACAGGAGATCCAGCCAGCAGCAACACTGGGGGAAGAGTAGAGGCGACCCAATCTGCGACAGCAGGCAGCACGTTCGTCCGACCAGAGAGTTCCTCTCCAGCGAGTCCTTCACTAGAGTGTTTTTTCCCCTCTTCACTGAGTTCCTTCTTTCTAGTTCCTCTCCTTTCCGGAGCCCTCCTCCGAGAGTCCTCTCTCGGAGTTCCTTCCGCCACTTCCCCTGGTTTCCGCCTTTCATCTATGGTTGCTTCATGTCTTTTAAAGGGAAGGATCTTCTCAACTAGCCAATTGGATAGCTGATTGTTAAATGAGGTTCAGGTGTGTCAATTAGTGGCATGACTGAGTGTAGCAGGCAGTTCATGGGGGAGGTAACAAATGATAAAAGTCCACAACATCAAAACAATACAAAACCACAGCAATCAATAATATTCAAATGCATAAAATAAAGTTAGCCATCATCCATACTGCCCATGCCTACTCGTTTTCAGTGTGTTACATTTACAATCAGGCTTACTTACCTTACTCCTGAGGGGTTTACGAAGCGAGATTAAGGGCTGAGCGAGGTCTGTTGAGTCTAAAGCCAGAGTTTTCAGTATCACGAAAGGTGACTCTTTTTACCTGGCTAGATCACCGTGATAACAGAGGCTGCACGGCTAACCTGCTCATACCAGTTTTTGTTCCAGAGTTTGAGCTTAAATTCGGCACTGTCCTTTAAGGAAACTAGCCTACATGCAGAAAATGTAAAATAGCCTACGCCTATTTAGTTTAGTTTAGTTTATTTTTTATAGTTTCGTGGACAGTCCCCTTTGAGAAGGAGCAGCTTTAGCCTATTTGGCTAATTTCCAGCTGTAGTCCCCAGCCAGTTGTCAGTAGGCAACCTACAATACATAACAGTAAAAAAATTTAAAAATACATTACATTTATAATTACAGCAGGCCTGAGCAAGAAGGAAAAAGACAAACAAACATATTGCACACAGTTGGAGCAAGAACAAACAGGCAAGCACAGATGATGACAAAGATATCAAGCAGTTCATGCAACAACAACACAAACACACAGGAGACAAGGGAAAATCTATAGCCTAGGCTACTGTATGCAGAGCCACTCTATGCTCTCACCTCAAATGATTTTACCTGGCGATCTACACACACTGGCTCTTAATGAAGCGTTCTATAAAATCACAGGTTGCAACATTATTTCACTGCAGGTCTTCTTTCTTTTCATCAGTTGGGACGTGACAGGTGTCACAGTTCGGACATCGCTGCAGAGGCGCAGGTTAAGCTTATCACAGTAGATTCATATTTGTCCGAAAAATACAGACTACAGGTTTTTTTAATGTAGGCCTATTGGTATTTGTAAGATTCAAATAAAAGGCTAATAATCTAAATCAAAATTGTATTCATTTTGATGTGGCCCAAAACTAAAGTGATTTTCCACATAGGCCATTCATTTGGGGACAGTGTCAGACTTAAATTACATTCTTAAAGGGGACATATTATGAAAAACCAAACATTGCAGGTGTTTGGGCACACTGTTTAGATTATTGGGGTCCCTACCAGCACACACAAGCTTCAAAAAGACAAATATGTCAGTTTCTTCTGGGACACTTATTTTGAAAAAGGGGGGATTTGAAGGTTTGTTCCAAAATACACCGACTGATGACGAAATTGTTCGGTTTTCATTACCATAAATACTCCCACGGGAAAGCTCACCAGAAACTCAGCAGTTGATTGGCAAATCAAGACGCCCCGTTGGTAACCACACACACCTGGCTGAGCCTCCACTCGCTCATGCAACAACAAGCTGCAGTGTGAGCTCAACCTCAAGCTACCATCACACCCCAGCCTCGAATCACACTAGGGCTGAATGGATTTACTTAATTTTTTGTTAGGCTATCTCCAGCAAAGGTTTGCAATCTGTTAGTGTGATCAAAGCCTTTTTACTGGAGTGTGGAGGAGACTGTGCCAGGAAGACTGAGACACAATCCTTCCGAAATGTAAGTAGTTCAATGTCTGTAATGTGCTTTATTTTATCCCTCCTATAATAATCAACACCGACTGAAATGAGAGAATGCGGGGTTTAGTCGTTAGCATTAGCGCCCGCTAGCTTTACCATTAGCTTTATGCTAACGGTTAGAGCTGTGAGTCTTTCGCAGTGACTGTTATTTGGCTCTTTTGTGAGCTCACGTTAGTCCTGCTGTGACAGCCCCTGTGTGAAATACAGACGGTGAAACTGTAGGGTGTGTTGGAAACTGACGAGTATTTTTTTTAATAGCTTCATCCCGCTACCTGCTAGCTGTCTGATTGTATACCTGCTAGCTGTCTGATTGTATAGCTCAAGTACATACCGCAATAAGTCTGCGGACAGCAGCAGTAGGCCTATTACATGATCTCCAGTGTAATGTACACATAGACAGGAATACTGTAAGTTGTCTCTGCTGGTGTTTGTTTCCTGTCCATTATATTTCAAAAAGCACACAGTATCACTCAGAACTTGTTGCTTATTGAGCCAGGGCTATACTGAATTGTAGCTTTGCCATAACAGATGTATGATGTAGGCCTATACATGTCAGCTAGGCTACATGATGTAACATTGAATGTGCCATGTTTTACAGGTATCTGAGTGACCTGATGGAGCTGGACGGAGCCACCAAGACCGTCACACTATCCGTTCCTTCAGAGGAGGATGTGTTCACTGGGTGGGACAGGTGGTCTTCTTCAGGGCCCAACAACAACTGGACAGTTACATAAAAGTTATGGCTTTGCTTTTGTTTGATATGTACACTTCATATTTTCATTCCACTGGCTATGAATAAACTGCTTTATTTTTAAGGATGTTTTTGGTCTTTTTTAAAATGTAATGATACTGTTTTATCAGAGAAAATCTTCAGCAAGATGAAAATATGAGTTTCAAGTAATCCTTTACTACAGGTAGCAAACAGTGACAGTAAGCAACACAATACGTTTTTTAACGGTAAAACGTTATTATGAATGAGTGATCACAATACAAATGATACATTATCTACTAGATATTGAAATGTTGTCAGATAATTTGCAGCTCTGACAAACCTAAAGCATAATTATTTCAACCATACATTTTACAAAAGATAATGCCTTTCCAGTGAATCTTGACATGATTCAGGATACATTCTTTTCCATTATGGTTACTGTACATTTTTACATGTCAACTCAGTATCGGTTCACAACCAAAGCTTTTTCACTCCACTGGGCTGTAGATCATTCCACAGACCTGTAAAGACAAACGTAAAACAGGGTGTATGTTACCAGTTTAGAGAGTTTATGCATAAATACTTAGCTCAAATTCTGTTATTGACTTTGACATAATTAAACAGTATTTACCTGAGGATAATAACAGGGAAATCAGAAATATTGATGCAATTTTCACAGTTTTCAGCTCAGACTCCTGTCTGAATAGGTTCAGTTCTACATCTTTTAGTTTAGAACTGGTTAGTGTGCCGATATTTGTAGTAGAAATGAAGCTAAACATGTTTACATTGGTCTCCATGCTGCATTGGCCAAAAGTAAACAAAACTGACAGCTGGGCGTGTGCCATGCCCATGTAGGTAGGTATAGAGTAAATGAGCAGGGCGGTGCATGCACGCCCATGTAGATCTGACCAGTCAGAGCAGACTAGTATTTTTGCGAAGGGGGGTAGATGTCAAAACCAACCTTTTGAGATAGAGGGCAGAGAAGGCTGGAAAAGGTGATGAAGAAATGGGAAATGGTAGAAAACTATTGGGTTTTTTGAACAATAAACCATGAAAACCTTTTCTAGTAGACCTTAGAAATACACCTTTAAAATCGAGATTTAGCATAATATGTCCCCTTTAAGTGTGGGACTATAGGCGTAGTGTTATAAATATAGCAAATATATATTATATATTAGGCTAAATTGTATAGTGTTTAAATCCGAGTTCAAAGTTTCATTGTTTTATAAAATGTGAAGTATTGTAATTCACCAAACATCTCCTCGGCACTGTCAGAGCATGCGGTGCTCCATCCTCGTAAGGAGGGAGGGGGGGAGGGGGGGGTTGGCCGTTGTTGTGAATGAGGGCCCGCATGACGTCAGGAAGCCAATGTCAACAATGCAATGCAGCTCCTAGACGAGAAAAGGCGTTCCAAGCCAACCACACGCTCACACACAGGACACGCCGACTGATGCCTACGCTCCGGTAGAAACAGCGGTTCTGGCCAGCTTAGGGCTGCGAGGATAAACACACACAATGTGGACTCATAATGATGTCTCACTTCTGAGGAACTGAACGAAGACGAGCAGGAAAAACGGGTAAGTCAGTCCCTGCGCTGCCAGTAAGCGACCATTGGGCTCCACTACGCTACGCTTGGATAAACCAGACAACGAGAGCCCCTTGTCATCCTTGGATTTGCCTCTACTAATCTGTCTGCACGCACTGGCTTCCCTCACTTTGTGTGAGCGTGTAGTTGTGACACTGGTGTTTTGTGTTCGCTGGTGTTGGTTTAACCACGGTGTGTGTTTCTTGTTATTCTTGAGCTCTAGTATGCCTTCCTGACACCGTGGCGGTGTCCACATTAGCGTGGTCGGCGGCGTGTTTTAGGTTTTTGCTAGGTGTTGTGCTTAAACGCGTTTCCTACAAACGTGTTTGTTAGCCTCGAGATTATGTCGGGAATGCACAGCACTGCCCCTGTGTTTTTTGGACTGTGTCGCCATGCTGTTTGTCTTACCCACCTTAACTTTCATTTAAAAAACAAAAACACAAACAGTATTCTTTCACCAACTCACGCCATTTCAACCAATGCATATTGATAGTAGCCGACTTAAAGTAGGCTACTATGTCTTTGCTCTGCTGCTGAGTCAGTGAAAGACCATGTTTGTGGTGTCATGGGAGACAATTAACACGCGTCCGTTAATTCTACAAGAGAGTTGTTGTTCTTATTACATTAGCCCGCTCATCATCCATCTTTACACGTCCCACTTCCATTATAATTTCCCTAACATATTTCTGTGGATAGACTAAACACGGGGCACCTGTTTTGCTCGGGAGACCAACCATGAGACAAACGCTACAACAGCCGTAGTGGCTCGCGCTGGGACAAAGGAGCCGGCCTCCCACCCCCTTGTTCCCGCCCTCAGCCGCTGAGCTGTCGCTTTAGTAAACACCCACCTCGGGATAGAGGAGGAATTTCTGTGGGCTACGGATTAATGCATTTCTTTAGATGTTTTCTTTATAATTTCCCGATATATTCCGCTATGACTATAATCGTTAATGTGTCATAATGCGATGTACTCCTGCACTGTATGGCGTGTGCGGGAATGCCTTGTGAACAGATTAGCTCTTTGTTATCTTCCATGCAACGCCAATCTCTCCCCTTTTAGAATCTCTGTCCTAATGGGGAGACAGCGTTAGAGCGGATGATAGGGGGCTGAGGCCACGTACCGTACATTTTTCTCCTTCATTGCCAACTTATTTATCCAAACTAATTTTCAGAACTTAAAGAAAACATGCAGAACAATTAAAGGGACACTCCACTGATTTTACTAAAGAATGTCAGTGTGATTCCCTCGGAGTGTAGGCCTATACTCCCCATCTTGACGTCTTTTATGGATCTTTGTCAAGTCTTAGTAAATAACCCTAATGATGTCATCAGAGTAACCTCATCACAAGATGAGATATTATTAATCAAATATTGAACCTGTGTGGTAGCCTACTTAAAAGGCATTTGAACACTAGATGTGTTTTTTCTCTTGTGCAAACTACTTTTCACTTTAATAATTATTGAACCTTTATCCAGTGAAAACAAGCATTCCATATCTGCGATGGTATTCTGCTGTGCGATATTACAGTGTTTATTGTTTGGGACGAGGTCCATTTTTACCAATATTTTGCATCCAACATAAACCCATCTGAACAATCAGAAGCATGTTGCGTACATGTCACAACATTGTCACAGTCAAAGTGACAGCATATTAATTATCTCAAATCCGTCCCGAAGTGTCTGTGATACAGGAGCTCCTGAGCCAAACAGTGGAACGCACCAAGTTCTCCTCTGGTTTTAAGTAGGACTACTGGCCGTGATTAGCCTGGCTCCGCCCGCCCGCCTACTTCCGGCCAAATTTTATTTTCCCTTCAGTAGTCAGTCTGGGTGTACAGCCCATTTCCCACTTTTGCCGGAGATTCGACAGCCGGTCCAATCAGCGAACAGAGCGAGTGGCTGAGAACGATGATGTCGAAGTCGCGCTCCAGTTTCAGTTGCCAGAAGCCGGCTCATGACACACGTGACGACCAAACTTTATGCGATTGGTTGGCTAATCCAGAGTGGCACTGGGCAGATCCAATAGTTTTAAACTTTAACAGACTCCCGCCTCCATGAGTGAACGTTTGCCAATTACAGCACTGCCAGACCTTCTGTACAAATGAAATGAAGTACGATGGTCTGGTAGCACCAGGCTAGGCTGTGATCGGACATTCACACACAATACTACACTGCAGGACTGAACCTTTAATTGCGCTTAAGCAGGAATGTAAGTCAAACCAATCTTAACATGGATACTAAATAAAATCACAAAACCGCTCAGTCAGTACTCACTAGGGGTGGGAATCTCTTGGCATCTCACGATTCGATTCGATTCCGATTCAGAGGTCAACGATTCGATTCAAAATCGATTTTAAATGCATCTTAATGCAAAACATTTTTTATGTACATACCCATGTGTGAATTTCAAAAATATATTTATATGCACATCTGAGTTTGCTAATCACTTCCTACTTTTGTGATGATCATTAAAGACAATCAACAGATGAATTGCCTTCTCTAATACTGTATTAAGAGAAAAGCTTTTCTTGTCACAAATATGACTTTCTATGAACAGTGCAATAATCAATGCAGCTTGCATTTCAACACAATATGGAAGTATGTAAAAACTAAACCGATTCAGTTTTATTTTATTTCTAATCTCGTAAATCATGTTTCTATAGGATTTCTATTCTATTATCTATAAAGATAAAGCCGGTGCAGGTCATGGGTTTGCTGCTCTCAGCCCTTTTGAAGCAACTTTGGAAACAACTCGCACATGTGTGGTGTGCATGCGCAATGGCGCAGGAAGTTTTAGTATTTACAAAAAAAAAAAAAAAAAAAAAAAAAAAAAAAAAAAAAAAAAAAAATCGATTATTAACTTTTCTGAATCGATTCAGAATCGTCCGAGAGAGAATCGATATTAATCGGAAAATCGATTTTTTTTCCCACCCCTAGTACTCACCTCACATTTGTGATGCGATAAAGCATTAAAGCATGCCTATGTGCAACAGTGCATGGTAATCTGCTCTTTTGATAGCTGTTAGCTGTTCGCTTCAGAAAAAAGTACATATGAGTATATTTTCATATCCATGTTGTCCATCCAAGTGTAATTTGTGGCCAATGAATATAGTGATGGCAACCAGCCAGTTTAGATATTCAGATATCTTGCTCCAGAAAGAAAGTAGAAAATAAAAGCTTCCCAGAGAATCAGCAATATAGTCATGTGATTTCACAATAATGTAGTCATGTGATTTTATTCATTCAACTGGTGTTTTAGGTTGATTTAAAGAAAACTGTAAAGATGGTGTATGGAGATGCATGTATTGGATGTTTCCATTATGGTAAATGGACTTGACTTATTACACGCTTTTTAGCCGATTTTCTCCGCGCCAAAGTGCTTTACATGTCTTACCACATTCACACATGCACTCATACACCGATGGCAGTAGCTGCCATGCAATGCGACCTTTGAACCATCGGGAGCAATTTAGGGTTCAGTGGGCAAGTCTAAAAAATAGAAAATTAAAATAAGAATATTGTGTAGTTTTTTTTTTTTATCTCTGAATAAGAAATTGACTATGACTTCTGATTGGAATACACCTTTTAATGAAGTTTGATTCATTGCAGATCATGCACTGGTTTGTCTTATTTCAACCTAAACTACAACTGACACAAGAAGTACAAAGTCAAGTCACCCACACAATACATTTTCAAATAAAAGCCTGGATGGTTTTTGATCTAAGTCCAGCCTGCTGTCCATGTCCTATTAGAAGTGTGTGTGTGTGTGTGTGTGTGTGTGTGTGTGTGTGTGTGTGTGTGTGTGTGTGTGTGTGTGTGTGTGTGTGTGTGTGTGTGTGTGTGTGTGTGTGTGTGTGTGTGTGTGTGTGTGTGTGTGTGTGTGGTTCACATGCATACTACCAGCCTCACTGACAACATAATGACACAGGGCTCTGCACATTTTGTGTGTGGAACATGAAGACAATTTGTTGAGCATGCTTGCAGGTTGGTCCGTGTTCTAACCTTTGCACAGCTGGCCAGATGTTAGAGGACAATAACTGCAGTGCAGAGCTGGTGTAGAAGATAAGATGAAAAAGAATAGACAAAGGCAAGGAAAAAATCATTTCTTGTATTCACTGGTTGGCTGGCGTTATCTTCAGCATAACAAAAGAGCTTTGTTTGGAGTCGTCACCTTTGGCTCTTTCCCGTCCAAATTAAAGGTATGATTCTATGTTTTACAATGGTAACACACAGCAACTAGTACTCACTGTACTCAGTCTATTCTCATCCTCACTCATGGAAGGGTGTGTGTGTGTGTGTGTGTGTGTGTGTGTGTGTGTGTGTGTGTGTGTGTGTGTGTGTGTGTGTGTGTGTGTGTGTGTGTGTGTGTGTGTGTGTGTGTGTGTGTGTGTGTGTGTTTGTGTGCTGTTCATCTACATGCCCCTTATTTTAAAATGTGTATGTGTGTGCATGTATACATGTGCTGAGTCAAAACCGCCTAGTGGCAATTCAGGATGACACACACACACACACACACCAGACTACTACGGACAAATGAGAGAGAGCATAGTGTAGAGATGATTTTAGTGAAGTATCTGTCAGGAGGCCTTAGGCCCTTGCCACCCATCCTGCGTCTACCTCTGGAGCGCGTCTGCGTCTGTTACTGCTGCACCTCTCTCTCTGTTGTCGACCACACATGGAACGTCTCAACTGCCCTGTTTTTCTACATAGAGTTTTCATCGATAATTCCAATTAATATGAAGTTGTTTCATGTCATTTTATGATACAAATAAAACACTAGACACCCCCCCCCCCCCTGACGCCGATTTGCGTGTCGACGCATGTCCAGGCGCTTGTACATTGACTTTGTATGTAATCTTGACGCGCGCCAGTGTGCAATGTGTTCGTACCTTATCGCAGAAAAATAAGTCTGACGCAGACACGCAGTAGACGCTGGATGTCTGTATATTCCGCTGTTCCACATTGTTCTCTTGGCTGACACAATAGAACAAACGGCACAGTGCCTTTTGACTTGTGTATTCTTCAATTCAAGTATTCTAAATGAGGCTTTGTGATAATATAAACTTGAAGTTCATTCTTTCTTGGTTTAAGTTCTTTAAGGAAAAAGAAAACAGTCAAAGCGGAGGCGTCCTTTTCATCAGGAACATCTGTTTGGGAGTGTTCCAAATCAAACACTGTGTCACTCATGTTCCTTTACATTGATGGGCAATGTATTGAATTCCTACAGATTCAATGTAAACCCTGCAATGTGGAAGATTATATTATATACGTCAGAATTAGAATAACAACATGGCCAAGTAGATATTGAAATGGGTACCTTTTTTAAAAAATACTATCAAGACGGTTACATTGAAGGCACTGGTGGAAAATAAAAACAACAACAAATAAAGTTAGGCTTGAAAAAAAGTAAAGTTACCCTCATGAAAAATTAGAAAAAGCCAAATGGAGAAGCTTAAATGTAGAATTGTAAAGGGTTTATCTACCAATGAGACTAATCCTGCATATTCTTTTCTCATTAAAAACTCCACCTGGAAAGGAAGATTAAGCCTCTGAGCCTGTGGGAGAGGTTTCAATTCCAAACAATTGTGAAGTCTTTTGTATTAGCAGTATAATAATAAAGCTTTGTTGCAGACACAGGTCTATATATCACATATATGCAGTGTAACAAGGAGATACACAAATACATAGAAATGAAATGAATGAATTACATATTGGCCTATAGGATATATAGCCTGGCTCCGCCCGCCTACCTACTTCCGCTTAATTTTCATTTAACTTCAGTTGTCAGTCTGGTGCTGAAGTGTATTCATGGGTTCCTTCTCCAGCCAGACTTTTGGCTGTCCAATCAGCGAACAAAGCGAGTGGCTGAAAACGATGACGTCGAAGTCACGCTCCAGTTTCAGTTGAATGCTGCGTTCCAACTTCCTTCATACTCGGAACTCGGAGATTTCCGACTTGGTAGTTCCGAGTTTCGACCTGTCTGTGTTCCAGCGCATCTGCTCGGGAAAGTACGGACGCCTAAAACCTTTCTCATCCAGATAACTAAACGTTAGGCTCTAGCAAGTTACCGTTGCCAGGTACCGGTAGATTCATAAACTACAATATGTAGTGAAGTCGGAAATTTCCGAGTTCCCTGTCCCGACTGGAACGCACCGTCAGAAGCCGGCTCATGACATACGTCACAACAAACGTTATGCGATTGGTTGGCTGATCCAGAGTGGCACTGAGCAGACCCGCCTCCATGTGAGTGAACGTTTGCCAATTACAGCAATTCCAGACCTTCTGTACAAATGAAATGAAGTACGATCGTCTGGTTGGACTAGGCTATAGGATATACAGGCTATTGCACCAATGCCGTCTTTAACCGAGACGTGTATCTATAGCAGCTTTTCAGAGGGCTGACTAAGGCTTCAATTATATTGTTCTCTGACTTTTCCAGGCGACACATAAAACTAAACATCAGTTTTCGTAAGAGGGCCTCACAGCTCCTAAGCTTAGGTTATAGCTTTAGAACAGTGAGTGTGTTTAGGAGACAGTGTCATGCCTACCATCCACCACTAGGGAGCAGATAAACATGACGTAAGGGTAGAGAGAGTGTGGATTCATTGTGAGCTTCACATCACAACATTGTCCTGCAGACAGCAGCTATATGAGACGGAAGCAGGGTGGTTGACGTGACGCTCCATTTTTATGTTCATGGTGTCAATTATAAATACAAATTTAAAATATTTAATTAAAATATCTGTTTTTAAATACAGTTTAATCTTCCAGAACTAATACATCTGCAAGTATTGAGCATTATTATTCAAATATATAAATATTTTGTTTTAAACATGACATTTGTCCACTGGCGTGACTGTCCGGGGTAGAGTTGCTTATCTTAAAGGTACCGTAATTAAATGAAAAATAGGTCTAAATACATTAAAATACTTGAATATATGGTATAGTAGTGTTAACTTAATGAAACTATGGGCCGGTTTCGCAGACATGGATTAAGCCTAGTTCTGGAATAAATTGTACTTTCAATGGACAATCTCCATTCAAAATTCCATTTAGTCCAGGACTAGGCTTAATCCATGTCTGTGAAACTGGCCCTAAATGTTATAAGTCTTAAGGTCCCCATTTACAATTATTATGACGCATTACATTTTGTCCGCAAAACTGGTGTCCACCTGGTGTGATGCTATTTTGTAGATATAAATTGGGCATTCATTTGGGCACCCTATTAACAAGAGGGGCCCTTCCTCATCCAGGAAGTACAGTAGACCTCACTGGAGCACATGAACTGCACACAAGGTGAGTTCTGTCTCAAATATTTTCGTAACATTGCTATTTCCGTGCACTGTTGGAAATGGGATCCATTCTGCAGTCCTTTGGTGTGACGTAATTTAAGTATTGATCTGGACATTTTCATCCATTTAAATTGATAGACTATTGAAAGTAATGTAAACCTTAACACTGTTAGTCAGGATTGAAGACTGTCTCTCATATAGCTAGGCCGCAAACTGTCCTTGATCTTGAAAACGTCCACTGGTGTGACAGCATTGTCCTATAGTGTGACATGAAATCAGCGTCACACTAGTGGCTGTCACACCAGTGGACTTAGGCTCTATCAACGGGTACAAAACCATCACTCTCTCCCTCCTAACCTCCCTCCCTCTATTCTAACCTCCCTCTAACCTCCCTCCCTGCCCCTTATCCCTCCTGACCTCCCCCCAAACGCCCTCACCGTCTACTGGGCTCTGGATAATGGTGTCCTCCGTGACTTCTCACTACGCACAGTTTTTGTTGACGACATACTCATCTTCTCTTGCTCTCAAGAGGAACATATCCAGCATGTTAAACAGCTGCTACAAAGACTGGAGAACAAACTCATCGTCCAAGCGTTGAAGTGCAAGTGTCATGTGGATTCCTTGGATTTCCTGGATACGTCATTGAGCGAGGGCAGGAGAGGACGGATCCCGAGAAGGTCCAGGCAGTGGCATAGTGGCCTCAACCTAGACCCTGATTGCAGCTCCAGCACTTTTTGGGCTTTGCACATTTCTATCAAAGGTTTGTCAGAGATTATAGCCGAGTTGCAGCCCCCCTCATTAGGCTCACCTCTCCGGCTGTCCCCTTCTCGTGGACCCCCAAAGACGAAGCGGCGTTCACTGAGCTGAAGGGGCGGTTCACTTCAGCCCCTATTCCCACTCATCTCAACCCTGCTCTGCAGTTCATGGTCAAGGTAGACGCTTCAGACTCCGGAGTGGGGGCGGTCCTCTCACAACACTTCACCGAGGATCTCTTGCTTCATCCCTGCGCCTTCTTTTCCAGATATCTGTCACCTGCGGAGCACAACTATGACGTCAGAAACGGAATTGCTGCCGTCAAGTTGGCGCTTGAAGAGTGGAGGCATTCGATGGAGAGGGGAGAAATTCCCTTCATGGTGTGGACCGATCACATGAACATGGCCTCTTCAGTCTGCCAATTGTCTCAATTCCCGCCAAGCACACTGGGCATTCTTTGGCCCATTCAACTTCATTATGACTTATTTCCCCGGTTCCAGGAACCCGATGCCTTGTCACAACAGTTTTTCCTCCGATCAGGTCTCCATGCTTCCAGACACCATCCTACCCTATGGCTGTGTGGTAGGGGCAGTCAGGTGGGAAATTTAGACGCAGATCAGGGACGCACAGAGGGAACAACCTGATCCAGGCATGTTTGTGCCAAGCTCAGTCCACACCACGTTCCTCAAGTGGGTGCATAATTCTTGTTTCGCTTGCCACCCGGATGTCAACCGCATCCTGTCCCTGGCTAAACGTCACTTCTGGTGGCCCACCATGGAGACTGGCACGCGCACCTTTGTACTCGCATGTACATTTTTGCGCCCGCAATAAGTCCTCTCATCAACCCCTCTCAAGTTTGCTCCGTCCCCTCCCTGTTCCTGGTCGCCCGGAGGAATCCCTTATCCTGGAGCACTCACCTTTCATGGATTGAATATTCCCACAACACCCTGTCAAGCGCAGCTACCGGTATTTCTCCATTCGAATGTTCCCTTGGCTATCAACCACCTCTGTTCTCAGCACAGAAGAGCGACATTGCAGTGCCTGCCCGCTCTGATTCCTGCCCACCTGCACGCTACCTCCCTTGTTGGCCTTCCACGCCCCTGCCTTGCCGTCCCCGCGGCTCGCCCTGCCCTGCCCCCCTTGGCTTTTGCTTTATAAAGAAAGCCTTCTCAACACCATTCCTCCTTCTGAACGTAACAAGAAAAGTAATAAGCCAGGTCAATTGTATGTCCATGTTATCTTGCTAAATGTTATGGTGGCCTCCAAGTCTTTTTTCTGGGAATGTTAGTTTCTTCTTCTTTATTCTGACTTTATTGTTCAAATAAAAAATGTAACTTGAATTTGTAACTTTATTTTAAAGCTGCAGTTGAGAGTTTCAGCCGTTGGGATTCCAACGGCTGTTTTCCCAACGCTCTACCTGCTGTAGCTCCTCCCTCCGAACGACAGCTATGCGCGTTCATGTGAATTGAGTTACATTGACAGGAGACAAACACCATGTCCGAGGTGATTAAACATTAGTAATGATAACTACATACGTACATATTGAGCATACATTTTAATCACAGACATACCATGTATGTTAGCTTAAAATCATTGTAAGTGTGCTGGTAGGCCTAACAAAAGTAGCTGTAACAGCCAGGCAAGATAGCAAACTATTGTAACAGAGCGGAGAGGTGTGTGTGTGTATCTCCTACTATATGCTCCTGCTCTGACCGCAGCTGGGAGGGGCTGCTCGGGGCTGCTGCGCGAGGAGCGGGCTCCGTGTCAGTGCTCCCGCTGCTCGTTGAGAAGAGGTGATACTTGCTTTGGCGAAAAAAGTCACCAATAACACCAGAAAAAAAAGCTAGATTTGTCGCTTGTCGCTGTTTTGAAAAAAAAAGTCGCCAGGGGGGCTGATAAGTCACTAAATATAGCGACAAAATCGCTTTGAGTTGGCAACACTGAGCACAGGACGAGGGCTATATAGGGCCAGCGGACATCCTGCTGCTAGCGGCAGGCAGCCTAGGGGCAGAGGAAGGGGACGAGGTCGCGGTCGGAGAGGTCTTGATGTGATAGAGCAAGAAGACATGGCCGGTGTACTTTTTTTCGATCTCTCTCCGTCTCCCTTTCAGCAGTTAACTTTTCAACATTCGTCTTTCCTCGTTTTTTTGCTGTCTTAGCGGTGTTAGTTGTTGGTATCCTGGGAATGGTAAATTGAGGGTTCGTTTGTGAAGACATTGCTACTCGCTGTCCGCCGTAGTAGCCTAGTACCAAACAGTAGGCTAGTGTCAGACTGCTAGGGTTGTGAATGCTCACGCAACTGACGCATCAGCCAAGGTCCCACAGCCAATAAGAACGGAGAATCTGGCCTCGCCCTGATTGGTCAAAATTAACATGAGCGGTGGCAATTTTGGGGGGCAGCACACAGAGGCAGGGGGGAGCAAAGTGATAAAAAAATATTTTCAGACCACTTCACCTACATATAGCTAGATGGCTATTATGACAGTTTTGCCAAATATTACAGTAAAAAAACTCTCAACTGCAGCTTTAATTAATTTTTAATTAATTTTGAAAAATAAATAATAAATGAGACTTTGTACAAAACAGGGGCTTACCGGTACTTGTTGTTGTCCAATTGTGTGACGGAATGTCTTGTGGTGTGAAAAACTGAATTATAGTGGAAAAGCCATTTTACTGCACAAATTCATGTTAAAAGTATTGAATAGTGTAATAATGATATCATCACTATGCACATATAAGGATAGTATGAAGCTTCATTAGGTTTTATACTAATTATAATGAATATAATGCAAACGTTTGGGTAAAGTCCCTATGTGTACATCTTATAGTAGCATAATAACATGATTGGGAATTTTTATTGGTTACTTTTGATGTGGGAATATTATTAGGACAAATTGATAAGGATTGTGCATATTTGTCTAATCTGTTATACAATCTCTGAATTAAATATTAACATTTAAAATGATGTCACACCAGTGGACAATAATTATTGTGACTGCCACACAAAAAAGGTAATAAAATGCTAAATAAATAATGGATTAAAAAGGGACATATTCAGTTTTGAGTTATTCACATATTAAGCAATATAATTATATGTCATTTGACATGCATTTTAGAAATATATTTTTTTCCACTTTGAGTTCACGTCAACAACACAGCATCCTGTGCCATCACAGACCAGAGTGATGAACAGAGTGGGTTGTGTCGATGGGAGTTCTTCTTCACTGTCGGTCTGAGAGACTGTTGTTAACAATATATGAGTCTGTGTGTAAAACTGATCCATTATTCACACACCCAGCGCTGTCGTGTGTGTGCATGCAGGTGAAAGTAGCTGGTCAAGGGCAGTGTGTGTGCGTGTGCGTGTTTGAAGGTGATAAGTACTGTCTGTCCCAGGAGGTGTAGCACGGCTGGAGGACAGACAGAGGAAACTAGACTCACAATGGATTATGGATTTCTTTGTCTATCACTCAAGGAAAAAGAGCCTCGATATCTGACTGCGTTTCTTCTTCCCCTGCCTCCTCAAATGCCTTCTACTCTGTCCACTCACCCTGTCAACATTGCTTTCTTATAAGGTCATACATAGTTCAGGATTCAAAGGACTACTAAGTAGTAGCTCGTACAGTTACGCACATGTAAATACAGAGTGATACAAACATTATTCAAAATGCTTCCCTTCCATCTATTCTTCTCCCTTTCATTTCACCTCAATCCATGTCACTTCAATCCACTATAAACATCTGAACAAAAAGATGTCACGCCCATTTATGCATGCACAACACACAACACAGTCTTGTCAGTAGTTCAGTTCAAATGGCAATTTAGCGGGGTAATTAAAGCAAGTATGGTGTCCTTGAGCTAATAAACCGTCCCTAAATATAGAAAATGTAAGTCGCTCCATAATGTCATGAATAATGTTTAACCTATCGTTTTAATATTAGAGGCTATGGTTGCAATACGTTCTTTTTTTTTATTATTAAATACTTGTCCGCTCTTGATTCAAAATTCAATCTTTTAGTGCCCAAATATATTGTCACAACATCAAATGGAATATAAATTTGGAATATAAATTTTAAATATGCCAGTAAAATGTGAGAAATGTAACATTTTGGGCACTACCAAAAACATGTATTTCTATCAGCTTGTCCTCATTGAGAGGAGGATAACTAACATAAGAGAACCACTGATGAACAGCACTGTCTCCACTTAAGTGTAAGGGTCAACTTGATCTGCATTCCACTATAGTGCTGTCCGTAATGGAAAACCTTCTGTGTGGACTGAAATGAATGGATCCGATCTTTAGACACTGCACCATGTTTTAATATCGCCTTAATGAATGGCAGAATTGGGTGTTGGCAGTTCACTCCCTTTTGTACTGCTTTGTAGTCGCTTTGAATTGTAACATGTTCAATGCATCCAGTCGTACATAAAGATCAATGTTGCTGCTTTTAAACAAATATTTAGCCTGGACCAGATCTTTCCTGACACTCCTTAGCCAGTCAGTCAACCCAATCTGCAGCCACGGATATTCTGTAAGGTTTCTTTTGGTTTGAAATGAAATTGGCCTACATGTTGTGGAACACACAGCTGCCCCTGTTTCTACTGCACATTCAATATTTCATGGATCCATCTTTTTGCACCTTGAGACAATGGGAAGTGTCACCAGCAGCAAAGTAGTGATGGCAAAAAAAGCATATTCTAATCCCATGTGAGATGATGTTCCTTCATCTAGCGCCAACCTGCTGTCACACATCTCTGCCTTTGGACACATTTCAACAGAGTTTTTGAAACGTGCCAAAAAATCCATAGTTTGGACTTGTGACTGACGCCGGGCCCACATTGAATGCGGAAGTGGCTCACACGCTGCACTCCTTACATTGGGCGTTTTGGTCCCCATCAAACTGGATAAACAAACACATAATTACGGTTGTTTGAATGCATTTTTTGAATACAAACATTGTAAATTCATGAGGTCTGCACTTTCGGAGCTGACTGGCCCTGAGATATTCGCTCCCAGTGTCTCCAACCAAATGATTTTAGGAGAGCTGTGGTGTGGACCAGAGGCAGGGGTTGACACTAAGGTTTCAAAATAGGGCAAGTACAGGTAATGTTTTACTTGCCCGAATGTCGTGTTCACTTGCCCAAAAAAACTGTAAAATAATGATATATAGGCTAATTAAATTATACATTTTAGCGAACCGTATCTCTTAAATGCAAACACTGCTTACTGTCTCATCCTGACCACATACAACCAACAACAATTCATATAAGCCTAGATATCATGACATCACACTACACCAAGAGCTTGGTCCTGCTGCAGCATCGTAAAAGGGCCTCTTTTTGCCAGGCACCTGGCCTGGTTTTGGGGGTCTCAGAAAACTCAGTCTAGCTCAGAGTCAAGCTGAAGGTAAGCTTCCTCACAAAAGTGTTCAGAAAAATTTAACTTATTTTACTTATTTAAAACGGTCACATTGTGCGAAAAAGTGATAGTCTGCCATAAAATGATTAAAGTCCACCATGTTAAAGCTATTGCCCAGTTATACTGTAAGTAGGGAGAGGGATAATTAATTTCTATTCATATTGATACCATTATAAAGACACAATCCAAATCTTTATCGATACTTTTCTATTATTTTGTTAAAAGAGCTTATTGCTTATAAGATTAGAAGAGCTAAGGATAGGACTTTAAACAGGTCATAATTCCATATTTAGGCGTACTAATAATTTTATATTGCTGGGGAAACAAGTTTTTCACCCAAACTGTACTATTCAAGCTTCTCACGAAAAACTTAAATTTCTTTTTTTCTTGATGTTACATTTGAACACATCATGATGTCATTTTAATATGCAGATTTTAATATGGATTTAAAAACGATCACGTTTTTAACTGAGGGACTTGCTACACAGTCTCTCGTTTGCGTTTGTTAATCACCGCTGCTTTGAATGAATGATGAGACGGTGCCGGGCCCGTCTGCAGCATGGTCTGCAGCGGCAGCGACTCAGCGGACAGATTTTTTTTTTTTTTTTTTGGAGACAGAGTTGAAGCGGGTTGAAGGAGTTTCTTCAAGACAGTCGAAGGTACAACACTTTTACAGTCTATGATGCAGACCAGTGATGGAATAATTCGCCAAAGTAGGCCTAATTAGATGAAGATGACCCGACTCTACTCGATATTTAAAATTACATCATGTGACCTACTGGACCCCATAGCGGTATCGATAAGCTCAAACGTTATTGATTTCTGGGGTTTGAATATAGCGGAACCAGGTACGTAGCCTAAAGGCCTTTGCACACCGGGCGCGTTTTATTCGTGCGATTAATCCGTTAATTAACGAACGTATACAGAGTCAATACAAGCTTCCACACCAGCGCCGTCATTTCGCATCGCGAATTTGCGTTTTTTATTTTTTCGAACTGAGTTTGATTTTTCTGGGACGTCGCTTCATTGTCTCTATCTGCCCTCTTAAGCGCCGCACTTCCACTCTCTTCGGCTATTCCCAACAGTAATCCCGTGATTAAGCACTCCCTTCGAATTTGGACCCAATTTAGGAAGAATTTTGGAAAGCAGAATTTTTCACTTTTCAGCCCAATTGCAGCTAATCATTTGTTTACTCCCTCTACGGTGGATGGTGCATTCAAGATCTGGCATAAAAAAGGCTTAAAATGCATCGGTGATTTATTTATTAATGATCTATTTGCTATTTTTTCCCAATTGACAAAACATTTTGGTATCGAAAAGACAAATTTTTTCCGATTTCTGCAAATCAGGCATTTTACACAGAAATTAATTCCCCAATTCCCTTATAAACCACCAGCCAATCATGCAGATTTGTTTCTTTCTGTAAACCCCACATTAAAAGGCTCAATTTCTGTGTTTTTCAACCTTATTTCGAAATTGCATAGCCCCTCATTAGCAGCTATCAGAACCCTGTGGGAGCAGGACCTAGGTTCTGCCTTCACAGATCACATGTGGGATTCAGTCCTGGATCGGATACACTCTACCTCCATGTGTGCCCGACATGCTCTTGTGCAATTTAAAGTAGTACATCGTATCCACATGTCTAAAACTAAATTAGCTCGTATGTTCCCCGATGTAGACCCGACCTGTGATAGCTGTAAGAGCGCACCGGCATCACTCTTTCACATGTACTGGTTGTGTCCCACCTTGACTGAGTTCTGGACATCAGTTTTTAAAACAATTTCTGAAGTACTTCAGCATCAAATTGAGCCGAACCCTTTCACTGCAATTTTTGGCATCGCCCCCAATTCAGGCTTGCCTAAAGTGAAGCTAAAGATACTGGCCTTCACATCCCTACTTGCTCGTAGGGCTATTTTACTTAAATGGAAAGATCCTGCTCCTCCCTCCCACTCACATTGGATTAGAGACATTATGTCATGTATGAATCTGGAAAAAATTTGTTGCACTACCCAGGGATCTGAGACTAAATTTCATAAAATATGGCGCCCCTTCCTAGACTATTTTAAGAAACCGACCACATTAATTGCAGAGTAGCTACCCCCTCCCCTTTTTTATTTGATTAAATTTTATTTCTGTTTTTTTTTTTTTTTTTTTCATATTGATTGTTCGTTTTTGTTTCTTGTGGTGTGTGTTTTGTGTTGTTGGGTATGAGGGTGGGATGTGGGTAGGGTATGTTCGGGAGAAAAAGGGGAAAAAAATTTGTACTTGATGTGCTACAATTTTGTTGTTATTAACATTTAATAAAAAAACCTTTGGGGAAGAAAAAAAAAAAAGTGAGACGCGACAAAATCTTACGTTGCGTTTATTCGCGTCGCGCCCGGTGTGCAAAAGCCTTAATAAAGCCGGCAGAGAGAGAGAGAGAGAGAGAGAGAGAGAGAGAGAGATGCTGCTGGCTGCCGCGTGCAGCTGCTCAATAGTAAATATAGCCAATCTATTTTGTGTGATAAATAGCTTAGACTACTGACAACTCATCTAAAATCCACTTGCCCGGTCGGGCAACCAAAAAGCAATATCAACTTGTCCGAACATTATTTTCACTTGCCCCGGGCAAGCGGGAAAGCGTTAGTGTCAACCACTGAGAGGGGCCCTGGCGTAAAAATTCCTGATGAGGACGTGGTCTGTAGACCTGTATTTAACCAGTGCAGCTTTCCTCAAACCAAACTCTGACATGTTTGTCCAGTCCTCTTTGCTGTCCCAGCCCAGGGCATTGTTGGCATTGCTTCTTTATCTGGTGCATAACCTTGCCACAGATCTGGCAGCCCATCTGGCATGGCTGGCGGTAATGGGTGCAGACAGGGGGGCAGATGGTGAGATGATGCTCTGCTGTTTTGGGCCCTGTGCGTAAATCCTCATGTAGGGGATACTAAGCTAAAGCTAAATCTGTTGTTTAGCTCACAGTGTCTGTGGAAAACAGCTGATTGAGAATAAGAGACTTCCTCAAGATCAATGCTCTGAGCCTATACTGTCTGATATTTCCCTGAAATGATTAAAGGTACACTAGTTCCAGGGACTGCTAGTCTGAACAGGGGCTTAACTATTAATAGAAATAAAGACTCTTGGTCGGATTGTAGAGCTGACAGTTTGTTCAATCAATTCATTTAACAAAAGAAAATATCATTGGTAGCGTACTCTTGACAGCTCACCTTTCTGAAATGAGGAGCCTTCCCCTCTTTTTTAATAGTCATAGACATTCTTCTGTTCCTTTTTAATATGATAGCCCTGTTGTTGTTGGTGTTGATGTGGTTTTCAACTTTGTAAATGACCAGTAGTAGAAGTGTAAATTGTACGAGCAGTTCATGTAGTCCCTCCTGTTTGTCACTTGTTGTCGCAGTCTGCTAATGAGCTTGGTCATGTCTAATTAAGGGCGCACTCGCACTAGGCAAGTTTGCCTGTTCCATGCTGCAGGAAGATTCAGCACGATTCCCCCCTTCCCCACTCCCCCCGCTGGCCCGTGGTCACACTGCTCGTGGCCTGGGCACGATTGCACCTTGCCTACGTCACTGTGCGCGTTTATGATTTGGAGCATCGTCTACTTGTAGGCTATACGACTGTTTGTGAATATTTTCATCCGGCCAAATTTGCATCATATATTCCACTTCCACCTTAGAGCAACGAGAAGTCTCATATTTGTGCAGCACGCTGTTTATTATTAATGTAACGGCCCGTATAACAGACCATACGTACCAGATGGTTTTATACACATCGATCGCTCTTATCAAGTAATCCAGGCAGAGATCGTTTTTTTAATTGTCTTTATAAAGTTTATTGTTAAGCCTTAGTGTAGGCTACTGTTTCCTTATCACCGGGCCGCGGAGTCCTGCTGTGTGTTGTTTTGGGTTAGTCTCCACCGCCGTGCGTAAAGGCAGTATTATGACAGCCGACGGGACGAAAAAGAAAAAAAATCATCTGACGAACGTGAGTAAACACGAAAACCTTTTTGCTTTGCTTTCTGCGCTCACCTATTTAGCTCTCTCCCTCTTTTATTAGCCCACACCTAGGCCTACACACGTTAATTCTCACACATTTTATGTAGCTACAAGTCCAAGTGGTGGGCAATTCTGGTGCCAACTAGTAAGGCAGCGGACGTTAACAGACTATGCATCCTTAATAAATTCACGTCAGGAACGCCGCCTGTGCGCTTGCTTGTGCGCGTGTCATCTCATTAGCATCTGTACTTTGGCCACGGCACACCTCTCCCAAGTGTGCCGTGGCCAAGCGGCTGTTCCGTGCTGGAATACGGATGGCGTGGTCACACTAGCCAAACGTTCTAGACTTAAGTATGCAAATGAGCTCGGGCACGGGACCACGGCCCTAGTGTGAGTGGCCCCTAACACTCACCAAACTACAGGCAGTACATGTGTCTGGTCACACAGGGCTGGGTCATGAAAAAATCCAGCCATACCTTTTTGAAGGCTTTGTATAACTGATGCTCATTTTATGAACGTCTGGGAGAAGAAATGAGCAGATACAGACTGGGGTTATTTACCTTTCACAGCTTTACCTGGGACCTGAAGCCCATAGGGACGCTGAAGCCTTCCAGAGCAGGAAGGCCGTGGAATATATCAGTATCATTACACAAAACCATGAAATGGACAACGGATGGCAATGGACTACAATTTATTGATGTTTAAATAAATGTATATAATGTATGAAAAGGAAACTAAAATTAGAAACCTAGTCTAGCTTTAACTATTACCTCACCTCTGAACTTACAAGTGAATTGACAGATTTTTCACAATGTTGGCAACAATATAAAGTTGAAGTAGTAGTAACCTTTTGTAGTGGTGGTACTGCTAGAGGTGGAGGGTGAGGATGTGGCAGTCTTACTGGAGGTGGATTCATGATGGAACTCAAATTCCATTAATTTGAAAAACAGAATCCTTTGTAGGACACAGATAGCACACTTGGAGAGGTGGCTTGATCTGCCTGTGCTGGTTTTGTTGTACCTTCCCAATCAAGACAGGCAGGAGATGGAGTTGACTTCTCGATGGAGGTAGATGACTGCTCGCTCCAGGTAGATGTTGACGGAACTGATATGACCAAAAAAGAAACATGGCATATCATGTCAATGCCCTAATCAATACAAATGGGAATACTGAACTCACAATTACCATTATCAGCATTTGAGCATTTATCCTTCTCTTTTGGTGCTGCTGGTGCCAGAAACTTAGTAATGATTCTGAGGAAAGAAAATACAGTGCTTATTATAACTAACATGACTAATATTGACCATTTTAAATGCTTTGGCGTTATAATTCCACAAATGTAACTTTTGAATGTTTATTTTGGGCAAAGCTTCCACTATGCATTGTTTATTATTTGAATTTCATTCAATATTATTTGTAACATAGTTTCAATTCAAATTCAGAGGATTACATTCATGTGCTGGAGCCTGCACTATG
Source organism: Hyperoplus lanceolatus (assembly GCA_026929865.2). NCBI lineage: Eukaryota > Metazoa > Chordata > Actinopteri > Uranoscopiformes > Ammodytidae > Hyperoplus > Hyperoplus lanceolatus. Next base: position 2,363,782 of record CM049408.1, read on the forward strand.
GTTACTAAGGTTTCTACAATGTTGAGCCCTGACTTCAATAGCAATATAGTTGAATTTAAATTCCTGCTGCCCGAGCTTGACTCTCACAGCTAAAGCTAGCTTCACTTTCCCTGAAACCCAACAAGCCTGATCTAGTTTACACCTCCCTATCCGCCTGAGGCAGAGTGATGTCAGCCTGTAAGGAGACACACAGGTGGGCTCCTGATCTGGAACACTCTCACAGGTCAAATGGAATCCTTTCAACCAGGACTCCTCAATGCTTTTTGGGTTAATATGGGCGGAGGAGGCGTAACCACCACAGTTCAGTATGCTCACATAACATACTGCAGAGAGACTGCACAGGCTATAGAAAGCACGGAAACAGCTGAACAATTTGTTACACAAATAAACACAAGTTACTCTACATGCAAACAACGGGCTGTAGACGCTAGAGTTATATTTGCACGTAAGGAAACATTGTTTAAACAGATTTCTGAATGGTATTTCGTACAGCAGCAGAAATGACTAAATATAAGACCTTATGCTGTGTATCAGCGGGCGGTGTTAATAACTTAAAAACAGTACAAGTTTAGTATGAGTACCTGCTTTTAGATGCTTTAATTATATGTCGAATGTATAAACAGTCCATACTAATATATTACATTCATGTACATTCCAGAGATGCGTATATGAATAAATTAGTCTCGTGTTGCCACCGGTTATATCAAAGTTATAGTCGTGACTCGCTACGTATAATATAAAGTTTTGAACAGCACTTCTATCTGAAGGTCGTCGTATCTGAATCCTAAATATCTTCATAGAGCAGACATTGCGTTTGTTCTCCGCCATGGTTCAGCATCGGCTTGGCCGTATGTTGTCCGTGGGCGTCCATGTTTTTTTGTTTACTCTGCTGTCTGCACCCGGCCTGCACACCGTGCACACCAGCTCAACCTGCCTTGTTTCTACTCGCATTTTTAGTTTTTCCACCACAAAAACATGTTTTTTGGTAGCCGCAGCTTTTTTGGTATCACCTCGCTCAAGGTTCCAAGTGAGCTGAGACAATGCTATGAGGTGACGTCTGCAGACTGTCGACCATCGATTGGCCAGAGAATGTCATCAATGGAGTGACGAAGCCATGAGAGCAACGCCCGAGTCCGACGTCCGGATTCGTTCTGTTGTATATACTCCTAAACTCTCCTTGACTTTTCAGTTGTATTTTGTCTCGCCGCGTGCAGTCTTCTCTGTCTCTCTTCATTTGATATGCTTAACAGATCAGAAAAAAGTTATTGAATTATTGGTATATTCGCTCACCCGGTTGTGTTGGTTGTCGGGATGTCTTCAACAGCAGGTGGTAACCTAATGTCACAAAGGCAAAGCCAACTAAGCCAAAGCAAAAATGTTAACGACAAGGTTTGTTAACGGTCTGCCACATATAGAAGAGGGAACAAAGACAGCCGATGTTACTTCAAACATACTTTACACGACACGAGAAGAGACAAGCAGCAGCTAGCAGCTATACACTCACCGGCCACTTTTAGGTACACCTGTTCAATGGCTTGTAAAAACAAAAAGCTAATCAGCCAATCACATGGCAGCAATTTAATGCATTTAAGCATTTAGACTGGTTAAGACAATGTACTGAAGTCAAACCGAGCATCAGAATGGGGAAGAAAGGGGGTTTAGGTGACTTTGAACATGGCGTGGTTGAGGGTGCACGGCAGAATGGATCCATACGTTCATGTTGTTTACGCCAAATTCTGAACCTGCCATCTGAATGTCATCTGAAATCGAGACTCATCAGACCAGGCATGATTTTTCCATCTTCTATTTTTCAATATTGGTGATCCTGAAGAATTTTAGCCTAATTTTCCTGTTTTTAGCTGAAAAGAGTGGCTCCCGGTGGGGTCTTCTGTTGCTGTAGCCCATCTGCTTCAAGGTTGGTCATATTTTGCTTTCAGAGATGGTATTCTGCATACCCTGGTTGTAACGAGTGGTTTTTTGAGTTACTGTTGCCATTCTATCATCTCAAACCAGTATGCCCATCCTCCACTGACCTCTGACTTCAACAAGGCATTTTACGTCCACACAAATGTCGCTCACTGGATATTTTTTTCTTTTTCGGACCATTCTCTTTGCGTGTGTCTCACGCTTTGGCCGTGAGACACACGCATATCAACCAGTTCACACGCTCACATGCCACACCTCCAATTTCTCACGCAGAAAAATTAATCCCGTATATATATATATATTTTTTTTTTTTGTACTTTTACTTTGAAAGTCTTATTTTGAAAAGCTAAACGGACTGAGTTCTGTGACATCCTCTTTCTGACATGCTTTCTGCACGTGCGGTTTCTTTATAGGTCCATGGCATGGACAATATTCATGGCCGTGTGCAGCCCATAGCCGCAGCAGCCACTTGGCAAACCACCACGGCCACGCCCCCCCCCCCTGTGTTACACTACAAAACTAATAAAAGCCCGCCGCCTCCCAGTCCCGCCCTTTGTTCAAATTATATGGAAAATTAATGACAACAAGGACGACGGTATTAAATGAACAAAGAGGTAAGAACACCTTAATTCAAATCAGTCACTTCACTTGATATATTCAAGGTTGTTTTGCCTTATGTTATTGGGCTGGTTGACACACCAACACATTTTTGTTCTAAAATGTTGTCAACATTAATTGAATGAATGTATTGAGTAACTAAGCTTAGAGGTTACTGTGGGAAAAATATGTTCTGAGAAGACATTAAGTGTCATAGATTTAATATAATAATGGTGAATTGAAATTGGATAATTGGATAACCCATACAATGTTGAATATACATATAGAATAAGAAAATAAAATACAGAAAAGGCACACATTGCTTCATAAAAATTCACCAGAATGCAGGAAATTAAGTGTTTAATGCTCAAAATTTTCTGGGGGGGAACCCCAGACCCCCACTTACAATATGTCCATACCCAATGTTTAATTAAAACCTGTCCTACGACTGTGCAATTCATGAATTTGTTTATTTTAATAAGATTTTTGATGTTTTATCACATTTTAATTGTCTTTTATTTCTGATTTATAATGAACAATATGTAAACTTGCAGGACACTAGCAAAAATGATTGGGTGGGAAAGAGGACACGGTTTTGGGTCCCTCGGCCAAAAGATCTCACTCCCAACTTTTGGTGAAACTTGGCAGCCCTGGACATAAATGATAGCGACCGATTTACATTACAAGCCTCGGACTGCACTGATTACCGTAATAAATTATTCAGGCGGAGACACGACTTGCATTTGACAACACGTATCCTGAAACAAGCAAACTTTAAACAAAACAAACAGTAACATTTATGATGCACGGGTGTATGTGCATTGGGATGTATGTGACACATCTCTAAAGCTGACTGAGTTGCAGTCACACATCGGGACCCCGATCCTCCCTTTTAATGTTGCAATATTTTTGTACTTCGTTTAGCAAACAGATAAAAGGGGGGTATTTCTTTAACATTTTCCATGCATATTTTTGGCGGGTGGTACAGTTTATAGTACCAAAACTTATCCTAATTTCTGCTTTGCTACTTGGCTCCAGTAAAAAAACAATGGAGAAGAGTCGGCTTTCTGTCCTCTGTAATGCCCCGCCCACATTCAGGAGGTACTATTTGCAATAGAAAACGACCCGTGTCTGCTACCAAAACCGAGTGGAGTCGAGTCCGAGTTGAGTTGAGTAGGGCTACTGTACGATGAAGAAGCGCCATAAAACACTGTGGAGCCCTGAAGCATTAAGGCCTCTTTACAACGGATGTGTTTATAATAATTATCAATACAAGCTTCCATGTCAGCGACATTATTTCGCTGCGGGACATTGCAAATTTAATTTTTTTGGACAGATTTTTCTAAACCGTCGCTTCCGATAATCAGACACTTCAAAATTAGTTTTCGGAATTATTCGCATTTTCGTGCCGTTTATTTGAGAAGCGTCCATTGTGCAAAGGCCTTTAGTCTGCAAACATACCTTTTTAAAAAGGTTTGTGTTTTTCCCAACAATGCAGTTTTCTTGTCATTCTTCCATCCTTAGAACCCCTCGTTAACCCTATAAACAAACAAGTTCTCTAACACTTTATACAACCTGAAACTATTGAAACATTATGTCATGGTGGGAGCTATGTGGGCCGTACCTCAGCAACAAAGTATTTGTAGCCTTTTGAAAAACGCCTGAACATCACAGCAATCTGCACAATTGAAGAGAATGGGACGACTTCAAGTAGCCCTGGCAACAAAATATAGTTGAGGGAGACTGGAGATGTTCCAAATGTTTGATAACTGAGGTGCAGAAAATCCTCTATTAAGCTAAGCTACCCTTAACCAAACTGGAACCATGGTACAATGGAACCATGAGTTTTAGAGAATCATTTTTTATCAACGATTTTGTGTGGCAATAGAGTAGAAGGTGTTGAAATGACTTAGTATGTATTTCCTGAACATCCTGTTAGTGAAGTGCTCTTCTCAGGGTTACAAATGGTTTCCTGATTGAAGTACATTATAGGGCGAGGGCTCTGCATTAGTGGTGTGTGTGCGTGTGTGTGTGTGTGTGTGTGTGCATGACCATTTTTGTGTGTGTGGGTCATGACACCCAAATGGCCTAGGTCAGCTTTCCAGCATATAGGTTGTGACTTAAAGGTGGAGATGGTGATTCTGAAGCTTGTTGTGTTAATACAGACTAGCTAAGGTGGGTCTCTTTGTTAAGATACCATTTGATATGTCTGTGTATTAACACTTAATTTTTTTTCAGTGCACACAGATTATGGACATGTAGTGGATGGCGAGGATAATATTCATATCCAATTGTCATTTTGACAAAAAGTGATTCTGAACAAGCTTTCTCCATGAATCGCTGACTACCCCTTTAATCATTGGTTGAAAACAGACACCTCCCTGGTCATGCCAACAAGTCTTTCCTACTTAAATGTTCCAGGCACCATCTTCAAAGCCCTATACTGCCTTTTATTTAGCGAGCTACTTTACACAACATCTACAGTTGGTGCTCTGTCATATGAGGAGTCTGTCAGGAGAGCTGGCTACTTGCCTGAGGGAGAAGGTCCTTTCATTTGCACAAAATCCAATTCCACTCTACAATGGCAAGATGAGTTTTACAGTGTTGAAGGAGGCTGAGGGCTTGAGCTAACACAGTTGGCAATGACATCAGAGGTCATCTATCAGTATCTCAATGTCCACAGTGCAAGCAAGAGCTTCCCCGGAGCTGCCTTCTCAACAAAGGCTCATTGTTGCATGGGAGATGCTGATGTCATGGCGGTATATTTCCGGAGCTCAGGAAATCCCAAGGGTGTTCCACTGAACTATGTTTAGCTGGAATTGTTTCTCGGTCATTTTCCTCCTGAGATAAAGTTTCATCTCTATTTGTTTGCATGAGTTTGATCAGGGGAAGCTCACTGCTACCATTAGTCACAATACAAAAACGAGCCATAAGAATAATCAATAAAGCTGGATATTATGATCACACCAACCTCCTGTTTTTACATTCCCGGATCATAAAGTTCAATGACCTGGTTGAATATCAAGTTGCACAAATCATGTTCAAAGCTAGAAATAAACTGCTACCAGCTAACATTCAAAAACTTTTTTTGACAGAGAGGGGGGTTACAATTTGAGGCAACAGTTAAACTTTAAGACACTGGCGGTACGCAGTGACTTTAAAATGTCATTGCATCTCAATTGGGGGTGTGAAACTGTGGAATGGGATGAGCATGGAGCTTAAGCAATGTTCAAACATGATCCAGTTTAAAAAAAGATTCAAAGCAATGATTTTCAAAAGGTACAGGGATGAGGGAGAGAAGTAATAAGCAATTATAAAATTTAATAATTTTGCACTCCACACTTTTAAGTTTTTTATTTATAAAAAAAATTAAAACCACTTTTCATTTTCATTCCACTTCACAATGATGTGCCACTTTGTGTTGGTGTATCACATAAAATCCCAATAAAATACATTTATGTATGTGGTTGTAACGTGACAAAATGTGGAACATTTCAAGGGGTATGAATACTTCTGCAAGCGACTAGTGCATTTCAGCAGCTCTCAGGTTCTGCATCAGGTTATTTTAGCCCCTCTCCTCCCATCCTCTCCGCTGGTTAATTTTACAGTTTGGGGATTATGGCTCAGTTAGCTGCCTTCTAGCCCAGTGTGTACTGCTGAAACATGCCATCTCCTCGTCACACATTAAAGCACAGCCCTGACAGGATGATGAAACAATCGGCAATGTCTTGTTTACCAGAAGACCCCCAACTGTCTCTCAACAGTTTACCCATTGTGATTGGGAGGTGAAAAATAAATAAATTAAGAAACAAGAACATCAATGAAGAAACAGATCTTCAGACGGACATCCCTTGAATCTGTTACTAGGCGCAAATTTCTTCTTTTTCTTTTGTTTTGTCTGATCATATTTGATCTTAATTGAATTACATTTACTGAATTCCTAAAGCTATGGGTAATCATCTCTATTTTGTACATTTCTTTAATGAACTTGCTGTTTTGTGGTTCAAATGGTTTCGGTCGCTTCTTGTGCTGCTACTTCACATTCTGAAGAAGTTCTTATCAGTGGTTGTGAGGTTTGTCAAACTATATCATTTAGTTTGTAAATATGCTTGAAATCAGATTTACTAAACAGAATTGAACAATTCCACTAGACAATACTATTGAGTAAACCCCCAACCCTTAATCAATCATCTTGTGGGCGGCAGTGGCGCAGTGCGTAGGGAGATCGTTCTCTAGATTGCAGGGTCAGAGGTTCGATCCCCTGCTTACCCGCCACATGTCCAAGTGTGCCTGGGCATGACACTGAACCCCAAATTGCTCCGGATGGTTGAGAGGGAGCCTTGCATGGCAGCTACTGCCGTCGGGGTATGAGTGTGTGTATGAATGGGTGAATGTGGTAAGAATTGTAAAGCGCTTTGGGGCTGAGAAAATGTACCAGCTTGGTTTTGGTAAACCTTTCTAGTGCCACCATCGTGTACTAGATAACAGTGCTTAATGGTAATTCATATAACAGTTCAATCCCAATTGAGCTATTTCAGAATGTGTAATTATGCCTCAAAATAAAGGGTCAAAGGGTCTCAAAACCCCATCCCATAAGGACTCATGGCTATACATTGGTCAAAAGCAGAGTACAGTAAGTTACGGTAGAGTGCAATAAAGTCATGGTAAAGCAAAGTCTTTCAATAGTCAGAGGAATATAGGAGATGACTGGACACAAAGAGCAGTGATGCATTTTCTTTTGTTTTCACTTTCAGCAGGCAGAAGAAGTCAACAACACATGTTGACTTCCTAACAGTTATTCCGACACTATCATCTAGCACTCAAAAGTTCCTAATCAAATTCTGCATTGATATTAAAGTCCTTCTCCTAAATTTGAAATGCCTCCATGGCTTGGCAATTCCCTCTCTTTCTGACCTTCTACTGTACATCCTCCTTATGCACCTGCTCACCCACTACGTTCCTCTGGTTCCTTCCTTTCCACTCCCTCCACCAAACTCCGCTCCATGGGGGACAGGGCCTTTAGTCTGGCCCTCCTTCATTTATGGAATGCTGTGTCTCACAGTTTAAGTGAATGCACCTCAGTTGGCACTTTTAAATCTCAGTTAAAAACATACCTGTTTCGATCTGCTTTCCCTCATCTTCTGTAAACAGATTTAATTTTATTTATTTACATTATGCTGTTAATGTTCCTATTGTAATTGATCTTATGTGTGAGTTTATTCATAGGCCTGAATCTTCTTTTGTGAATTATTTAATCTATCTAATTTAATCTATTTTGTCTATGCATGTCAAGTGTGGGTGACTGGAAATGCGCTCTCAAAAAAAATGCATTATTATTAATTACTAGTGCAGTGGGTAAATAGAGCTATAGTGAACAGTTTCCATGAAAAGCAAGAATGGTGTGAGCCTGAAGTGTTCCTGAGGGGAATCAGCTCATCATCTACCCGGCTCAGATGATTGGTCCGTGGGCCACAGGGACAACGGCTAGCATACTACTGCAGTGCTGGGCTCTGCCTGTTCAAAAAGCTATGAATCAGCAGAAAGCAGCCTCCTCCATGCCTGCACACACACACACACACACACACACACACACACACACACACACACACACACGCACACACACACACACGCACACACAGGGCTGATGAGAGCCACAGACTGCATGCTCAGCTGTCTGTGTCATGGCTTTATGTCCTGCAGCATTGTAATGAAACACAATGGATAGAGCTGCCAGCAGCTAATGTGGACGGCTGTGTTATATAACTTTGATGTATCTATTTACCTCCTTAATATCTAACTATATATATACAGTGCTGCTTGAAATTATGTGAACCCCTTGAGCCTTTATGAATTTTATTTATTTTAACTGACGTGATTTTTTCGGCAAACCACACAACTTTTGGGTGGTCACGTGGTCTTAAAAAATCAACAAAACCCACTGCATTTCTATGCTGCACACGCCATGAAAATGAGATAAAGTATCAATGCTGCGCTACGCAGCAGCCGGCAGGTGGTGATGGTGCACGGCAGGATGGATCCATACTTTCATGTTGTTAACGCCAAATTCTGAACCTGCCATCTGAATGTCGCAACTGAAATCGAGACTCATTTTCCTGTTTTTAGCTGAAAGGAGTGGCAACCGGTGGGGTCTTATGTTGCTGTAGCCCATCTGCTTCAAGGTTGGTCGTGTTTTGCGTTCAGCGATGGTATTCTGCATACCCTGGTTGTAACGAGTGGTTATTTGAGTTACTGTTGCCTTTCTATCATCTCAAAAACTAGTATGCCCATCCTTCTCTGACCTCTGACTTCAACAAGGCATTTTACGTCCACACAAATACCGCTCACTGGATATTTTTTCCTTTTCGGACCGGTCTCTGTAAACCCTAGAGATGGTTTAGAGTGAAAATCCCAGTAGATCAGCAGTTTCTGAAATACTCATACCAGCCCTCCTGGCACCCTCAACAGTGCCATGTTCAAAGTCACTTAAAAAAAAGTCTTCCCCATTCCGTTGCTCGGTTTCAACCTCAATAAGTTGTCCCGTCCAGGTCCACATGCCTAAATGCATTTAGTTGCTGACATGTGATTAGCTGATTAGTTATACTATGTGTTAACAAGAAAATGAACCGCAGTACCTAATAAAGTGGCCGGTGAGTGTATACATACACTTTGATAAACAGTTTACAGTATACTACAATTGAATACAATGTCCCTGCAGCCAATAGCCTAATTCTCACTTGAGTCCCTTTTCTGTTCAAATGTCTTAAACTGATCATTTAAACCTTATGGTTGTAGGGTCTACAGGGTAGGTTACTGTGTCTTACAAATCTTTTCATTTCACAGTTCTTTTCTGTATTAAACCGATCATCACATTGATTATGTATATTTCCATATTAAAGTGAAAGCTCACATTACTAATACCCTTACCCCTTTGCCATTATGGTTTTACCAGTCTCTTTAATGTTTGCCGTTTCACCAAATGCACTTATTACTTTCCTTTTTGTATCATTGTTTTTGAAGAGGGTTTTTCAGTAGCCTTGCATGTATAGTAGGGGAGAGTGGCCTAAGTTGTGCCACTTTTTACTCAAAGTGACTTTAAAGTGAGGCCTTGACAGTAAAGTCTCCAACTCAAATATATACATATATTTCAGGGTGTTGTGCATCCCTGGCAATAAAAACTTTGGATCTGGAATAAACTGTTGAAGAAATATCGCTTTCGGAAAAAAAGTTGTCTTGTGGCACAACTTGCCCCCGGTGTGGTGTAAGTTGTGCCATTGGAGAAAATACCATGGGGTAAATTGTGCCATTTATATCTCATAAACTGTAATGCAAGACAAATCCATTAGACAATCACTTATTTAAGGTTTATTTAAAGTAAATATTTTACAAAGATTGAAGGTCAATTTTCTTAAACAAGACCTAGCAGATCTAATGGTTTTACCTGCAAAGCCAACAATGACAAAGTCACCATCATCATCTTTCTGCCCATCTGAACTCTTGTCAGTGGTGTCGTTAAGTGGAATGGAGATGTCAGTCTCTTCTGAGCTACTGTAGACAATCACTTTCTTTTTGATGACCAGCGTGTACAGCCATGCCACTGGCACAACTCTCAGAAATATACTTTGCACTTGCTGCTCCGCCCTTGTAGAACCAACTGCCACCTGGCATATGCGATTCTCTCTCAATTTCTGCCTTTAAATCATGGCTCAAAACCCATCTGTACACCCTGGTTTTTCCTCCCCATTAACTATCTTACCTCTGCACTACTATCTTTGTTCATATGTGGATGTCTGGGCTTTATGTCTTTTATTTTGGTTATTGTTATTTTACCTTAATTTATTACGTACTGAATGCACTATGTAAAGCACTTTGGACAGCGCAAACTGTTATAAATGTGCTTTTATAAATACATTTTACTTACTTACTTATAACTCACCTAGGCCCTCTGGCACAAATCACCCCATCCCCAGAAATTTGGATAATAAGCATGATGCAGCAGTTTAGGGCTGACATCGTGCTAACTATATAGACACAAAGTGTAGCATACTAAAGCACTAAAACATGTGTCAAATGTTTTCAAACGTGTCTATAATTGTTCAGACACAGTAATCAAAAAACCTTGATCATGGAATTTTTACTTTGAAAGGCAAAAAACTGTTTTTTTTAGCTTAAATGTGCTTGTATCTTATTCTATGTTTCTCCCTTCTTTACAGGGTGAGTTTTATGGATGGCTCTTCTTAAATATGTGGTCACATTTCCAATTTCCTCTATGGTTTTCTAGAAACAAGGGGTGGCACAACTTGCCCACCGGCACAACTTAGGCCACTCTCCCCTATATGCACTTAAACTCTGTGACTGTGCTTGTCTCTGAAATGGGAACCTGAATTTGTTAACACATATTGCAAAATCTTACGCTATGATATGTTTCCTGGCTCATTCCCTATAAATTAATAACACGTTCGCATTTTTCTACTTCTTTAAATCAAGGAGATAAGTAGTAAAATAATTTCGCAATACCACTGTAGTACTCTGCTACAATGTTGCAAAGAGCTGTGCTAAAACTCGATACGACAATATAGTGTGATATTTATTTTTCGTGATATCATATCTGTATCGTATCTTCGGCTCCAAAATCGATATTTTGAGAAAAGAGCCTTCAAGTTCTAAATGGTTTGGAACTATACACTCCTGTAGATGTTGCATTACGGCTTTTGAATTGGAATGAAAGTCATGAATTCAATTGTTTTGACTCAAGTTGTGTGCTGAGTTATCAATATAATGTGACGTGATGTATTAAGACCACTAAGATCGTACACATCAATGTGTATTTAATTCATATTCATATCGCAATGTATCATGATATATCGTGATGCGCATCGTCCTTGCAATACACAGCCCTAATGTTGCACCGTGTTGTCTGTTGGTAACACCGGACCATATTTGTCCCATGTTTAAATATCTTCTTTTTTTAAGATGTCCAACCAGGGCCTATTAGAATCCCTCCTGTCATAGACTTCAGAAACTGGACACAATGACAAAGAAAGCCTTTGCTTTTTCATACAGAGATCCTACCTATGAAGTTAACTGACATGGCGTCCTTTTACTACGGTTATTATTTGTATTTACTTGTACAGTATTCTATTTTGTCCAGATTTATTTATTTTTTGCTTGCATTCTACTCTATATGTTTATGGTGCACCTTATCTCTAAATGTGTTATCTGCACTGTGTCCTTGCACTATTTTTGTGTCTCAGGTGTTGCTCTCTTCACTTGTGTGTTTCACTTAACATTTTCTTCTTCTATTTCATTGTTGAGAGGAGCCTTGGACTTTCATTGCCAATGACTGCTGTTGTACGTATTGTGCCTACTGTATATGACAAATAAAGCATCTTGAATGTCGTCTTTATGTCTGTCTTTCTTGTTTGCAGGGGGTGAGAGGAGGGAGTGATGTCTGCAGAGGTGGAGTGTGGCGGTGATGGGGCGGCCCCGCTGTACGTGTATGAATCCAAGGTGCACTGTGCCAACGTGCTGCTCAACCTGGAGGAGCAGCGGCGGCAGGGCGTGCTGTGTGACGTGACGGTGCTAGTGGAGGGCAGGGAGGTGCGCGCTCACAGGGCCGTGCTAGCCGCTAGCAGCCGCTACTTCCTACAGGCCCTGCTGGGACACCACGGCTCCATGGCTAATGCACAGCCTGTCATTAACCTGCCAGAAAAGGTAAAGGGTAACAAGGACAACACTGTGGGAGGGGGCTACTGTTGAACTAGGTCGGAAGTTGTGCATCCCACTGTGCTGTCATTTGTTTCATTTTTTTTCTCAAGGTGTTTTTGGGGCATTTTCCATGCTTTATTGACAGTGTGGAGAGACAGAGATGAAATGGGGCAAAGATGGGAATGACATGCAGAGAACGACCCGGGCCGGATTCAAACCGAGGTCCGCTGCAACAAAGTCAAGGGGGGGGGGGGGCTCTAACCACTACACCACCGGCTGACTTTGATAGAGTGAATTAGCGTTCTGCAGAATCACTGACTCCACCTTTTTAAATGTGACTTCATATGATCTGCTTCATTGAATACAGTACTGTTTGAACGCCCCCCCTCCCCCCTAAAAATAAAAGTATTAATAAATAAATGTGTTAAAGAAAATGCTGAGCATGGACCCTGGGTCGGCCATTATAAAAGCCCAAAGGTAATTAGACCGGTCACATACAGAGAAAATACTCCACAAATAAACATGTCTATGCCATAAATATGTAGCAATAGATGCAATGTTTGTGCAACTGAGCTACCCTGACCTTCCCTGGATAAATTAGGTTAAAAGAGGAGGAAGGGGGACATGGGTGGAAACAGCAAGGTGACATAAATGGATGTGTTTATGGAAACTATGAATATCAATGCTGGTTACCTTGTTAGTTGCTGCCACTTCCAGTCACCAGCTGGGGCGATCAGGCTTTTGATAGGCTTACCAGTGGCTGACGTTATGCTATAATGTCCCAGATCTGTCATATTGATTAATTTGTCTGTCTGACCCTACCTTATACAGTAATCACTCGCACAGGCCTGCACCACTACAAACTCAATCCCTAATGACTGTAAGCCTAGCTTTGTTCTGCACATCCTTGCTGCTGTCCATTCACTCTCATACATTACTGGAGCTCATTGTGGCTCAGAACACATTTGAAATTGAGTATTTTTTCCAGGACGATGGACACATATTAAACAACATTGGTCTTGGTTCCCATAACATGGCCTTATAGAATACTGAATAATATTGTTTTTTAGTCCTCTGTCCTATGTTTAACTGTGACAAGCTCACTGCTAAGAAAATAGCCAGCTTGTGTTTGTCAGTCACACAACTGTTCTTCAAACTATCTAGCTATTCTACGTAGCTTGGCCACTAATGGGGTAATACATTTACATTCAAGACATATTTGTGTCAGCCATTGTTGTTTGATAACTATCTGAAAAACGTTCCTATGAAGATTTTAAGAATGAGTCTGATCTTTGTGTCTAACTCTACTTTAGTTGAGGGTCTCATTAATCCTCGTTTGTTATATTAAAAAAATGATAATTGTCCCTCTGTGTTTGGACAGTAAAATCAGGACACAAGTGTCAATATTCTACAGAGCTACATATTTCTACATTTCAGTAAGAAGCAGGCAGAAGGCTGAACAAATAATAATTCTATAGCTGACTGTAAATGTAATATCAGTGATTCACTTGGATTAATGGTATATCATGCATGATGTAATGCAGGAACAATACATTAATTAATGCTTTAGCTAAGGTATGTTAATCATCATGATCTTTGAGTTATTACTGATGAGGATGTCTTCTTCATAGGTCAGTCTGCAGTTAAAGTGACTGACCAGTCGGGGGAAGCTCGTGTTGTAGTGGTTAGAGCGTCCCACATAGAGGCTCAGTCCTCGCAAGCAGCAGACCCCGGTTTGAATCCGGCCCGGTTTGTTCTCTGATTGTGCTCCCCTCTCTGCCGATTTCTACTGTCTCTCCAAAATATATCTATTAAAACGAAAAACGCCCAAAAATAGTCCTGGTCCTTTAGGGTCGGCACTGAAGTGATGGCCTTGATATAGTGGTGACCTTGAATGTATTAGAGTTATCTTAAATGGTTTGATTAAGACGGACCAGGTCAGCACTTTATTTTGAAGGGCCACAAACATGATGAAGTCATGAGAAATGAATCTGCTTAGTTCATCATGATTTACAGTGTTTTGGTCTGTCACTTTAACTGCAGACTGACCCATGAAGAAGACATGATCATCAAGTATTAACTCAAAGATCATGATGGTTAACACACCTCAGCTGAAGCATTCATTAATGTATTGTTCCGGTGTTAAATCATACATGAGATACTGTTAATCCTAGTGAATTACTGATAGTTGTGATGAAGTACTACATGGATGAATTCAATCATTGTCATGTATGTATTCAGACATGATTTCATGATGAATCATGTACCATTAATTTAAAGTGTTGGGTTGGTATGAGGCTGGAGTGGAGCTTCTCCTTATCCTCATCTCTGTGCATTTAAAGAATGTTTCGGCACAGGAGGCTGCAGCTGCTGACACTGGCTGAAAAAAGGCTTACATGTACACCACAATACAAACATGTTTTCATGTACAGACATGTGCACACTAAGCAATATAGATTTAACACGCACATACATACAGCAACACACACTCTCAACATCCCCTCCATCTTACACAAACACACATACATACATCTATATTTCCATGCTTAGAGATGGAACGAGCAAAGACATCCAGACAAGAGGATGTTGGATTAAAAAAGCGGGAATGTAGAAAATAAATTTTCTATTTAAAAAAAGTGCTATGGTTGCTTGTGGGTTCAAATTCTACACTACTAGTGATAGTTTTGTCTAAATGTACCATATACACTGTTGTATCCCCCCGCCAGAAAGACTTGAAGTGTTAAGATACACCCTGGACTTGATTTTCACAGACAACTTGGAAGTTATAGGGTAGACACATCCGCATTGCTTGCCATTTTGTTTTACACTATTGGTTTGTACAAGAAACCATACAATGCAACGATAAGGTTTGGCCTCTTTGACCTCTTTCAGTAATTTATCTTCTTATTTTCATAATTGCCATTGGAGCTGCTGCACAACAAAATAGCATCTCACACTTTAATTGAATTGAAATGTCTTCTCTGCCGTCCTTTACAGGTAACAGCTAAGGGCTTTGCTCCACTCCTCCAATTTGCCTACACAGCCAAGCTGGTATTAAGTCAGGAAAACATCCATGAGGTCATCCTGTGCGCCGACTTCCTGGGGGTCCACAATTTGGAGGACTCTTGCTTTCGGTTCCTTCAAGCCCAGCTACAGAATGACAGCCAACATGCAAGCAATGGCAAGGTGGAATATGATGAGGAGGACATCACAGCAGAGGATAGGGTCTTTGCCGAGGCGATATCTCTAGAGGATTCTACAGAGACGAGGCAGCCCACCAATCATGTAGCAAGTACTGCACCGCTTCACGCTGATCTTTCTCTATGTCCTAAATACAGGAAATATCACTACCAGATCTGTGAGGACAACAAGCACCATGGAGAAAAGAATCATGGCAGCGATGATGCCATTGTGGCCAACCATACCTCAGACAGCTCACAGCTGGCAGACAGCAGTGCTGCTCCACAGACTCTGCTCACACCCTCAAGGATCAAAGAGGAACCCTTCGTGTTTGAGGAAGAAGGATACCAGAGGAGCGGGTCCAACCCAGATCTTTGTACTGAAGAGGTCCTGGAGATGGAGCTGGAGGTAGAAGGGGTTCCAGTAGCAGCTGAGCACTCTCCCAGCAGAGGGTCACCCTCCTCCTGCCTGCGCTCCTACCTTCAGAGAGGAGGCCTGGATCTGAGCAACATGCCCGGCACCACCATCCAGCAGCTGCTCACCAACAGACTGTCTCTCAACCACTACAGGGAGCTGGTCAAAGACAGGCCCAGGGACAAGAGGGAATCTCTGGCTCAGATGGACCTCAAGAGTGACATTTCAGATGTCCTACCACCAGCAGCACTGACTGGCAACAGCCCAAACATGGAAAGGCCAGTGTCCAAAGCCTCCTCTTCTAAATACGAGAGGGAGCTGGACAGACGCAGTGTCATCTTCTCCTCTGCGGCTGGGGAGCAGCAGATGTTGGCCCATTCGTACATGGAGGACAAAGAAAAGTTCTCCACCCTGAGGCAGGTAGATGCTTCTGGTGTATCGTGCCTCACCAGCAGCTGCCCTGTTCCCACACTCTCCCATTCCCCTCCTCCTTCTGAGCCCCGGACCCAGACCTCCAGCTCCCGCTCCTCTTTCTCCTACCCAGAGGACGCAGGCAGTGGCAGCTCACCTTCTTCTAGCCTGCCCCAACTGGACTTCTCCTCATCCCCACACTCAGGCTCCACCACCGGGCTGTCCCACTGCCTGGCTGGGCTGGTGGAGCAGAGGAACCCCCACGGTGCAGAGGGGCTCTTCTCTCAGGGTTGCACCAAGATCAAGAGTGAACAGGGCTTTGGTGCCAGCGGCGACAACTCCAGCGACGAATCAGGCTCTTTCTCAGAGGACGACAGTGAAAGTGGCATCTCCAGAGTCTCCGGCCCTGAGGTTAGTTTAGTCCTTTTTATTGTATTATTTTGACCAGGATTCTTGTTTGTGTTGGCATGAAGGTATATTTCGTAGGGCTGTGCAAAAAAATAATAATCGATTTGGCAATTGTGGTTGTGCGGTATAAAATTTTTGAGACCTCAGTGATTCTTGAGAAGTGGGACAAAACAGGGTGCAATGTTGAAAAAATACAAACCCTATGTTTAGGCAAATTAAATAACATGCATGTATCCAACATATACTAAGCTACAGAGCTAAGCTTTGATACAACCTCCCAGCCTTTGTCTTTTTTTATCAAAATGGCCTTTTTACCTTGCCATTCCTTATTTTGTGTAAACACCGTCAGACACCAAAAACACAAATTAATTTTCCCTCAATTTATGCTAGACCCATGAGATGTATAGTGATCACAAATATTCACAATGTATATGAATACAGGGGAGAGTGGCCTGAGTTGTGCAGGGGGGGGGGAAGTTGTGCCACCCCATGTTTCTAGAAAACCATTGAGGAAATTGGAAATGTGACCACATATTTAAGAAGAGGCATCCATTTAACTCATCCTGTAAAGAAGGGAGAAACATGGAATAAGATATAAGCACGTTTAAGCTCAAAAAACAATTTTTTGCCTTTCAAAGTAAAATTTCCATGATCAAGGTTTTTTGATTATTGTGTCTGAACAATTATAGACACGTTTGAAAACATTTGACACATGTTTTAGTGCTTCAGTATGCTACACTTTGAGTTAGCACGATGTCAGCCCTAAACTGCTGCATCATGCTTATTATCCAAATTTCTGGGGTTGGGGTGATTTGTGCCAGAAGGCCTGGGGTGAGTTATAAGTAAGTAAAATGTATTTATAAAAGCACATTTATAACAGTTTGCACTGTCCAAAGTGCTGTACATAGTGCATTCAGTAGGTAAACAATTAAGGTAAAATAACAATAACCAAAATAAAAGACATAAAGCCCAGACATCCACATATAAACAAAGATAGTAGTGCAGAGGTAAGATAGTTAATGGGGAGGAAAAACCAGGGTGTACAGATGGGTTTTGAGCCTTGATTTAAAGGCATAAATGGAGGGGAAATCGCATATGCCAGGTGGCAGTTCATTCTACAAGGGCAGAGCAGCTAGTGCAAAGTAAATTTCTGAGAGTTGTGCCATTGGCATGGCTGTATACGCTGGTCTCCAAAAGAAAGTGATTGTCTACAGTAGCTCCGAAGAGAGTGACATCTCCCTTCGATGTAATGACAGCACTGATGAGAGTTCAGATGGCCAGAAAGATGATGATGGTGACTTTGTCATTGTTAGCTTTGCAGGTAAAACCATTAGATCTGCTAGGCCTTGTTTAAGAAAATTGTCCTTCAATCTTTGTAAAATATTTACTTTGTTTACTTTAAATAATCCTTAAATAAGTGATTGTCTAATGGATTTGTCTTGCATTACAGTTTATGAGATATATATCAATGGCACAACTTACCCCATGGTATTCTCTCCAATGGCACAACTTACACCACACCGGGGGCACGTTGTGCGACAAGACTACTTCTTTTTTCCGAAAGCTATATTTCTTCAACAGTTTATTCCAGATCCAAAGTTTTTATTGCCAGGGATGCACAACACCCTGAAATATATCTACATATTTGAGTTGGAGACTTTACTGTCAAGGCCTCACTTTAAAATCACTTTGAGTAAAACGTGGCACATATCTCTCTTTTTTTTTAACCTTTATTCATACAGGTAAATCCCATTGTGACCGAAGACTCTTTTGCAAGGGAGACCTGTTTTCCTTTCCCACGTTACCATTCACACACACATTCATACACCGATAGCAGCAGGCTAACTATCGAAATTCACACGTCCCTCTTCATATCATCCCTCTCTCCCCTAAATATTTTATATCGATTTTCCTCTTTATTCTTTAGTTTGTCATTTTAACCATCAAATATGTAGAATAATCAATTACAGTGATTTTATAACAGCATATAATTGGTTGAGCGTTAATTCAAGATTCACATTACAGTCTTTCAATCAGACTTGCTCTAACAGTCTCACACCAAATCGTCTCATTTTGTATAACATGCTGTACTTTTTTAAGAATCATCCATCACAAAAGAAGATTGTGAGAGTTTCCATAAATACAGTATTAGAAA
This sequence comes from Hyperoplus lanceolatus, assembly GCA_026929865.2. Lineage (NCBI taxonomy): Eukaryota > Metazoa > Chordata > Actinopteri > Uranoscopiformes > Ammodytidae > Hyperoplus > Hyperoplus lanceolatus. Next base: position 2,382,578 of record CM049408.1, read on the forward strand.
AACTAAACCCTATTTCTATATTTAATATAATAACTTGAAAACCAACCAAATGTGATGCCTCGCATTGAATGTCAACTCCGTCATTGGCCTGTCACCACCGTCAGACAGGAAATCAGACGGTGTTGACATAATTAATGTTTCTTAAACGAAACAAATGGAATTTATCTAGTAGCCATTTGGTTTTTCTGTTGATGTTAGGTGCTATTAGGAACTACTTCAGGAAAATGAAATGATCAAAACATTTCAAATAACTTCTTCAGAGATTGTAAGTCGGTGTAGACGTATCATGGTTGTGATGCATGACATTCATTTGGAATGTAAAATATTCTTAAACTACAACACTTATCAGAGCCTGTCTGACGCTAATGTACTCTGCAGAGGTAGAATGTGACAAGATGTCCTTCAAAGTGACAGCTTTGCCCCTTATGTTGCCTGATTTTAATACATTTCAATGCATTGTCTGACGGTGTTGACAAAAAGTGTGGACACCACTTAGAAATCTTATAAAACATGAATGTGTTAAAACAGTTTGTATTGATATGAGAGATAATTTAGTGTTGCTTTTGATGAAAAAAGCTCTTTTTAATCATTAAAGTACATTTTTAATAGGTTTTATTGCATGTGAATAATTGAACCCTTCTCTGTGGAAACACTATTTTGGACGTCGTGAGAAGATAAGAAGTGTCATATATTTGACATAATAATGATAAAATTAAATTAAAGGGGATAACTGTGCTCCAGTCAGTCTATTCCTAATCCCTATAACATCTACAATTTAAATATTTGTATTTTTGTATTTTTTTATTTTATATATTTTTTGGGAATTTTTATGCTTTATTGATAGTGTAGAGACAGAGTTGAAATGGGGCAGAGAGGGGAGTGACATGCAGAGAACGACCGCGGGCTGGAATCGAACCCAGGTCCACAGCTGGCTGAGGCCCATGGGGGGGACGCCCTACCAACTGAGCTAAGGGCGCCCCCGATATTTGTATTTTTAAACATTAACAGCAGTATTAACACTATTGCAAGACGGTCTTTTGACCCGCTTCTCAAGAATCACTGACCTTTTTTAAATCATCCTCAAATTATACTCTGGTACATTGTATTGAGTCATGTCATTGTGTTGCTTGTTTTTTTTTCTTCTCCTATTTACTACACTTACTTTTTCTTCCATTTAGCCTTTTTTGTTTTTGTTTCTCTCCTTACACTTCATTTTACGAGGTACCAGATTGACTTCAGTCAGTCAGTCAGTTGCTTACATATTGTCATTAGAATTGAGTGAGTGGATAGGATCTCCGGTAGGAAACGACAACTGGCAATTGTGTGTTCACTTGTTGTTTGAATTGATGATGATGAAACCACTGCAAGGTTTATCTGTAATCTGCTCAATCACGAGGAGAAAGGACTTCCATTTACAACTGGGACAATTGTGTTTCTCTCGTGGAAAAGATTCAAACACTTCCAAGACATACGCCTTGAATGTAAAATAGCAGTATGGTTGCCATGGTGATGTCTAAAGCACATGCAATATCTCATGAGATACAAGCTGAGTTTCATACTGGAGCGCTCTCTCTCTCTCTCTCACTCACACACACACACACACACACACACACACACACACACACACACACACACACACACACACACACACACACACACACACACACACACACACACACTCCAGCATTCAGACCCACCACTATATTTATTTCTCTCCTAACAGATATAAATGTGTGAAGTCTACTGTGTGGAACCACATTTTGACTCACTATAAGCTCTTCCTTCTACAAATGTTCCATCTGATGCCTGTATCCATATTGGCATGTGATGTTATCCTTAATACAGTGCTGCTTGAAAGTTTGTGAACCCCTTGAGCCTTTTGGAATTTTATTTATTTTAACCATTATTAATTAATTTTTATCAATACTAGTATTTTTATATGAAATAGCAGATATTTGTTTATCCATTCAACATTTTTCTTTTCCAGAAGTAAATTGTAAAAACAGATAAAACAAATTATTTGACAACTGTTGGATGTCCAAACGTTTGTGAACCCTGAGCTGCATTGCTTAAATGGAGCAGGTAAACACTATCAGATGGGCCAAACTGATTGATGAAATGGACCAATGTAGTGAGAGATCTTTAGGGAAGAAATTGGGCAGCACTAGATAAAACAGTTAAAACCAGGTCAGTTTAGGCTCACAAAAGTGAACCCATATAGGTCAGACATGCTAAAAGGGAAAAGAATCTCAGAGGATTCCCCTTGTCATTTCAATGTGTTCAATTCTTTGGTATAAACTTTGAACTAATGACATTCCATCAGCCTCAGCTGTACTTTGTGATGAGTGGTAATTAGCTAACGTAAAAATGCTAAACTAGGATGGTGAACATGGTAAAGATTATAGCTTCTAAACAACAGAAGCATAGTTATTGTTTGCATATATATATTGAGTTTCTTTCCCCAGGCCATCAGACTGTTGAACCAGACTGACAATGTCACTTAGCCCACCACCCAGTGACCACCTAATATATATTTTTTTAATCTTGCACTTTATATAGTTGAATGACAGCCGGACTGGCTTACAAGAAGATTTTCACTACGCATTGCCCTGTGCAATTGTGTATGTGACTAATAAATAAATCTAATCTAATCATATGCTCGCTTAACATTGGACCCTACCGAAACCTTTGCCGCGGAAACGCAAAATAAAAACATGCTCCGCTCAGTGGAAACAAGACTTTATATACACTTACCGGCCACTTTATTAGGTACACCTGTTCACAGGCTTATAAAAGCAAAAAACTAATAAGGCAATCACATGGCAGCAATTTCATGCATTTAGGCATTTAGACGTGGTCAACACAATGTGCTGAAGTCAAACCGAGCATCAGAATGGGGAAGAAAGGGGGTTTAGGTGACTTCGAACATGGCATGGTTGATGGTGCACGACAGGATGGATCCATACTTTCATGTTGTTTACGCCAAATTCTGAACCTGCCATCTGAATGTCGCAACTTAAATCGAGACTCATCAGACCAGGCATGATTTTTCAATCTTCTATTGTCCAATATTGGTGATCCTGTGAGAATTGTAGCCTCATTTTCCTGTTTTTAGCTGACAGGAGTGGCATCATGTGTGGTCTTCTGTTGCTGTAGCCCATGCTTCAAGGTTGGTCGTGTTTTGTGTTCAGAGATGGTATTCTGCATACCTTGGTTGTAACGAGTGGTTATTTGAGTCACTGTTGCCTTTCTATCACCTCGAACCAGTCTGCCCATCCTCCACTGACCTCTGACTTCAACAAGGCATTTTACGTCCACACAAATGCCGCTCACTGGATATTTTTTCTTTTTCGGACCTGTCTCTGTAAACCCTAGAGATGGTTTAGAGTGAAAATCCCAGTAGATCAGCAGTTTCTGAAATACTCATACCAGCCCTCCTAGCACCCTTAACATTGCCATGTTCAAAGTCACTTAAAACCCCTCTCTTCCCTATTCTGTTGCTCGGTTTCAACCTCAATAAGTTGTCCCATCCAGGTCTACATGCCTAGTTAATGATTAGCTGATTAGTTATATGTGTTAACAAGAAAATTAACCGCTGTACCTAATAAAGTGGCCGGTGAGTGTATACTGTATATATAAAAAGAAATGGAGGGGCTTACAGGGGTTTATATATATATATATATATATATATATATATATATATATATATATATATATATATATATATATATATATATATATATATATATATATATATATATATATATATATATATATATACATAACCCCTGTATAACCCCTGTAAGCCCCTCCATTTCTTTTTATAGTTTTCATGAAGGTAGGATTCATTGCACATCTATGAAATTAGATATCAGTGTATCCGATTATCTGACTGTATTTACAAAGGCATCTAACAATAGTCACCTAATCCATCTGGAAACCATGGAGCAATAACCTGAATACGACAGAGACGTATGAAAACAAAATCATTTGCTAAAACACATTTCTTAGTTATGCTGGTGTTACATTGTAGGTCACCTGAGTAGAGTTATGGTCTGTCCCACTTCTTTGCCTTGACCCAGTTGTCTCACCCACAGAGTGGACACACACACACGCACATGCCCTGTAGGCTGGTGGAAGGTGTCCTGTCCATGTTCCCCCCACCATCTGCTCACCTCCTGACCCCAGAATTATCTCCAGCCCATCCAAGACCCCCTCTCTCCTTTGCACTCTCCCCAGAACCTAGTTTCCTTCTTTTTAAAGTACAGGTCCTTCTAAAAAAATTAGCATATTGTGATAAAGTTGATTATTTTCCATAATGTAATGATAATAATTGAACTTTCATATATTTTAGATTCATTGCACACCAACTTAAATATTTCAGGTCTTTTGTTGTTTTAATACTGATGATTTTGGCATACAGCTCATGAAAACCCCAAATTCCTATCTCAAAAAATTAGCATATCATGAAAAGGTACTCAAAACGAGCTCTTAACCTAACCTGAAAGCAAATTTTGCCAGAGTCTGGAGGAAGACTGGGGAGAAGGAAATGCCAAAATGCCTGAAGTCCAGTGTCAAGTACCCACAGTCAGTGATGGTCTGGGGTGCCATGTCAGCTGCTGGTGTTGGTCTACTGTGTTTTATTAAAGGCAGGGTCAATGCAGCTAGCTATCAGGAGATTTTGGAGCACTTCATGCTTCCATCTGCTGAAAAGCTTTATGGAGATGAAGATTTCATTTTTCAACAAGACCTGGCACCTGCTCACAGTGCCAAAACCACTGGTAAACGGTTTACTGACCATGGTATTACTGTGCTGAATTGGCCTGCCAACTCTCCTGACCTGAACCCCATAGAGAATCTGTGGGATATTGTGAAGAGGAAGTTGACAGACACCAGACCCAACACTGTGGATGATTTTATGGCCGCCATCGAAGCATCCTGGGCCTCCATAACACCTCAGCAGTGGCACAGGCTGATTGCCTCCATGCCACGCCGCATTGAAGCAGTCATTTCTGCGAAAGGATTCCCGACCAAGTATTGAGTGCATAACTGAACATAATTATTTGAAGGTTGACTTTTTTGTATTAAAAACACTTTTCTTTTATTGGTCGGATGAATTATGCTAATTTTTTGAGATAGGAATTTTTGGCTTTTCTTTACTTTTTGCCAAAATCATCAATGTTAAAACAATAAAAAGCTTGAACTACTTCAGTTGTGTGTAATGAATCTAAAATATATGAGAGTCTAATGTTTATCAGTACATTACAGAAAATATTGAACTTTATCTCAATATGCAAATTTTTTGAGAAGGACCTGTATTACTGGAGTAGTAGTAAACGTTTACAGAATTAAAACTAGGGGGGGGGGGAATCCATTTGTGTAAAAACGGGGATATCTATCCTGCGATTTTTAAAACGATTCATAATTTGCCAAAATTAAAATAAATAAATAATATGTATTCTGCTGCCGCCGGTAATGTTGACTTATATTAAAATCACATGAATTACAAGCTTCACATTAAAATAGACAAAAAGACATGGACTTTAATTTGCTCCTCTTAGCACACTGTCGACTGGAGTAGATCTGAATCCTCTTTTGATCTGAATCCAGAAATGGAAATTTGTATGGGAATCGTTTTGAATCGAAAAATGGATTTGGAAAGGAATCTTGACCCTGGGAATCTGAATCAAATCAAATCGTGGGATTCCAAAAAATTCACAGCCCTGATTATAACTGTAGGGCTGCACATGACTCTTGGAAGAGGTGGGGTCAGACAGAACTGCTGATCCTTGCAAGGGAAAGTTGGTCAGTGCAATCATTAAGTTAAACCTGCAGTGTGTAGAATATAGGGTTATATTTCCCAGCAGATTTTGTAGAAAATAATTATAATATCCATAAGTACGTTTAATTTAGTGCATAATTGCTGAATTTTTCTTTTTTTTATTATTATTTTTTTCCATAGAAAGGGTCTCATATATGTCCATATTTCTCCATACTTTGGACCAAGGCCTTGTCACCGCCATTTTGGAAGTGTCATAGTTGGAATGTCATCATGTGCATTGTTTAACATTTTGAATTGTTGTTGTCCTTGAAGGCCACTGTAGCTTTTGTTATTATTCGAAAAGGGTGGGGTTACCCAGGGAGCGTTGCATTCTAGAACTTTCTAGAACTTACTTGATGATGTCATATATTACACACTGCACCTTTAAGTGAAGATGAAGATACAAAATCTAGACAAACCAGCGTTATACCCATCAGAGTCAACAATAAAATAATTCAGTCAATCCTTAACAAAACAACGTATTTAAAGCATAATGAAGATGTTCTATATATACTTTAATATACAGTGGAGAAGTTTGATGTCAAAGTAAAAGCACAAAACTGTGAATTATGACTGACACTACTCAAACCTACATACCTATTTGTTAAAAAGAGATGAGATGTACAAAGTATAGATTGACCTGTAAATCAAAGTCTAGATTTACAAAGAGCCCACTAGTCAGTATATTGTGGGTGCAGTATTTTGCCTGTTTGGAAAGGACTTACATTTATTTGATACAGTTGATCGGTGAGGAAAGCTTTTGCCTTCCTTGGTCACTAATGCCGACACTTACTTGCTTACTTACTTGCTTGCTTGCTTGCTTGCTTGCTTACTTACTTACTTACTTACTTACTTACTTACTTACTTACTTACTTACTTACTTACTTACTTACTTACTTACTTACTTACTTACTTACTTACTTACTTACTTACTTACTTACTTACTTACTTACTTACTTACTTACTTACTTACTTACTTACTTACTTACTTACTTATTTATTTAATTTGTCTAACTAAGTGTTGGCTCCAGCCTCCATTGAATTGCTTCAAAATATGCTGTTTCAGCGAGAACTGACTTTAATTGGCCACATGCTATTCTTCGTAGTGTATGAATGGTGTCAACCCATGGCCATACTGCCTCCAATCTGTCACTGTCATGTGCCAGCTAAGGTGGTAGAGATGGCTGTGCTGGGAGACCTTCCATGATGTTCAAATGGATAGAAATCTTCTGTGTGTGAAGTAGCCAAAGAGCCAGAGCCAAAACTGGAATCCGGGGGGAACTTGTGGTGTAGTGGTTAGAGCGTCCCCCCATAGAGTCTCAGTCATCTTTACAAGAGACACGGGTTAGAATCCAGCCCGTGTCGTTATTTGCATGCCATTACCCTCTCTGCCCCATTTCATCTCCACACTGGCTAATAAAGCAAAAAATAGCATACTCTAGCCCTGCGTTCCAAATCGCATACTCTTTCTTTTTTCTATTCTACATACAACATCTGACTATAAAAATAATCTAGTTGGGATGCAGTATGCTACAATTGGGACATACTTTTACATATTTATTTCATCATAACATCGCGCGTTGATCTTGCCTCTTGCTTTTATAGCCGTCACATCCCTGTTTATTTTCATATGGAGGCTCCGTCGATGTGACGTCACTTCACGTGCGCACTGGATTGTGGGTCAGAATCGCCCAAATAGCATGCTGTTTTCAACACTACAAATCTTGGCCGGATGTAGTAGACATGCAGGTACTTCTAACCATCCTAAATCTGGCCACAATAATCGGGACATCCTAAATCTTTTTTCTACAATACTAAATAGTAGCAAGTATGCGATTTGAAACGAAGGGTTTGTTCCTCCAAACTGCAATAAGGCCTTATCCAGGTGTGTGAAACCAGGATGGATGCTTAATATTAAGTGCAATTTCTCTCTGGAGATTCTGACAATGCATAATGTTGATGTAAACAGGTTTTTTTCTCAAGGTGATGGAAAGAGCTTCTCAAAGGAGAGAGAGAGATGATGATTTATGAGCATCCTTAGCTCACTCTGTCATTCTAACCTTATTATGTGACTGCCGAGAGTCATGCAGCTATATATAGATGTCTATACAGTCAAGAAAAGGCAGCACCTCAACACACACACACGCACGCATGCACACACACACACACACACACACACACACACACACGCACGCTCTTCTTTCTTCTCCCTTTCCTCCTCCGTTGTCAGAGAAGTGAATGATGTCATCCCTGTATACTGGCAACGCTGCAATGTAACATGGAGTGAGCACACAGGAAAACATGTATATGTGAACAGGCGTAAATGAGCAATAGTTCAAAAGACAGAGTTCTGCTTTAGATGGCTACAGCTTTGCATTCAAACACACCAGAGCAGTGAAGAAGAAAGAGCAGTATCAGATCAATACAGATTAAAAAAGGTATTGATAAGATACAACTGTGAAGAAAGACAATATACAGAAAGGTTTAAACTCATTTGTTAACAGGGGTGAATATGGAAATACATGCAATGACATGATTTGGAATACAAATCCTTGCTGACATGGGTTGATGCATGCACTAAACACAGTCAATGATCGATTTAAATCAAATGGATCTGTAAAGAATAATATAATATGCAGGGAAGTGTTAAATGTTGCACAATTGCTAGCAACATGAGCGAGTGAGAGTGAAACAAAGAGCTGATTCTGTGTGTTCTTTGTGTGTGAGCGCTTTGATCACTGTGCAGCCTAACACTGACACCTAGGGGTTTATACACCACACACCAACTGTCTTCTGGCAATTTGGAACTAATGTTGAAAGAAATTCAATTAATTCCTGTTTATCAAGATGTGTTTCGGATTGGCTGATGCTGTAATGTTAGCAACATTTCTGTCTAGGGTTTTGGCAGGTTAAGCAGTAATAGCGTATCCAAGGGTATTTCAAAAATAGCAACGATATTCTTTTGATTATCATTATGAAAAACATCTTCTGTCTACTGTGTGTGTGTGTGTGTGTGTGTGATGTGTATAGCATCTTACAGTTTTTTTTCGATCGCTAAACCACAGTGGGCACAACTGTAGCTCAATGTGCAAAACTCTAACTACAGTCTGCACTACCAACAGTCATTGGAGCTGAACAGTTCACTTCACCTGCAAAACAGGCTCAGTGCAGCAAACACTATGAACCAGCCTCATTGAGATAACACACACTGTCACTCAGAACCTGCTCAGAGTACAAACACTAGCATCAAACCCCAATACTCAAATTACAAACTTTTAATCTTTACAGTTTGAATAATTTGAGTTACTTCACACAAATTACAATTACACATATAAATTAATATTTTCTTTGATGAAAGGGTTAAATTCTTTCACATGAAATTGTTTATTTTATAACATACCAGTTTTTTTTAGGAAAACAAAAATAAATGAAAATCTGAAGTTTGCTTCAATAGAGACACATTTTGTATATTTTATTGAAAACATTTCCAAATGTAGTATTTATCTGTGTAAATATTCTATAATTGTAATAGAGAAATCAATTCCTGTAATGTTGTCATTTACTGTAAGGAAAGGCAACTCTAAGCTGTTTGTTTGCTGGAAAATTCATATTACAGATGCAACTTTAGATTTTTGCAGATTGGGTTGCACTCTCAACCCTGCCTCTCTCAATGAGAGACCATGATTCACAACAGGGTCTATCAGTGTTGCCCTTACTGTATTTCATCAGACATTACAGCTCTATGTCTTCCTCCACACATCCACACTCTCACTGCCACTCTTCTACCTCCAACAACCTTCCTTGGTCCATTTCCAAAAAAATATATATTTTTGAGCTTTCCCTTTATACTGTATATGTTCACTAACAAGTCTAAAACAAGACATCTTAGTGTTTCAGTTGAAATTGCAATCTGCAGTGTTTGAAATGCACTCATTCTGTTTTGAATGTGTGGTTTATAGTTGTGGCAGTAGTGTGTTAGTGTTTGAAAAAAAGTGCTGGAAATCAGGGAGGAGTGCAGGCTGTGGTTAAGCCATGAGATAGGTGTGTAGAGTTTTGAAAATTGTGTTTAATCAATGAAACACGATCTAGAGTTTGGTCTGAATGAACCGCTGCTCTGCATAGTGTAGTTAGAGTTGTGCACTTGTTGTTCCAGTTGTACCCACTGTGGTTTAGCAATCGAAAAAAAACTGTAAATAGAAGAATGCAACTTCAAATACTTTGGAAATGACATGCAGTTTTGGTTGGGGTTCCTTAGTTTGGAAGATGCAGTAGGTTGTATTGAGTTACATAGTGTGCTCTTCAGGCTGTATCCAACATGTCTTCATGTCTGTTGATGACTGTCTCTGCTTTTAAACCAGGTTAAAGGTGCATTCACTGAAAAGATGCAATGCATTGTGGGGCGGTTGAGTAGGAAAAGTAACCTATCGATCCATACACAAAAATCTTCCCGGAATTAAAGGTGCAGTGTGTAATATGACATCATCAAGAAAGTTCTACAAAGTTCTAGAATGCAACGCTCCCTGTGTAACCCCAACCCTTTCGAATAATAACAGAAGCTACAGTGGCCTTCAAGGACAAGAACAATTCTAAATTTTAAACAATGCACCTGATGACATTCCAACTATGACACTTTCAAGATGGCGGCACTGGGCCTTGGTCCAAGATATGCAGAAATATGGACATATATGAGACCCTTTTTAAGGGGAAAAAAATAATTCACCATTTTTTTTCAGCCATTATGCACTAAATTAAATGTACTTATGGATATTATAATTACTTTCTACAAGATCTGCTAGGAAATAAAACCCACAATTCTACACACTGCAGGTTTAAGTACTCATCCGTGCATTTCTCAGATACACAACCACAAAATACTCAAATTGATGTTAATAATGAGTATGAGTAGGACGTTAGTAGTAGGGCTTTTTGAACACAGCCATGGGGAAGGTCAAGTCAACTTTATTTATATAGCACATGTATAACAGCCGAGGCGGACCAAAGTGCTGTACAGTAAACTAAGTAAAATACATTACTTCCAAAACATCAAATAGACACATAAAAGCAAAAATTAAAACACAAAACAATAGTAAAAGTTTTAGTAGACACTGCTGGGATAGAACGCTCTCAACTAGAGATTAAAGCAGAGGAAAATAAGTTAAGTAAGGCTTACCTTATTTAATAAGTAAGGCTCCTATGTGTCTGAAGCATGGTTTGACCCCTGGGTTTCCTTGCAGGTCAAGCTTCCCTTTCCCGTGGACCAGATCACCCACCTGCCCCGCAACGACTTCCAGATCCTGGTCAAGATGCACAAGCTGAGCTCTGAGCAGCTGGAGTTCATCCACGACATCCGCCGCCGCAGCAAGAACCGCATCGCCGCACAGCGCTGCCGCAAGAGGAAGCTAGACTGTATCCAGGGTCTGCAGGGAGAGATACGCAAACTGGTACCATTCTCACACACACACACACAACATAGACACACACACAATACAACACACACACACACATATACCAAAACACAGCACTCTGGCACATATACAACAGCTAAAGCAGCATACCTGATGTGAAATGTCTTAACACAGGTATCATGGGCTTTTCCCCCTGATGATTCCATCTTTGTCAGTTGTTGACAGTCACCAGGAACTACAACGTTTTGACTTTTGATCTTTGGTTGTAACATGATGAGCTCTTCTGTTGTAAACATCAAATCACAGTTTGAACTTTGACCCACAGGACTTCCTCTAGTCCTGTGCACCTACAGTCCCCTCCAAAAGTATTGGAACAGTGAGGCCAATTCCTTTATTTTTGCTGTAGACTGGAAACATTTGGGTTTGACACCAAATCTACAGAAACATGTTGTCTGCCAATTTAAAGAGAGATGCAACCAAACTGATTGGAAGATCCTTCATCATGCAGCAAAATAATGAAAACAATTGCAAAAACAACAAAGGAGTTCATCAGGGGCAAGAAATGGAAGGTTTTAGACTGGCCAAGTCAATCTCCAGACTTAAACACTATAGAGCATGCATTTTACCTGCTAAAGAGGAGACCGAAGGGAGTAACCCCCCAAAACAAACAGCAACTGAATGAGGCTGCGGTGAAAGCCTGGAAAAGCATCACAGATGTTAATACCTGGAAATGAAAGCTGAAATGTTGATCTATTGTCTCATATTCATATTTTGGTGTCAAACTCAAATGTTTCTAGCCTGGCTCCGCCCGCCCGCCTACTTCCGGCCAAATTTCATTTTCCCTTCAGTAGTCAGTCTGGGTGTACAGCGCATTTCCCAGATTCTCCGGAGAATCTACGATCGTCCAATCAGCGAACAGAGCGAGTGGCTGAGAACACTCCAGTTTCAGTTGAATGCTGCATTCCTTTATACTCGGAAGAAGGAGATTTCCGACTTGGTAGTTCCGAGTTCCGACCTGTCTGTGTTCCAGTGCATCTGCTCGCGAAAGTATGGACGCCTACAACCTTTCTCGTCCAAATAACTAAACGTTAGGCTCTAACAAGTTACTGTTGCCAGGTACCGGTAGATCCATAGACTACAATATGTAGTGAAGTCGGAAATTTCCGAGTTCCCTGTCCGACTGGAAGGCACCATCAAATGATGGCTCATGACACACGTGATGACCAAACGTGATGCGATTGGTTGGCTAATCCAGAGTGGCACTTGGCAGATCCAATAGTTTTAAACTTCGACAGACACCCGCCTCCAAGTGAGTTAACGTTTGCCAATTTCAGCACTTCCAGACCTTATGTACAAATGAAATGAAGTACGATGGTCTGGTTGGACCAGGCTAAAATGTTTTCAGTCTACAGCAAAAATAAAGGAATTGGCCTCATTGTTCCAATACTATTGGAGAGGACTGTAGGTTTCTGCTGGGTTCCAAATCACATACTTTTTCTTTTTCCTACACTACATACTAAAATACAGAAAAGCATTAGGGCCATGGGAGAGAAAATAAAATCAGATAAGGAAGATTTTTTTTCATTATGTCGAGAAATGTCAAGCGTAAAGACAAAGACGAATACTCCAAAATGCTATTGGAGTTAGTGGGGCATTTATATATTTTCAGCATACTACAATTGACATGCCTGTATTGGGACATCCTTTCTGGCATACTAAATAGTAGGGAAGTATGGGGATTGGAACGCAGGGAATGAAATGTCTTCTGATAATGTGGCTAAACTGGTGTCATCTTTGGCCTTACCTCACTGGACTGGCGCTATGTCATCATGTTTCCAGATCCCAGCAGTAATATGAGACATACTTAAAGAACCCAACATAGATTGTATTTGCCCTTTGAACAAACAAGTGATTGATGTTCCATCCTGGTAAAGTGCCCTCATGCTCTGTCTCCTGCCTTCAGGTGAGGGAGAAGGACAAGCTGCTGAGTGAGCGCAACCAGCTGAAGGTGTGTATGTCTGAGCTGTGGCAGAACCTCTCCTTCCTCTCACAGCAAGTGTGTAGGGAGGTGACGGCCGGCCAGCCTGCTGCCAGTGGCTCCATAGACCTCACCTCCAGCCCCCCGTCGCCTGCCCCAGCCCGACCCTCACTACACAGCCACACTGATGGGGACAAGCCACCTGGAGCCGTGGAGGAAGTATGTAGCCCCACTGTCACAGTGGATTTCTGTCAGGAAATGACTGAGAAATGCACAACAGAGGAACAGGACTGTACTTAAGAGCCTGGAGGAGGCAAAACACTTTGCTATATCAAACACACACTTCTCTCTGTATTTTTACCCTTGACGATATCTCAAGTATTTCTTCTTTTGTAATGGATGACACAAGCGTTGTCTTATCAGCAATACTGTTTCACAAGGTATTTATGGACTGGTGATCAAACCAAGGCAGCTCTCTCTCTCTCTCTCTCTCTCTCTGTCTGTCTGTCTGTCTGTCTGTCTGTCTGTCTGTCTGTCTGTCTGTCTGTCTGTCTGTCTGTCTGTCTGTCTGTCTGTCTGTCTGTCTATGTTTAATCCTAACCTCCACCTGTAAGTTTCTCTCTCTTTCTTTCTCTCTCTCTCTCTCTCCGGGAGATTCAACTCAGGAATTCCTTCAGAATGTTCAGTCGTGTCCCTGTTCACATGCACTTTACTTTACAGTCCTGTCAAATCCAGACAATTACTCCCCCGTACATTTGGGGAAATATGCCCATTGTCTTGTGAGAGTGAGATTTTGAGATGGTGGTCAGACTGATATGTGTGTGTGTGCAGTCAGGACAGCAAAACACGATCCAATCAACAACTATAAAGCAGTCAATGGATCATTTGTTTTAGCCCAAGCATGAATAGGAGTGTAATACACTATGGTATAGAGTGCTGGGACTGAACTAAAAGCTTTCTCAATCCACCCAGCCCTTCAGCTCTAGCACAAGTCCAGCTTTTTAGCTTTTTGTCTAAAAACTGGCAACCTCGCTGTGGCAATAATGCTGCATTCAAGCAATGTAAGCAGAATTGGAATTCTGAATTTTAAAAAAAATAATTCACAGGCATTATGCAAACCTTTTATCTGGATGAATAGAGCCACTTTTGTTGTGTTCTCTATTTGTACTTCAAACTGTGTACAGCTCCTACTCGTTTGCTACATTGATTGCATTAAAATGAGACCTTTTTGTAACTCAAATTGAAGTCGAGACAAATGTGTAACTATGCTGCCTTTAATTCTGGTCTGAAAAGTATCAGAGCAACATGGCACAAGGCAAAAAGCAGTGTACAGTCACACTGCACTGATGTTTTGTCATTTTTACATTTGTTTGTGTACAGGTCAAACAAAGGAGATACAACAATGTTAATAAGTGAGCTTTATAGCTGTTGGTAGAAGTCATTTCCGCCCCATCCTTCCACTCTCTATGAGCTAAGCTAGGCTAACCATGACCCCCTACTTGGCACACAGACATGAGATCCAAAACCTCTCCCATCCATCACCTCACTTTAACAAACCAATGAGTATGACATGTTGGACTAATCCTTTAAAGGATTGATATATGATACAACATCAGACGAGCTTACCTTTCATTCATGTGACCTAACATATGATGTAATTGCAAGAGTGACACAGGACTTTAAAGTAGAGTGTCACCAAAGGTGTGTGTTTGTTTAAATGTTTCACTTAGACAAAATGATCAAACAAACTCTCATTATGCAATGTTGCTTTCACATTGACTTGTTCTTGTACTCAGATGGACGTTTACTACACATTTAACTCCTCCCTGATTTTTCACATCTGCGCTAAAAGACAGAACTACATTACCCAGATGAAGCACTGAATACCAGCCAATCACTGCTGTTCTAATAGATTAAAGGACCACACCAGTGTACATTTGTTACTCTGGCCACCATTTTGTCATTTCTATTGCGTTATAGATCATATACATTACCTCTGCTTTCGTTCTCGTCAAAGTTACGTATATGGTATTAAAGGTGGGGTAAGCGATTCTGTAGAATGTTTGTTGACCTGTGTGTGTGTGTGTGTGTGTGTGTGTGTGTGTGTGTGTGTGTGTGTGTGTGTGTGTGTGTTGTGTGTCTCCGCTGAAAACAACACACTGTACACTTATTTTGACAAAGTGATTCGTCAACAGACATTCTCCAGAACCCTTCACCCGACTTTTAACTCTTTTATTTTACATCTCTTCATTTCCAAAAAAAAACAGCTTGATGACAAAGAACTAGGATGTTCCTGGGAAAGGAATGTTTCATTTGGTTATGTTTTCTTTGTGTAGTTGTGAATGACAGTCAAGCAATACCATTCTAATAAATCTAAAGAATATAGTTCCCAACACATTGATTTACATGACAGCATTTTAAAGTGATCTCGAGTGATTGTCCAGTTTGAAAGTTTTAAGTCTATCAGGGAAATTCATCTGGACAAAAGGTAGATTTTAGGAGGTGCACCGTCTGACAACATGATCTGAAGCTTGTGTAATGTATTTCATATTATTGTATATGTATAAACCTGAAAATAGTGATGGTTGACTTGTTGACAATGGGTTGGGATGAATCACATTGGTAACTCCCCATTGATTTACATAGTATAAATATTAGCATAAAGTGGGAAAACTGTTTAAAACAGTTAGTTGTGTTTTTTGGAAGATGGATGGTAATATAGTAATGTAAAGTATTGATGATTGACTGTTGAATGGGCGACAGTAGAAACACACTGGTGTGGTCATTTAAACAGCAGCGGTGCTCCTAACCCTTTTTATTTATTGTCTCTTGTAAGTAGTAAAAACTGAAGTGTTTTTCATTGTGATCCTATATTTAGCTGCACTCGTCTTGAATTGTACATTAGACAAATAGCCCCTGGTAAAACCTAACATTTGCTTACACTTCAACCAACTAGATTTATACATTCATATTATGTGAATTATTTTTATTTATTTTTTACAGAAAATCAGTATCATTAATAGTGCGTGGGTATGCGCTTCAGAGCTCAAAACAAACTGCACTGGCATGTTATTGATTCAGGGCCAAGCCAAAATCATCTGATGTGTAAAAAGGTCGATGGAGTGGCACGTGGCAGGAGCGGGCGTCTGCTCTGTGCGCCAACACACTGAGCATTGTTCATGTTCATTTAACACACTGAGCATTGTTCCTGTTCATTTATGGACCCGATTGTTTTGGGACTCAGTCCAATCACCATTTAAAGTCAAGTCACGTTTAACACAGGAAAATAGACCATATAGGGATTTGAAACTTGCACTTGGCAGCATTTCATTCCACACACTTCATGATATGTGTTGCTAAGCCTCTTTACTCGACTGGGCATGAGCTGCCAATCAGATGTGCTCATGTTATTGAAAGCAAAGTGAATTGATCTGAACACCACAGGACACTGTCAGCCATCTATACTCTCTCATTAGGAATGAACTGAATGCTCCCAGTAACACTGAAGTACAACCGCACAGGCTGATTTTATTTTCATAGACTTTATCATTTATTTCATGTGAAACTTGTTAATTTATTTATTTGGACTCTTGTTGTTGGGGGGAGGGGGGTATGGGGGTCATTGCATAGATGTAAAAATTGTAGGTCATACCCTTGCTTAGCATTGATTTGTTAATGGTTGTATTTTTTTTATCGATGACTTTTTAATTTTTTTTTTTAAGTCTTCATTTCTAAATGACACATGTAGTAACTTAAGTTGTACTATTTTAACTGTGTGTAAGAATGTTTACAATTTGATGTATGTTCTGCTATTTTCTTTTTGTTGTAAAGATATAATTAAGACCTGGACGTTCAGTAGAAAGGTTGATGAAGCTCTTCTTTTTTATATATACATAAGTTAAAGTGTTGATGGAAAAGAAAAGTATGGAACAAGTGCAGCTACATTGTTTTTGCCTTAGAGGTTACAGAGGCCAAACTATCCAATACAATACTTGAATGCAGCCTCCACAAACTGTGTTTCATCAGTGTCATAACACGGCTGAGCCCTGCTGGATTTCTATGAAATGAAGGAGAAACTGATAACATCCCTGCATTCCAATCCCCATACTTCCCAACTATTTAGTATGCCAAAAAAAGATTTAGGATGTCCCAATACATGCACGTCAATTTTAGTATGCTGAAAATACATAAATGCCCCACTAACTCCAATAGCATTTTGGAGTATTTGTCTTTGAGATTTCTTTATTTAGAAGGGACAGCGCACATTGATAAACATGAGCACCTAAGTTCAACATGTAAATGTGCCAGATTTAGCCATGCAGGCTAATTTATTCTTAACATTTCTCAACATAATGAAAAAAAAATCTTCCTCATCTGATTTTTTTCTCCTGTGGCCCTAAAACTCTTCTGTACTTTAGTATGTAGTGTAGTAATCAGAAAGAGTATGCGATTTGGAACGTAGGGCATCTTTCTCTCACTGTACCTTCCACTTCCCTTTTGTGACATGTAAGTGCATCAATCTCCCCTCTCTGGAAAAAATATGGAGGCCTAAAAGTCTTCAATATTAAATAAATGAAATAAAGAATCTTATGTATAGATGTCAGACAAACAAACAACTAATATGTTGTATAACCATGAATCTGTTAAGTAGTTTTTACCCAACTTCACAAAAACACACAAAACATTTTTAAAATACAAATTATACCAGGATGAAACAATCTGTAAGACATTTTATAAAAATATATACATTGTTGATTTGAAAATAATTCATTTTTTAAGCTTTGAATAGTAAATGGTTCAGTTTACGATTTCATGCTAACTGATATATTTTGTGTGCTTATGATGATTTGTTCTTTTTTCAATGAAGTGGTATGGAACACTGTTGGTCTCCATATCCAAAAGACAAATGTTGTTGTGTCACTTCAGAATTTAAGCTCAAGAAAAGTTGGTGTATTCGTTTGAAAATTCTTATGGTCCAATTTAAAGATGCAATTTTACAATTGTGAGGTCTCAAATTAAATAAGAGCACACGAAATTTTGAATGAATTTTAAAAGAAAATTCACTTATCATCTTTTTATGTCTTTTTAGTCAGGAGTTTGAGATATCAAATGACGTAGCTAATTAGGAGTCAATAATATTTCAATTATGACAAATCTCTCAAATATCCGACATTAGACTTAGGACTCTGGCTCTATTATTCCTCTTCCTTATACAGCAGCAATTGTTATTGGTGTGTAGCAGTATTAAGTGATTCACGTGGAGCAACATAACACTAGTGCAAGTTCCAATTCAAAATATTGGTAGAATTTAAATGAACATACCAATGGTTTATTTTTTTCTATAAGTCCATTCAATATACTTTTCTTTATTACTGCTTACCATTTTTTAAAGAACACTTCAATATGATACATAAATGAACTTGAGTGTTGAGTCAGGTAAACCACCACATGCCACCAGAACAGAACAACTTTGACAAATGAGCTTTACTGCAAATTGATTATTCAACTATTAATGAAATAGGAAAATAATTTAGCTGCATAAACAATATTCAAAAACTGCCATTTGGAGAATGGTCAGCAGTAGTATAAGTATGTACTCCAAGTAAGACTGGTCTGGTCCTTTTAATTGCATTTATTTTTTTTTATTATGTGAAATGGTACATGGTTACTTTTATATATTGTCTTTGGAACAGTTGCTCTTACCTAAATCGCTTGGCTCACTGTATGATATTAACATCATATTACTCAAGTAAAAAACTACTACCCCAAATCACCAGTTGAGAAAGCTGTAACATTCCATTTATCTTCATTAAACCTTTAGTTTCCAACGTTTTCTAAATGCAGCGCTAAGCTAGGCACAACCCTTATTGTTTCTAACCTTAAGCAGTGGTTATCAGGTAATAGTTTTCCCTTTTGGAAATTGGTCTTTTAGAATCAATATTCGCCTTGTGTTTACAATGTCAGTACATGGTGGCAGACTAAAGGAAACACTTTGGATCCAATCTGTTTACAGACTGCGTCAAACTCACTTGTGAAGTTTCAAGGTATTTTTAATGGAAGTTTGAAAAGACTCTAAGCACTTATCTACCTGGACGATCCTTCAGCATACCTCTTCTTTTGGGTAAGGACTGTATGATAGACATGTAGACAGCTTCTGTGGCGTTGTTTCTTAACTTTTTACCGTGGTTACTTCATTGTATTTGTACATTTTTGGTGAGCCATTTTTTACGTGTTCTTTTTTCGACATGACTGTTCTTCTGCATTTATTGATTTGACTTCCTTTTTAATCTTTGAATGTTCAGATGAACCGTGTTTTGTTTTTAGACTTTTTGGTAAATATTGTGCAACATGTCATGTTTTGTTTATTTGATATGAAAAAGTTTGAAAGAAGAAAAAAAAACAGCCTTTTGCCAAGGCAACTTTTTGTTGAGAATAAATCAAAAGCATGAGAATTCTACTGTGTGTTGGTGTGTGGATTTTTTTTGCTAAAACATATCTGCTGACAAAGTTTAGTTTTGTTAAGAAACATTTAATCTGAATAATATAGAAAGTATCATTATACAAATCACTATACAGATAAACACAGATTTCCTAATCAAGCTTTCGGCTTTAGAAAAAGTGTCTGCAGCTTTTTAAAGTCCCATGTTACAGAAGCAAACAAAGCATCTTCCAAAAAAAAAATCATACAGCCAACATATGGAAAGGTGTTTTTAAAAAATCCAATCCTTTCCTTTATAATTCCACATGTAGGTGTTCTAAGGTGCTTCACATCACAAACGTTGCATTGTGCTTTGAGTCCACTGCCTGAGCATGGTGGACTGCCTTTGGCCCCCGTGTGACTGGACAGATGTGGATGGATCGTTGATAGTTCCTCCCCCAGTGTTGTGATCTAGCTGGGTAGTTGGAGACAGTGTCTACAGCCATGAGGTTAGCCTTCACTTCTTCATGATAGAGGAGATATCCAGAAACATGCTCTGAAAAACACAACAACACAACAGCTTAGGCTGTAGCCGGACAATAAAACAGACAACGTATACCTGGAATTCAATAAGGCAAGCACTGCTGAATGTGTTCAATGTCCAGTACAACTCACGTTCAAGAGCACAATGCCATGCCTACAGGAGTATTTTACAAATCTGGGAACAATTTAAAAAGGGGGATTTAACAGACCAAAAGTATTTTAACTAATCCCTAATGTCAAACAATGTGTTGTCCTCCTAGTAGAAGGAACTGTGTATGAAACAGTCTAATTCTTCCTCTGATGGTCAGAAGTTACATGTAACAGCAAACGAGACCATCAATAAAAAAGAATGCTATTTAGTAGTTATTATTTTTGCCTTTGCTCTGGTTGGATGTCCCGGGAACCTAGACCAAACCATTCACGACAGGATGAGCGCAACATCCTGTGTTTATGTACGCTACTTAATCAAGGTTTACTTTGCTCCTTTGGGACAGCAGGCATTGGTGACGGAAAACACTACTACTCGTCAAAAGTCGCCACTAGAATCAACACTATATAGGAGTCATCTTAGCTACTTTAAAGGGGACCATCTCTGCTGCTCTATCTCTTCTCACCAATAAATGATGTTAGGATGTCGGATGTATGTTAGTGTTAGTGATGTCAAACATACTAATGAGGTACGTGCATTGGGGACTTCAGCCCTGTAGGCTGTGTTGGTTGGCCCTGCACCGCTCTGAACGCCAGCTTTCAGCAGGTTTTTTCTTTTTAATTCTGCCTCGAGTGATGTCACAGTGATGCAGGCTTCCATATATGGTCATGTTGCCACACGCACATCGCTGTGTGTTTGTTCACTTCGCACAGGGCTGTTTTCTCAACAGGGCCAGTATGAAGCTGCTAAGTGCTGCTGAAGGACGGTGCTGTTTTCCTTTACTTTATTCACAAGGACATAGATAAACAGTGTAATAGAAAGGTCTTCTCTACAAGGACAGCGCTGTTATGACGATAGTCGGTTGTGTTGAAGAGGCTGAAGCTCAAGCTGTAAGTAACATTGTATACCTGTTTATTATGTGTTAACAGTGAACGCTGACAGTGCACGATATAGAGAGGGCGATGTCTCAAACATCTACAGAGTTAACTGTGTTGTCAATCGTGTCTAGCTGCTCTATAAGAGTCCAACATCAAAAACCTGGAAATTAGTAGAATATGTCCTCCTAAAATCCATATAGCCCAGTGACCTTTTAGTCCATTAAGTTATTTTTAAAAGGCACAAGCAGAAGCTTTATGTTTTATACAGTATATATACAGTAACTGATTACAAAGAAAATCTCATGCTTGAGACAACTGTACCAGATGAAGCCCAGGAACTCTGTCTTTTATAATAATATTTAATAACTATTGACTTCCATGCTCTGTTCTACTACTGGGCGATGTCATTTGAACACATAGGACAACCTGCTCTCTACATACCATTGACATTCTCCGGCCTCCGGGGGGCGGCATCATGGGCATGTCCCCCTGCAGAGAGCCCAGTTCGTCGGACTCCTCTGAGGTGTGTAAGGACATGCTGGTGGAGCCACTGATGGAGGACAAGCTCTCAGACGGTGGCCTGAACATGCAGCTGGTTTTCCTGGGGTTGCTCATCAGGACCTGGCTGCCCATGGACTCCCTTCTCTGGTCCTCATAAAGGTCCCTGGGTCTCACGTTGCTAGTGGCCAGCAGGGCTTCTAGATGGCTGGGATGAAGATGTCCTCCCTCGTGTGGATCCTCATGATGACTTTCCTCCACATTGGAGCCAGCAGAAGCCCAGGCTGGATGTGGGTCTACGATGACTGTGTGGACCTCTGGACCTTCATGGCTTTGGAGGGCTTGGATGGCACAGTTCTGGAGTGACCTGGCTGGTATCATGGGCTGGGGGCAGATGTAACTGGTCTGCCTGTGTCCCAGTGGAGCCAGGCTGTTGTGTCTGGGCGTGTCCTGGTTGTTGTTGTTGATGGGCTTCATGTCGGCCTCTGGAATCACTTGGAAGCTCTGAGTCAAAGGCCCGTTGTGAGGTGATGCATTGGTCCGTACACAGAGGTGCGGTGAGGAGCCCTTCTTCTTGGACTTGTAAATCGCACTGTCATTTTCCGTGTACCTCTCTCCGTACAGCGTCCGTTTGATCTTCCTGATGCCCAGGTGGGATATTTCCAGAATGTTGAGGAAAAGTGACACACCGGCAATGGCAATCATAAAGACCATGAAGATGGTCTTCTCTGTGGGCCTGGAGATGTAACAGTCCACGCTGTTTGGGCAAGGCATCCTCTCACACTTATAAAGTGGCTCCAGCTGGATTCCATAGAGCAGGTACTGGCCCAGAATGAAGCAGACCTCCACCACAGAGCGTGTAAGGATATGGATAATGTAGGTTCTCAACAGAGAGCCTCTAAGAGGAGCCTTCTTCACCCTCCTCTGCTCATCTAACCTCCTCAGCTCCCTCTCGATGCGCCTGTGTTCTTCCAACACTAGCTCGGCTTCCTCCAGCTCACTCTTCATCTGGAGGCGTCTGCGTTGGCGCTCTTTCTCCAGGGTGCTGATGCAGTAGAGGGCGTGGCCCATGTAGACCAGTGAGGGCGCAGACACAAAGATGACCTGCAGCACCCAGAAGCGGATGAGGGAGATGGGGAAGGCCTGGTCATAGCAGACGGCCTTGCAGCCCGGCTGGTCCGTGTTGCAGACAAACTCAGACTGTTCATCGTCCCACACGTCCTCAGCGGCCGCGCCCAGGATCAGCATGCGGAAAATGAAGAGGATGGTGAGCCAGATCTTTCCCACGATGGTGGAGTGAATGTGGACCTCTTCTAGGATGCCGCCCAGCAGGTTCCAGTCACCCATGGTCAGCTGAATACCACGTCAATGCCACATGTCCTCAAACTGTGGAGACACAGCATGCACATGCATCACCCATTATATTAAACAAAGGTGTGGCATGATATTGATCTACTGATTTGTCACCACCACCATCAGGCCTTTTAATGTATATATATATATATATATATATATATATAATATATAACTCGACACCATTGTAAATGAGGGTCACCCCTCAATTGGTCTCTCGAGGATAAATAAAAGTTAAATAAATAAATAAATAAAAAATAATATATATATATATATATAAAAATAATATATATATATATATATATATATATATATATATATACACTCAACAAAAATATAAACGCCACACTTTTGTTTTTGCTCCCATTTTTCATGAGATGGACTTGAAGATCTAAAATTCATTCCAGATACACAATTGTACCATTTCTCTCAAACATTGTTCACAAATCTGTCTAAATGTGTGATAGTGAGCACTTCTGCTTTGCTGAGATAATCCATCCCACCTCACAGGTGTGCCACATCAAGATGCTGATCTGACATCATGATTAGTGCACAGGTGTGCCTTAGACTGTCCACAATAAAAGGCCACCCTGAAATGTGCATTTTTTTGCTTTATTGGGGGTCTGGGGACTCAGAACCAGTCAGTATCTGGTGTGACCACCATTTGCCTCATGCAGTGCAAAACATCTTCTTCGCATAGAGTTTATCAGATTGTCAATTGTGGCCTGTGGAATGTTGGTCCACTCCCCTTCAATGGCTGTGCGAAGTTGCTGGAGACGGCTTATGGTGGAGAAATGAACATTCAATGCACGAGCAACAGATCTGGTTGACATTCCTGCTGTCAGCATGCCAATTGCACGCTCCCTCAATGCTTGTGGCATCTGTGGCATTTTGCTGTGAGACAAAATTGCACATTTCAGGGTGGCCTTTTATTGTGGACAGTCTAAGGCACACCTGTGCACTAATCATGATGTCAAATCAGCATCTTGATGTGGCACACCTGTGAGGTGGGATGGATTATCTCAGCAAAGCAGAAGTGCTCACTATCACACATTCAGACAGATTTGTGAACAATGTTTGAGAGAAATGGTACAATTGTGTATCTGGAATGAATTTTAGATCTTTAAGTCCATCTCATGAAAAATGGGAGCAAAAACAAAAGTGTTGCATTTATATTTTTGTTGAGTGTACATATATATATGGCTATATATATATATATATATATATTAAAAGGCCTGATGGTCAGAAAGGTTGTGAAATGGGTGATGACTCAGCGGCTTGGCTGTTGTAAGCTGCTGTGTATGTTTACAGAAGACACTTGGCTTGTCATGCCCGAAATGATTCATACCAAATGGTTAGTGGACAAACACATTAACGTTTTACAGTGGCCCAGCCAGAGTCCTGACTTGAATTAAATTCAGAATCTGAGGAGGGAGCTACAGATCAGGGTGATGGCAGTCTTTTTTAATTTTACAAATCAGAAACACTAGGTATAGGTCTTGACATTTTCAGCATGTTTTTAAGGAGAAAATGTCCAAATTGATATGACCAAATCCTTCAGTAAGAACCTTTGGAATAGTGCTAAGAAATGTTTGCCTGCAGTGTCTCATCTTTAAAATAAAAAATATATTCAAAATTCTTAAATAAAAAAATAAAAATTATTATTGTTGTTATTCCAACTCTCAATACTTCCTGCCCTTCCTGCCCTGTCTGTTGCCCCAGGCCTATTGATTACTGAACAAGCACATCTTTTAAACACAGCCCACACATATGTATATATATATATATATATATATATATATATATATATATATTATACACTACTGTATATAGCACTGTTTCTGCCTAATGTTCAGTAATTATCCTAAAACAGCTGCTGGC